>JAPDVU010000002.1:160845907-161445907 GCA_026230045.1 Corynorhinus townsendii
CTGAACAGTCTATTGGGATTGAGTCCATAATTGGTAAAAATGTAGTGTTTTAAAACACTTTAAAATACTCTGCCCTTTGTACACTGTATTGAATGATTTTTATTTGTCAACTTGACTGGGCCACAGAGTGTCCAGATAATTGGTCATACATAATCCTGGATGTGTCTGTGAAGCTGTTTTTGGATGAGATTAAACATTTTAATAGGAAAACTGGGTAAAGCACATTGCTCTCCAAAATGTGGGTGGGCCTCATCCAATCAGTTGAAGGCTTGAATACAACAAAAATGCTAACCTTTCTGTAAGTTAATACAACAAAAATGCTAACCTTTCTGTAACCATCCTGCCTGATGGCCTTTTAACTAGAACATTGGCTTTTTTTTCTTTTTCTTTTTCTTTTTTTTTTTTTTCTTTTTTTTTTTTTTTTTTTTTTTTTTTGCCTTTAGACTCAAACTAAAACATCAGCATTTCCTGGGTCTCAAGCCTCCAGCCTGCAGACTGGAACTGCTAGTACACCATTGGCTCTCCTGAGTCTCTGGTTCACGAGCTAACCCTACAGATCTTGGGACTTGCCAGCATTCATCATTGCCTGAGTGAATTTCTTATACTATGTATTTCTTGTTCTGTTTCTCCGGTGATACCTGACAAATACAGACACTTTTGCATAGGAGAGGGGTTTGGCTATCTTCATTTTATAGACTTGTTGGGCAGTGTCTGCATGTAAATAGATAGAATGTTGTTTGACTAAGTCAAGCAATTTAGAGAAACATAATCATCAAACAATAAAACTTGGTTTTATTGAATGAATTAGTCAATTTAAAGGTCAAACAAGCTGTGTCAGAGATAAGTTCAGAAGATATGTTCTAATTTACAAACTCTTACAGAGATTATAATACAAATAGAAAAGTTCCCAATTTCTCAATTTATATCTCTGAGCTTCTTTTGTTCCACATCATGAGCATATTTAGGGAACTTATATATAAGGCTCGTGTCAGCTTCTGAGCTTCTTATTCTCTTGAATTATCTATAAATCTACAGAGAGTAGCTTAGACAGTAGCACTTCTGAGATAAGTGGATGACCATCAAGAAGAGGAATTAAACTATTCAAGAGTGGCTGGAAGGAGTAATTATGTCTGGATTAATATGTGTTATTCCCAACATATATGTAACTGTTTAAGATGATCACAGGTCACAAGCTCTAAGTAAGACATTATTTTCATTGACTCCTTGACCAGGCTCAAGGAATCCTAAATTAGGCTCAGCCTTACAAACTCCATAAGCAATAATTGTCTTCTATATTAAGAATGTACACCTGAAAAGGAGGAAAGGAATAATCATAAGTAATGTTTAAACTTCAATGTAAGGTATATTTATCAAAAGTTTTATTTGAGATCTGAAGACTTAAAAAAAAAAAAACCTCAGAGAAATAAGAAGCAATTAGAAAAACTGCAGGCAAATGTTGTATCCTTAGTATTTGGAAACTGTGAAATTTCTAATAGCTGAAGTACATGTCAGAAATATTATGCCCTGAATAGAGGAACCACAAATGGAAGGCAGCCTTTAGATATCTAAAGTTTCCTATGCAATGGAGCTGGCAGAATATCAGAGGCAGGAATGATCTGACACCTAATCTGTTAGCTAATCTAAGAAGAATCTTTGTCCAGTGGTTGGATGGATTTCACTGATTGCTGGCCTCTGAGGATGTTAATAGTGCTACGTAGACAAAGAATACATACCCCAGCAAAAACAGGAAACACTAAGGGGGAAGCCTTAATGTCCAGTGCCTTAGTCCAAAAGAAAGAAAATGTTTTCTTACCCTGATAAATATAACTTTTCATAATAATTGCATGGCCCTATGGTCAAAACCTTCTTTAGGAGTATTTCTATGAGTTTCCATAACAACTTGATGCAGTTTTAACGTGATTATAACTTACTCTGAGTTTATGATCTTTCAGAATATTTTGTACCCTTGATCCAGCAATCATCAACTGCAATATTAATTTCATAATGAACCTCCTTTACTAATTCAATTCCAGATTTATTATAGTTCCAATGTGACCTGTGTAATTTAAAAAAGCCAACATGACTGTTGAAAACTTTACAACTCCTAGAAGGAAAATTTAGTGTTTTTATTGTATCCATATTTTTTATTTTTAAATATTAATAAAATTATTTGACTTATTTTACATTCCCAATTCATAGTCCATTTGATCTATTCATGGCTATTTTCACTTTTCAGTTTTGATTTTCATTCCAAGACTTCAAAGGCTATTTTTTAATAGAAAAGCATATAATAGAGATATATGATAGATAATAGATAGATAGGGAGAGAATTCAGCTACAGGGAACTTTACCATCCTAACTCTTTCTTTGCCATAAGTAGTAAATTAAAATTTTACTAAAGAACTAAAGAATAAAATTATACCTCTGCCATCTATTAGCTATGTAAATTACTAAGCCCTCTGATAACTTAGTTTCCACATGTGAAAAATAGAGAGAATAAAATCAATCTTACATTTTTATGTAAAATACCAAATACAAGTACCTAACATGTAATGATCCTTAAAAAATAAACCACATACACACACACACACACCCCAAATAAACAACAACAACAACAAAAACAGAAGAAAGAGGTCTCTGTCTCCTGGTAATATTTCTATGACTCATAAAATGTTGGTCTCCTACTAACAACGTTAGTCTCATTCAGGCCCTCAGCAAATGTGGTAGGTCTCCAAGATGTTTACACCCTATTTCCTGGAACCTGTGCATATGTTATGTAACATGATTAAGGGACCTTGCAGATGGAAAATAATACAGTTATGAACCATATTGGTTTATAATTCACAGCCTCCTGGGGCTACAGTATAGTGGCAGAGACAGACACATACCAAAAAAATTATACATATTAGTGAAATAAACAAGAGATCTCAGGAATACAGCTCAAATTATACTTCATATTTTACTCACCTTCCTGGCCCATAACTAATGCCAACATCTGGCACTGACCAGGGTCAGGGTCAGATGCCTTGCCTCCAAGTGCAGGCCACAGCTTGCATTGTTCTCATGCTACAGTATCACAGTTCTTGTCATAGGATCATAGCACCAAGGATGATTTTACATCAAGTATTTGAGATTCTCCAATACTAACTGGTTGCAAAATGCAGGTTGTGGAAAAAATGTTAGGCTTATTTAAATGTAAAATTGAGAGAAGGGTGGCACTTCCTTGACATACACACACAAACACATACCTCCTTACAAAGACCTTAAACTTTTGAATGTTAAAATTACTGTATCAAGAAAAATGGTAACTTTATTATGGAGAAACCCAGCAGACACATTCTTAACCAAATGATTATGGTCAACATCATCCTATATAATAAAAGCCTAGGTGGTGTCATGCGATGCCATCACAAGATGGCCACCCCCAACCTCATCACAAGACGGCTGCCACAAGATGGCCGCCACAAAATAGCTGCCCCCATGTTGTCACAAGATGGCCACCACAAGATGGTCGCCACAAGATGGCCAGCAGGGGAGGGCAGTTGTGGGCGACCAGACCGGCAGGGGAGTATAGTTGGGGGTGAACAGGTCAGCAGGGCAGGGCAGTTGGGGGTGATCAGGCTGGCAGAGGATGGCAGTTGGGGACTATCGGGCCGGCAGGGGAGGGCAGTTGGGGGCAATTGGGCTGGCAAGGGAGGGAAGTTGAGGGTGACCAGGCTTGCAGGGGAGGGTGTTGGGTGCGACAATGACAGCAGGGGAGGGTAGTTGGGGGAGACCAGGCCTGCAGGGGAGGCCCATTGGCATCAATCAGGCCAGCAGTGGAGCGGTTATGGGGCGATCAGGCAGGCAGGCAGGAGAGTGGTTAGGAGCCAGCAGTCCCAGATTGTGAGAGGCATGTCCGACTGCCGGTTTAGGCCCGATCCCTAAACCGGCAGTCAGACATGCCCCAAGGGGTTCCAGATTAGAGAGAGTGCAGGCCAGGCTAGAGACACACACACACCCATGCACGAATTTCATGCACTGGGCCACTAGTCACTAATAAGACTTATCTACATCATGTACTATTCATATAACTCACACATTACATTTGTGATATTTTTGCCAAAAATGCATAACCTTCATCTGCTGATGATAAAACAGCAGACAAACCCAGTTCAGAGACACTCCATGAAATAACTGACCAGTACCCTGGAAAATATATCAAGGTATTGAAAGACAAAACTGAGAATCTGTTGCAGACTGGAAGAGACTAACAAGACATAACAAGTAAATGCAATGTAGATTCTGAGATGGAATCCTGAAAAAAAAAAGAAAATGACATTCAAATAAGCTTGAATTTGAGGATATTTAAATAAACTGGAATTAATTTAAGCATTTTATACCAGTCTGAACTTTCTGCTTGTGATCATTGTGCTATGGTTATGTATGTTTTAATATTAGGAAAACCTGGGTGAAAGTATATGTTAACTTCTAGTACAGTGTTTGCAAATTTGTGTAAGTCTAAAACAGTTTAAAAATACAAAAGACTTAATCTATCACATCAAGGGTTAGATACTCCAGGTAGACTTCACTGCAAAGAAGTTCTCCTTTTGTTGTAATATTCATGTGAGAGCTTCTCAAAAGCTTCTCTCCAAAATTAGGGACAAGTGAGCAGCTCAGTGCTGAGGCCGGCAAAATGATGTGATTGAGTGGTCTGGAGGACAGTGGGAACTGGATTGAGACAGGACCACTAATTTCACTCAGACCACCTGCCTGGTTCGGATACAAGCCAGTGACCTAGGCATGATGGGCCATTACCAGCCCTCTGCCAGAATTCTGAAATGACTGCGGAAGAGACAAATGTGGGAATGGTGAGATTTGCAAATGGCATGCGAACAGCAGAGGGGTAATGACTCCTCCTGAGCATTCCGAGACACCTCACAAGTCCCTGGGAGCTGCGTCGCATGAAGTAACAGGGCATATTCACCCGAAATAGAAATGTGCCCCAATGTGCTGTGACATACAACACAATATATTATCAAAACAAGATCTCTAGGTAGAACTTTCCATCACATTTCTTGAGATGATAGAATAAAACTTTTTAAATACAATTATTTCTTAATTTGCTCTTTTGCTGTCAAGCATGCAACTGGCTTTTTCTTCCTTCTGAAGCCTTTGGTACAAGATGAATGAAAGGAGAGAAAAAGAGCTGTGATTGTGTCAACCACAACTGAACAAACGCATTTATTAAAAAGAACTCCCACCAGAAACCGTAGGAGCCTCACAGAGTCTCCTTCTTTCTATATACGAACTCTATTATGAACTGAAACGTCCCTTTCTTTTATTTTAAATTATTGTCATCATCCCTTGTGCATGTACCAACCAGTGATTTACACTGTGTCAGATGATAATACACTAGTAACTTTGGTGTTTTAATGGCTATAATAGCTGTAATAAAAAAAAATTAAATCAGATGTCATAGGCAGAAGGTACATTTTGGGCCGCTAACTATAAACTGAATTATAGCAGCCTAAATATAATAAAGCAAAACACGTATCCATTTGTAGCTGAAACCATTTGCAGTTGAAAGCCTGTGTTGAAACCACTCTCAGATCGGCAGAGGAATCTCTGGGGACAGTGGGGGAGCAAGCAAAGGTGCTGGTTTCCTCGAATAAACAGGGCCCTTTCTCCCAATTCTCCCAGCTCCGTCCTTTTTGATGATTCATTTGAAATCTCATCCTGTAGAACATCATGCTGGACCCTTCCCCTCCTCTGGTCCAGCCGAAATCCTAGAACCCAGGCCCTTCATTTTTACATGCATATCATTTCACACTGTTGATGAATATCACACACCACGAGTAAACAGCAGGGAGGGGCTAAATGGGAAACTCATTTGTTAGTTTTCCCACTTGGAGGTTGTTATTTTTTAAATTACGGATATTGGACACTGTAGGAGTGCCCTTTTTCATACACACTAAAGCACTCCACTGGCCCCAGGAGTCACTAAGACTAGTGGATTTTAATAGTTATAGATCTTAAATGGAGGGTTAGAAATTGTTTCTTTTCATTACAATTACAACAAGGAATTAACCCCAAGGGTATCCACTTAATTTCATAATATATAGACTGGAACGCTAATGTCGCTCTTCTACAGTGTAATAAAGAGGCAACTGGCCCTTCTCTCCCCAGGGTGGGTTTCTGTAAAATGTATCACAAAAATGTAAAACGGGGAAGATTTGAAGTTAACAAGCTTCGTAAGTGTCACTAGCTCCCAAGCCGGGCGTGAGCGACCTTCACAGGCCCTGAGCGCGGCTTGCTTCTTCCAGTGGCAACGCAGTCCCAGCACTTTCCGAATCTCTTCACTGACACAAGGAAAATGGAAAATGAGACAAGGAAGAATAATTTACAATTAAGCACAGAAAGCCACAGGACAGTGAGAGGGGGTGGTGGGGGAGAGACCTGGAGATGGACTCCCTTTCAGAGATGGGACGAGCTCCAAGCCATGTACACTCGCCAATTCCCGTCATGTCACTTTAACCCTTTGCTCTCTGCAGTGGCCTCAGCTCCATTTTATGGACACGCGCTCCTTACTTGAAACCTGAAGCAACACTAAGGGTTAGGATTTTCCATCTTCAGGGTCCAAGCATCTAAGATTTGAAATCTTGGCTCCTTGCTGATTAGCCCTCTCAGTTAAAGGCATTTTTATTTCCCAATTTTTTAAATGATGTTTGCCCATTGCTCTCCGTGACAAGTGAGAGGAAGGACACTCCTTCAGAAATGGATCTTTAAACAGAAGTGGGACAGGGGCAGTGGGAGCAGCAAATGGCAATTCAATAAAAGCACAACCCGGAGTGGAGAATGTGCTTCTCTTATATTATGCATTTCCAACATGTACTGTCACCGTTGGCCCACTACAGGCTTCCAGCCAGCCGTAACCTGGAACTCACCTCTTCCTTTCCACTGACGTGCCAGCTCTGTAGAAATCTGGGAATCTGCCAGCCAACTAGAGATTACCTGATGATCCAGACAGAAGAAATTGCAGATCCTTCTACTCATTTGTTTACATCTACCATGCAGATCACATGTTCAGAGACAGATAAGGCTGTATAGGAAAGCCGCAAAGGAATTCTTACTTCAATGAAAAGCACCCCTTTACAAATCCCAATTCCCAGCTTCCCTCCTGAGACAGGACACAGGAGCTTGAAGCAGATGTCAGAGTGGCCAGGAAAGCCCCAGCAATGAGAAGTCGTTAAAAAGGAACAAGAGAGACACTGCACAAGAGAAAGTTGAGAGTCCTTGTCACTGGCTCAGAGCCATAGAAGCCATTTCTAGGCAACTTCAGTATCATCTGAAAACCTATAAGGAGTAGAAAGAGGGGAGAGGAAGGCATGTTGTCCTCAGAAAACAAACATAATGAAGATTCCACCAGAAAGCCGAAGAGACAGTGCGCGGTTTCACAGGTGATTCTCGGGTTAGCCAAGTGGCCAAGATTTTGTAAATATAAACCATGGACTCAGTATTAAGAATGATGGGAATAATGTCTACGCTGGTCACTGGTCACAAGCTCCTCTATCCCGTATTTCCTCATTCCGCATTTTATCTCCCTAAAACTACAACTCTATATGCCAAGTTTGCTAGATATAACAAATGTTGACTGATTAAAAGTGTGCATCTCAAATTAGTCCTTAAGCTTTTTTCCCCAACGACTTTAATTGTGTTTGTTCTGGGCTCATAAACTTGGGGAAGTTGAAGCATTTAAAAAGCACACAAAAGAGTGGTATCCAAATGTTTTGGTTTTTCTAAGCTCAATGCACCCTAATTGGTCCATTCCTTTAAAAAAATATTTAATTAAAAGAAATAAAAAGCTTCTCTATAACAAAAGAAACCATCAACAAAACAACAAGAGAGCCCACTGCATGGGAGAACATATTTGCCAATGTTATCACCAATAAGGGTTTAATCTCCAACATTTACAGGAAACTCAGACAAGTTAACAAAAGGAAGATAAATAATCCAATCAAAAAATGGGCAAAGGACCTAAATAGATACTTTTCATAAGAGGACAGAAGGAAGGCCAAGAGACACATGAAAACATGCTCAAAGTCACAAATTATCCAAGAGATGCAAACCAAAATGACAATGAAGTACCATCTCACACCTGTCAGAATGGCTATCATCAACAAATCAACAAACTACAAGTGTTGGCGAGGATGCGGAGAAAAAGGAACCCTCGTGCACTGCTGGTGTGAATGCAGACTGGTGCAGCCACTGTGGAGAACAGTAGGAATTTCCTCAAAAAACTTGAAAATGGAACTCCAATTTGACCCAGTGATCCCACTTCTAGGAATATATCCCAAGAAACTAGAAACACCAGTCAGAAAGGATATATGCACCCCTATGCTCATAGCAGCACAATTTACCACAGCTAAGATTTGGAAACAACCTAAGGGCCCATCAGCAGATTAGTGGATTAAAAAACTGTGGTACATCTGCATAATGGAATACTATGCTGAGGTAAAAAAGAAGGAGTTCTTACCATTTGCAACAACATGGATGGAGATGGAGAGCATTATGCTAAGTGAAATAAGCCAGGCAGAGAAAGATAAATATCAAGTGATCTCACTCATTTGTGGAAAATAAAGAACATTATATATAATGAACCATGAGAATATCTAAATTTGGCATCATCAGACAGTTTTTGTCTCTAATTGAAGTATTTTAAAATATATTTTAGTTAAACTGACTTATGATAGTAAATTTCACATCCTTCAAGTAATATAAGACCTTTGCCCCCTGATTTGCTATAATTATTTAGGGGTAAAATTTATTCCTATAAAATAGAACCTGGTAAATATCTGAAGTACCTACTATGACTTGTTCTGTTTATAAGAATATTTGCTTTATAGGTGTTATTTCTAAGATTGTAAGCTTTTCAATATCAGATACAACATCATAGTATTGATATTTCAATACCTATAGCAATGATAGTGATTATTTTAATTGTACAAATACTTTTTAGTAATATCATACTTTTAAAATAATATAAATAGGATAGGCAAATCTACATATATATATAAAAGCCTAAGCAACCATTACAACCGAATGACCAGAATGACTGGTCACTATGATGCACACTGACCACTAGGGAGCAGATGCTGAATGCAGGAGCTACCCCCTGGTGGTCAGTGCACTCTCACAGCCAACCTCCCATGGCCAGCCAACCTCTCGCGGTTCCTTCCCCCATCCAGCAGGCCCTGTCCGGCAGCCAGCAGCCGACAGGCCCTGGCCAGCCCTGCCCCAATAGGCCACGATTGCTGGTTAGGCCTAGGGACCCCACCCATGCACAAAGTTTGTGCACCGGGCCTCTAGTCTATTTATAATATACACTGAGTGGGTAGATTATTATGATCGCTGAACGCATAATAATCTGGCCACTCAGTGTGTGTGTGTGTGTGTGTGTGTGTGTGTGTGTGTATAGGGCCCGGTGCATGAATTCGTGCATGGGTGGGGTCCGGCTAGCCTGGCCAGGGGGAGGGGCCAAGGGGAGTTGGCCAGCCTGCCTGCTGGTCGAACTTCTGGTCGAGGGGACAATTTGCATATTAGCCTTTTATTATATAGGAATAAGATATACACTGAGTGGCCAGATTATTATGCATTCAGAGATCATAATAATCTGGCCACTCAGTGTATTTTCTCCCCCAAGCAACCCAGACTATTTCAAAAATAGAATACAGTAAAAAATAAACACACTAAAAAATAAATTTTTCTTCTTGTCTAAATTCAAAAGCTCACACTAGTAAATGGCCAGTGGAAGAACAAAAGTCATATCTCTGACAGCTGGGCTGCTATGCAAATCAGAAACATTCCCCCAACTCTTCCCCCAGCCCTAATCATCTCTTGAACTTTTGTCCAACATGAACAATGACCCTGAAGATACTGGTCTAACACAGAATGCTTCCATTTCTATCATAAAACTGTTTCTTCTCCCATGTTTCCCCTTTTGGTGAAAGCGACAAATTATTTTCTCAGGCCACAGGGATTGGGAGGTCATATTAAGTTGAAACAGTATTAGGCTTGTATTTGTATGTATCAGGCAACCATACACTAGTAGATATGAAAGTTTGGGCAACCAAACTCGAGAGATAAACTAGGAAGTCACCAATATAAAGATGGGATTTATATCCATGAAATTGCCTAAGTGGTGAATATGGATGCAGAGGAGAAAAAGTATGAGAGCTGAGCTACAGAGAACTCCAAAATTGAGAGAAGATGAGAGGAAGCTATCAAAGGATATGAGAAGTAACAGACCGTGAGATGGGCAGAAATCCTGGCTAGTGTGGTATCCAGTATTTCTAGTGAAGCTGGTACTTGAGGAAAGAGAGCAATCAACTCTGTCAAGTGCTACTGATAGGTCAGGTTTAGATAGTTAACCACTGTCTTTATCAACATTATGATTATCCTTGAACTTGACATGAGCTGCTTCAATGAGCGGTGAGGGTAAAACATGACTGTAATGGCTCCAAAGCAGAGTGTCAAAGACAAGGAGGAAAGAGTGTTAAGAAATCTCCAGTGAAAGGGAGTAAATAATTGAGGGGGGAACTGGAGAGTATTTTTTTAACATAGAAAAAATTAACAATACACTTATGTGTCAATATGCAATGTCTCTAACCATTAGAAAATGAAAATTTAGTCTTGCAGTAGAGCAAAAAGATAATTTCTGTGTGATTCCCTTGAGTAGGAAAGAGAGGGTGGAATCTAGTTGACAAGTGAGGGAGACAAGCAGGGGCAGTTCATCACTAGCACCAGGAAGGAGGTCAGAGTTCGTGAGTGGGGAGATGTGGTGGCAGCAGATGGAAACTTCTCATCTGATGGTTTATGTTTTCTTATCATTCAGGTCTTAGAGCAGCTGCCACCACTCAAAGAGCCTTCCTTGACCACTTGATATAAGTAGCTTTCCTTTACAGAAGGGCCCATACAACCCTGTTTTACTATATTTACAGCCGTTATGGCTTTTGTTGACATTTTAGTATAATTTGCTTATGTGATTATGTATAGCTTTCCTGACAAAGAACATAAGCTTTATTTCTGTTCTTTACTGCTATATCCTTAATTTTCAAAACTGAAAAGCAAGGAATACAAATAGAAGCTTAATATATCATTGCTGAATGGGTAAATCAATGAAACTTTCAGAAACAAGCATTTCTTACAATTCAAATGATTTCAAATGTGATATTGCAAGTCTCAAGTGTTTTTTTCTATACATTCATTCAGACATTCATTCAAGTGTTTTCTAGACATGGTAACATCTGTGGATAGTTGTGCCTGTACTACTTGCTCTATTGAAAATGCACACTTCTAAGAGTTTTGTCATTGTGAATTAGATCCTGTATGGGCACGTTAGAGACTGTAGACTGAGAGCATCACAGGAGAGCAGCTATCTCCAACACAGAACGTTCAGCTAGTCTTACTGACATGCTGACGGTGCATGAAGAAGGGTGCAGAAAAAGAAAAGATTAGTCAAAAAATAGAGAAAAGCCCAGGAACTCAAAACCATTAAATAAAAGAAAATTATCCCTAAATGTTTGTCTAGTGATTGATATTTGCTTTCTATAATTTTTATTAGGATGCCACCAAATCACTTCAAGGTCAGTTAATATTTGTTGGACTCATTTTTACAGAGTTGTAAACTGAAACGCTAGGAGATTAAGTGCTTTGCACAAAGGAAGTTATCTGCAGCTGCTGAAAAAGCACTCATAATCATGCTCCCTTCTTTTCTTAGCCCGGTCTAAGCCCACTATCCCCCTAAGAGCCACAGAGTGACAGAGTCAATGCTTGGATGATCACTTGTAGCTAGCAGTAATAGTTGACCACTATATATATATATATTAGAGGCCCAATGCACAAAATTTGTGCACTCGGGGGGGCAGAGAGGGAGGGTTCCTTCAGCCCAGCCTGCACCCTCTCACAGTCTGGGAGCCCTCAGGGGATGTCCAACTGACGGCTTAGGCCCACTCCCCACTGGGAGCGGGTGTGAGCCAGCAGTTGGACATCCTTAACACTGCTGCAGAGGCAAGAGAGGCTCCGACCACTAGCCACTGCGCTTGCTAGCCGTGAGCCTGGTTACTGGCTGAGCAGCACTCCCCCTATGAGAGCTCACTGACCACCAGGGGGCAGCTCCTGCCTTGAGTGTCTGCCCCCTGGTGGTCAGTGCACATCATAGCAAGCGGTTGAGTGGCCTTAGCATATCATTAGCATATTACACCTTGATTAGTTGAACGGATGACTAGACGACTGGACACTTAGCATATTAGGCTTTTATTATATAGGATATGATCTGATACTAATTTTACTTCTAGCAGGCTGACTTGCATTGACCTGAATTGAGAATATTTATGAGGAAGTAATAATCTATTGGCCTGGCTGGTGTTGCCCAGTGGTTGAGCACCAAACTATGAACCAGGAGGTCATGGTTAGATTCCCTTTCAGGGCACATGCCCAGGTTGTGGGTTGATCCCCAGTAAGAAGCATGCAGGAGGCAGCCAATCAATGATTCTCTCTCATCATTGACGTTTCTATCTCTCTCTCCTTCTCCCTTCATCATTGAAATCAATAAAAATATGTTTTTTAAAAAAGAAATAGTCTATCCATGAATACCACATCTAAATCTTGCTCAGAGTGTTTATGATCTATTTGAACTATGCCAAAAAGTATTTAGACATTATCCAGTGGCCCTAAGTTTCACCTCTTCTTTATACCATAGACAGAGAGAATCCATGAAATTATCTGTAGAGAGGCACCTTGGAAATATTCCAAATTTATTTTTCAAAGGTCAATTGGCATTGCTGGTCACCCTTGCCAAATAGAAATAAAAAAAGGAGAGAAATGAGGGAACAGAGAAATAGAGACAGAGATATTCTAGGAGGATAAAAGAAAAAAGAAAGTTTAGTACAACATGAGGGAGTTTTGATGAAAGAAAAATAAAAGATGAAATTTAAGTGTTTTCCCTTATCCTTTCATTTTCTCTAATTTTTACTAGTGGAAGAAGATTTGTTTTGAAAGGTAGATCGTTGTTCATCCAAAATTGTGTTTCCAAATGAGAAATAACATTCCATTCTCCTCTAAGTCTCCAATGAAGGAGAATTTCACACCCCAGTTCCAAACCACATATTAGAATAATAATATTCTGCCTGGGGTGTAGAATGACTTCCATGACCTGCCTTCTTGTTCATCACACAAACTTTTGCAAATACAAAGTACAAAGTAATATTGTTTCCTCAAAATGAGGTAAGTGTCAATAATTAAAGGGGGTCAGGGGAGGTTTGAAGATCAATCTACAAAACCCATACATGTGTAAGAACAATCCAAGTTTGTTCATTCTTTTGTACTTTCTTCCTCCCTTCCTTCCCTCTTTTCTGTCTTTTTCTATCATTTTTTAAGGTGTTTCCTACCAATCTTGAAACTTCTAAAACAATCAGATCATGAACTAGTCACTAGTAAATGTCATCCTCCGAACTGATGTAGAGAGGAAGGTGATAAAACAATGTCTTTCCAGGCTTGGTCTCTTCTGTGGCTCTGACCATCTTACCTGCTTTCCCTTGACCTAGAAAGCTGTTTCATCTTCTACTTCTGAGATTTTATCTTAAGACATAATCCAAATTTTAGGAAAAAGTTGTCGACCAAGTTGTATTCAATAAGCAAAAATTTTTAGAAATAATAATAAGCAAAGTCTTCCAAATTAGAAGTATTAAGTGAATTCTAATTTACATTGTTAGAAATAATATAAAGGCATTTATATTTAATTACAAAGGTCATTCAATACATGTGGGAATGCTTTGGATATTCAGTGTTAAATGAAAAAAATAGGATGCAAAATTGTTTAATTATGTAATTATAATTATACGGAAATTACAAAGTGTAAATATAATTAAATGTTAACAGTTTAGTTAAGATAGTTGTCTTCTTTGTTATCTCTATATTCCAGATTTCTGTGATTTTAATTTAATTGTTTAGTTTAAGAGAGGTTGTGATGTAAAAACACATATTTATTAAATTATTCCTTTTTCTTCTTAGGCATTTCTAGTTTCTTGGAATAGGTATTTGTGGAGGGGGGGTGGGGGGGCGGGAGATTAGGCCAAGTTTCTGTTCTCTGAGCCAGTTGATAAGGGCAGGGATTCAGAAGGAGAAAGATTTATATAATCAGTATTTTATTGAAACTCTCTGGGATTTTATAAATTGTCTCTTTGAAACTTCACATTTTATAATGAAAAAACTGAGAAGGAAAAGCTAGAAAAATATAAGGAACTGATATATGGGTGGATCCAATACACATGTTGTGAGTTTAATGAAATTTTTGTAGGCATGATTATTTCAGAGGTCTGGAAACAGCTAACAGTATACCTATGTAGAAGAATACTGCTGTCTTTTTAACTCACTCCCCTACTCCATTCTGTTCTAGTGACTTCCAGCTCTTTGCAGCAAAAAAAGCCTATTCCTCCAGAGAGCCTGCAGAGCAATGTTTACAAGACCCAGAGATGGTGCTGAAGATACTTATTGGAACTGTGTGAGTTCTAGGAACAATGCATGTCATCAGTGCTGTGGAACCCCACTGTGCTGAGCCTCCTATCCCCCCCCCTCCCCCTCCCTGTCTTCTGGGCATGAGGTTTGCCGACCGTCCACTCTGAGTCCCCCCCTGTGAATTGCCCTTGTTCAAAGCCACCTCACTCAACTTATACCCCTCCCCGGTGTGGAAGCCTGCACCCAATGACTGGTCACTAGGGCTATAAGACACAGTCATCTTGCCTTGATTTAAACCACCCCAAAGGTCATTTGGGTTCCACATCTCCCAGATGGATCAGCTGGGCCTCTGCTGTAAATGTATTGCAGGCCAACTTCTCCTGTTCCCAACTTGCTTCCCTCACTCCCAGTAAACCTCCTACAGGAAAATCTCCAAGTCTGTCTTCCAGGCAATGGATCCTAAGACATGCAATTGTACCATCACATAAGAAGTCCATTACAACATTTTTAGTTCATAGTTAGTTCATTTTGACTGAAATTGTGTTGTTTTCAACTCCTTATTGATGATAAAACAAAAACAAGGGCATGGTTTCAGAGTTAGAGACCTTCTCTTCCCAACAGCAAAATTAGGTAGAGAACTGAGCAATATCTATTGAATTTAATCAATTCAGACAACCAATCTTGCTTGAATACTCCTTTCCTTAATAATAGCTCTTTCCACTGATTGATTTTCTCCTTTATTTCTTTGTAGAAATTGTAAGCCTATATGATAAATTAACCTAAGGGCCATCTCTATCTTTGCTGTTCAAAGTGTGTTCACTGTACCAGTCGCACAGGCATCACCTGGGAGCTTGTGAGAAGTGAAAAATATCAGCTGCCACCCCCCACCTACTGACTCAAAATCTGCATTTGGTCAAGATGGTCAGATGGCTTGTTTGCACATTAAAGTTTGAAAAGCACTGAACTGAACCACTGTTGACAAATCAGACCGCTCAGTAAGACTGGGAATTGGCAGAGGGAAAACAAGCATTGGAGTCAGAAGAATATAGTATGAGTTCCAACTCTGCTTCCATCTTGCTGAACATCTTGGATGAGTGAGTCTTCGTTTCCTGGGAATCTATTTGCTCGCCCTTAAGAGTCTTTATAACATTCTGTACCTTGGAGGATTTTTATGAGGATTTATACTTGCTTTTATTTAAATAACTTTAACTGAGCATCTGTAATGGGCCAGACACTGTTCTAAAGGCTTGAGCATTATGAAAATCAAGACAGATTCAAGTCTGGCCTGTCAGACATTCCACAAATATGCATTGATCAAGGACTATGTGCTAGAATTACAGCAATGAAAACAATAGACTTTTTTTTGGAGCCAATAGTTAAAGACTGGACACACACTGAGTAAGTTATCATGAAAAAGAAATTGGCAGGATTACAAAGAAGTACAGCTGAAGTTGGAGCTTATATTAGGGGAACCATGTAGGTTAGGAGAGGGAGTTCTCAAAATCTTTCCACCTTAATGTTGCTTCCTGGCTTATGAGGTGTACAGACAAATAAATATAAAATTCCAACACCATGGAAGAGTGAGATAACCAACGATGTGTGGGTACATAGGAGGTCCTATCTCAGACCCCATGGGGAATGGGGCAGAGGATAGGGATGACATGGATGAGACTGAGGGGAGGTCTCCCAGAAAAAAAAAATTGTCACTCATTGAGACTTACAATTTCAGTAGAATTGATTCTGAAAATAAGTGGAGATTTAGAGCGACACAGAAAGGGAGAAGAGCATGAACTAATTTAGGTTTTTAAAAAAATCAACAACACATTTCTAAAGAATGTCTTTTATCATAGAGATAAATTAGAATGCAAATGCCTCCCACCTGTTCTCCTAAGTCTCCCACTTGCTTCCTTTCAGCCTGCTTTTGAATTCACCTCAGTTGCCTATTCTGGGCCAGGCACGCACTTAGGTACTTTTCCTATATGTTATGGTATTAAGCGTGTTTTTCATACTGATGCTTTGACATCTGGGGCTTTGGTGACTCTGAAAGGATTGCCCATTTCTAGAGATCATAAATAATTCACCTTGCCAAAAAACCAATCCAGAGCCCATACCCCAACCACCATCTTTCTTAGGCTCTTTTACTCACTACCCTACTGCCCTTCCCACACTCCAAGACCAGTACAACTAAAGACCAGTACAACTAAAGTTCCTATGCCCCAGAGCCTGCTAAAATAATTTATACTAGCCAATCCCAACCTGTTTACCCTGCCTTGACCATTCCTTTCCACTGAAACAATAACAAAGGCTCTTGCCCACATGTTCCCCTCACTCCCTCTGCCACCTGACCAACCCTGCCATTCCCCCGTGTGGCCTGCAGGATATCACACACCTGCTCCTTTTGGGAACTGTGACAAACTCTCTTTTTAATGGCAATCACCTCCTGATCTGTGGGCCCCACCATACATGAATATGAGTAAAAACTACATTTTAAAAGTTATCTCATTTAACTTTCATAACATTTCTACAGGGAGGGATTCATTCTCCCCATTTTTTTAATATGACAAAACTGAGACCTATCTATCTAGAACCTTCTATTTTGGTTAAGCCAATATAATGTGGCGGTAAGAGAATATTTCTAGTAAAATAGATTGGCCATGAATCAAATCCCACCCAGTATGATTCTGGCAGTAGTAAGCAACCTCAAGAATCTCAGTTGCTCTACACATAAAAGTTTATTACCCATTCTCACAAACCCTCTGCAAGTCTAGATACTCTCCAGAGCAGTTACTTCCCAGCAGTGAATCATGGACGCTTCCAGGTCCTGTTTTGTGGCTCCACCATTTCAACACTTGGCTTCCAGGGTCTCCAAGACAGGAAAGAGAGGGCAAAAAGAATTCAAAACTCATCATGAATATCATAGTCTGGAGGTGATACATATCACAACTTCTCCCAGGCCATTGACCACAACTCATCGAATAATCTAACTAAAAGAAAGTCTTCAAAATATTTGGTGAGTTTTACTGCCGGGGACACATACTTCCACCACTTTCGAGCTTGGGCAATATCCTTACCTTCCATCAGCTTTTTATAGTGTCCCAAGTGCAGAGTACAATAGCTATTGTACTAAAAAATATGTGTATGTTGTAAATTATTCCTTCCGTTTCAAACATGGTATACTCAGAGCTTAATATGTCATTTCCTTTATAGCCACTCAAGCACTCTAATATATTTTCATTAGTTCAATAACTTTTTTACTTCTTTATACTTACAATATGAATTGCTAAAATTACAATTTACTTCATTTTCATTACCACTTTCAAATTTGGTTTTGTTCTTCTTATGTGCTTTTATTTGGGATCATTTTGGTTTTTTAAAGTCTATATTCTAGGATCAGAATCACACACAGAAAACTATCTCAATATTCAATTAGGTCTAAAGAAAAATGAAATCTTCCTTCATATCATACCATAGGAATTAAATCTATTTTTCCTCTTTTGAGTACTTTATTTCTCTTTCTATCAGCTGCTTCTTCCTATTCCATTTTTAGTATCTCTCTATATATTTCAAGAGTCCCCAAACAGATTATCTAATTGGTTTAGTTCATCATTTTCTAATTGTAGCACCTATTTGGGACTAATTATCATCTGAGGCCCCTTCATGGATCACAACTAAGTCTATATGTGGTTGCCTTTGTCAGGCTCAGAGTCCTAACACAGTCTGCCAGAGTTAGAGATGCTGAAGGTCATACAACACCAGTTGCCCTTTAACACACCTCTAGCAGCTTAGCTCAGAAGATAACTTTAAGTAAAACAAAGTCCCACTGTTTCATGAATTCCTCTTCAAAATAACAGCATGAATTATTTTTTTAAATAAATAGAGCTATACTTATTATTTTCAGATTATTGTGGCTTAATATTCTAGAGAATAGAAAAATATTGAGCCTTAGGGTTAGCCATCCATGGCATAGTTAACAGATGGGTTCTTCAAGACAAAGAAAAATATGTGAAAAACATATCTAACCATTCTATTTGTCATGCATAGGATTTTTTAAAATGGTATTGACAGCTTTCTACAGATTTTCACTCACTGTTGTAGTATTAGGCTTTGTTAATTTACTTTTTTGATTTATTATATAAATGGTACTGTTACCATGGCAAAAATGCAAACTGAGTTGTTCTCTCAATCATATAGGTCACCCAGTGAGCACAACAGAAATCTATGATCATGTAAATATAAGAAAGAAGAGAAAACAGACCAATTTTGAGGAAAGGGCATGACTAATCTATAAGTAACCTTTATACTATGGAGCATTATGTAAAATATTAAAGAACTGCTTAAGGCTAAAAAAGAATTGAAACAAAACTAAAATTTATCTTATAAATTCAGTTTTCTATAAACATAAGAAAGACCCATTAAATAAGAACACCCATAAGTTCCTTGGATTTTGGACATTTCAGTGGAGCATTAGTTGTGATGGGGGGAAGGAAGACTGGAAGCAACCTGTGTCCATCCAGTGATGGATGTACTGTTGATGATACATCAGTGGATAAGTCAAACATGCTACGTGCACAGTATAGAGCATCATATGGTGATTAGAAATAGCAGATAAGAGTTGGTCATAGCAACAGGGATGGATCCTTAAAAAGAGAGACATAAAAGACACAGAACAAGATATACATCATCTGATGTCATTTACATGAATTTAAAAATATGTATATACAGAAAAATAAAATGTTATATGAAATAATAAGTCACACATCAAAATAGTTGCCTATGGTAATGGAACTAGGAGCTAACATCTTTCAATAACATATGCAGTGGCATAAGAATTTGCTGAGTCCCATTCAAATTGTTCCATGTATCATTTTCAATGGCCCAGAACATGGAAGGTAAGATTCCTAAATGAAGGCTCTGGAACCCCTTCCATTCTGGCAGACTCTGCTCTGAGCGGAATGAGTGGGCTAGAAAGAAAAGGAAATACAGTTAAAACAAATAGGAGATAATCCTCCACTAATTCTAATTTGTCTGCCTGGAACTAAGGAGTAGAATTAAGTAGCATCTGAGATGAGAGACAGACACACAGACACACAGAGACACAGAGAAATAGTACTCTCTGGTTGTGACAAAATGTTTAACTTGATTATGTATTTTTAGTTTAATTGGGGCGGGGGGGGCGCTTTGTTTTGTGTATAATAATAGCCCATCTGACCATCAGCAGTTCAAGAGATGTAGACCCAAACACCTAGGAAAACTACTACAGTTAAGAATCAAGATTTAGCAGCAGTGGGGGAGGGAGAAGGTGAAGGAGAGAGAGATTAACCAAAGAATTATATGCATATATGCATAACCCATGGATACAGACAATAGTGTGGTGAAGACCTGGGGGGAGGGGGAGCAAGTAGAGGGGGTCAATGGAGGAAAAAAGGGGGACATCTGTAATGCTTTCAACAATAAAGATAAAATTTTTAAAAAATAAATAAACTCTGTTTTGGTACTCAAAACAAAACACAAACCTACCAGCCTTACAGCTGGTTATTTAACCCCCAGCACAAATCAACTGAAAAGCAATAAACTCAAAACTACGTCAAGATGTGGATTAATCATCAACAGTACATCCATCACTTGGTTAGGTCTGGGAATCTGTGAGCCACAAATATTATGTTCCAACAAGTAGGATGTGACAAGCAGGCAGGAAAATAAAAGGCAGTCAGGGTACTGAGTATTACAGGTGATCAAAAGTCAGGTCCCAAACCTTCACACAATTGAAAATGATTAGAGAATACTCCCTTTGATAAAGTTTCAGGGCACTAGATGCCAGTGAGCAACTTTTCTATGATAGCTATGGGAAAGTTAGAAGGATCTAAGTAATAGGAAATAGCCAAGACTGATTTGGAAGCTTCTCATCATGGGTAACAAAGCACATTCTATTGTGGGGGATGGTGGCTAGGTGGGGCATTGGCTTATGAATGCAATCTCTATGTGACATGATTTATTGAACATGCTGACCCACAAACATGCTGACACAATTCCACACAATGGCACACTGGGCAAGTTGTATGGCTTTCCAAAGGAGATGTACACAGGATGAGAAATGGAAACAAGATTTAATGATTTAGGAAACAAATCACAGCCTTCCTGCAGTTATGTGTCCAACATTTAATCTCTAAAATATTACAAGCAGAGAAACCAACATTTCCATTCCTGCAGAATGAGTGACACATGGTTTAATGTTCCTCTCCTCTCCTGGGAATGTACTTTCCCCACAAGCCCAATGAAAGGAGGCTTGTCTGGTCATATCTCTGGAAAAATATCATTGACTCTGCCAACTTTGATGTTTATTACATTCCTACAGCAAAGCTAAAGAAATTATGAAGAAAATATGTAGAAGTGAAACAAAGAGTATGTCTCAATATATTCTCATTGAACTAGTTCTATTTCAGCAACATTCTTTCTTCTCCTAAGACCAGGGGAGACATTCAACACACAAAACAACCAATATGGCACAGGCACAGCCAATCAAACTGCTTAAAAATTAACTACAGTCATACTGATGCCCACTGGCACAGCACAGCCTAAAGCCCTCTGGGGTCACCCCCAAATACTAAAGAGCACTTTTCTACTTTGTACTGAAGTAGGTCCAGAAGCTAATTTCAATGGTCAGAATCATCTAAAAAAAAAAAAAGTGCGAAGGTCCCTGCTGTCATTTCTTATTACAGGGATTCCCAAGCCTCTGCCCATCATTGGCTGTCCCAGTGAGACTCAACACCCACAAAAGCAGAGCATTTCCTCAAATAGCATCTTGCCCCTGGATTTATCCAGAGAGAGAGAGAGAAAATTGTTCCACCCACCCAGCACATGAAGAAGTCACATGATCTAAGAGCCCACCCTAAACCCCGAGCTCTTTTCCACTGATGCATTCACTCCTGAGAGGAGCTAGAGCAGGGTCAGGCAGCCCAGTGCTGGAGTTCCACCTTCATCAGTTCCTGTTCCTTCCTGCTCCACCCAAAAGGCCCTACTCAATGCACAGAAAGCCAAGGCTCTTCCAGACTCACAGAGCTGTGGGAGCCCAGAGCCACTTTCCAGGCCTGGGGAGGCTCACAACAGAGATCACAGAAGACACCCTGGCCCCTGGCTGATCTCACTAGAACTTTCCACACCTGAAAAAACAAGTAAGCCAGCATCGCCAATTCCCAGGAGTACTTTTTATTGCAAAGAAATATAGATGTCATTCTTTCCACATGGCTCAGGAACTCTTATTTGTTGAAACACTAAAACAATAGTTTAAGTGCATACATACATGAAATCATATGCATTATACAGGGAATGCTATCCTGTGACTAGTCACAAATACATATTGAATAACTACTTCTATGTGAGGACACTCATACATATTTAGGGGCAGATATAGTATCTAGCAGAAAACATGGGCTAGAGCCAGGCTCATATCCTGTCTGGTCCACTTAGTGGCTATGGAATCTTGGGTCAGTTTCTTAACCGCTTCAAGGTTCAGTCTCCTCATCAATAATATGAAGGCAACATTATAGGGTCCTTGGGAATATTAAACAATTTCCACATAAAAAGTGCTTAGCAATAGGATATGTCTCCAAAGCACAGACAAAATAGTCAGGTGATTCTGATCACCCAAATCATCTGATTTTCTACAATCCTACAAGATAGCTTTTTGTAAAAAGGTTCACAATATAATTTGTTTATTGTGGATTTATTCAACAAATATTGCTTGGGAGATAACTATGTGCCAGACCCCACGGCAGCAATTGAGATTACAAAAAAGAATGAGATAAGGTCTGTACGATCATAAAGATTACAAGCAAGTGGGGAAACAGACTTGTAGGCACATACTGCAATGCAGAGAGGGGCTTAACCCACATCAGGGGGCCATATTGGTAAATTCCCCACACACACCTTTGAATAGTGGTATTTGGGGGTCAAGTTTATGTATGACACATAACCAGATTCATCAGACTTATGAGTATTCATGCCAGTGATGGCAGAAGCAAACACTTCCTATTTTAAGGAAACTTAGACCTTCCTGTTTCAAGTTTAATCTCTTTTGGATAGTTGAATTCTAGGTTTTCCCCAACATCCTTTTCCTACCCAGAACGGCTTATGGAATTGTGCTGTCATAAGAGAAAGGACATCTGGCTCTTGCTTGGGTTCTAAGCAGCAACCAGCCTTTCACTGTGCCGAAGTGTGTTATGCTGGTATCTGTGGTCTGATTCCTTAGCATGGAAGTGGTGGCTTTCAGGTAGTTCAGTCGTCTCTGCCCATGGCCTCTAGCTTTCACCTCAGCACTAACATGCACACTGACATTCTGAGATTCAAGCCCCATCCTCAGCTGGCCCCTGCATTGGGCTCTCCAATCCATAGTTTCCAATTTAGGCTGTGGCAACCTCCTGGAAGAGCTGCTGTTTTCTAATTCTCAGATATCATCCCATGCTCCAATTTTAAGAATTTTCGGAATTTTCCTGGCTCTCCTTTCTGGACTTGAAGACTTGGGCTAGCTCAGGACTGGTTATTTTATACACATAACACCATAATTTCTGCTCTACTGAAGATGCTCTTTTGAGGCCATTATCTCCACCCAGAGTTCTAGGCAAGGTCTGAGAACCAAGCCCAGATCTCAGTAATCTTGCTTTTCTCTTACTCTTTCTCTCCAGGCTCCTCCCCAACAGTTTTCTCTTTTCAGTATATTAGAAAATTATCTTTGCATTACACTCTTTATATTCTGTATTATGTGGCTTGTAGTAAAGCTTTCTTCCTTCAGTCCTCTGACTTCTTAATATTTTAAGGTAATACTTAATATTTAAAGCAAAGCTTCTGGTTTCTCTGTTAACAAGCCGAGGGAGGTATTGCAAGTGAATGCCTTGGCTTCTCAAAACTATTGTCTCTGGAATTAGCTTCAAGAGCATGTTTTGGAATTGAAACACTGAACATTGCCTCCTTTGTTCTTGGCTGGCTCTGCCCTCCTCCTGGAGCAATGAGTGTCATGACTCAAATGGCGGGACTACCAGCTAGTGAACTAACAGGAATTAAAGGCACAGAAAGGAAAGTTTCAAAATCATGCCTTCCTTGTCCAAATTTCTTTTTAAAAGAAATTAATTCCAAAAGATTGTACCCAAAATAGTATTGGGCACATATGTTCTTGAACATACCAGTGCCATTCAGGGGCCTAGAGCAAGTCACAAGAATATAAAAGCAGAAACCTTCACAAACAGGTGAAACTGTATTGTAATCACCCTGAGCCACAGGGTAAATGAACATTTCAACTTCAAAAAGGCTTTGTTCCTGTCTGCAATAAATAAGCTTGTCCTGGAGAGAGATGAGGGGAAGGACAATGGGAAAGAGTGACCTAAATGACAGAAGCCAGCCCCACCAGCATGGCTCAATGGTTGAGCCTCGACCAATGAACCAGGAGGTCATAGTTTGATTCCTGATCAGGACACATACCCAGGTTGCAGACTAGATGCCCAGAATGGGGCATTCAGGAGGCAGCCAATCAATGATTATCTCTCATTGCTGATGTTTCTATCTTTTTTTTTCTCTCCCTTCCTCTCTGAAATCAATAAAAACATATTTCTTAAAAATGAGAGAAGCCATGTATTTAAAACAAAAACAAAAACATTTTTTGTGTGACTGTCCATGAACTGAACATTCAAAATTAGCCCATTGTAGTTTCTACTATCAACCTTAGGTATTAAGAACCATTGTTCTAGCAGCTCTCCACACTAACTTCTGCTTTCCCATCTGTTAGCTTACTTGATTCTCTCTGTGAAATAAAGTCACAAAAACCCATTTTTGTGAACCCACTTGAAGAACCTGGAGCTCGCTGACTTTCTGAAAGCCAAATAGTGGCAATAATAAGAAGCAAATTCAAACCTCGCCACTGCACACCAGAAGGGCTATTGACATTCTTCATGCTTATAAGCATTGCTCCTTAATGTTCTTCTTTTGTTAAAATCACTTCTAATTTTTATCCCAGGGTTTATGATTCTTTTCTCAGAATCTTTATTCTTCCCCAATATTGATAGACTGCAATTATATTAATTCATGCAGGCCCCTCCCAGCATTTTGTACAGCACAGCTTGCTTACCCTGAATTTCAAGTCATTAAGTCATCTCACCTTCATGTTTGATCTGTCCTCTGAAATCACCTCTAATTTCAAAGAAGCTGGCACTCTTTATGAGATGCCTCATGGGCTCTGCCTATTTATTAGCCACTGTTTGTTTCCTAAAGAAAATTTCTCCTTTGTCATTTTCCAGCTCTCACTCAAAGTATCAGCTAATGTCTCAAGCCTTCCACTATGTCATTCTATCTAGGACTCTCCTTTCCAAAGAAGGCTGTATGCATGGGTCAGATCTCATGACCCATCATCTTAGCAAAATATAGTACCGGTTATCTTAACTGAGCAAATTAAAAGTAATGTCTATAATCATTAACTTCTGCTACACAATAATCCTGAAATGTAATGGTTTGAAACAGCAACCATTTATTTAGCTCACCATTCTGCAGGTCAGTAATTTGGGCTATGTACAGCTGGCTTGTTCTGGCCTTGGCTGGATTCAATCAATGTATCTGTGGTCAGCTGCCAGGTCAGCTAGAACCAGTTGGTCTAGGATGATCTCAGCTGTGATAGCTGTCTAGACTTGTTCAAAGTTTAAAGAGAGCAGAAGGAAGCTATAAGCTTGGAACTGGCACATCATCATTGCTATCGCATTCAATGGGCCAAAACAAATTCTAAGTCCAGACAAAATTCAAGGAGTAGGTAAAGAGACTATCACTTGATGGGAGATGCTGCAAAATCACATTGCAACAATGTGGTGATTTTTGTCTCAATCTACAAAGTATCTATGACTAAAATTATTCCAATAAAGTTCATTATGTTTTACTACAGAACCTACTCTGCTAGGTACCCTTATATGAATATACATTAAACCATTTCCCAATCAATGTATTTACTTGGCAAAAGGAAACAATTATTCAATTAAATCGAGTAGGCGCTAAGCTAGTTATGGAACTATATAGGCAAATGAGAAAATCACTATCATAAAAAATCTTGCAGTCTGGTGGAGGAAACAACTGGGTAAATATATGCAATGGTCAATAGAGAGGGCACTGTGGCGTAACTTTGAAACAAAGTTTCCTGGAGAAGCTAATGGAATGTCAGGTATCAGAGAACTCCAGAAGAATGAGAACTATTTCATTCTATGTGTGTGGACAGGTAACACTGAAACCATAGCTCCCACTCTTGTCAGAAGGTCAAGATATTACTTCATGGACTGCTCTGGGTTTCCATAAATAGCATGTTTTAATACCAGGGACTGGTTCAGTCCACAGCTCTCCTTCCATCACCTGCCATGTAATGATCTCAGGTAAACCTGGGTCTTTGTTCTGTGCCTTAATATCAGATGGGCAGCATTGTTTGTTCTCTCTCTGTCTCCCGCACTCCTCACCACTCAATATATGCTTTACACTCATGTTTCTCTGTTTAGTATTTAGAATCCTAAGGCTATTTCACCCTCAATACTGAGATGTGGCTTCTACTTCAGTTGCCTTGACCATGAAATATTCATCCTATTTTTGATGCCCAATACCAGTCATACATTCACTCCTACAATAATGATTTATCAAGCACTGGGCATGGCCTAGAACTATTATATTATGGTAAACAAAATAATTACAGCCTCTATCCTCATGACTCTTATAATCTTTAAAGAGAGACTGATATTAAAGCGGGAATTACACAAGTGATTTTTAATGATGTTTATATATCCTGTAAAGAAAAATACAAGGTGGTATAAGAACAAAACAAGAAAAACTTTAATTAGTCACCTAACAGGTGAGCAAAAAAATGACCCCAAAAAGGAATTGGAGAGACCCAAGGGGAAGTGTCCTAGGCTGAGGACACAGCATGTATTGGGGCTGGTGTGAAGGAAATGGCATGTTGGAGAAGCAGATAGGTGGCCAGAGAGTGGCTAGAGCTGAGTGAAGAGGAGAATCCCAGGCAATGGGGCTGGAGGGGAAGAAACTAGCCCGTCTGTGGGAATGGATCCAACACTGCACAGAGATACTATCTCAAAAACTATGCCAAAGTTAGAATGAATGTGACCTCAACATTAACCCAAACTCACAATTTTCTATTTCATTTGCAGTTTATCATGCAAAAAATATCTAACTTCTTAATCCACTGGTTCACCTTTAATTCTGACTAGTCCCAACCTCTCAAATATTTCCTCAAAACAGAGTTGATTTAACCTTGGTTCAACCAGTCAGGAACCAAGCAGAGTTTCTAGGATATAAAATGTTGTACAGGCTTCTGGGACTAAAACCTCTCCTGGAGCACAGAACAAAGGGTGGTAGAAGTGATGGGGAAAATAAGACATTGGGGGGGGGGGGGGGGGCGGGCCTAGCAATCTGAATCTATGCCAGTAACCTAATATATATATATATTATTGTTTTAAAAGTATTACATACAGTAGTACATACATACCCTTTTTTTCCCCCCATTGACCTTCCCCCAGCCTCTTGATAGCCTATAATTAAGTCACTGCCCCTTTCTCCACAATGTGGTCTAGCAAGACCTGTTTTCCTAATTACTCCTAATTTACAAAGGGGCCATAAACAAAGAATGTAACAGCTTAGCTACAGGGGAGGTCACTGACACCACCCAGACCAGGCATTTAGATACAATCTAACTTCCCCATTCTAACCAACTCAGGAGGGGCTGTGGAAACCCACCACAAAAACCTGGTAGTTAGGAAACAGATATAAAACAAAAAAACTGAAGGGTATAAAGAGAAAGTTTCCTCCATATTGGTTTACTCAGGATTTGGAGAACTGACCCCGAGTCCATGTGAAGCATCCTATATAATAAAAGGCCAGCGACCATAACAGCATCACGACCATAATGACCATGGACCAGTCACTATGAGATGCATTGACCACCTCTCGGTCCATCCCCCCGGGGGTGGCGGCAGGGCAGGATTGGGGACTGCTGAGCAGTGGCAGGCTGTGGGCAGTGAGCATCCACTGGCGAGCATCGTGGGGCAGCAGAGACGAGTATCACGGGGTGGGGAGCTTCACAGATCTTTGCGGGGTGGCAGAGGTGAGCGTCATGGAATGTCACAGGGCAGGGAGCTTCGCAGAGCATTGCAGGGCGGCGGAGGCGAGCATCACAGAGCTTTGAGGGGCATTGTGAGGCATCGCAGGGTGTTGCGGGGCGTCAGACATGGCCCTGATCGCAAGCTAGACCTAGGGGCCTCTACTTGCTCACGATTTTGTGCACTGGGCCTCTAGTCCTATATAATAAAAGGGTAATATGCAAATAGACTGAACAGCAGAACAACCGAACAACTAATCAAAAGGTATGCTAATGATATGCTAAGGCTCAACTGCTCACTATGACGTGCACTGACCACCAGAGGGCAGATGCTCTGACCAGTAGGTTAGCTTTCTGCTGGGGTCCAGCCAATCAGGACTGAGCGAGACAAGCTAGACACACCCTGGAGCCCTCCTGCAGTCCCTCCCCTGCCCAATTATGCACAGGCAGGGTCCCTCAGACTGGCCTATGCCCTCTCACAATCCAGGACCCCTTGGGGGATGTTGGAGAGCCAGTTTCAGCCCAATCCTGCAGGCCACTCCCCTTCGGAGAGCGCCAGACACAGGGCTCATGGCTGGTGAGCGCTGCTGTGACAGTGCAAGCCTCTTCTGAGTGGGACTGATTGGGCATGAGCCCACAGAAGGCACAGTGGTGCAGGGATGAGTGGGAGAGGCAGGTAGGAGCTGCAGGCAGCACTGGACTGCGGGTTTTGGCCCGATCCTGCAGGCCACCCAGAGGGACCCCACCCGTGCATGAATTCGGGCACCTGGGCCTCTAGTCTGAAAATAAATGGGTTTATCCTGGACCTCCAAGTACTCCTGTGTATTTTTCGGTTGCCTGGTGAATTCTGCAGAAGAAGAACAGAGCTGGAACCCGGTTCACTCGCTTTCACTCCGAGGATGTTCACACTAAAAGTTATGCCCTACCTCATTCCCCTTAGCATTTAAGTAGGTTAGGCTGACCCGTGCATTCCACGGGTTCCTCCATCCCCTTTTCTGTGTTACTTTCCAAAGCCTTTATCTCTAATATTCTGTTTTGAAATCTTTTGACATTAGAATTAGGGTCAAATGTGCTTCATATGCAACTATTTGACTGGTTCTGTGTGTAAAATGTAGTTGAATATCCTAAGCTATAAAAAAAGAAAAGAAAAAGAAAACCTTAAAAACTCAAAGTCTGTGCCCACGTTGATTCCAAGTGTGTGTGATTGTGAGTTTGGGAGTTGTTCACAAAAAGGCAAATCTGGAAGCGAGGCTAAACTCCTTCTTCCTTCTCTGAGACTCATATACGTGAACAGATTGAGCTTGTACCCCATTTTCCTATAACCTGTTGGAGCTGAAGAATTAACACGCAGCCATGTCTGTGCTGCCTTCCTTCTGTGGTGCTCCTTCCCCAAACCAGCAGTGCAACCATCCCATTTCAGACTCCTGGCCAGGATGGGGTTCCCACCATCACACACACCCTAATCCTTTCCACAATTCAGCGTCCTTTTTCCTGCTCTTACGCAGCATGTGACACTTTGGTCCACACTGTTCAATTCACCTGAGTCGACTTTGAGGTCGAAAGTTTCTGGATCACTCCTGTCCTCAGGAAGTCACTTTATCTGGGAGAGTGATGCCATTCAGCATCAATTTTGGGGGTTGAAACATAAAGTCCAATTAAAACATTTTGCATTTTAAGAGCTCAGTTCCTACCCTGGGTTCTGTTATTTTAAAACTTTAGCTAAACATTTCCTGGAGGCAATTAAGTTGTCTTAGTGTCCGGCAAGCTGCTGTGAATGACTTCACAAAGCCTTTTCTGAGAGTCGCCAACTTCACTTTTTGCAACCTAAGTGTGGTACACTTAAGTGCACGCCAGGGGCATTCAAATCGAATGACATTTCTAAATGCAAGGTTTTTAAATGGATAAAGAAACAGAGAAAGCTCCAGATGCTCATGGGCTTGGGTAGCGCAGGCTTCTCCTTCCGGGTCTCAGCCTCGTCAGCCCCTCCCCCCGGAGACCCCTGCAGTGGGCCAGCCCCTGCTCCCCGGTAGCCATGTGCAACCCAAAGGTGGGGATCAAAACCGCCCACAGGTCGGAGGAGGTGCGTCAGGACTCCGTGGAATGTGCTGTTTGGGCGCTGGAGAACTACAGCCTAGAAAAGCGTATTGTGGCCCACATTAAGGAGTTTCACAAGAAGAACCCCACCTGGCACTGCACCATAGGGAGGAACTTCGGGAATTACCTGACACATGAAACGGAACACTTCATCTACTTCCACCTGGTCCAGGGCCATTCTGTTCAAGTGGTTTAAAGCATGGACTGTGCCACACACATCAAAAACAAGGACTGCAGCTTAGATCCCATACCAGAGACTGAAATCTTCAGCCTTGCCTAAGGACCCCCTTGATCTGGAACCTTCATTGTGTTGTTTTGTTTAGGACATTCTCTGTGCTCATTTGTTGTGGTTATCAAACAATTAGCAAAACAAAGCAACAAAAAAGAAACGGAGAAAGCTTAATGTGAGGTAATAAAGTGGAAACAAAGCTTAGAGTTCCAATCTCACCCTAAACAGTGGACCCTAAGAACACACTCTGGTTTTTCATGCTGATGCCACTTTATGGCATTCTTTGGGAGATGAATTGAATGAACACGTCTTACCTTTAGCTTTACTAATGTCTAACTAGCCAGTGCCATAAGACAGGGAGTAACTCATATTCTGCTTTTTTGAATGAACTGATGGAGATTCATTGTTTTATGCAGTCAATTATAAGTGCAGGCAACAGCCAAATAGGTAAGCTACTCGAAGACAAAAAAATCCTCAGGTCACTGAAACGGCAATTAGCAAGTATTGTAGGGAGAAGGAGGAGAAGAAGGAGAAGGCGTTAGAAAAAGACCTGATGAGGCAAATTGCCTTTAATTACCCTTAAACATTTTCTTCTCTTCTTTTGATGCCATAAGACTCCCTGCAGTTCCAAAAAAAAAAAAAAAAAAAGCCTAGGTTTTGTTTTGCTCTTTTAAATAGGAACATAATAGCCGCTGTGGAAACATGTTCTTAATCAAAGGTATTAAACTCCTGGCTGCTCTCCTTTCTTGGAAATTGCCTGGGTTCATTATTATCAAGAGAAGATAAGTCTAGTCACCATTTAGTTCCCATCTTAGTGAATTAAAATATTAATTACAAAATACGTTATTTTTATCTTATATCTTAAGCTATTAGTTACTGTGGCTAGAAAAAAAAAAAGAGAGGACTCACTTTGTGCCGAAATAATTTTCCTTAACAAAGCCTTCATGCTTACTTTCTGGTTCCTGTGAATCAAATCAATACATGAAATGCTGCAATTTGAGAGCCATCTGAATAAATTAGACAGCAATTTCATTTATTTTTTTGTCTCAGAGATAAGTGTGCAATTACAGTTGCCGTGTCCACACACCCAGGACAGGCGGCCGCTCAGACAAGGCCGTTTGCTGCCGCCAATGCCGGGCAGAGCTCGAGAGGAAAGGAGGTCTCCTTTTCATTTCCGCTGCACAATGCAGCAATCGATCTTCTGCCCGTAGACACAAACGCTCAGCCTCTGGGAAAGCTGCAAATAAAGCCACAGAATAGACATTAGAGCCCACTAAATGCTCATTGTCTGCCTCTTCAAAGACTCAAATTACCGGCAAGGTATGGAGGTGACAGGAGAAAGTCATGAGAAAGCCATGGGCCAGCAAACCCAGGAAGCACATGCAGATTACCTGCGTGCCTGAAGTCATCACAAAATACACCACAGCTGGCCTCTGTGACAGGTGGGAGTTACATACAGTAGGCATACCCTGAAGGAGTTTATTTGGAGAGGATCTAAAAGCCACCATCCTCCTTGCAAAATATTTTTTTTCCTTTCCCTACTACCTGCGTGGTTCCTGAAATTAGATTCCACCCCCCTTGACATGTGGGAGAATATTCAGTGTAAGAGGTGACAATTTAATTTCAGAAGCAGCTAGAGAGATAAAGACTTTACAGCAGACACTATTTATTAAGTGCCCACTATGTACTAAGTACTTTACATATATTAGTTTCTTGAATCGTTACAATAATCTTACGATGCAGACAGTTTTTGCAGCACCATGTTACTCAAGTGAAAACTGAGGCTTAAAAAGATTAAGTCTCTTGAACAATTGGCAAGTGACACAAGGAAGATCTAAATCCAGGCGCCTCATTGTAAAGGCCTTGTTCTTACCATATCAGCCGCCTTCTATCTGATAGTATGTGTTGGGGTATGAGGGACAGAGAGCTGGGGCATCGAAAAGCAGAGTATCAAAAAAGGAGTAGCAAAGAAGGGGCATCGGAGAGAAGGGAGAATCAGCCCTAAAGATGCAGATTCCCAGAAGGGAGAACCCCTCTTGGCCAGACTGCCAGATGGAAGCACTGATGCTTGGCCTCCCACTAACCATCCCTCCCACTAACCATCATCCAAACCAACCTTCTTCTCAAGGCTTTGTGCCTATGTCCCACTGAATTGCACAAAACCCAGTCACTCCGGGTGAGTAAAGCACTTGCAATTTTTTCACAAACGCTTTTTCTGTGTCCTTGGTGAACTTCAGTCATATGTCCCACCTCTCAGAATGGGCAGGCTCATTGGTCTCAACATATCAGAGGCACTGGGAGGCAGGACAGCGCAGAGAAGTGGTGCAAGACATGGCTGTGTAGCTAAGGGCAAGCCACTTATTTCTCATCGGAAACCTGGGGTCAATAATGGCGCCTCCTTCCCAGGATCGCAGTGACTAGCAGATAGAAAACGTCAAATGGATGCTAGGTATTGATTGTAGTCAGTAATAAACAATTGATTTAACTGGGCAGGATAGTATTTCTCAACGGTGTACTGTAAAACAACTCCTGAGCCAAATTAGTTCGGAAAACATGGACTATTTGACCTGCTCTTGCAAATGCACAACATAACTTAGCTTCTAAAAGACTCCTCCTGAACTGCAATAAAGAAACCTATGTTGAACATGTTTGTTCCCTGAAGCACACCTGGGGGCTTAGTGTTCCAAAGATTTCCCTCTGGGAATATGAACTAGAACAAAGTAATGTGGACACTAGTGCATTTAAGTGTTATAGATTCATACTTTGTAACCAAAACCCCCTTTTTTGGATTCAAAACTCAGCTGACCACTGAGGAGAATAGTCTTGAACAAGGTGCTCATCTCTTAAGTCTAGTTTCTACATCCATGTTTATGAATCTGTCTTATCAAAGGTAAGGACCAGCTTTTTTATTTTATTTTTTAATCCTCACCTGAGGATATTTTTTCCATAGAGAGTGAAAGGGAGGGGGACAGGGAGAGAGGGGGAGGAGAGAGAGAGAATATGAATGTGAGAGATACGCATCCATTCCTTGCCTCCCATATGCACCCCGACCAGGCTGGGAATCAGACATGCAACAACCCAGGTATGCGCCTTTGGCTGGGAATCAAACCCAAGACCCTTCAGTGTGAGGGGCAATGCTCTAACCACTATGCGACACTAGCTAGAATAGAATCAGCTTTATTCCTCTGAATTTCCAACATCTGTCTCAGAGCCCAAAACATTGCTGGTGCTGAGAATATTGTAGAATGAAAGAATGAAGCTCAGCTTGGAGCTAGAGGCATAATATGGTGGACCCAGTAAAAACTTATTATGAACTCAATTTAATCCCATAAACTTTTGCTGAGTCCATGGGAATCCTTCCAGAAGCAGACACTAAGAGTGCCTTAGGAGGTTGACTGGCAGGTGTTGCCTGTGAAAGATAAGGGGGAGGAAGCAGGCTGCACTGCATACCTGATACTCAGCCAACCTAATGCAGGGGAGCTCCAGAGCAAACCCTGCAAATAGCACAGAGTCCAGCCCTGGCTCCCACACTGGGCTCGGTCATTGGCTGGAGGCTGCCAGAAGAGTGTGATGTTGGGTCAAAGGCTGCAGCAACGGCAAATCCCTAAAGCAGAGTATCAGCCAGCTCCCTCCTCACAGCTGAATAGGAAGTTCTTTTATGAATGGGCACTTCTGTGGTTGCCACAATGAGGCTCTTCTATGTGCCTGGCTCAGTAGGTCCCGAGATGAGCAAAGCTTAACGTTTACACTAGATTGTAGCAGAAAAGGAAAATAAACCATTTATTTAAATTAATCTAAGAAACCAGTATGTGGATAGTTCTCTAAGGAAAGAAAACTCTGCCATGGTGTGATTGATTAACTATGTGTACCACAGACAAGGGAGGAGACAGTAAGTATCCAAACACATGGATTTGCCATCGCTGGCCTACCCCATCCCCTCTGCCAACTCAGATCTCCCTCAAGGTCCAGCTGAAGTCTCATATTTTCCATAATGATCTTGAATACAGTAAGTCCTCACTTTATGTCTTCCATAAGTTCTTGAAAACTGAGACTTGAAGGGAAACAACATATAACAAAACCAATTCTACTATGGCTAATTGATAGAGAATTAAATTCCTATATCATATTTCTGGTCACAGAAACATCGCCAAAAAGACCCAAAAACACTTCTAATATTAAACACTGGGATAAATGTGAGCTATACATATATTTAAGAAAGATAAATAAAAACTAATTATTTTTCAACTGTCTTATTCCAGTTCAGGGTCTCAGGTGGCCAGAATCTATGCCCTGGACAGGATGCCCTTCCTTGGCAAGACGCACTCACACACACCCATACTGACTCAGACTGGGACAATGTAGGCACATCAATTCACTTCATGTGCACATCTTTGGGATGTGGGAGCAAACCAGAGTCCCCAGAGAAAACCCACACAGATGGGGGGAACGTGCCAACTGCACGCAGTAGCCCTGACTGGAAATTGATGATTTGTTTTTCTCAACAACATTATAACAAAATAACCTTGAGCCAAACAATGTCATTCAAGAACCTACTACATACTTCCATACATTAAAGATCTCTCTTTTTATTTTTATTTTTTTTATATTTTATTGATTTTTTACAGATAGGAGGGAGAGGGATAGAGAGTTAGAAACATCGATGAGAGAGAAACATCAATCAGCTGCCTCCTACACACTCCCTACTGGGCATGTGCCCACAAACAAGGTACATGCCCTTGACTGAAATCAAACCTGGGACTCTTCAGTCCATAGGCTGACACTCTATCCACTGAGCCAAACCGGTTAAGGCTGATCTCTCTTTTTATAACCAATTACAACATACCTTCTCATAATTAATCACGGGATTTATATTTCTTGTATTATTATTCTACAATTGTTTCCTTCTCTTACAGCTACTCTGAATAACCAACTATAAACAATTTGACATCATATTTTCTCACCCTTCCCTTTTTGAATAACCCCACACCACTTAACACACTGTTGAGAAATTAGTAGTCAGTCAATGTCTAGACTAGTGGTTTGATAGGAAATCAGAAACCTTGTAAGAACCCACGTGCATTAAAAAGAAAGGAGTGAGCATCATCCTCATGTGGGATGTGCATGTGTGTACATTTGTATGTTTCTGTTGCATGACTCCTTTTATTGGCTCTAGTTCCCATTGGCAGCTTATAGTGTCGAAGAGGGAAACTGGAGGCTTCAGGAACATTTCTATAATCTCTAGCAGTACCATCCCACCACCCTCTGAACTGTCTAATTTTAATTTTATAATTGAATATAAGTTTCTCTGCAAGCACAATTTCAAGCATCCTGACCAACAATGCTGCCACACTGAGTCTCACAAACTGCCATTCTGGAGCTGCTTCTGCTACTGTCCTCTGAAATTCATGCAGATATAACAGTGTAGTCTCAATCTCTATTTTCTCGGTCAAAATCCCCTGGGAACTGGTGTAGTCAATGCTCGTTTCCTTAAACTCTCCACTTCTGCTCCTTGGGCTCCCATCCAGCCTCTCACCAAGGGTCAACTTTCCAGCTAGCTCTCTATAGCAAGAAAACCAAAGGGGGGAAAATAAGATTGTGATGTATCACATTTTTTTTTCTATAAAGCAGTTTGCTTTTGACATGTCTGGCTTTATTTATTAGAGAGGGGAAAAGATATTTGATTCTAAACTTACTGAAGTTGAATCTACTCATTCAAATTATTTTACCTTTTTTTATATTTTAGCTAACATTGCCCATTTGCCAGTTCATAACATTCACAACATTTAAAGTAAATAGCAGCTTTCAGGGAAATCTCTTTAAAACCCATCCTAAAAATTGGTCCTCATCACACTGCATATGTTTACATGGTCACAATTGCCATCCTTAACTTTAAAGCTCACTTAAAAGAGTGTTGGAAGGTAAGTGCTTTGCTGGAGGTCACAGGGAATCCAGGGTGAGTCAGGAATAGAAGCCAGCTGTTGGGACAAGCTTCCCCATGTTCTAATCACCTCAACAGCATTCAGTCCCACACACCCCAATATTACAGAGACACTTGTGCCGGAGCCCTGTCCAATTCACCTTTTAAAAAAGGGCTGTGGCCATACTCAAACCACCTTTTCCACTTTTCAATTGGATTCTGACTCATTGCAAAGTCTTCTTACCAAGGCAGGGGATAGCCATTGGGTTATTTTCAGATGAAATCATCGACTTAGTTAAATTGAGGGACTGTCTTGCTTTTTCAATATAAAATATCCCTGCAAATGTTAAAGACTTTGCAAAATTACAGGTGCAGAATTCCCCCGCCCCCTCCCCTCCCCCCCCTCCCCCCCACACACATACATACTTCATGTCTTGCTACTGTGAGTTCAGTGAGTGTTCCTTATGCGCTAGGCACTGCCAAACAAAACAGCGTCCTGGCTTCCCATTTACCATTTATTGTGAAAAACAAATAATTAGGCAGGCAACCTGGTTTATTAAGTCCCATCATAGGAGGAAATACCAAGTGTTAAAGAAGTTCATAGAGCCCTAGCCGGGAGATTCAGTTGGTTGGAGTGTCTTCCCATATGGTTGCAGGTTCAATTCCAGGTCGTGGCACATACCTAGGTTGCAGGTTCGATCCCCAAAGGCAACTGATTGATCTCTCTCTCTCAATAAAAACATATCCTTGGGAGGATTCAAAAAGAAGAAGTTCATAGAAAGGGCATATCATCTCAGCCTGGAGGACCAGGAAGACTGCTTAGAATCGGAGTTCTCAGGAAAGATACTACTAGGCAGGTGTCATGAGTTTAACTGTGTCCATCTAAAAAAAGATATGCTGAAGTCCTAACTCCCAATACCTCCAAATGTGTACTTATTTGGTAATGCAGTCTTTCCAAAGATAATCGAACTAAAATGAGGCCTTTAGGGTGGGACCCTTACACAGTATGACTGGTATCCTTAGCAAAATGGGAAATTTAGACACAGAGCCAGACTAACAGAGAGGGAAGATGATGTAAAGTCTTACCAAAAGATCACCATGTGAGGTGGAGAACTGTAGTGATGCATCTATACACCAAGAAACACCCAAGATTGCCAACAAACCACCACAAGCAAGGAAGAGGCAAAGAATTTCCCTACCAGTTTCAGAAGGAGGAGGGCCCTTCAAAACCTTGACTTCAGACTCCTAGCCTCCGGAACTGTGAGACAATACATTCCTGTGTTTTTTTTTAAGCCACCCAACGTGTAGTACTTTATTACAGCAGAGCCCTACAACACTAACACACCAGGACAAAAAGGAAGCAAAGGGCATTCTAGGTAAGGAAAACGGAGAGGCAAATGCCTAGAGAGAAAACATTCTCCATGGCTGGTTTGAGTTCAGTATGGTGACACGGGGCCACCGAGAGCTGGGCGTGACAGAAGTCAGGGACCAGCACTTGAGCACTTCGTATAAATATTTAGTCTACCCTTTGCTATCATGGAACCTATGGAGGGAAACACTTTTGGACATTGTGTGCTCTGTACATCTGCTGATAAGCTTTCAACCCTGCACTTCCTCTCCAGTCAGCAGCTCGAAGCATCAAAGCTTCTGTTTCAGCACCACATCAAAACTCAGGAAGCTTTAAAGTTCATCCAAACACCCAGCTCCTGCTGAAAGAAGACATGGGGACGCGGGAGACAAGCAATGAACTGTCTCAAGGATCCCTCTGACAATAAGTATCTGATAAGTGGACCTTTATTTACATCCTGGAATGTCTCTTCCTGTTCCAAGTCTATTCCGGACAGAAATACAAAAAGCTACATCAATTTCATTTGAGTGGCCACAAGCCACCACAGGCTACCTGACAAGTAGAGCAAAACCCTGAGGCTCAGACCACAAGCAGCCCCATTGCCCTCTGCTCTACACAGAGTCAGGAATAGAACTCAAGTGATTGGAGCATCTTCCCTTACACCAAAAAGATTTCGGGTTTCATTCCTGGTCAGGGCACAATACTTAGGTTGTGGGTTCGATTCCTGGTCAGGGTGCATACAGGAAGCAACCAATCCATATTTCTCTCAAACATCCATGTTTCTCTCTCTCTCCCTCTCTCTCTCTCCCTCTCTCTCTCTCTCTCTCTCTCTCTCTCTCTCTCTCTCTTCCCTCCTCCCCCTCTTCCCCTCTCTCCCCCTCTGCCTTCCCCTCTGTCTCTCTCTTTCTCTCTCCCTTCCTCTCTCTCTCAAATCAGTTTAAAAACACACACACCATATTCTCAAGTGAGGATTAAAAAAGAGAAAGAGAGAGAGAGATCTTAGGTCATCATCCTGGACCCAGCAAACATGTTCCCTTGGGAATGGGCTAAACTTAGCAGTTTCAATTCCTTTTAGAAATGCTACCACACTGAAGAAGGTATTTTTAGCAGACTTCCCGTAAAGTCCAGTTTAATGCATTTCCTGCCAGACACTTGACTGGAGCAAAGTTCCTACACTCCACCAAACGGAGCAGTCTGGTCAGCGAGGCCAGGCTCCGAAGGCCCCAGGTCCAGGACCTGAGGAAAGGAATGGCAAGGAGCTGCCCTTCAGGAAGGTGTGTGAACAGGGCAGGGCTTGCTTTTTCCCTTTGATGAGGTTGGGCATCACTTTGATGAGAGGAGCTGCCCTGTGGAAACACCACTGAGAAAGTACACCGATAAAGAGGCACACGCCTGCATTTTACATGCGGTTCCTGACCGAGACTGTGTTTAGAGTGCAAGTGTCTCCTTTCAACTTCTCCATGCAGATTGAATTCCCACTGGAGAGGTTTAAAGGCTGGAGGAAAAGGGAGGGGGGGGGCAGAAAATGGAGCTCTGCTCCCTTCCATGCACATTGGGTTTGAATTTTGATGGCTTTTGGTTGCAGCTGGTTTTGTTTGCTTTGTTTTTTCTGCATTGAAGCTAAGATCTAAATGCAGGTTTATTTTATTTTATTTTTTTATTGTTGACACTATTACAGTTGTCCCTCATTTCCAACTCACCTTTGCCCACTTCCATCCACCCCCAAATCCACCCCTTACCTTCATCACACTGTTGTCTTTGTCAATGAGCTATATACTCTCCACATCATCTTTCATCCAGTTCCCCCCCACCCCCTCCCCTCTGACATCTGTCAGCCTGTTCCATTCATACCTCTGATTCTATTTTATTTGTTAGTTTTAAATGCAGGTTTAATGATAGGTACAGTGCCCAATTATACAACATCCAAATAGCAGAGGGTTTTATTTTAAGTATTACAATAAATTTTTAACCATAGTTGAAAGGTTAAAGTCAGTGATACTCAGGCTAAATAGCCATCTCAGACAGTGATTAAGAAAACTACATTTATTTAAGGAAAAAGGGATGGGAGATGGGGGTATCCACAGGGAGGGCTACACAGCACTGAGCCAAAGGGTATTGGATCCATGATGGCGGCAAAAATATACTTAGGACAGTAAAACAAGGAAGGGCATAGAGGAAGCAACAGGAGGGCCTGGGCTGCTTTGGCTCAAAGGAGGCCTTGGAGACAGGTTCAGGGGGTTAGCCCGGGATGAGCTGCTGCTGCCCATTGCTCCCCTGGTTGCAAGTTTCATGGGGTCCCTTAGAGGTTAGGGGATACCTTCCTGTGGGGGAATGGCACAGGCATGCTCCTTGGAGGGAGAGAGTGCACTGGGTCCTTTGTCCTGAGCATATTTACCTCTTCCTTGCAGGTGGGAATCTTAGGGGAGGTCTCAGGGGAGGGTCTTAATAGAATATTCATCAGCTTTCCAGATGTGCTCTTTCAGGGTGGTGATCTCCACTGATTGGTTGGTGCCAGGGCAGGGGATCATCAGTCAATATCTCTGGTCCTGAGATAGTCACAATGTCACTTTTCTGGTTTTGCTGCATTTCTGGGCCTGGAGCTGAAACACAACTGAGGCCTAGATGTTATTTGTAGGGAGAAAAAGGTCAGGGGGTCTAAATCACCTGACCAGTGATATGCTGGGAGAGGATAGGTTACCCTGGGGGTGAGGTTCTTATTTTCACAGTTTTGCCCCTTGCTAGGCATCCGGGGCTTTCTGTCCTGGTGAGTTTCTGTACCTGGCTCATCAGCTTTGCTCTGCTCATGTCTAAGAATAGTAATTGCACTTACCTGCCCTAATACCTCTGAATAGGACCTCTTTACCTTCCTTCTTCTCATAAGTCTTTGTACATAATTTAGTAAAAAGCTTAGCTACCCCCCACTTTATTATAACTTAGTGTCATATCTCCCCAAGCTAACAACAGCATTTTAATCATCTTTCAATCCCAAACTCCATAGAATAAATATACCATTAATTTTCCCCCAAATAATGAATAGCATACACCTTGGGCAACTACAAGACTGCAGAGCCAAATTTGCCATGCCAGCTGGTCACTGCACGTCCTGAGAGGTGTACTGAGCTCCTGCATGTGACTGCTGAGAACACAAAGGGACATAGGATGGCCCCCTGGAGCCCAGCCCAGGCTTCCCCACCTCTGATTCTCTGCAGGGCTTCCTCATGTGGAGTTATTCCTTAGAACACAGAAAGTAACTAATTAAATAAGCAGTTCAGAAGGTATTGTAAAACATGGGAGCCGCAACCCTAAACTATTCTATATTGTACAGATGTTTATATACAGAATTTAATACCACATTTATATAAACTATGCACACTAACCATAATTTCTACTCTTCATTTAAACTTGTTCATTGAAAAATACCATAAACTGCTTTATAGTTATGGGAGCTTTATTTATAATAGTTTGTCTTAAAATTCAAAGCACTTAATTGGCTTCCCATCCACCCGCACTGTCCTGGTTTGCCTGGGGGGAGGAGAGCATGAATCAGTGACTGAGTGCAGGGAGCAGCACTCTGGAACCACTCTGAGGGAATAGAGCAGGTTGCAGCACAAGGCTGATCCATCCTGGATCCCATCCAAAAAGGATTTTATTAGAGAAGTCGAGTAACGCCTCTATTAATGAAGAAGCTATGTTCAAACAGCACACTTTATTGTCAGAATCTTTACTACCATAGTAGGAGATATATGAGGCATTAGGGATATATTCCAGTATTCCATAGGCGAACCAGTTATGGTCTGATCATATCATCAACACTAACTGAAATAACATCACCTGTTCAAAAAAATGAAATAATTAGATAAAAGGAGGATGTAAAATTGGGGTTTGGGGAAGTTTGAAAGCAGGGAAGTTATAAACTAGACTTCCAGGTGTTGGAAGACACATGGATAGAAAGTGAATATACATGTGGCTCAATGTCCCATTTCAAGACCTCCAACCTCCACCCAGAATCTGGAAACAAACCACCTATTCTTTTTAATGAGAGATTAAAAAGAATGACTAAGCAGATTTAATAAAGAATTAAAATAGAACTTTTATAAATTAAAAACACAACTAGAACTAAGCCTTTCCATTTAAGAGTTAGCAGTCAACAAAGGAGAGAGATAGTGAGGCAGTTTTTGTAGGTCCAATTACTCAACAGAGTGTGGGACAGTGGAAAGGAAAAATAGGTTTAGAGACCAGAAAAGCCAGACTGTGTAAACTTGGCTAAATTAGCTCATTCACTGAATATTCAGTCTTCTTCATCATCAATAAATTAAATGCAATATTATTTACCTAACCAGGTGGTTTGAATGTTTAAGATTATGTAGGTAAAACACTTAGCCTGGTGTCAGGCATATACCAACTGTCCAATAGAAAGAAGTTATTATTACAGCTAAAATATTAAATTACATTTATCATCAGCACATCCTTGCAGAAAATGAGATTCAGTAGTATTCATACCCAAAAGCAATTTGTCCCCTATTAAAAGAAATTCAAATGTCAGCAAACAAGAGAGGAGAAAGTCCTACTTTAATGTAACAGAAAAGTATATGTAAAAGCTGACTGAAAGATTACAACTACATTAAAATGTAATAAATCAATCTTTCACCAAGTGTAAATCATTGATACTAGATTCTTTCTAATTTTTATTTTATGAGGAAAGAGAAAAGATAGTACTAAGAAGGGAAATAATAGAAGTAGGGGAAGAAAGAGATAACAACAACCTGAAGGAAAAGAAACCAAAAAGAAGAGAATGAACATGGTATTAAGAAATCCATGGAACTAACCCTAGCTGGTTTTGCTCAGTGGATAGAGCATGGTCTGCAGACTGAAGGGTCCCAGGTTCCATTCTGGTCAAGGACACATGCCCGGGTTGTGGGCCAATCCCCAGTGGGAGGCATGCAGGAGGCAGCCAATCAATGATTCTCTTTCATCACTGATGTTTCCATTTCTCTCTCTCCCTCTCCCTTCCTCTCTGAAATCAATAAAAATATTTTTTTTTTAAAAGAAAAAAGAGGGGGGTGGGGTGAGGGCATGTGCAGGGGGTGGGGGGGGGTAGAGGAGGCCGAGGGAAGGTCAATGGGGAAAAAAAGGAGACATATGTATTACTATTTGCAATACTTTAAACAATAAAATAAAATTTTTAAAAAAAGAAAAAAGAAATCCATGGAACTAAAAATGAAGGAGCAAGACCCTATGGAATCCAAGGGTCCTGGCTTTTGCTCCAAGTTTCTGCCAAGCTTTGGAAATTTCAGGTTTCTTCCTTGACAGATGCAGTGTGAACAGCAGACAGGAGATAAAATCAGAGGTGATTCAAGGTGGAAGATCTAGTAAAAGATGCTTGCATTGAATTCCAAAGTCTCTATCCTCAACATAAGAGTAAACTTGAAATAAAATATGCCATATAGTAGTGGTTAGCAAAGAGAATTTCTTGCCATGATCTTGGTTCTAGGTAGAGGAAATAATAAAAAAAAAAGTCTCCTGATAGTTTATAAATGCAACTGGCCCACGTAGAGGTTAGTAATCAAATCCGTGGTACCTACATTATCATAAAATAAAAGTGGATAATTTCATTTAATATAAAGTGATCCAAAGGAGGTAGTTTCAACAGGTAACTACCAGAAGAAAATAAAATTATCTCTAAAGAAGTTAAAATTCAACCTGGTCCTTGGAGAATAGCACTTTATAAGGTATAAGGAAAATAGAGCACCGACAGTAAACAAAAGAAAAATTACAAAGCATACATGAAGAGAAGGCATCATGAATGGGAATCAGGAGAAACAACAGAAATGATATAGACCCACAGGTGCTTCAGAAATTGATAGTCTTTTACAGATATAAAATAAATAACATTGACCCATTTAAATAAAAATAAGAAAAGCATGAAATTGATTAGTGAATGTGAGATTAAAAATAATGATCAAGCATATTTTTAAAAGGATCAATATAGAACTTCTATAAATGAAAAATATTTCCATTAAAGGAATCAGTGTATGGATTAAACAAAAAAAAAAAAACAGATAACACTAAAGAGAGAATTAGTGAACTGGAAAATAAAAAACTATCCAGAATGCACTCTAGAGGAACAAAGAAATAGGAAATATGGACACAGATTGTCAGAAATAAACATGAGCCAATCTAATCGAAGTTCCAGATGGAATTAATAGAGAAAATAGGAAAGAGGCAATATTCAAAGAGATAATGACTGAAATTTTTTCAGAACTGATGAAGCAACCCTAATGATCAGATGCAGGAAGCCCAAAAAAATCCCAAACAGGAAATTAGAAGGACATCACACCCAGATCAATTAGAATGAAAGTGAATAGCAAAAAGTAAAAAACAAGGATGTAATTTCGGACAGAGAAAAGCGGCAGCTCATCTTCAAAACAAGGGAATTAAACTGATGGCTGACTTCTTCGCATCACCAACAGAAGCCAGAGACAGTGAAATGATATCGTCAGTGTTTTGAGGGGGGAAATGTTCACCACAGAGCTTTATCTATGTTGCAATATGGAAGCAATCGTTTAGGAACTGGGGAGGAGGGGAGAAAAAGACATTCTTAGAAAAACAAAAACTGATATTTTCACTACAAAAAGACCTTCACTAAGGGAAACTGCAAAGGCTCTCCTTCATGCAGAAGGAAATAATCCAAGAGTCAAGAACAAATATTGAATTGAACATCTCTGATGTGCTTCTTCAAAATACTCTTGGTCATACCTTTGGTTCTAGCCACAGAGGCACCAGTAAATTGTAGGCAGACTTTAATCAGCTTCACATGACTCAGCCTCACAGCCCTGCACCATTCACTTTCTCCCCTTGGAATTCTTGTACATGGTCAACACATGACCAGCAAGTAATTAAAGCCTCAAAGAATGCCCCAGAACTTTTGACCAAAGGGAACTGGGAGTGAATTAATAATGCCCCACCCCCCACACTACTTCTTAACCAAAGTTGACAGTCTGAGACTCACTTACTTAGGTTCCTTCTATGGTCCTAAAAGAATACACACCCACTCACTTCTAATAGTAGCTAACTTAGCAACCCATCTTTGTAATGGCTTCCCTATTTCACTCCACTGTTCCTCAGCTAACATACTTCCAGATAAACTATTTGTTCCAATCTTTATATTACACCCTACTCTCTAAGGAACCTAGGCTGAAACAATGATAATGATTAATTTGCTGAAGGTGGGACACCAGGAAACGAGGTAGATTGAATGTATTTCAAAACAAAGGCAAGTAAGTTGGAATTTCTAAAGTCCTTTTATTGCTTGAGCAATGGGTAAAATGTTGAATAACTTTAGATATAGTTAATTATACATTTTAAATCGCTATGAAATCACTAAAGTAATAGACATAAACCATACAATTTGCAAAGATGGAAGAGAGAAGAAAGATTGGAGAAGGCAGGGAGAGGTGGGTTGGAACTCAGCCAATACAAAATAAGGCAAAAAAAGAGCAGGAAAAAGGTAACAGGTGGGATACAAACGTGGAATACACAATACCAAGAATGAAATGTAACGTAAACTATGTGTTTTGGGTGATGATGTTGTGTCAATGCAGATTCATCAATCAGAAAAAATGTACCCTTCTAGTTGGGGATGTTGATAATAGGGAAGACTATATATGTATGGGGGTAGAGAGTATATGGAAAATCTTCTTATTTCCCCTTTACTTTTGCAGTGAACCTAAAACTGCTCTAAAAAATAAAGTCTTAATTTTTTTAAGCAGCAAAAAAAAGGGACAAATAGAAAGCACAAAATTAAAAAAAGTAGAGACACTTCGAATACATCAATATAAATTGCCTAAGCTCTCCAAATAAAAGAAAAATACTATATGGATTAAAACAAAATCCAGAGATATGCTACTTTCAACAGATACCTTTAAAACATAAGGATACAGATTGTAAACAGTTACTAAAAGAAATAAGAAAATCAAGTCTGGAATAAGCTAAATAATATGCCCAAGGTCACAGGTTTCCAGTGCCTTTTTTCTGATCCCAGCATCCAATTGTTTTCCACTATGTCATGCCAGTTACTGGGAATAGGGCCACTGTCTTATTTCTTTGTGTAGCTATGATCCAGCTTGGCAACAAAGCAGTGTCTGCTGAATTCATGCAATCAAAATTGTACACGTGTGCAATTTATCAGAAACATGTGGAACATTTTCAAAAAGAGTGACGCTTCATGTAATTTATGAGGATTGATTTGTTCTGATATTTCTAACATAATAAGTGAGCTGTATTTCTCCCTGGAGGATAAAATCAAGACATAGCTCAACCTAGGAAACCTCTTCATGTGTGGTCATTCGTAAGGTGACAGGCACGGCCATAAAATTAGGCCTTTATTTATTTATTCTATGCATATTTATTCATCTAATCTGTGCAGACACTGAGTAGGCATATGGGTACAATGATGACTAAAATGAACCAAATTCTTGCTGTTTTGGAAATTGCAGACTAGTTGTTGCACAGCAAAACTCCAATCTAAAGTATTTTAAAATTTGATTAGTTTGAACAGTTTAAATGTTATTACTTGTAGGAAATTTCTTGACCACAAGGTAAAATTTCAGCTAATCTTAATTTATCATCTGAATAATCTTGGGCCCATCATTCAGTCCTATAGATCATTTGCTGCTCTGAGGCTCATGTTTCTTATCTCAAAGTTTGAGAATAACTCCAACCTCTCATTTTGGCAAGTATCTAAGATGATGTACCAGGCATAGTGATGTTCACAAATGCCACTTCTCTCCAGAACCAAATTGTTACCACCATGCCTCAATTTAATACGTACCATACCCCCTTTTTTAATATTAAGCATTATGCAGTCCAGGAATCAGGTTTCAGAAAAAGGAGCATTCTAGATGCAGCAAGACTGTTATTTATTAGAAACAGGTTTACTGAGGTCCAAACAAGAAGGTAATGTATGTATATTTATTCATACTTTGTATCTATTACACAGATGATGGACTGGCAACTATGATTTGAATAATCTACTGGCATTTACTTGTAATAATGATCCCATTATATTCTGAATTGTTAACACATATAATTTAAGGTATTGCCTTCCACCTCCCAAAAAAAGCATATGATATAATGAAAATTTAAAAGCACTGTTTTGATGATGCTCTCCAAGCTCGCTCTTTAACCAAGCAGATGGAGAAAATGTATTATTGGGTATGTTGCATAAAGCTAAAGACTCTGAAATTAATAGAGACCTGGTTGCCACAGCACATGACTACACCTAATGGGCTATTAAAAATGATTAATATATGTCCTAGTGGGCTAGCAAAGAGAAAGGCCATGATTTTGCATAAAAATGCAGAATTAATTTGACCTATCAGAGCAGTACAAAGGGCTAATCTAAATTGCAGAGCACTGACTGTGGGAACAGGCTAAAAGTGTTGCCTGGCTTTATGAGGTTCTAAAAAACAATGTTTTTTAAAGGAAAAAAAAAAAAGGCAGAGTTTACTAGAACAAGCTTTACATTTGGTGTTGCTGCAGTGGCTCAATCTTTCAGTGTTAAGTGCTATTTTGCCTTTGATTTGCCATGTCAGTGTGCTGTGAGCCAATTGCATGCAAGGAGCATTAAACAGTGCCTTTGGGGAAAATATGAAACTCCTGAGGATGTTGGGATGAAAGATGCTTTGTAATTCCAAGAGTTTATTATTAATTATTATTTTTCAAACTCTCGTTTTCCAGTATTTCCTATTTCAGATGAACAATATAAAGCCTACATCTGCCTTCCAAAACAGAAACTAAAGGTGCTTGAAATATTGTACAGCTTTGTGTCTTTACTATTCTGTATTCAGGGCCATATATGAATAGAATAATTTCGTCTCAGCAGCTATGAGATGGAGTCATTCAATCTCTCACATTGTTTGGATGCCTTAGAGGTGGAATGAAACATTTTTTAAAATTTGGATTCTTTTTTTTTTAATATATTTTATTGATTCTTCACAGAGAGGAAGGGAGAGGGATAGAGAGTTAGAAACATAGATGAGAGATAAACATCGAGCAGTTGCCTCCTGCACACCTCCTACTGGGTATGTGCCCACAGCCAAGGTACATGCCCTTGACCGGAATCGAACCTGGGACTCTTGAGTCCGCAGGCTGATGCTCTATCCACTGAGCCAAACCAGCTAGGGCTGGATTCTTTTTTTACTGTTTCTTTAAAAAAACACTTCCTCTCTAGTTTGAGCTTGAGTATTACTGATCATTTCTTCTTATTATTATTACCTGTTAAATACTGTCAGTCAAATAATGAACATTTCCGGAAGCCACACACATTAGAATAAGTTGTAGAGGTGACAAGAAAATTGATTAGGACAATTGTAAAATTAAAAAACACACTCATTAAATATCATCTTTGGAATAAATGACTAAAGATGGTTAAATACATTAATTTTTAAGTAACCATTTTAGGAAATTGGGAGGCCAATCACAGCTGTTTCAAGTATTAATGATGCTGGAGAGAAACAAACTTTCCTCTGCCCTCAAGGTTCTTCTGGCTGGTCTAGCAATCAAATAGACAGGAGATAGATTAGCAAAAGAAAATAACCAAATTTAACACATACATATATGGGGACACCACATCTCCCCACTCCTCTATCCCACAACCCCTACCCTGCACACATGAGAGAGTCAGAGACCCCACAGACAGGAGAGGTTCAGAGACAGAAAGGGGGATTAAGGTATATGAGACATCCTGAGCTAGGGATGAGGTAACACACCCTGGGGTTGCACAGGGTCATGGCAGAATGATAAGAAGAGCAGATGTTTAATAAACAATTGTTTGTCTTGCCATATAGGTGGGTCAAAAAGGTTGTTGCTGATAATCTCTTATTATGGGCAGAAGTTTCTCTTGAGCCTGTGGTTAATTACCTTCAGCTCAAAACAATCTGCATTCCACAGAAGCACATCTTGGGATGGCTCATTCTGAACCCATACAACAAAAAGTCACTGAATCCAAAAGTTTATTCAATTACAAAAACACTGCACAAAATCATAAGAAAATGATCTTCGTGGTGCTGGAGGCTAATTCCAGCAGGTCATAAACGCAAGAAGTTCATCAAAAGGTTGATGAACCTTGGGGTTTCAGCAGGGCTGAATCATATTACCTGCTGCTGGAATAGCTGAAAGCATTTCCCCAAACCTGAAGATCTGCATATATTATTGCCTGCTGCCAGACAGCTGAGGGCAGTTCCCCCAACGCAGTGGTCGGCAAACCGTGGCTCACGAGCCACATGCAGCTCTTTGGCCTGTTGAGTGTGGCTCTTCCACAAAATACCACGGCCTGGGTGAGTCTATTCTGAAGAAGTGGCATGAGAAGAAGTTTAAGTTTAAAAAATTTGGCTCTCAAAAGAAATTTCAATCGTTGTACTGTTGATATTTGGCTCTGTTGACTAATGAGTTTGCCAACCACTGCCCCAACCTGATAATCTTACTGTTACAAAACCTAACCTTTGATATGTATATCTGCTTTGCTATAGGGAAAAAATGTGTTAATAAAAAGTGAGGGGTCCAGAGATTCAGAGAACTTAGCTACTAAAGCTAAGTCTTCCCCGGACCCCCCCAAAAATGCCTTCCAAATTCATATTTCATGTCTAGTCTCTTTATTAATTTATTCTCATCCCCTTCTTCAGATTCCTGAACCCTTCCAGATGCGGATAACACCCCAGCATTGTGGCAAGTGGGAAGACTGAGAAAGGGGAAGATTTCTTGAAGAAAACAAAATTCCAGGTTTATAGATGCTTTCTTCTACTGACTGAGCTTGCTTATTTCAATCTTTGTCCCACAAACTCATATGTTTATGTGTTTGCAGGGGAAGGAGCACTATACTTTACTTTGTGCATATTACATGCTAGACATTTGATATATGTATCTTATTTAATCTTTACAAGAACCCTAGAAAGCAGCTATTATTATTAGCCCCATTTCACAAATGCCCAACGAAACTAAAACCCATGCAGTACTTCACCCAAAGTCACAGGACTAATAAGTGATAAAGTTGATTTTCACACACAGATCTTATTAAGACCAAGCCCAAATATTTCCCACCATTTCTATTCATTCATTTATTTTGTTGAACACCTACTATGCTTCTGGTTGTATACTGGGAATGCAAATACTTGTAAGATAACATTGAGTGGTCCAGCTGTTGTGGGAGGTGGGACTGCACCACATATCTGACTGGTGGGGTCATACCAAACCTCGGTACTTGAGTTTTCTCTAGGAAAGAATTCAGAGCAAGACCCAATTGTAAGAACATTTATTAGACAAATTACAGAGGTAGAAAAAGTAATTCCTAGATGAAAAGGACTTAGGAAATGAGTTATGGAGGTAAAGGAAGGGCCCTTGGAGCTTGGGAGTGAGGAAGCTAATGGTAAGGTGCCTAGGGAAGGGGAGAGGAAGGGGGAAGACAAAGGCACGGCTGTGCTCCCTGGAAAGAGGATGTACTGGGTCCTCTATCCTAAGGATTTTAAGGGCAGAGATTTTAGGGGAGGTCCCAGGGAAAGATCTTAATAGAATAGTCAGAAGTTTGCCAAGTGTGTCCATTCAGGGTTGTGGTCTCCATTGATTGAATGGCCAGCACCAGGGCACAGGGTCATTATTCAATGCAGCTGTGGCTGGTTTTATTGCTTATCTAGGCCTGGAGCTGAAATGCAATTGAGGCCTAGATGTTATCTCTAGGGAGGAAAGGTCAGAGAATCCAAATCACCTGACCAGCGATATGCTAGGGGAGGAAAAGTCCCCCTGGTGGCAAGGTCCCACCCTACAATTGATTGTCCATTGCTAGGCACCTGGGGCTTTCTACCCTGATGACCATCTGTACTTGGCCCATCGTCCTTGCTCTGCTCATGTCTATCTAACTGCCTACAGCACAGCCAGTGTGGCTCAGTGTATTGAGCATCTTCCCATGCACCAAGAGGTTGCTGGTTCTATTCTAGTCAGGGCACATGTCCAAGTTGCAAGCTTGATTTCCAGTAGAAAGCATGCAAGAGGCAGCCAGTTAATGTTTCTCTATCATCAATGTTTCTATCTCTCCCTCTCCCTTCGTCTCTCTCTAAAAAAATCAGTAAGAACATATTTAAATGATAATAATAATAATAATAATAATAATAAAGATGAATGTTATCAGGGGGAAAAATGACATCTAGGGCCTTAGGGAGGAGAGAGCTCCATCCTGAGAAGTCTGCTACCAGGCAGGGCAGGTCTAAACTGATGTCAGGAAACTAGAAACCAAAACCAAGTCTTCAAACATGAGTAGGTGAAGCCAGAGAGGCCAAGAGGAGGAGGCTGCAGGGAGAGAGAGCAGTGCAGAAAAAGACAGATTTGCCTGAGATTTTTAATTTAGGAAAATTTCTAGAATGCAAGGTTCAAATTGGGATGTAGGGTGAGTTCACAGATTGGGTTAGGTTGGTGACAAAAAGTTGTTATGTGTTTTATTCAGATGGGAACATGAGAAAGTTCTCAAATGTCCTTTCCACATAAAAAGGTAGACTATTCATAAAGCATTGCAATCTGTGTAAGAAAAAGCAAATAAAATCAATCCTCCAGCAAAATCGGTCAGAAATGTAGATAAAGCAGTCTTGAGAGGGAAGTTCATAGCTCTGCAAGCCTACTACAAAAAACAAGAAACAATGGTAATAAATTACCTAACCCTACAACTCAAAGAGTTAGAAAGAGAGCAACAAGAAAAGCCCAGTGTAAGCAGAAGGAAGGAAATAATAAACATCAGAGTGGAGATAAACAACATAGAGACCAGAGAAACAATACAAAAGATCAACAAAACCAAGAGCTGGTTCTTTGAAAGGATAAACAAGATTGATGAACCTCTAGCCAGGCTCACCAAGAAGCAAAGAGAGAGGACCCAAATAAACAAAATCAGAAATGAAAGAGGTGAAATAACAACAGATCCCACAGAAATACAAAGAATTGTTAAAAAATACTACAAACAACTTTATTCCAATAAACTGGACAGCCTAGAGGAAATGGACATATTCCTAGAAAAATATAACCTTCCAAACTCAATAAGGAAGAGTCTAAACAGCTCAATAGGCCAATAACTATGGAAGAACTTGAAGCAGTCATCAAAAAGCTTCCAGCAAACAAAAGCCGAGGGTCAGACAGCTTCACAGGGGAGTTTTACCAAACATTCAAGGAAGAACTAAAACCTATCCTCCTCAGACTATTCCAAAAAATTCAAGAGGAAGGAAAACTTCCAAGCTCCTTCTACAAAGCCAGCATCACCCTAATACCAAACCAGATAAAGACAACACAATGAAAGAGAATTACAGGCCAATATCCCTCATGAACATAGATGCCAAAATCCTCAACAAAATTCTAGCAAATCAAATCCAGCACTACATCAGAAAGATCATACACCATGACCAAGTAGGATTTATCCCAGGAATGCAAGGATGGTACAATATCCAGAAATCAATAAACGTGGAACATCACATAAACAAATTGAGAGATAAAAATCACATAGTCCTATCAATTGATGCAGAAAAAGCATTTGACAAAATCCAACACCCTTTCTTGATAAAAACTCTCAACAAGGTGAGAATAGAAGGATCATACCACAGCATAATAAAAGCTATATATGATAAACTAACATCATACTATATGGGCAAAAACTAAAACCATTTTCCCTAAGAACAGGAACAAGACAGGGATGCCCACTCTCACCACTCCTGTTCCACATAGTACTGGAAGTATTAGCCATTGCGATCAGACAAGAAGAAGAAATAAAAGGCATCCAAATTGGAAATGAAGTAAAGCTGTCCTTATTTGCAGATGACATGATATCGTACATAAAAACCCTGAAAGACTCCATCAAAAAACTAATAGACTTAATAAATGAATTCGGCAATGTAGCAGGACACAAAATTAATGCCAAGAAATCTATGGCATTTCTATACACCAATAGTGAACTTACAGAAAGAGAGACTAAAAAAGCAATCCCATTTACCATCGCATCAAAAAAATTAAGATACCTAGGAATAAACTTAACCAAGGAGGTAAAAGACCTATATGCGGAAAACTACAGGACACTGAAAAAAGAGATAGAGGAAGTCGTAAACAGATGGAAGAACATACCATGTTCATGGATTGGGAGAATCAACATCATTAAAATGCCCATACTACCCAAAGCAATCCATAGATTCAATGCACTCCCCATTAAAATACCAATGTCATATTTCACAGACCTAGAAAGAACTCTCCAAAAATTCATGTGGAATAAAAAATGACCCCGAATAGCCACAGTAATCCTGAGAAAGAAGAATAAAGCAGGAGGGATCTCAATACCAGATTTCAAGAGGTATTACAAAGCCACTGTTCTCAAAACAGCCTGGTACTGGCACAAGAACAGACATATAGACCAATGGAATAGAATAGAGAATCCAGATGTCGACCCAAACCACTATGCTCAATTAATATTTGACAAAAGAGGCATGAACATACAATGGAGTCAAGACAGTCTCTTCAATAAATGGTGTTGGGAAAATTGGACAGATACATGCAAAAAAATGAACCTAGATCTCCAACTTACACCATACACAAAAATAAACTCAAAATGGTACAGGACTTAAACATAAGACGGGAAACCATAAAAATACTAGAGGAATCCACAGGCAACAAAATCTCAGACATATGCCGAAAGAACTTCTTCACTGATACTGCTCCTAGGGCAATGGAAGCTAAAGAGAAAATAAACAAATGGGACTACATCAAAATAAAAAGCTTTTTCACAGCAAAAGAAACCATCAACAAAACAACAAGAAAGCCCACTGTATGGGAGAACATATTTGCAAATGTTATCACTGATAAAGGTTTAATCTCCAACATCTACAGGCAACTTATACAACTTAATAAAAAGAAGATAAATGATCCAATAAAAAAATGAGCAACGGACCTAAATAGAATCTTTTCAAAAGAAAACAGAAGGAAGACCAAGAGACACATGAAAACATGCTCAAAGTCACTAATTATTCGAGAGATGCAAATCAAAACGACAATGCGGTACCATCTCACACCTCTCAGAATGGCTATCATCAACAAATCAACAAACTACAAGTGTTGGCGAGGATGCGGAGAAAAAGGAACCCTCGTGCACTGCTGGTGGGAATGCAGACTGGTGCAGCCACTGTGGAGAACAGTATGGAGTTTCCTCAAAAAACTTGAAAATGGAACTCCCATTTGACCCAGTGATCCCACTCCTAGGAATATATCCTAAGAAACTGGAAACACCGATCAGAAAAGATATATGCCCCCCTATGTTGATAGCAGCACAATTCACCATAGCTAAGATTTGGAAACAGCCTAGGTGCCTGTCAGCAGATGACTGGATCAGAAAACTATGGTACATCTACACAATGGAATACTATGCTGCCATAAAAAAGAAGGAATTCTTACCATTTGCAGCAACCTGGATGGAACTGGAGAACATTATGCTAAGTGAAATAAGCCAGTCAATGGAAGAAAAATACCACATGACCTCACTCATTTATGGATAATAAAGAACATTATAAACTGATGAACAAAAAGAAAGATACAGAGACAGTAAAGCATCAAACAGACTGTCAAATTACAACGGGAAGGCTAGGGAGAGTTGGGGGAGATAAGAGATCAACCGAAAGACTTATATGCATGCATATAAGCGTAACCAATGGACGCAAAACACTGGGGCGGGGGGAGGGCATGTATGGGAGTAGGGTGGGGGGGGGCAATGGTAAGATATGTACACATATAATACCTTAATAAAAAAATGAAAAGAAAAAAAAAGAAATGTAGATAAAAGTCATTGTCTAACAGAGGGGAGAGGGCTGGAAGGAGGATGAAGAGGGTAAAAGGATTCAAATTTATGGTGACAGAGAGAGACCAGGCTTCGGTAGTGCACATACAGATGATGTCTTATAGAACTGTGCACTTGAAACTGATATAATGTTATTAACCAATGTCATTCCAATGAACTTAATAAACAAAACAAAGCATTGCCTCTGTGTGGAGCATGAAGCAGACTGACCTTCTCATAGTGAAACTGGATCTACCTACTCTGTGTGCACAATCTGCACCCCTATCTTGGCACCAGAGTACCCTGAAATTTTAGCAAGGGCAGGTTTGTCTTAGGGGGAGTCACTTGGCATATATGAACAAATTACCGGAACCAGGGAATACCCATAAAAGTGGTATACAGTGTAGCACTCCCATTTCCAGCCTGTGACCCACTTCCTTTAAAGTCTGCAAAGAGCACTTCCATTTCAGCGTTAAACTTGGCTACTCTGCAATATACTCTAGAGCCACTCCACACAGACAGTCCTGAGTAGCCTGGGGACTTCCTCTTGGTCTTTCCATTTAACCTGTGCGGAAGGAAGAATGAGGTGGAGTATCTGATTAGGATGATCTGAAGATAACCCCAGATTGGACAAACCACCGACAGATTGACTCCAGTTTGCTCGGGGCTATAGGGATCCTCACCAGAGCAGCTGCAGGCCTCTCTTCGCACGCCCACCTGCCAGCCCTGCCGGGATTCCAGGGGCACTGGGTACATTCCCCATTCCTGCTGCAGCCTCGGGTTTTCAGGTAAAGTGCTGAGTAATGTGCTTCATTCTGGGGCTGGGTGGCAAGGGGATGCAGCACGGACTTCGTTTTCACTTTCTATCTTCTTTCAGAATCTTTGGTTGGGCAGATACATCTAAAGGTGAGGAACAGTGAGCAACAGATTGGCATCACAAATTGCCCCACAATATTTCATAATCATGTGACTATACAAAATGGAATCATTCCACCAATCACATTCAATTCATGCTCCCAGGCATGCGAGGACTGTTAAATGAAGCTTGAAAGCAACTGTTAGACCCTCAGGAGCTCACTGGGAAGGTTTGTCCATTCCCTGTCTCTAAGTCTCCATCTCTGCCTCCCTTACCTCCTTCTGCCTACTCTCCCCTTCTCCCTCTCTGCCTTTGTCTTCTCTCTGTCCCTTGACTCTCTCTCTCTCCCTCCTTCTCCCTCATTCTCTCTCTCCCTCCCTCCAACCCCCCCCCCCCTAGCTTCTCCAGAATTCTGCCACAATCCTATAAGATGTATGGAGGTCTATAGCATAAGAATAATGCCTTCACTTGATAGAAAGGTGCCAGTCGGTTCTTGACCACAGTAGGACATATGCTATCAAAACAAAACTATTTTGAGCAATAAAAGGAGCCTCAAACATAATTTCTGTGTCTGGCTCTCTAAGAAATCAAGGGAAGTAATTGACTACAATGGATTTTTGTGTTAAAAGATAAAGATGTGGCTTAACCAATCCATCCTAGAGACTTTCCCCTTTTTTTCAAGAACCTTTCTTCAGCCCTAGCTTGTTTGGCTCAATGGATAGAGAGTCGGCCTGAGGCCTGAAGGGTCCCAGGTTTGATTCAGGCCAAGGGCATATGCCTGGGTTGTGGGCTCAATCCCCAGTAGGGGGCGTATAGGAGGCATCCGATCAATAATTCTCTCTCATTATTGATGTTTCTATCTCTCTCTCCCTCTCCCTTCCTGTCTAAAATCAATAAAATATATTTTAAAAGAAAATAATCTTTCTTCATGCCAAATGTTCTTTTGCTTTCTTTGGAGAGGTGGAAGTCAGCAAACTGCCAAGTGCAGAGGCTGTCTCCCACACATGAGGAAGAACTTTTGGAGTGGCAGATGTGCCGTATTAAAAAAAAAATTTTTTAATTAAAAATTGTCTGAAACTTGACTCCTAAACTTATGAATGAATCTATTATTATACACCTCACTCTGTACTTTCTTCAAAACAGATTTGTAATGCACTATTTTATTTCCCTTAAACAATTTAAAATCCCAAAGATGCTATTTTCAGCAGAGCCTTACCATGCACATCCATGGTATGCGCTGCAGATATTAGATTGCACTTCCTTTTCAGAGTAAGTCACAGGTACAAGTCAGGATTTCGATACTTCCTGCATTGGTTTAAAGAGCTATTTATTATCACAGTCATCTCACCAGTAAATATTTATAGGCAGTTTTATTTCTAGTTTGGGATTTGAGCGCTGTATCTTACCGTACCTGAAAAAGGGGCGTTGTTGATTTGTTATTTTAGCTTTCGATAGAGTGTTTATGGTATAGCTATGGGAGGGTTTTTTGTTAATAATTTATAAAATTACCTGCAGTAAAAGCTTCACCTGTTCTTTGTTTTCTTAGCAGCACAAAATTACATATAAACGCTTGCCTCCAGGAGATTTATGTCTACCACGAAAAGAAAATCTCCACTGAACTTTTTATGAAACATCAAAATTACGGTCTCGTTTAGCAAAACAACACAACACCTTTGGCTGGGTGAGGGGTACTTCCATTATTTGAGGATATCATTCTTTATCTCTTGTTTAATCTCCATTTCCCTGTGGCAGCTCCTTTTTGGTTTCATCGATTCTCCCGTTTATATGTGCAAAGTGCTAATTGTCTTTCATTACAGAGTTGCAAGTGCCACCCACAGAGGCTGACCCAGCCAGAGGACAGGCTCCCAGACGGCTGTGGTTCTCACTGTTGAATTTGAAGCTGCTCCATAGCTGGTTGTTTCTTTCTTTTCCCCTGGATTGACCACCCAACCTTGAAGAGGGCAGTGGCCGTGGTCCCCACCTGGTGGCTCCAACTTAGCTGCACACAGAAACAAAGCACAAATGCCATCCTTCACTTGATTTGGCCTTAAATCTCTCTTTATTGGATTATGGGGTTTATCATCCACAGAACAGTTATCAATTAATTACCAATGGGAATGTAGGGGATGTTACACAGTTATTATACCCAGAGCATTATACATATGTCACATAAAAGAAGCAGTCTCCTTGAAATTATGTTAACAAGGCTGCCTTTTTCCTATAGAATATTATACATTCTAATGTGAAAATTGAGTTAAAAACTTATTAGGAGATAGGAATGGCATGCTCCAAATGGTTGAAGGCTAGCTTATCCACATTTCCAGTAACCTCAGCAGAAATTTAAAGAATGATGCCCACTGTTTGAGACATTTCTTAAGTTCTTAGGACACTCTTGCCTTTGGTGGATTGGGGTTTTATATTTCAGACAGCAGAGAGGTAGCTCATTCAGAGCCCTGGCTCCATGTGATTCAACCCAGGATTCAGCCAGAGCCACCTGCAGATACTGCTCAGGCCAGGGGAGATGTGTGTCCTGCCAGGTAGAAGCAGTCCTAAAGCAGAAGGCTTGGCACCTATGCGCCTGAATGAAGGGGTCAGGAAGGGCGGAGTAGAGTGAATAACTAACAGGGAAGATAAATGGTGACAGGGACCCAGGATAGACTGGTAGAGAAGAGAGATCTTCCGGGTCCCAGAACAGTGATAGCAGTCATAGGCATGGCAGGGCCATTGGGAAAGGGAGGCCAAGAGGACACTCAGCTAGCCCTCAAGGACTCCCAAACTCTCAGCCTCCAAACAAGTGTTTCATGTCTGCGATAAAAGTTTATTTTGTTTGTTTGGTCTTTGGGAGCATACAGTAGTGGTGGTTGTTTGTTGTTGTTTTGTGGTTTTTTTGTTTGTTTTCTTTTTTAACTTATCAGGGATAAAAATCTCCTTCCTTCCTGGCTAAAAATATTTAAGGAGTTGCATTCATTATTTTTGAAGCTGCAATCTAAAATATCAGAAACTCAAAGTCATGACTTTGGGGCATTGTTCTGCATTGAGTTTTAGAAAAATTATTTCCATAGTGAGAGTTTAAAAATACCAGAAATCAGTGAAATGTTTTCATTTAACTATTCCTTAAATAAATTTGAACAACGCCTAAGTCAAACATGTACCCTAATACATTGCTTTAATTATAAAAGCAGAAGTTCTTCCATTCATGCATTCAGCATTCAATTTTGCCTTCATCCCAGGGGAGTCACTACTAGGAAACGTAAACAGAGGACACAGCCCCTGCACTCAGAGTAAAGAGAGAGGCAGGAAAGAAAAGGGATAATGGAGATCCAGGTTGGTAAACGATCTACCAGGCAACACAGGAAGTGATGTGGACACCAAGAGACACGAGAGCCTAATTCCACAAGCAAAAGCTGGGCAAGGAATGCAGGGTCACAGCTGAGCCTTGACGATTCCAAAGGGAGCAAGAGTAGGAAAACGATACCCCCTGGAGCAGACACAAGTCACATAACAATGCAAATCCCCCAGGTCTGTTCTCCTAAATCTGGGATTGTGAAAAGCACGTCCCATGATGGATTGGGTTGCCTCCTCTGGTTCCCATATCTGAGGATGACTAGGATGCTGGGGAGGCCCATACTTTCTGTTCTAGGGGCCAAGATTTTCTCTGAAGAAAACCACTGACTGTAATTTAAGAGTGAATATTAAAGGTACTAGGAAACTAGGAATGCCATAGATTTTGCACACAAAACTTTTCATGCAAGGCCTAATTTGACAGACTAGAATTTTGGTCATTCACTGATGTCAAAAATAGTTTAAATGAAAATTCAGCTAGGTACTTAGGATTCGTTTTAATTAAACCACAACTGACTTATTAAATACAAAAGCTCATCCAACATAAGAATGAAATAAACCTGCTGAATGGAGTGTTCTGAAGAGTAAGTACACAGTATTTGGTTACAGTGTCAGTTAGGGATCAAATGACAAAAGCCCTAATATTCAATAGTGTGGTCACACTTATTCTATTCTTAAACTCATTTTACAATCCAGAAAGGTTTGATATTTATCCAAAGCAGTCTGTATTATCAATGACAAAGTTTCCAAAGTGTCCATATTCCTAAACCTAACATTTGAACCTCTTTTCTGAGGTATAGCCACCAAAAAAGTATGCCAAGCTTTTCCAGATGCAAAATTATAAAATAATAGTGACCTAAGAGATGTTTTAACATTGAGTGAAGATGAAGTTTATACACTAATTTAATCCATTTTTCCTCTTCTGCACACAAAGTTTGATGTTTTCTGTCAGTTGCATCCATAGCATGGAATGACTTAAAACTGACAATATAACTCAGCATGGCAATGTTCTAAGGTTGCCCTAGAAATAAGCTGGTAAACTCTTATCTATGACATTAAGAAAAGATTTGGAACATGGGAGAAAATTACTACTTATGCTAGAATGGACAAAATAATTGATTGACATATTAAATTAGAAGAAATCAGAAAAAGGCATAGCTCAAGTAAGAGCATGAATTTGAATTATTTGGGCTACCAAAATAACCCATATATTCCTGGCAGCATTAATTATTCAGAGTCATGTTTTACTTTGAGTTTGTTGAATAATTTTCAAAATTGTACTTACTTTTAGTTCAAACATTTATGGTTAACATTAATTGTAAATGTTAAAGCTTCATTATAAACAAGCATGAAATATTACTTTGGATTTCAAGGTTGAAAAGTAAATGCATTCCCAATACATAAACAATCCCCAGTTCTTTATTCCACAGTTTTTTTTTAAAAAAAGTGTTTATATATTTGAGAATCAACTAAGCACTAAAGCTTTTCTTTTAGCTCTTGTAGGATATCATGAAGGTAACACTTATGTAGTGCTAACTAAACAATAGATGTATTCATCTGAGCATATTGTTATGACTTTTCATTTTCCACAGCACATTTTGTTTGTTGTGCTCTTTATAATGACTATAATCTGAAGAGTTAGTGGTTATGGCTGAAAGGGTAACTGCCACCAGAAATCTGTGGGAGCAAATTGATAATATGCTTTATAGGATAAGGGGAATATGTAAAAATCCCTTGCACTCATGTGTTTATATGGTCACTCTATTAGCTCCTAGGGCTGCCAGAACAAATTAACACAAACTTAGTGGCTTAAAACAACAGAAATTTATTTTCTTACAGATCTAGAGGGCAGAAGTCTGAAATCAGCAGTGCCGTGCTCCCTTTGGAGGCTCTAGAGGAGAATCCTTCCTCACCTCTTCCAGCTTCTGGTGTGCCAGGCATTCCTTGGCTGTGTCACTCCAATATTTGCCCCTATCTTCACATGGCCTTCATCTCTCCTCTGTATGTCTCTTATAAGGACACTTGCCACTGGATTTAGGGCCTATCTGGGTAATCCAGATGATTTCATCTAGAGTTCCTTTAACTTAATTATATCTGCAAAGACCCTTTTTCCAAATACGATCACATTCACAGGTACCAGGGATTAGAACAGCAACACATCTTTTGGAGACTACTATTCAACCTCTACAATCACTTTCCAAAGATTTCTACTCACACATTCACTGCCATTAAACGGTCATTCTGTACTGTTACTAAAGGGCAAGGACAAGAAGATACAGATTCACTGATCCCATGGCAGAGTCCCAGTTGCAGTGACCATGTGATTGGGAGCAGAGAGCTCCAGGAAAAGCAACCCTGCTGTAGATGCAAAAAGATGATGGACAGGCTCACTAAAGGTAAAGATTGACCCGTGACAAGAAAGCTAAAGGCCTAGGATGTGAGTACCAACCATGACTTGCTTTTTGTTAGAAATTTTTATGTTCAGACCATCCTGTATGGTTATTTTTAGTCTCTGAGTTTCTAGGCCTGCCATGTTGGCCTCCCCTGAGCTTGTCAGGTTTAGTATGTGACCCCTTTTTTTTGCCCACAAAGTTCAACATTTTTCACTTACATACATTACCACTGGAAGACTTTAGTGCATTTACGTTATGTCTCAGGACACTTGTGAGGAAGTCATTCCTTTTTAAGGATTGATAACTAAGATGGAGAGCAGATGTGTGTCACCCTATGAGCCCACACCATAGCTAACAAAGACTTTACTTGGATCACTTTTTGAGCACTGAGCCAATCCTAGCCAAGGCTGGCAGATCAGTGAGCTCCCCAACTCAAGAATTAATTTTGGTGCTATAAACCAAGTTTCAATATGCCTAGGACAGATACAACTTCTCTGCAAAATTGCCCCACACTCTATAGGCACAGCATCTGTCTCATCCCCATGTCAACATAGACTTAGTATTTTAGAAGAAATTTTAGACAGAGGTCCTGTATAATAAAGATCTTGGCAAGAAATCCAAGATGGTGGCGTAGGTAAACACCTAAACTGCTGCCTCGCACAACAATTTCAAAACTGCAACTAAAAGACAAAACATCCATCACCCAGAACCATGGGAAAGCTGGCTGAGGGGAAGTTCTACAACTAGAAGGAAAGAGAAAAGAGCATTGAGACGTGCACAAGCGCTGAAAAGCTGAGGTACGGAGGCGCAGGATCTGGGCTGGCGGCAGGCGTTGCTTTTTTCAACCCAAAGGGGAGACAAGCCCCAGATTACTCTGAAATACAGTTTCTGGGGAGATACGGGGGACCCAAACTCCTATGGGGAGAAGCTGGATTGTCTGCCACCGGGTCAGAAAGTGAGGGGGGCCTGCTTGCAGAGCTGCACACAAGAATAATTGTTTACTGCCCTGGGGCACCGGACGCAGTCGGAGACACAGAGCCCGCTAACTAGCAGCCATTGCTGTTTGCCACGCCCTAGCCTAGTGATGCCCTGAGACCCTGCCCCACACAACCTACAAACCCACCCAAGCTCCAAGCAGAGGCTTTTGCATATGAATGGACTGCAGCTTAACCTAAGAAACTTGCAGCCCAGATCAGACAGCTCCAAAACCTCCAAACCCCAAGCAAAGAGGAGAAAACTGTAGCTCTCGCTGTAGCTCCTGCTGGGTGGACTCAGACAATAGCTGACCTGCACCCCATTGGAGATCCAGAAGCCAGTATACCTAGTGGTTAGTGTGAGAAACCAGATTTCAACTCCTCACATCCATAAGTGACACATTCAAGAGGCAGACTCAGCGAGCACCAAAGCACCACTAAAACAAGTCCTGCACCATAAGCGTGTCTCCTGCACAGCAGTTCTTACAGACACAGCGAGTCCTCACAGCTGATTGGCCTGGAGGTCAATTCCTCCCAGCGTACCAACAGCAATTAAGGCTTAACTACACCAAGACTTTGCACTCAGCCCACAAAGGGGTGTACCAAGAGCGTCCACATCAGGTGATTGAGGAGGCTGAGCTACTGCCCCCTATAGGTCACCTACCACACAAAGCCACTCCATCAACACAGGGAAGCAGCCAAAATGCAGAAACAAAGAAACATGTCACGAATGAAAGAAACGGAGGAAAGCAAACTACTGGACGACATAAAGTTCAGAACCACATTTATAAGGTTACTCAAGAATCTTCTAAAAACCGCCAAGAAACTTGATGACACTTCTGAGGAGCTTAGTGAGACCTTCAAGGACCTTAATGAGAATGCCAAAAAAATGGAAAAGGACCAGTCAAGAAATGAAGCATACACTGTCTAAAATAAAGAATATACAGAAACTCAATTGTAGATCAACGTACCCCAAGAATCAAACCAAAGATCTGAAATATGAGGAAACAAAAAACACCCAACCAGAAAAACAAAAAGAATCCAAAAATATGAAGATAGTTTAAGGAGCCTCTGGGACAACTTCAAGCGTACCAACATCCGAATTTTTGGGGTGCCAAAAGAAGAGAGAGAGCAAAATACTGAAAACCTATTAGAAGAAATAATGACAGAAAACTTTCCCTACCTGGTGAAAGAAATAGACTTACGAGTCCAGGAAGCGCACAGAACCCCAAACAAAAGGAATCCAAAGAGGACCACACCAAGACACATCATAATTAAAATGCCAAGGGCAAAAGACAAAGAGAGAATCTTGAAAGCAGCAAGAGAAAAACGGTTAGTTACCTACAAGGGAGTACCCATATGACTGTCAGCTGATTTCTCAGCAGAAACTATGCAGGCCAGAAGGGAGTGGCAAGAAATATTCAAAGTGATGAACAGCAAGAACCTACAACCAAGATTACTCTACCCAGCAAAGCTATCATTCAGAGTTAAAGGTCAGATAAAGAGCTTCACAGACAAGAAAAAGCTAAAGGAGTTCATCGCCACCAAACCAGGATTACATGAAATGCTGAAGGGTATTCTTTAAGAAGAGGAAGAAGAAGAAAAAGGTAAATATAAAAATTATGAACAACAAAATGACATCAAATACATACCTACCAACAAGTGAATCTAAAAATCAAGTGAATAAAAAATCTGAAGAACAGAATGGACTGGTGAATATAATAGAATCAGGGACATAGAAAGGGAGTGGACTGATGACTCTCAGGGGAAGCAGGTGTGAGGGGTGCGGGAAGAGATTGGACAAAAATCTTACTCCTATGGATGAAGACAGTGGCGGGGGGTAAGGGCATGGGGTGGGGTGGGGAATCAGATGGAGGGGAGCTATGGGGGGGGGAAAAAAGAGGAACACCTGTAATAATCTGAACAATAAAGATTTATTTAAAAAAAATAAAAAAAAATAAAAGCAGAAAAGAAAAAAAAAAGCCAGATGCCCTCCCCAGGATGTCTATGAGTTTCCCGGGATACTTGTTTGGCTCTGAACTCCCCTTTTGTTGTATTTAGAGATCCTCTCCACCTTCTAAATGCGTTGTTCCTATTGGCCCAGCTAAAAACTTTTCTTAATTTTCACTAAACAAACAAAATGATAAAGAAAAAAAAAATGAGTATAAAAAAAATAAAATAAAATAAAATCTTGGCCAACTTTTGTCCCTTTTTCCTGAGAGGTTATCTCTAAATCCTCAGAATTATCTAAGGGATAGGAATGTCTTTGTTATTCATATGGGCCTAACCACACTGAATGTATGCTAATGAGATGACTCTAAGTGGGCTCCTAGCTAGTTTGTGCTTACAAGATGACTCAGGATGGGGCCTGGCCAGGCCAGAAAAACCAACCATGTGATTAGAGGATTGGGGCTTAGAGCCATGTGTTATTAGCTGAACCGCTGGGGAGAGGAGGCTAGTGGAGGTTGAGTTTAACCACATAACCATTGATTTAATCTAGTGTGTTTTGTAGTGAGGTCCAACAGAAACTCCGGACACCGAATTTTGAGTGACCTTCCCTGGTGGGCAGTACTCTGCTATTGTCACACATCAGTGTGCCAGGAGGGTGATGCATCCTGACACTACAGGGAGAGGAAAACAGAAGCTTCACATTTGAGACCCTCCCAGACCTCCTCTTGTGCATCTCCCTTTAGTCTTTTTTGGTCCTAATTTGTATCTTTTTGCTATGTATAACACTGTACTTGTATATATACTGCTTCCCTGTGTTCTATGAGTTGTTCTAGCAAATTACAAAACTGAGGGGTTAATGAGAAGCCCTTGAATTTGTAATCAGTAGATTAGGGAACTCTCAGCTTGCAGTTAAAGTGAGGGCAGTCCTGTGGTGGACCATGCCCTTAACCTGTGAACTATGGCCCAACTCCAGGTAGTTGATATCAGATATCATTCCAGCCCCAAATTTGTTACTTATACCAGGGAATTCATGTATTCTATTAGCTCCCTACCGCTGCTGCAAATTACTACAAACTAAAGGCTAAAAACAACACAATTTATTATCTTAGTTTCAGAACATAGAAGATTAATTACCATGCACTCTATTCCTTCTGGAGGATCTAAGAAAGAATCAACTTCGTTGTCTATTCCAGTTTGTAGAGAGACCTGCATTCCTTGTCTCATGGCACCACATACTGTCATATCGCCTATGCTCCCTTTGCTTCTATTGTCACATCACCTTCTTTGACTTTGACCCTCTTAAATGGACCCTTGTGATGACACTGGTAATCCAAAATAATCTCCCATCTCAAGATCCTTACCTTCATGACATCTGCAAAGTCTCCTCTGCCTTGCAAATTAAGATATTCATAGGTTTGGGGGTATAGGACATGGGCAGAGTTGGGGACCATTACTCTGTTTACTTATAGAAGGCATTTGGCAATGGAAGAAGACTCAAAAGCTGTAGCCTCCACTAGGTATCTGTTCAAAAATAAAGTCACACTTTGAAATCATTTCAAAAGTCACAAGTATATTTTGCTAAATGCAATTGGTTTCTGTCTCTATCTAGGCCTTTCTTGTTAAAATGTAATTATTACTTTGCTTGGGGTTGTCTTTCTTTCCTTTTTCTTTTTATTTCATCTTACATACCTATGATTATTAACCCAAATGCCTTACACTAGTGTTTATATCTGAGAACAGATAATAAGATTCTAAATTCTATTGTTAAATTTATTATGTTCTTTCTTAAAATGGCTTCTGATCCTAATGCTCTAATTCTTCTCAATAGCAATATAGCAGGTAAGATAATGAGCAGAGGGATGAATTGTGTCTGAGTTACAAGTTTTGGCTCCCATGTTTAACTAGTGTATTCTTGGAGAAGCCACTAAAACTCTCTAAGCTTCATATACATAATTGCAATAGTAGCTTTGTTGAAATCATATTGATAATTAGATTGCTGTAAGGATGAGAGATCCAGGGCAATGCCTTGCACATAATAGGTAACAAGAAAAAAGGGAAAAAAAATGCCATTCTTTGCTTCACCTTCCCCACCATTGCACACCTGAAGTGGAGCCTATCTGTTCTTAAAAGAATCAGTTCACATGAGATCACAATATTATAGCTTCCACTCTTAGACATATATTCTACATACTTACTTTGCTGAACCTTGACAAGGTAGGTCCGCTCCGAGTGTCAACATGGACTTTTATAAGCCAGGCAGGCATGTGCTACCAGCTGTGGATAAGGGGATAGACTATAATATGAGAGGATAGGACTTTTCCTGACCTTTACCCTTTTCTTTATCTCCTCCTACTCTGAAGTCAATGTGACTGCCTGAAGATTACCTGACATTTCCACCAGGAAAGAAACAATGTTTGCCCTGTTGATCCATCTCTCCAGCACCTGGCAGAAGGTGGGGCACATACATCTCACTCCACAACGATTTGATACATTAATTGAGTAAACTAATAAATGTCTTGTTCCCTCTTATTTTTTCATTTGACCTTTTGCTCTGCCCTTTATTCATCAGTGCCATTTCTCCTCTCTGAATTATACCCATAATTTAAGGACCAGCCCAATTACTATTCAGATCTTATGTCTGATAAGAATTTTCTGACCACTCTGCAATATCCGTTCTCACCTTGTTCAAAATTATCCATCATTCCCACTGACCTGGGACTTATATCTTGCACTATATTCTCCATAACCTCTTCATCTCTGTTAAATATTAATTAAAAGTCCTTCAGAAAGGGGCATGGAAGAGGGCCAAATGGGTAAAGGTGGTCCTATATAGTGACAGATGGAAGTTAGACTTTTGGTGGTGAGCACGCTATAATGTATACAGATATCAAATTATAATGCTATACACCTGAAAGTTGCATAATGTTATTAACCAGCGTTACAAGAAAGAAAGAGAAGGAAGGAAGGAAGGAAGGAAGGAAGGAAGGAAGGAAGGAAGGAAGGAAGGAAGGAAGGAAGGAAAGGAAGAGAAAAAAAGGAAGTTCCTTAAGGGGAAACAACATATCTCATACTTCTACTACTAGTTCATAGCCTGAACACATAGTAGGTGTTTGATAAATGCTTCTGGAATTGGCCTTCCCTTGCTCCAAGCAACACACCCCATGCAAGAACCTTAAGAAATAAGTCCATGATCATGTTTATATTTACAACTAGTTTTCACTAAACTGCTTTCTTTTGAACAATGTGGCTCATTGATATACTGCATTGACTAAACAAAATTCAATTGCAATTCACATTTATAGTTTGCAAACATTAAGTGATATACAGTGAGGACCACCAAAAATGCTGCTAATAGCACCCCTAAGTCTCATTTTATAGACTTTTTTTGGAGTTTCTCATTGTTTATTTCCTATAGTAATCACTCTAAGGTGTACGAAGGGACTGGATAGTTATAGCAAATAGCAAATGGTGTTAATGGGAGTCAGGAAGGAACGTAATTATTCTCCTGATTTCCAAAGGCAATGATGTATTGCATTAATACTTCTTCTTGGTTTTCCTGCATGCTAGTCACTGAACATGAAATCAGGTCCCAGGTTCCAGTGTGCTTGCACAGGTGCCATACACCACACCTCTGCGCCTCTTCAATGGAAGAGCCGTTTTCTCCTGATGCTACTTGTCTGTACAGACCCGGGACAAAATGGCATGGACTACATGCCGAAACTGGTTTGGCTCAGTGGATAGAGCGTCAGCCTGTGGACTGAAAGGTCCCAGGTTCGATTCCGGTCAAGGGCATGTAGCTGGGTTGCGGGCACATCCCCAGTAGGGGGTGTGCAGGAGGCAGCTGATCGATGTTTCTAACTCTATTGCTCTCCTTTCCTCTCTGTAAAAAAATCAATAAAATATATTAAAAAAATAGAATGGCATGGACTGGAAAAATAGAGTCGACAATGAGTTATTCCAAATTTATTCTAGGGGTCATTTTTTGTTTGTTTTTTTGTTTGTTTGTTTGTTTTTTTAATTTAAATTAGCGTTTTTCCTTAAATAATTTCTATTCTGCAAGGCCGGGGGCTCTTACCAAATCTTCTAAGGGTGTGATTTTTCTATCAACATATTTAATTAATTTTAGTAGTAGTCTCAAACTCTCTGAAATTCTGAAAACAATACACCTACAATTTTATAATACAGTGACTTGGCAAACCAACATTTCATCATCAAAGAATGAAAAGGCCTGGGCTGTTCCGCCTGGTGTGTGACTAGGGACAATGCCTCTGTGTCACTCTTAACTCTCACATGCAGTTAAGGAGGAAGCTGAACTGTTGCTTCTTGCTGTATAAGTCAATGGAACCAAGTTTTAGGACATCAGACTATGTGACCTTGGGCAAAACAAGCTCTAAGTGTAGCTTGTACAAGTGTCAAGTGGAATTCTTTAGTTACAAATTTTCTGAGCATTACTAGATAAAATTGCTAAAGCAGTAGAAATTTGTAGAAATACATTTTCCTCTTGAATTCAAAATATTATTAAAGTCATAATTTAAGTTTAAAAAGACAGTTAAGAAACAAAAGATTTTTGTATGGGGAAGAGAAAAATGACAAAGAGGAAGGAAAGAGAGATGAAAGGGAAGGAAAAAGAAGGAGAGGAGAAAGGAAGAAACAGATGGAGAAAGAGAAATTAATTTTGAGATGTTTAAACAAAGTTAATTCTGACTATTGAGACTGTGTATCAATTGCTTTTCCTTTTGCTTATCTCTGCTTATTTTTTTGTATAATAATATACATCTTATAAGCCTAGACATACATATATATGTATATATATATATATATATATTACACACACACACACACACACACACTCTAGAGGCCCAGTGCATAAAAGTCATGCACTGGAGGGGGGGGTGTCCCTCAGCCCAGCCTGCCCCCTCTCACAGTCTGGGAGCCGGGAGCCCTCAGGGGATGTCCTACTGATGGCTTAGGACACAGTCTGACCTCCCTCTGCAGGCTGATCAGAGGAAGACGCCACCCCCATCCCCCCGCTGCTGCTGCCACTGCCAGCCACCAAAGTTTTTCATCAACATGGACTCCAGTCCCTTCACCATGAAAAAATGACAACTTTCTTTAGGCATTTTCAAGATGTCTCTTTCATAGGATATGACCTTTCTTTCTTTATTTTTCCATTAATTTTTAGAGAATGTGGAAGAGAGAGGGAAAGATAGAGAGAAACATCAGTGTGAGAGGGACACTTCGATCGGTTGCCTCCTGCATGAGCCCTGATCTGGGCTCTGTCCAGAAAGGAGCCTGCGACCTAGGTACATGCCCTTGATCAGAATCAAACCCGGACCCTGCGGTCCACAGGCTGAGGCTCTATCCACTGAGCCAAACTGGCTAGGGCAGGATATGACATTTCTTAGCCCCTCCAGCAGCAGACCTTCGTTTTTTCCTCCAGGAGTGAGGTGGAAAAACCCTAGATTACTTTCTTAGATTCTTATTACCCAAGTTACCAAGAACTCTGCGAGTGGAGTATGGGGAGCTTAGCCAATGAGCAGTCAGAAAAGGTATTTCCTCTGTAGCTCACACACAGAAGTGGGCCTGCTTGGGAGCTGTCTCCCAGTGGCGGCAGCATGGGCATGCCCTTCTGCCTCTCCTCTCCCGCTCCAGGGCCTGCTAGGGCCGGCGGGTGGCAGCAGAGGCCTAGGCATGCCCCCTGCCTCTCCACTCCTGCTGTCCTCACAGCGCAAGCAGTCCCCTCCTGCCCATCTGCGCACACAACCTCCTCCTGAGCTGGTCATGACTTTTACCGCGTCCCGGCTAATTTGCATATTACATATATATATGTGTGTGTATGTGTATATATGTATGTATGTGTATATATATGTATATATATATGTATGTGTGTGTGTGTATATATATATGTATGTGTGTATATATATATGTATGTGTGTGTGTGTATATATATATATATATATATATATACACACACACATACACAAACTTATTTAGAAATATCTGCAGTGCCAGAATTCTCATCACGCTTTTTTTTATCCTAAGCCAAAGATTTGTTTATTGATTTTTAGAGAGAGAGGGAAGGAGGGAGGGAGGGAGGGAAGGCGGGAGGGAGGGAGGATGGGAGGGAAAGAGAGAGAGATGTGAAAGTGAAACATTGATTGGTTCCCTTTGGGATGTGCCTCGACTGGGGATGGAACCCAAAACCTAGTTATGTGCCCTGACTGGAGATTGAATCCACAACCTCTTGGTGTATGGGATGATGCTCCAACCAACCAAGACACCCAGCCAGGGCTCTCATAATGCATTTTTTACCAGATACCCAAGACTTCCGTTTGTTTACTTGTTCAAACAATAATTATTGATTTCCTTAGTTTTTCTTTTCATGAAAAAGTGGCAAATTAATCTAAATTTTACTTTTTCACAATATTTATTTCATTAATTTTTTCAGACACATCAGCCTTATGTATAATATATGCATTTATGGATTCAAGTCTTCCTAAAATTCTAAAAGAAATAGGAAAAAAGTCTTTCTTTTTAGGAACCTTCAGCTTTTTATGTCCACCAAAAGTCCAGGTATCAAGTAAAAGAGGAAATGCTACCATTCTGTCATGTTGGTTTTTTGATGCTTATCTAGCTATTTTGGTTCTCAATTAAATCACTGGAAACAATTATGGTGACCTAAGAATAAAAACAGAATGGACTTAAGAATGGGCATACTGGTGATGAAAAATGAGCCTTCTGTTCTTGAATCTTCTGGCTCTACCACCAGGCTTGACTGGTCTTGTAAAGCTACCTTAACGCCTCTGTTGTCACTATTTCCCCACCAGTAACAGAAATGAGATCTGCCTCTCCTGTTGCTCAGGGATCTAGTAAAAGGACAATGGATAATAACTATGCAAAAGTCCCATGTATATTTAACAAGCTTTGTTATTACCAAATTGTTTCTTTTGGCCTCCAATTATTAATTAATTTGTGCCAGGCCCTGTGCTAAGCACTTTATATACATTACTAGAGGCCCAATGCACGAAATTTGTGCAAGGGGCTTGGCCCTTGCAGCCCTGGCCGGCCCTGGCAGCCCCAGCTGCCTTGGCCAGCCCTCGAGGCTCCTTGCAGTCTCTCACAGCCTCTGCTGGCCCTTGCCACCCCAGCTTCATCCAGAAGGTCATCCGGATGGTCATTCTGCTGTTAGGTCTAATTAGCATGTTAGCTCTTTATTATATAGGGTACCTTTTCAGTCTTAAATAAGCTATAGTACTATTGTCTTTCTAGGATTAGAAACTTTAACCAGTGTAGTGTATGCATCCTCCGAGCTCTGCTCATAGGCACCCCATCTAGCTGGACGACTGAAGCCAAGGCTCAGTGCTACTCCAGCATTGTGGAGCTGGTCTGTGCTATCTGCTGGGGCAGAATCTCCCAGCCCCACATGTGGCTCACAGGGACAGCACAGCCACCTATCTCATACCTCAGGATTTCCCTGTCATCCCCAAGACAAGAGAGGATATCACATCCACCAATATGCAAATCAAAAACATCAGGAGTTCAAGTTCCATGGGGCAAAGGTGATCACTGTGAGATGGGGATGAGAGGATTTAATGTTTCTCTCTTCCTGTCCACCCTCCATACTGTTTGGAGGCACAATAGCTTCATTGAGTTTTGAAGAATGTCTTCTCAAAAGACATTCTTCAAAACCAAACTATCAATTTATCACAAAGTCATGGCCCACTCTGTAATTTACTTCCTTGTATTTGTTCTCCTTTCCAGGCCATTCCTTCCTTTGTACCTCACTTCTACTTCCCTGGGTTTTCACTTTTATAAACCACTGGCACTTAGCGTTCACTTCAGATTTTGTCTTCTCAAAAACTTGTGCTAAGCGAGGAAGCCATCACTAAAAGGTAAGAGCCATGATGGGGAATCAACAGAATCACAGGCCAAGGACATTTGGTAGAGCATCTCAAAATATAAATCATAGGAAATTTCTATCAGATCACAATTTATTTGACACAAATAATAATACATCATGCCTATGCAAGATAATATTTAACATTAAGAATAAAAGCAAATGCCCAGCCGGCGTGGCTCAGTGGTTGAGTGTCAACCTGTGAACTAGGCGGTCACAGGTTCGATTCCCAGGTAAGGCACATGCCTGGGTTGTGTGCTCGGTTCCCAATGTGGGGCATGCAGGAGGCAGCTGATCAGGGATTCTCTCTCATCATTGATGTTTCTCTCTCTCTCATTCCCTCTTCCTTCTCTCTGAAATCAATAAAAATTAAAATTTTAAAAATTTAAAAAAAGAATAATAGCAAATGCATAAAAAATACAAGAATCTTTCTATGAATTACAATGGGCTATACTTATGTATAGTAATAAGCCATTCTAAAAATCTCAGTTACTTAAAACACAAATTTTTACAACTACAAATTTGTACTTCTTAATCCCTTCACCTTTTTCACCCAGTCCCCCAAACCCCCTTTCCTCTGACAACCATCATTCTATTCTCTGTATCTATGAGTCTCTTTCCATTTTATTTATTCATTTGTTTTGTTCTTTAGAGTCCACATATAAGTGATATCATGTAGTATTTGTTTTTCTATGACTGACTTACTTCACTTAGCATAATAACCTCTAGATCCATCCATGCTATCTCAAAGGGTAAGAGTTCATTCTTTTTTATGGTCAAGTAATATTCCATTGTATACTAGTATATAGTTTTTGTATCCACTCATCTATTAATGGGCACTTGGAATGTAAAGTACAGCATAGGGAATATAGTCAATAATATTGTAATAACTGTGTAGTGCCAGGTGGGTACAGAACATAAGGGGATCACTTTGTAAAGTATATGATTATCTAACCACTATGGTGTATATCTAAAACTAATACAAAATAATATTGAATGTAAACTGTAATTGAAAATTAAAATTAAAAAAATAAAAGCATCTAGAAAAAAGGAAATTATTTTCTCCTTCAGACACTTTTCCGGAGCAGCCAATCATCCATGTGATGACTCAGTGATCTAGGTTGCTTCAGTCCTGTGACTCAGGCAGCTCAACACATTGCTTCTACTTTAAACAATGAAAGGAGAGAGAGAGAGAGAGCTGGAACACTCATGTAAATGTTCACCTTAGAAGGCACACACATGACTTTTATTATATGCCTTCACCCAGCAGCAAGAAGCTGATAAAATAGTTTTCAATGGCTCTAAGAAGAGACTTGCTATTGAAAAACACTGGTAATGTCTACCATAGTCTATCTGTCATTTGCAGATATGAGGAAGCTACTGCTTATCAATGTTTTGTGTTAACGTAGCTCAGTTGGTTAGAGCACCACCCCCATATGCCAAGGTTGTGGGTTTGATCCCCAGTCAGGGCACATACAAGAACCAACCAACGAATGCACAAATAAGTGGAAAACAAATCGATGTTTCTCTCTCTCTTCCTTCCTCTCTCTCTCAAATCAATAAATAAAAATAAAATAAAATATGTATTGTCATTTTAAAAAATATCTTCACCAAGATATAAAAAAAATCTAAACCTGAAATGTTTATCAGAGTTCATGCTGCTCCTTAATCCAGCAATGTCATAGGAGTCAGCTTTCTCAATTCCTAAAGTCACTTCAACCTCATGTGCTTTGATTTCTTATATAAATAGGACATTGGAGTAGATAATATTAATAAACAGACCTTCTGGATCTCCATTTCCTAATTTTTGCCTCAATGGCCCTGGGAACTATGGAAGTCTACAAGAGAGACAGGCCAAGGATTTTTGTTCAATCCTCTACCGCCATCTCGCAGTCGGTACTCCAGGCACCAGGAGCCCAGAATTAGACCGGAAGGATACTACTTATTCTATTTCAGGACTGAGGATGCTGAGGTTGCACCTGCTTGAGTTTCTTGCTGTGCTACAGTAAGTGATTGAATGTCAAAGAAAAAGTTAGTGCCTGACTCCTAACACAGAAAATGGTGCACTAAATTTTGTCATTTTCCCCACTGTTTTATTATCCTTACCTGTTGAGAGAAAGTGATTAAGCAGTGAGTGTTAGCTTTACTTGCAGAGTGAGAAGAAACAGTGCATGCTGGTGGAACGGCTCCTGCTCTATGATTAGCTAATGAAGCAGAGGGGAGAGCATATGCAAAGAAATCATGACAGCAGCCTGAACCACAGTATAGGGAGAGCCAACCCATTCTCATTGGGATAAGGGACAGACTTACTAGGTGTAGTTTCATGAAATGTGTGATTTCTACCTTCCTCCCCTGCGCTCATTTTATTTTTTTTAAGATATACTTTAATTTATTCTGGAGAGGAAAGGAAAAGGAGAAAAACATCAATGATGAGAGAGAATCATTGTTTGGCTGCCTCCCGCACTTCCCACACTGGGGATCAAGCCCACAACTCAGTCATGTGCCCTGACCTAGAATCCAACCACGGCCTCCTGGTTCATAGGTCCACACTCAACCACTGAGCCACTCTGGCCAGGCATTTTTTCCCTTTTTCTTGCCTCCAATCTCTGATCTCCAGAGTCAAACCTTGCACCATGAAACGCAAATATACACAGCCTGAATGTGGCCATTCTGCACACAGCCTTAGTCAGATTTCTGATTTCTGCAGGACTTATTAATAGTGCATTTAGCCTCACTGTGCTATATTTATGCTTTTCTAAGTGAGTTAAATAGAATCAATTCCCGTGTCTATATGCCTACATTTCAGACCACACTACATTAATGTGGTCAAAAATAGAATTATCCAACCTGGGTGATGCTAGAGCAAAAGCAAGCCCATTCTAAATAAGTAGTACAGTATGTTTGAGTTCAGCAGTTGTGGTTTTTGTGGAGTGAGCAGCAAGAAGCAAGTTAGAATAAAGGAGAGATTCAATAGCACACACACTTAGGTATGATGGGCCATGGAGAGGAAGGAAAAATGAAAGAGATCTTTGAAGGCTATAAGCAAAGGTATTTGGCAAATCCAGGCAGGGGAAACTCTCTAGGTGCAGGAGGGAAAAGCATACAGGCATGCAATTAGAAGAAAATTGAGGTGTCTCCAGAATGAAGGAGAGCAGGAACTGAATGAAGGGCGGGAAATGGAATTGAGTGGTAAGAAGATTAGTAGGGGTGGAGAGAGAATAATGGGTGGAGAGATCGGGCTGCCAAGAATAACCAGAATGACTGGAAAGAGGTGCAAAGGAGTCTTTCTTCTTTGCTCACACTACCGGTGTATGGTGTTATTTTGCTGCATGTAAGTTGGAAGTACTGATTCTCGAATTTCTTCTCTTCCCGTACTTTCTGGGAGTTATAAGCATCTAAATGCTGTGACTAGTGTTTTTGTAACTAGTGTTTTTGCCGTTTGAACTTCTGATTAGACTTTTTAAAAAGTTGGCAAGAAGTTCTGAACTTTAGAAGAATTTGCCATAATGATCTGGGAAAGATGGTCAGCTTATTTGCTTGACTCATTCATTCAAGAAACATTTATTGAGCTAATCTAGTTCATCAACTGCCTGGGTTGATTTGAATCTCTTTGTTATTTTGTCACAACTTCAGACATATGCTTGACTTTATTCTTTATGTAGTAAAAGACCTGAGTTTTTTGGCAGGCTATTTAAATTTGGAATAAACAAACAAAAACCAGGAAAGCTAATTATCTGGCTGATCAATGCATTTCAAAAATAATGGTCAACTATTTACAGATACTGTTCATGAAATACAACTTTACTTTTTAAAATTAAATTAATAAAGAGAAAATATATTCAACTTCTCTTTCCCTCTCTCTGACACAGGATTAGCAATAAAGTCCTGTAAAGCCTGCCTTTCTATGCCCACTCATCTCTCTCTTACCTAAGATCCAAACTACTTCAACATCTCAATACTGCAGTTCTCACCTCCAGCACCTCTTCATCACTGGAATAAGAACTACTCACAATGCAATAAGCACACCTGTGGTTAGTCATTCCTCTTCTGAGAAACTCACAAAGGCCTACCTAGAATAAACTACAAACCTGGCTCAGAGTGTCCTAAATATCCCACCATCTGTCCTGTGGGGAAGTATGAGACTTGGTTGGAACGTTTGTAAGAAGGACATTCAGAGAAAAGGGAAGTGTATGAAAGGCCGCCTTGCTCTGTTTATCAGAATTCCAACTTAGGGGAGTCCAAAGGTGGTGCCCCTAATTATTCCTTGACCTTTCCAAACAAGTCTGTGCATGAGCAGACCCCCCAGTGTTACTGGAATCCTTATGCTTAATCTTTTGGGTGTCCTTGCTTAAAAGACACTACAAACACATGTATCCTCCCAAGATTACTTACCCTACTGATTGTATCTAAAAGATAAACTTTATCTCAAACTGCTGCTACAATAAAAGCCTAACAAGGCAAGCAATCGAAGCTGCCTGGTTCCTTTAGCCAGGCCATCCCTTAGCTCTCTCTTTTACAGCAAATGTTGTGTTGGAGTAATCATTCATCTGTCACTCAGAGTCTACTGGTCACCCCTGGCACTGTCCCCAGGCTCCTTTCCAACTTGATTGTTCCCAGTCCCTTCCCAGCTCCATATTGCTCTTTACTCTGTGACTTAGTGTCTTCATCTTAGGAAGGGATAATAACAGTACCTTCTTCACAGACTTACTGAGAGATTAAGTAAGTACCTGGCACACTGCAAGCATTAAGTGTATTAATACTGTAATTATTAGTACTTGTAGCACTAATATAAGCCCAGTTTTGAATATTTGAAGATATTAATACATATTGAATATCCTATCTAATAAAAGAGTAATATGCAAATTAACCATCACTCTGCTACACCCACAAGCCATGCCCACCAGCCAATCAGGAGCAAGTATGCAAATTAGCCCAACCAAGATGGCTGTGGCCACAGAGCGAGCAGGAGGCTTGGGTTGCTTGGGTTTCCCCAGCAATGGAGGAAGCCAAGCTTTCCGCACTCCCTGGCCAGCCCAGGCCTCCACTCAAGGCTACAAAGTTTCAATTATAGAAGATAAATAAATCCCAGGTACCAGGGCCTCCACTTGGGTCGATGGGGGGGCGTGGCCAACCTGCAAACCACCACAGGCCCCTCACCCAGGCTGCCCCATACCCCAAGGGAACCCCCACCCTGATCTGGGACATCCTTCAGGGCAAACTAGCTGGCTCCCATCTGTGCACCAGACCTCTATCCTATCTAATAAAAGAGTAATATGCAAATTGACCATCACTCCAACACACAAGATGGCTGCCCCCATGTGGTCAAAGATGGCTGCCCCCATGTGGACACAAGATGGCCAACACAAGATGGCCAGCAGGGAAGGGCAGTTGTGGGTGATCAGGCCAGCAGGGAAGGGCAGTTGGGAGGGACCAGGCCTGCAAGGGAGGGCAGTTGTGGGCGATCAAGCCTGCAAGGGAGGGCAGTTGTGGGCAATCAAGCCTGCAAGGAGGTCAGTTAGGAGTGACCAGGCCTGCAGGGAGGGCAGTTAGGGGTGACCTGGCCTGCAGGGGAGGGCAGTTAGGGGCAAACAGGCTGGCAGGGGAGCAGTTAGGCATCAATCAGGCTGGCAGGGGAGTGGTTAGGGGGTGATTAGGCTGGCAGGCAGAAGCAGTTAGGGGCAATCAGGAAGGCAGGCAGGCGAGCAGTTAGGAGCCAGCAGTCCTGGATTGTGAGAGGGATGTCCGACTGCCCATTTAGGCCCGATCCTACTGGGCAGTCAGACATCCCTCAAGGGGTCCCAGATTGGAGAGGGTGCAGGCTGGGCTGAGGGACAAACCCCCCAACCCACCCCACCCCCGGTGCATGAATTTCATGCACCAGGCCTCGTGTGTGTGTGTGTGTGTGTGTGTGTGTGTGTGTATTTCTTCTAACTCTCAACTATATTTTCTGCTAGTGTTCCAAGTTTTATTTGCTGAGGTGCCTCCTATGATCAGGCTCTGGTTAGGTATTTTTCACCTTGTTCTCTAATTTAATCCACTTCACGTAAATCCTGAGAGAATATCTAATTTTAACACACCCCAAAGATAATTATTTTGGTGGAGCAAATAAATTACTCCATTCGCTTGATAAGAAATCAAGTACCATGTGTAGATGGACTCCATGATGTGAAAGGAATAGTCAAGCCTAGAGCATGAAAGTTGGTTTTATTGAGCAGTGGGATCTATTTAATCCATGCTTTTTAAAAGCTGTACCACATAAAGTCTAGATTTGGAATTACAGCTCCAAAGAGGTCCTTAGGAAGGTTTTTAGTAGAGCATCTAATCTCAAATAGAAGCACCTGAGATAGAGGAAAATCTCTCCTGTTTCTAAATGTCATCCACAAAGATTTCCAAACTGTCTTTCATAACATAGTGCACAGCTCGTGTATCAGAATATCCAAAATACATGTGCTGTAATACAAATGATCCTGCAGGCTATGCTTCCTGGTTTTCTTTCTTCTGTAGAAATGAAACCAATTAGTACCCTTTGATATAATAGCAATCCCATGACTGTTTTAAGCACCTCTTTTTCTTAGATTAAATAAATGTCAGCTTCTTTGGGTTTGCTGCAATCTAATTATCTCTGTGCCTCCTCACTGAACTTGCCCAGAAATCCTCACAGAAAGCTGTAAAGGCCAAAACAGTATCAAGAACTCTGGGTTCACTGTTTATAAATTTAGTAAAAATAGTAACATGGGTTCATTAGCTATTTTCCTATGATGTTGAGGTTGCCTATTTTACTAACTGAGCTGTTCTCCCTGGTAATAGTTCATATGTTTGATATTGGTCAACTTGAATGTATTTTAATATTATTTTTAAATGGTGATTCTTTCATACTTTTTACATGATTTTTATGAATATTTTTATATTTTCACATGGTCTAATAATATTTATTATGTCTTTCCCTTCATGGTTCTTATGATATAAAATCTTTCTATTGTCAAACCTCTTGATGTATATTTTTTAACTTTAAAAATTCCAATTTTTATATTTATTACTTTAATTTTTATGATTTTATTTGCTTTGTTTTTTTTTCCATCTCCTCTCAGAAGAGACTTAACCTATTTTCTCCCACAAAAAATAAAAATATTTCCTGAGTTTTATGGTATTCCTTTTTATACATTAAAGCATCATATTGACCACGGGTCTGCTTTAGGAAAAACTGCTTTCAGTTGGTCTCTGGGTCCATTTCATATAAGTTGTAGGGTAGGTTACATAAATGATTGACTAAATAATTGATATTTGATTTGGGCTTTGTTCTCAAGATTGTTCATAAAGTAAGGCCTGAACATTAGATGATAAAACCCCTTGGTATTCTGAGTGGTTTAGGAAATACCATATTTAGGGAATGCCAAATTTTTACTACTCTTTCATGTAAGCAGGCCCTCTGTAAAACAAAAGTAAACTTGATATTTCCCAATATAAATTAGAGGTGCAAACCCACCTGAGAGCCATCTCGAGGTTATGAATTCTCAGACAGGTCCCTGCCAATGGCTCTCTGATTCCCATGCTTTCATACCTCTGGGAACTGAAGATCCAATTTCCCAGCTTGAGTGACAGGTCTTGAGGGAGGAGGCAAGTTTTGGTTCCAGTGGTCAGCTTACATTAGTTTATCCCTGGAGGTTCCACCTTCCTCTTAATATTTGGCTTTACTTTCTGACTAGCTCACCCATGCTTTTTAAAAGACATCTTAAAGAATTTTGTTTAGCATTTCTAAGTGTATTCAGTGGGGGGATCAGTCGAGATATCTAAACCTCTATTGTCAGAAAAACAAGTTCATTCATTTATATGATCAGTATGTACAGATATGTAATGTGTTCTTAGAATGCATTTTGCACTCTGCTGGAAATGGGGATACCATGGAGAAATTGTCCTTCAAATTGTCGATCATAGTGCCTGGCAGACAGAGAGACTTCAGAGACAGGCTGGTGGGTAGAATTCAGACAGATGGAAACATGAGACACCTAGTAACCTGGCTGGACTGGGGAATGCGGGGTAGGCAGGGGCAGAAAGTACATGTCAATAGTTCAACTAGTTGGAAGGGGTCAGAGAGAACTTAGATGGCCAAAAAGTTTTTGAACTTGACTCTTTTATTGAAAACTAGAGGCCTGGTGCACGAAATTCATGCACAGGTTGGGGGAGAGGGAGCAGTGTGCCTCAGCCCAGCCTGCACCCTCTCCAATCTGGGACATCCCTCTCACAATCCAGGACTGCTGGCTCCTAACCTGCCTGCCTGCCTAATCGCCCTTAACCACTCTGCCTATCAGCCTGATGGCCCCCTAAATGCTCCCCTGCCAGCCTGATTGATGCCTAACTGCTCCCCTGCCAGCCCGATCACCCCGAACTGCCTCACCCTGTGGGGCCGAGGGGACTGGGGACTCTGGCTGGATGAGGCAGGGCTAAGGGGACTGGGCACCACCATCTTGTGGCTGTGGGTGCCGGCATCTTGTGAGGGCATGGCAGTCAATTAGCATATCCCCTATATTATTGGCCATGGGTGCCACCATCTTTGTGGGGGCATGATGGTCAATTAGCATATTCCCTCTTTATTAGATAGGATTTTATTTTGCTGTCACTGAGAAGCAAAGGTGTAGAAAAAAGGGGAGCACTGTCTTAGAAAAAATACATCTGATGTTAATATACTAACTATTGGAGAGCAGGGAGGGGAGCAGAACATTCTAGGAGAAGATCTGATATTACAATGCCTTTGCTAAGACAAGCTAACAGAAATGGAGAAGATGGGGTGCATTGAAGACATGAATTGAAATATGTATTTAAGGACTTAGCATAGTGCCTTGTAAATAATAGGCACTTAATAAACACTAACTTTACTTTTATTTTCCTTCATGGAAAAGGAATTAAACTGAGACTTGGTGAGTTATTGCATAAAGGAGACAAAGAATGGGAAGGGCAGTGGGACCTTTATTTCAATTGAGTTAATTTTATTGCGAGTAGTCTTTTTCTATCCATATCCCCAGATTATAGAGTTTATGAGCATTTTTATTCCTAAAAATCTGAGTCCATTATGTAGCCATTATTATTGAGTGTAATATTAAGAATCCTCAAATTTAAAATAATTTAAAAGCATAAAACCAAACAGGGCAAATGGAATAATACTTTGAAAATACCTCAAATTGAATGTAGAGAGATTGCAAACTTATCAACAACTGAGATAATTTTTTATTTTTTACAATTTACTTACTTATTTTCAATTACAGTTTACTTCCAATGTTATTTTGTATTGGTTCCAGGTGTACAGCATACTGGTTAGACAATCATATACTTTACAAAGTGTTCCCCTAATATTCCCAGTACCCACCTGGCACTATACATAGTTATTACAATATTATTGACTATATTCCTTATGCTGTACTTTACAATCCCAAGACTATTCTATAACTACTAATCTGTACTTATTAATCCCTTTACCTTTTTCACCCAGTCCCCCAATCCCTCAAATATTATTCCGGATGTTTCTACAAGGGAGGATATTAACATTCTTTTTGAAAAGTAAGCATTTATTGACATACATTAAGTTTGGACTCTACAAAACCTGGTTAAAATGGTTTTAAATCACAATTTACTTAACATCTATTATCCTCAGTTTCTTTATCTGGAAAATAGGGATAATGATACCTCCCTAGAAGTATATGTATTTCAATAAGTAGTAATGTTCGTGACGGTAATAATGACGATTAGCGATAAGATATTTTTAAAACAGAATTATGGAACAATGTACACAGTATGATTTCATTCAATTTTTTTGGTTAAAAAATAAATTATGAGAATATAGGCTTAAAAAAATGCAGCCCTGCAGGAGTCACTCAGAGACTGAGCATAGGCCTATGAACCAGGAGGTCACGGTTCAATTCTTGGTTGGAGCAGGTTGCGGGCTCGATCCCCAGTGTGGGGCAGGCAGGAGGTAGCTGATCAATGATTCTCTTTCATCATTGATGTTTCTATGAGATTAACATTTAAACCAGTGGACTTTGCGTAAAACAACTTGCCCTCCACAAAGTAGGTGGGCCTCATCCAATCAGTTGAAGGCCTGAATAGATCAAAAGGCTGATCTCGCCTGCGAGAGAGGCCATTTGTCAGCCTGATGGCCTTCAGACTTAAATGGCATCATCAGCTCTCCCCTGGGTCTCCAGCTGCCTGCCCACCCTGCAGGATTTGGACCTGGGAGCCTCCATAATCATGTGAGCCAATTCCTTAAAATTAATGTCTCTCTATATCTGTATCTATACCTATACACATTCGGTTGGCTCCGGGTCTCTGGAGAAACTAGACTAGTACAACAAATATCAAAGCATTAAATTTACTTAGGAAAATTCTCCCCTCACCTAGACTGTTCATTCATTTAGGGCACAGTTTATACTGGTTTTCTGATGATCAAACTCAACTCAATGATAAAACACCTTCTCCAAGCTTGATATTCTCCCAGTAGACTATCCTCAAGGACAGTCTACTTCATTTCAAACACCTCTTTTCACTTCATGAAAGTAAATCTTCCTCACAAAATTCTATTAAACCCAGGCCCAGGATCATTTAAACTGCCATCAACCTGTTACTGTTAAGTATTCACATTGCCACTGCCAAGCGATATTGTATTTTAATGCCAAGCGCATTTTTAAGAAGAGCTTGAACTTGCCGAAACAGATTGCGTTCTTGAAACTTCCAAACTTCTGTCAAACTCCCCTCAGCTCTTTATTTTCTTCAGCACATTCTCAATTTTCCGCTCTCAATGGCACTGTTTGTATATTAGTCTAGGTATGTCAAGATGATGATAATTAAATTTCACTTGAAGTTCAGAGACAAAGTGATTACATTTGAACTCGAATCTTTTAAAAATAGGGAGCTCTCTTGTATTTCATGGAAGAAAAATTCAACTTGAGTGTTAGGAGGAATATAATTATCTTGTTCAGGATACTGGGTCTTTCAAGAAACAATGCAATATTATCTCCGGTGGAAAGAGGATAATCAGAAATTCAAAGCAGCTTTTTCTGATAGTTATTTTACATTCATAGGAAGTAATTGTACTTCCCTCATGCACAGACATTTGCCTTGGCCATAAGACAGAGGACATCCAAGAAAGCTCCTGTTTACCTCCCTCAATGGAAAAGAAAAAAGGCAGAAAATATCATGTCTCCGTATGGATAAGGGAAGACGAGGGACAGTCTGAGCAGCTAACACTGCTACAATAGCACAGCAATGACAGCTGCAAGCCATTGTCTCACAAAGCTGCAAGCAGCAGAGAAAACTGGCGTCAAAGTCTCCCAGCTGCATGGACCCTCTCCAGCCTGGGGCCTAGTCACTTGCAGTTGGATCGGGTGCAAGAAGAGGCTGATCTCTACCCAGAATTGGGCCTAGGAGATAAGAACCCTGGACTGTTGAATCCAGCCCTGCCTATCAGTCATCTAATTCAAATTCACCTCCTAAATGGAAGGGCTATTGCACTGTAACTTTAATTCAGCAGTTTCCCTTATCTTACATCCAGTATTGATTAAGGAATCTGAACGCAAAAGTCAAAGTTGCATTTCCCGCTAAGGCTGTGCATCAGTGAGGGAGTGATGCCCCTATTCTCGGTGTGAATTGGGAGCAAGCACTAATTAAAATTATAAGCTAGAGAGAACATGCATTGAAAAAAAGAAGCCGTCCCTAACCAATAATTCCAGGGATAAATCATACTTGATTTGCTAACATATCGAAGTGTCCAGGAACTATGATCTACAAATGTCTTGAATATGGTTATAATCAGTCTGCAGAACAATAATCAAGGAGGCATATAATTAGGACAGTCTCATCCGCTGAGCAGCACATAACATTGTCTCACCTTGAAACAGTGCAGAGCCCCCTGTCTCAAAAGTAAGAACGAATTCAAATAGAATCAGTTCTCTCATTTGAAATGCACCCGATGGTCTCATAGCATTCCAGGCAGCTCAGTTCTGGACTTCAGAGGAGTCCCGGGAAAGTTTCATTGAGCTCCCTGTTCTTCCTACCCTCTTCTTTCACTCGGACCCTTGCCACATCCGCTCCCTGAGTGTGAAGAGGATTCTGAGATGCCCTTCACGATAGCTCCAAACCCCAGTTGATGATTTGCAATCAGGAAAAATAGTAGCAGAGAAGAAACTCTATGACAATTTGTCAGTCATTCTTTTACAAGTCATTCTTTTACTGACCTCTGGCAGTTCTTGGTCACACCATTGCCATCAGGATAGGAATGGGATGGCCAAGCATGAACAAGAAGGAACCAAGTTTCGAACATTTGCTACTTGCCTTGTTATTCTAAGCTTTATGTGGATCACCACATTTATTCCAAAGAAGAGACCAATACAGTTGAATAGGAAACAGCAACATAGGAGAAATACATATAGTTTGTGTTGAAGGTGATATTCCAACCCATCTCTCTACAGCTCCCAACCTGTTCTTGGCTAAGGCCTCATTTCCTTCCATTCTCTTCCTTCTGCTTATAAACATGCCAAGTTCATCCATCCCCAACTCAGGGCCTTTTTACTTGCTGCTCTTTATGCTTGGGATGTTCTCTCTGCAGAAATTCAACAAACATCTCCTCTCCATTATTTAGGTCTCCAACTCACACAGCCTTCCTTAGGAGGCCTTTTCCAACGTCCTAGCCAGACCAACCCTGTCCCTGCAGTATTCTTATTTTACCCTTCATAGTGCTGTGGTCACGTACACAGACTCTGAAGCTAAACTGCCTGGATTGGGACCCTGCCCTCTCTGTTTACTAACTGTAGGAGATAAGGCAGGGTACTTCCAGTCTCCAGGCTTCAGCAGCCTCATCTATAAAATAATGGCCATGGAGAGAGAACCAAGATGGCGGCATAGGTAATCACCTATACTTGCTGCCTCTCACAACCACATCAAAACCACAACTAAATAGCAGAACAACTACCACCCAGGACTGCAGGAAAGCTGGCTGAGTGGAAGTTCCACAACTAGAGCAGTGAAGAAAGCATATTGAGATTAGTAAGTGGTGCAGGGGCATGGAAAGTGCTGGCACCTGGATGTGCTGCTCTTTTAACCAGGAGGGAGATACAAGCTCCCGCTTGCTCTGAACTCCAGTTCTGGGCGAGACTCTGGGGAACTCAGGCACATACAGGGATAAACTAGACTGTCTGGCATCAGGACAGGAACACGAGGGCAGCTTTCTCTTAGAGGTGCTTCCAGCGATCATTGTTCCTGCAAGGGGGCATGGGACACAGAGAACCAGGGACTTCTCCAGTCCAGGGCTGACTAGCAGCCATTGCTGTTTGCTGCACCCTGGTGATTCCCTGAGACCCCACACCTCCTGATTTACAACCCCACCCGAGCTGTGTGCATCGGCTTTTGCATATGAATGGCCTGTCCTTTAGCCTAAAACCTGTCAAACTGCAGCTGGGTCAGAAAACCCCAGAGCTTCCAAAAGAAGGCCCAAGGCCAGGCAGCAGCAGCCTGCCTTGCTTCACAGCTGGGCTTCATCTGGGCACTTCCAAACCCCATACAAAGAGGAGGAATCTGCAGATGTCTCTGTAGCTCCTGCTGGGCAGCCCCAGACAGTGGCTGACCTTGCACCTCCTTGGAGATCCAAGAGCCAGTGTACCCAGTGGTCAGAGTGAGACCGTACCAGATTACAACTCTTCACATCCATAACAGACACACTCAAGGGTCAGAGTCAGTGAACACCAAAACCCTACTGAAGCAAGTCCTGCCCCATAAGGGTGTCTCCTGCACAACAGATCTTCCAGTGTAGACACAGAGGGTCATCACAGCCAATTGGCCTGGAGGTCAATTCCTCCCAGTGATACCAACAGCAATCAAGGGTTAACTGCAACAAGGTTGTGCACACAGCCCACAAAGGGGTGCACCAAGAGCATCCACCTCAGGTGACTGGGGAGGCTGAGCCACTGGGCCCTATAGGACACCAACCACACAAGGCCACTCTATCAACTCAAGGAGACTTAGCAGCTACCCAGTACATAGAAACAAACACAGGGAAGCAGCCAAAATGCAGAGACAAAGAAACAAGTCACAAATGAAAGAAATGGATGAAAGCAAAATACTGGATATGGAGTTCAAAACCACGGTTATAAGGGTACTCAGGAATCTCTAGAAGCCTCTGAGAAATTTAGTGAGACCCTCAAGGATATGAAAAAGGATCCATCAGAAATTAAGCATACACTGACAGAAATAAAGAATAATATACAGAGATTCAACAGCAGACTAGAGGATCCCAAGAATCAAGTCAAAGATTTGAAATACAAAGAAGCAAAAAACACCCAACCAGAAAAGCAAAAAACAAAAAGAATCCAAAAATATGAAGATAGTGTAAGGAGCCCTGGGACAACTTCAAGCGTATCAATATCAGAATTATGGGGGTGCCAGAAGAAGAGAGAGAGCAAGATACTGAAAACCTATTTGAAGAAATAATGACAGAAAACTTCCCTTACTTAGTGAAAGAAATACACTTACAAGTCCAGGAAGTGCAGAGAAACTCAAACAAGAGGAATCCAAAGAGGACCACACCAAGACACATCATAATTAATATGCCAAGGGCAGAAGACAAAGAGATAATCTTAAAAGCAGCAAGAGTAAAAGTTAGTTACCTACAAAGGAGTACCCATATGACTGTCAGCTAATTTCTCAACAGGAACTATGCAGGCCAGAAGGGAGTGGCAAGAAATATACAATGTGATGAATAGCAAGAACCTACAACCAAGATTACTCTACCCAGCAAAGCTATCATTCAGAATTGAAGGTCAGATAAAGAACTTCACAGACAAGAAAAAGCTTAAGTAATTCATCACCACCAAACCAGTACTATATGAAATTGTGAAAAGTATTCTTTAAGAAGAGGAAGAAGAAAAAGGTAAAGATAAAAATTATGAACAACAAAGTGACAAATTTATCAACAAGTGAATCTAAAAATCAAGTGAATAAAAAATCTGATGAACAGAAAAACTGGTGAATATAATAGAATCAGGGGCATAGAAAGGGAGTGGACTGACAATTCTTGGGGAGAAAGGAGTTTGGGGGGTGCGGGAAGAGATTAGACAAAAATCTTACACCTTTGGATGAGGACAGTGGTGGGGGGTAAGAGCATGGGGTGGGGTGGGAACCGGGTGGAGGGGAGCTATGGGGGAAAAAAGAACAACTGTAATAATCTGAATAATAAAGATTTATTTAAAAAATAAAAATAATAAAACAAAATAATGACCATGAGGACAGCTATTGGATCTACCTCAGGGGTTGTTCTGAGAATTACACAAAGTGATATAAAGTACTTAGAACAGGGCCTGCTACAAACCCAGTGCTCTTTAAAAAAATCTTTTTAGTGCCCAGTGGCTCTAAAAAGTGTTTACCCATGAACCAGGAGGTCACAGTTCACTTCCCCATCAGGGCACATGTCCCGTTGAGGGCTCAATCCCGTGTGGGGCGTGCAGAAGGCAGCTGACCTATTACTCTCTCTTATCATTGATGTTTCTCTCTCTCCCTCCCTCTCCCTTCCTCTCTGAAATCTGTACTTTGTTCTTCCAGAAAACTTTTACTTATCCTTTAAAACCCAGCTCCAACATCTCTTCAATAAAACCTTTCTAGTGTTCCTTTCAGTCAATCACTCCTTTGTGATCGCACAGAGGTTAAGCCTTTATTTGACGGTGTTGTAACTATCCTTGTAAATATGTTTTGGTATCATAAAAAGGTCCTTAGGCACTTAGGCTCTAAGTTCCCCACTTACTCAATTGTTAATCTCCAGCAGGCTACTTCACCTTGCTAAGCCTGTTTCCTCCCCTATAAAAGTCAGGTAATAATAGTTATAATGCTATGGAATTGTTCCAAGAATTAGAACTTTTAAAATAAATTTATGTTCATGAGGGTTTAAATATAGAACTTAGCAAACAGTGGGCAACTGGTATGTGTTAGTCATAACATTATCAATTCAAGGGCAAGAACATCCTTTATGTCTGTGTTCCATCACCTACTTTTATACATAAAACAAACGGTAGATACTCAACCAACGTTTGTTAGATAAGAGAGCTAACAAACAAGGCAAGAGTCTTGTCTATTGCTATGTAGGAAAGAATAGGCAAAAAGAAGGAAAAGAGAAAGAAGAGAAATGGAAACACTAAGTGACACACTTCTCTACATAAGATAAATGATTTTAATTAGCTAAATTAATATTCCAGAAGGAGGCTCGGAAGCCTGCTCCCCTTTGCTCTCATTAACCTAGATCGCTGCAGGAAGCCCATCCTTCCTGGTAGGCGGGAGGCTGTGGCTGGCGGCACATTGTTCATAAAAGTGTTACTGATATGTCCTGGCCACATGGCTTGCGGCAGATAATGACAATCCAGTTGAAGTCCTGATGACTGATTATTTCTCTGCAACTTAAAGTCACGAGATGTTTATGCCAATCAAAATATATTCCTAGAGAAAAAAAGCTACTATCCACCGAGTGCCTATCATGTGCAAGGCTGCACTGAGGCACTTTACATACATTACTTCTAATCTGCCGGCAACCCTTGGCAAGGTAGGCTGATTCCAATTTTACGGAGGAGAGAATCATTTGAGAGAGGTTAAGTAATTTGCCTGCCAGAGAGCAAAGGCTTAATCCTATGTCTATGTGAATCTAAAGTTTCCAGCACCATAATACCTTGACTTCATTAAATTATTTATGACTATCTTATCACATCAAATGAACACTAAAATTGGAATAAATATGTAAGAATTAGAAGTAGGATTGAAACACTGGAGAACCTTTTTCAATGCCACCCTCTTTATGGCTGAGACTCTTGCTGACTGTTGAAAAAGAAAGTTAAGAAAAAACAAATTAATAAGAAACAGAGGGATTTTGTTTGTTTTTTAAAGAATGTGGAGGGCAGAGGAAAATAAAAAATAGAATTAGAAGAAATTTAAATATAAACAAGCTTATATTCCAATAAAGTTGTTATGGTCAGAACTAAAAAATAAAATACAAATTGAATGAGATTTTTTAAAAAGCATATGAAGCCAGAAGACAATGAGATGAAAGAGGAAATCCACAGACTGAAATACAGGGTGGGGGAAAAGTAGGTTTACAGTTGTGAGTATGCAAACCAGTTTATTCTTGTATTATTTTCCAAAGAAAACCTATAAACCTACTTTTGCCCCACTCTATGTTAGAGGTAGAAATAGAATACTGGAGACAAGCTACTAGTTATAAGAAATATTAATCATGCTCTGTTAACCTTGGAGAAAGCACTTTTTAACCTGGTGGGGAGTTGTATGCCCCAGGTACCTGGCAGTCAACCTTAGACCAGGGAGTCAACGTTTGAATGTGGTCCATTCGCATCAGAGAACTGTCTATTATCGTGGAAAGATTAACAACCTGGTTGCTTAAACAACGGACTCCGGCCCCAGGCCCCTCCCCACATTGCCTATAATCTTTAACCATTATACCCTTTCTTATTACTTTTGCCTACTTCCCCATGTAATCTTTGTCCTACCCCATATAAGCATCTGGTTTATGGGGGTGGCAGAGCAGATTTTTGTGGATAACCTGCTGCTCTCCCATACTGCTAGCATTATCACACTCACATAGGAGTCAACCCTGTCTCTGCTTAATTGGTTGTCTGGTTTCATCTGCATATACCTTAGTAAGAAAAAAGGCTAAAGCCCATGAAATGACAAGATGACACATAAAAGTAGATATGATTAAGAACTAAAATGTTTTTTTTAAATCAAATAAATAATTTTTTGAAGGAGAAAATTAAGAGAAAAAGAAAACCAGAAAGTTTGAAGAGGAAAGAGAGGAGATTAAAGGGTTAAGGGAGACAGGCAGGAGCCGAGGCCAAAGTGAGCAGCACCAACAAGGTCATTTGGACTCAGAGGGTCCTCAGGTGCCATGGCCAGGAGAAGAGACAGTGCCCACCTTGGACAGCGGCCACCACACAGAGACTCGTGTCCCTATACTCTCCCTTTCCTCTGGGGCCCCAGGACCAGCTACATGATGAGCAGTTCCCTAGAAAATCAGTGCATGTGGCCTTAGCTGGTTTGGCTCAATAGATAGAGCATCAGCCTGTGGACTGAAGGATCCCAGGTTCAATTCTGGCCACGGGTTTCAAGCTCGATCCCCAGTAGGGGTGTGCAGGAGGCAGCCAATCAATGATTCTCTCTCATCATTGATGTTTCTATCTCTCTCTCCCTCTCCCTTCCTCTCTAAAAATCAATAAAATATATTTTTTTAAAAAAGAAAATCAGTGCATGTGGCTTTCTGCTGCTGACTGATGGCTGCAGAGCTCCTGGGGGCCCTGGGAGCTCTAGGCGCCCCTTATTCCCAGAGACAGAATTAAACAGTGCTCAAGTGCTTGGGCTCAGGCATGAAACTAAGTTGCAGTTCCCAGCCACCACTTGGTAGTTGGCTACGTTGAAGTATTCTGGTACAGGTTCCTTTCAATTTTGAGAATGCAATAAATCACAAAGCTCAGCATAAGTAGACTACATTTACACATTTACAACTTAATCCACAAGGAACCCTTCCAGGGGTCCTCAAACTACGGCCCGCGGGCCACATGTGGCCCGCCGAGGACATTTATCCAGCCCGCCGGGTGCCTCTGCCTGTCCTGCTTAGCAGCCGACTCGTCCTGGGCCCACAGTGCGCATAGGAATTTGTTCATAATTTTTTTTTTTTAACTATAGTCCGGCCCTCCAACGGTCTGAGGGACAGTGAACTGGCCCCCTGTTTAAAAAAGTTTGAGGACCCCTGCGACACTTTGCCTTTCTGAATACCCCCCTCCCCCCACCTCCCCCCACTTACAAAAAGTGTCCTGTAACTCTGGGATTCTACAGGACACTTTTTGGAAAACATAAACTGCAACATTGTTTTAGTTCAAACTTTTCATTTTTTCAGAGGAAAAGGTCTCTAGACAAATGTTAAATACACAACTATGAACTTGAAAATTCCTAAATACTGAAACACACACACACACCATTTACATTTAAAACAATATTAACTTTTAAAATAACTTAAGGAACTCAAAATTTTGACTTTAAAAAATTTTTTACTTTTAATGTGTTGTTATGGCTTGGACGTGAAGGAAAATAAAAAGCACATACTGAAATAAATTGTTTCTCATTTTTTGTGGTTGTTGATCACACTGCTAACTGGGTAAGCCAGTATTATATTATTGGGCAAGTGAGGACTAGAAACTCAACATCCTGAATCAAAATCTTTGATTTTTTTTCTCCCTGTTACAACTCCCTCATGATGAACTTTTATGTCTTTTCAAAGGGGACAAATCATTAACCAATAAACTTTACATTCCACTACCACCCAGCTAATGGGCCCACTTTTGCTAAGATTTGAGGTAAATAGATTATCTTTTGCCAGAGGTCTATCTTCTTCTAAAACACAATGACTTTTTTAATAACTGACTTTTTTAAAAATTGATTTTTGAGAGAGGGAGAGAAACATCGATTGGGTGCTTTCCGAAAGTGCCCAGAGTGGGGATCAAACCTGCAACCTGGGTATGTGCCCTGACCCAGAATCGAATCCAAAACGATTGAGTGTACCAGATAATGCTCCAACCAATGGAGACACACCGGCCAGTGTAATAGTGGGTGCCTTTACTTCCTTTTAGTTTATAATTCTATAGACTCAAAACAAACCCTCTCTGAATACAGTACCAGCAAAGAGTCTATGAAGTGTAAGGAATATTCGTGGACCTACCAGTAAAACCAGAAGTGACATATGCTGATTAAATGCTCAAACTCTGGAGCCAGTCAATCATCATTCTAGTGTAGGCTTGGCCACTTCCCAGCTGAGAGACCTTGAGCATATTATTTTTCTACTTTTGCACAAGTGTATAATGAGTACCCCTCTGAGAGCATTGTTGAGAGGAGTACAATAAAGAAGATAGCATTTGGTACAGAGCCTGACATATTTCAAGCACCTATTAAATGGTAGGTGCTAGTACTTTTACTCTTGTTGCAATATGTAAAATTACTAAAGGGGACAAAACTAGTTTGCAATTCCTTTAAAAAATTAAGACATCTTTTATAGCTCCTTTACTATAGTTTTAGAAGAATTTACTGTGTGCTACTGCTATGTTTTGGTTTAAATGCCATTTATAATAATAAAAGCATAATATGCTAATTAGACTAGACGTCCTTCCAGATGAAGCTGGGGCTGCAAGGGCCGAGCCCCTTGCACGAATTTCCTACATGGGGCCTCTAGTCTATTCATAAAGATTGGTATTTCAGCTGAAAAAACATTTAATGAATCTTTCAATCTAATCAATGTCTGATATCTACCATTATTGTTCCTGGGTGTTCTATATGGTGGCTGTCTTTTTAAGAGAGTATCAAAAGATCAGTTATTTTTTGCCTAATAAAATCAACCGAGAAAGCCATGTGGCTGTGACTGCCAAAACGCTTTTTAAAAGATCGGTTCTGACATATGATTTTGAAATGCTTATGTAAGAATATTCAACAAACTATTCAAAAACTGATCATCACGTCTCTTATGCTCACACAACATTGGTTTGCTTGAAATTAACCATGCTTTTTAAACATTTCTAAGAGATTTTGATCTTACAGTTTCAGAAGCACATAACAGAGTAATGGGTAAAAGATTCATGGGGCAGTATTTTTCCCCCCCAACACTGATGTAAACAGTAACGCAATCAGGGTAAGGATGAAAACCCCACAGAGGCTGTAAGAGATGAGAGGTGGTTTGTTGCCAATACTTGAAAAACACTTACAGTTCACTTTATTAGCCTAATTACATGGTGCTCTTTCAGCTTACTATTAATGCCCTCTGACAGAGATATGTTACCCTGGCCTTGAAAGCATGGTGGCCATAGTGTGTTGAGTTAAACTTGGATAATATCCAGGAGCTTCCATCAGTCCCATACATTTTGGAACAAAGCATCCGTGATATGCATAAAGTGCATGTCGGTTAAAAAACACGACATTCTCAAACATTCAAGTTTTTGGCTTGGTGCATTTAGCTAATTAATTTGTTTTCTATGATCATTGGGAAATTCAAAGTGACATAATATAAAATTGCCATTCCATACCATTCAAATGATAATTAAGGCAGCCATGAATTAATCCCCAAACCCAGAACCATTCACTCATTCTTCAGCTCCTATTTAAGGACTGCTCAAAATCAGCTTGAAGCAGGAAGCATGTGATAAAACATTTTCACCAAAAAACACCCTAATTTTATTACCCTGTGAAGCAATCCTCATCTACATTCAACATATCAGTACCTTTTCATAATGATGTTTGAGACTTAATGCAACAATTTCATGGAAAGAGAAATAATATCTGGAACACAGGTAGTTTTTTTATTTGTAAAACACTGCAGGAATAACTGTCTTTAAAGAAAATTTCAGTATCAATAAAATGTTTTCATTACAAAAATTCAACTTGTATGCATTCTTTCAAGTTTTTCTACTTAGGTTATAACCACAATAAAATTCTTAGTGAGTTCAAGTTCGTTACAAAACGTTCTATCCCATGAGAGCATCATAAAGGTCAGTTTGAAGCCTGAGGTTCAAAGTTGAATTGATGGAAAAGTACATTTTCTCCTTTTTCATTTAAATAAATACATAAAGCCAGGGTCCTGAAAACACTGTTATAACAAGTACACATGAATATTTCTTTGAAATTTGGTAATGAATTTGTGCATAATGCTTTTCTTTTGGGGGAGAGAATAGTGATGGGAATTTTCTGTCAAATAATTGTTCCTTTACTTTAAAACCAGTTGTTAATACTGGTTAAAATATTACACGGAACTACCCTCAAATAAACGTGGATGAGTTGGAATTGACAACATATTTAAGTAACTTTACACTTGTATGGATGGATTCTCTTCCACATAAATGATTTTAAAAGCCTGTAAGATGAATATATACAGTTGTTTTCTTTTGCAAATAGAATAAACACAGGCTTATATTTCAAAATAAGTCAGTCTGAATTAACCTGTATGAAGCTACAGCTAACGCCAATGTTAACAAGCATTCCTTATTAACAGACCAGTAGAGTAACTGTCCCTGGGAAGAGGTACAATAACGTGACTTTATAAAAGTTCACAGTTGTGACTATCACAAAGAGAAACAATCAAGGATGTAGAAATTGTACAGTATATCCAGGTGAAGTCTGGGCAGACCTAAAGAACCTACTGGGCTAATAAACAGAGCAATGCATCAGACAGTAGGTTAACAATTTTAAACTTAAGAAACTAACTTGTACTAGGAGAAAGCCTAGATGGAATTTAAGGCAACATTTATGTTTTTAAAAAGAAATTGGTTTTAAAGATAATTTTTCTTTTGGTGGTAAAGACAAATGATAGCTTCCAGATTCTACTCTCTAATATAAAGACTCATAATAAATTACTTTTTCTAAAGAGAACATTAGCCATTTATGTATTATATACTTGTTCACATCACACCAGTTTTAAGAACTGCTTCAAGAGAAATAGCACTAATTGAATAATCAATGCTACCTTTTTATTTTTTAATTGGTAATTCATTACTGAACCCACCTAATCCTACTCAGTTTGTATACTGGGACGTACATAGCACACAACACTGTATAGTTCCAGGCTTTGAAAGGAAAAAAGCATAAAATAGAAAATTAAAATGTTTGATTATATAATACTTCCTTCAAGCAAATAAAATTTTGTAAATGACTAAAGAGTTTTAGCCAAAGAAATATGACTATTCTTCTCAGAGAATTATATCTGTTTGAATACGAATATAATGTCTTATAGTCAATCTCCAACTTGTTAGGTAACTACATGTGAATATACTCCTTCATTGTTACCCTACTATTAAATATTGATCCTTTATTATATAGTGTCTACCTTACTATAGCCACATTTAGATATATAAATATATACTTGAACTTTTTTCTCATTACTCTTTTTTAAAAATCAACAGGCATGACCAAGTGTGTCCACATAAAATAAAGTGATTTCTGACTTGGTGGGAGCACTGGGAGAACCACTAAGCTGTGGAAGAATTTGGTATAAATGCTTATGATGTGGACAGGAAACATCTACTTGTTGAGATTCAATTGTGATTTTTGAACCTTTCCAGGATAACAAATATTGTCATTTGCAGCTCCCTTATAGGGATACTTACAATCCTCATACTGTAGAAGTATGTTTTAGGAATTCCTTCTCAATACTGCTGAAAAATCAAAAATTTTTTTTTATGATGCTCAATTTGACTGTAGAATTTGCAACCCCCCTTTTTTCATTATTATTTTTTAAGTTCTGGTGCAATCCAACAAACGAAAGGCTTTCAGTATAATTTTTGTTGAAACTTATTGGCCCAATTGTGAGCATGGGTAATGGACAATCAGAATATAAATATATTATATACTTTTTAGCATATAAAGCCATCCAGCAACTTAACTGTATTCTTCTCCATATCCATGGGTTATATTATGAAGGGATCTAAATATATCCGAGGGGGAGGGTGGGAGAGGGCCAATGTGTTAAAGCCAATTGTGTATCATACATAAAAGTGCACATTAACTACTTGAAAAAATTCACATTTATTTACTGTCAAACCGTGTTAAACTTTACACTGGATATTAGTGATGGGCTCATTATTAACAGGTTTACACAAAGGGATGAAAAGAAAAGCAGAATTTGGCTGAAACAATTTACATTTCATTAGAACTTTATAAAATAAATTAATTACTAAATATAGGCAGAAGGAATATGGAAGAGTAATTATTTGTTTTGTTTTATTTTAAAAAAGAAGAGGCACCTTTTGTTCACTAGGAAGTTTGTGAGAAGTGCCTAGTGCCCTCTCTGCCCTCTGTTCAAGAATAAACGGAGGGGCAACACGCAATCTTTTCTAGATTTCACCACGGTTGTGCAAGGCATGGCATAACTGGCTTCAAAGACTGTTCTCCCCGTAGAACACGTTCTTTTGGCAATAAGGAATTTAAATGTAAGGATAAAACTAACATGTCAGAGCAGAACACTTGTATACAGTGGAAACTAAGTGACAATGGGCAGAACCATGACAAAGTGTAAGGAAAAACATTTTATAACATGTGCAACCAAGAGCTTTTCACAATATTTTCTTCAAACTGTTTAAAATTATTTTAATGACAATTCTATTTCAGTTGGACACAAAGGTATTTATTTTACCCTAGCAATAGAACAAAATATAATTTCTTTAGCCATTTTTTTTTTTTCATGAGAATAGTTCATTGTACAGTTGAGGAAACATACGAAATAAGGCCTGTGGCTTGATTGCTAGTGGTTAAACATGGTTTCAATCTTTGCCTTAATGGAAAAGATTTGCAGTGAACTGCAAACTGCTGCAGAATATCTCTCCTGCTTTTCCAAGTCTTGTCAGGAACAGTAAGGTACAGTAAATTTGTCCCACAGGATTTTAAAGCCTACGTCTTGTATATAATACAATGCAGGCCTACAAAAAATGGTGCAGCCATATTTACAAATTTAGTTCGCAAACTGCTGCGGTAAAATGGCTGGAAAGTTGCATTTTGTTCGCTTCACAATTTCTCTGAACAGCAGCAGAATCTTAAAATACCTGGTTGGCATCTCTTTTCTTTGTAACAAATAATTCACTTTAGTATACTCTGTGTATATACAAAGTTGTTTTTTTTTTGTATATTTTATAAAAATTCACAGAACGGCAAGGTTCAGTCATCTTTTTTTACACGGGAGGAACCACAGGTCATCAGGGCTGTCTGCGGGGCTGAGTCTGCGTGGGGTCCCCCGGCCTTGCTTTGTGAATACTCGCAGATGGCCCTTGGAACTCCCCGGCTGAGCTACTAAAGGCTGGTCACCAGCTGCATCTGCCCTTCTCTCACGTCCCCTTCGGGGATGCAGCCTTCCTTGTTAATGGGGATAATGTACCCGTCGCTGTTGCCCCTGCTGATCTGGTAGCACGTCTGGAGCTGGTGGCCAGCCCCCAGGTTGGGCATGCTCTTGTAGTAAATGTCCTCGTTTTCGCTCCTCCGGGAGGGAGACAGGTCTTCCTCCATGTCCGGGCTGCTCTCCTGGTAGGGAGAGTCTCTGAGGTTGGGCATGCTCGTGTAGAGAGAGTCCCTGTTGGGCGACTGCAGGTGGTCCTCGGCCTCGGCGGTCAGCTGGGAGACGTAGCTGTCCGTGCCCTCGGGCTTCACTTTCTTCTGCGGCTGGTACAGAAGGGAGTGAGTCCGCTGAGGGATGAGCGGGGCCTCCAGCTCTCGGTGGTGCAGCTCCAGCCCTGGGTGGTCGCCGTGCATGAGAGAGGACGCGTCAGCCACGATGGCATCATCCTCGCTGCTGCTCCCGCCAATCACAGGTTTGACTGGGAGCGTGAGCTCCAGGTTGTGAGTCTTGCTGCTGCCCCGTAGGTTGTTGTGCACTAGCTCTGAAATGATCATTTTCTCAAAAGCGGTATCATTCAGACTTAGTCCACAGTCCACGACCTGCACGCCATCGATGTAGTCCCCCTTGCGCAGTGAGTAGCTGTTGTTGAAATTACCATTTAGCGGTAGAGTATCCATGGCACTTGTATCCCTGGCATTGTTCAGTGAATGTCCTGAAACAGACAACGGAATTTCCATTACAGCTGCTGATCCTTCCTCAAAAATCATTAACTCTTTGGCACAAAACGTTTTAATGTCGTTCAGGACAAAGTTGTATTTGAAAGCAGACACTTGGAAAGTGCCAGGCTTTCACGCATTCCCAACTGTAAACAGTTGAACCCCCTTAGATATCTAATACGAAAACGTGTGAAAGGATAATTCTGTTTTCCAGGGAGGGAAGATGGCATACTGAATATTACTTGATCAATTTCGGGGAGACCGTAGTTAATCGATTTCGGGTCAAATCTCTGACAAAAAGACTTCACTCCATGCCCTTGCATAGTTAATGCAAAGCAATTCATTATTGACAATTACATTTTAAAGTACGAGACTATGATTTATAAAAATAAAATTAACAGAATTTGTCCTAAACAACACTAAATTAAAAAGGAGTAAGTCACATACGAAAACCAAAAGCAAATGTACAACACAAACCCACATAAGTGGCAAGCAACCTTTTTTAAACAACATCTAACATTTCCTTTTTTTCTGGAGATGAAATTAAAAAAAAAAAAGAATGAAAAATATGGACAGATACAAAGAATTCATGTTAAACAAAGACAGCCATCTCTCATACGGACTGGGCCAGGGGCCCACAAGCACCATCCAACAACATGACAGACAGCAGGTGGAATGACTCACTTTGGACAACTCACATCATGTCTGTCTGCTCAGGCTATCTGGCCTAAGAGTAGCTGATATATAAAAGAAAGTAAAATGATTTATTGTAACATGATGAAGAATTTCTAAGTTTCTCAGCAACTTAGTCAGAGCAAGGGTTCAACAAATTAGGTTACCAGCAATAACAGCCTTTCATGTTTTGGTTTAGTATTTCTTGTTGTTTTGATATGTACTTTGGAAACGAGTACTCTAATAGCCATGGCCCCAGGCTACTAATGGTCAAGGTGTTTGCCTGCAGCCCTGCAGTCTGCATCAGTCACAGTGACAGCACCGAATGAACCCGCAGTCTACTGCACGAGACTGGCCCACAGACACTGTGGGCGTGGAGGTTAAACGCAGAAATGTTAGAGATTTCTTAAGTATGGGTCACAGAAATTAAACCAAGAATAAATATTCACTATGGAATGGGAAAAGGGTGTTAGCATTGGCTGATATATTGTTTATCTCTAAAGGAATGAAAGATTGGGTAAGTCTGCTGAAGATATGAAAAGAGGTTTAGGAAGAAAAAAAAAAATACGGTAACATGCTCTCTTTGAATCAGAGTCATATTTTCTACAGACACATAAACATGTAAACTAGGACATCACAGTGCTTTTCAGGCAAATGGGAAAAAAAATAGAGAAAATTAAATGATCTGCACCATGGGAAATTGGGTTATTCATTCTCAAAATCCTAGAGAAAAAAATAAAATCACTTGTCTACAGATAGGTCTGGGAAAAAAAAAAAAGAATGAAATGATGGTTATTGAAATGAAACTGACCACTGTGAGGCTGCTGCATTGTATGCAAGGCTTGGAGGAGTTTAGGGAAAAAATTTAATTCTTGGAAAAAATAGGCACTTTCCCTTTTTAGTGCTCACTTCACTCTTAAAGCTGCAGATTATCCTAGAAAACTCAGTTTCATGACCAATAAATATATGATAATTGTTTGATAAATTATCATTAGTAGAAAATGAGAAAATGGGGTGATTATATTTGTTGGTCACTTATGTTATTTTAAAAAACTCTGATCCAACCTCTACTTTTGAGAAACTGATAGGCCAATTTACATCATGCTCCATATATAACAAAATGAAGTTCTTATAGTTATTTGTAAGGCTTCCTTTAGCTTGGTTGACACAGTTCTCTAGCTTTCTAAGTTCCTATGTGCACCACAATCTTTATAAGATCCACCACTGGAAAACCTTTGGTGCTTTAAGTTACAGGACAGGTCACTTGCTAGCATTTATTTCCTCTGTAGAGGTTTGATCTTGTCTTTTTATTATTGCTTAATAAATATAAACATATATACTGGGTAAAACAGGAGGTGTTTTCTATGATACACTGCAGATTTAAGCACATCTCTGACTGGTTTGGAAGAGGCAAATTTTCTGCCCAAGTTCAGGTAATTCACTTGAAGACTTTCCACAGCCTGTAGCAAGATGACTGTGGGAATGCAGAAATGATAAGTCAATTATTCAGCATTCGGTTGACAGTACCTCGGGCTTTAAAGAGCAAATTATTTCAGCATTGTGTATACTTAAAGTATGGACAGCGTTTGCTACAGACCTCTATTGTTGAGAAAGAGCAGTACAGACAGCTGTACTGTTTGAATTTGGTAACATTTTAGTTGCAAATTGTGAACCACTTGCCCGCTGAGTCTACTTCATGACTGCTAGTTATGTTTTAATTGTGCCGGTTAAAAATCATGCTGAAAAAATTTACATTTGATAGGCAAAGTTAAGTTTTACTCCCATACTTGTCTCTCTGTAGGTTGCTAGAGGAAAGCATAAGGAAAGTGAGAAAAACAAGAGAATGAAAAGAAAAGCTGCAGTTACGTTAAAATAGAATTTCAAGGAAAAAAAACAGAAACAAAGTTCTGTGTTAAACTTAGTGCTAAATATCAATCAGAAATAAAGACTATATGCTAGCAGTAATTAGCAGCAGTAACTTTTATCAAAATCTTGAAAAGCTGTTAAATACATATGCTTTTTAAAAAATAAGCTATTAGAAAACACGGTAATATAGGATGGGTTAGTGACAATCTATCCTCCTCCCCCAATTAAAAACAAACACACACAACTACAGGTATAAACTGACTGTTATTAACTTTATTTTCAAAGCTATTTTAAGAAAAAAGAAAAACTACCATAAAGCTGCACTATACTATAGTGTGGTTACATTGATAATGCTGGATGTCGTTTTCTATAGCTAGGCATCCAAATGATCTTTATTAGCAAATCCATTCCAAAAGCAAATTCTGTCGGCAAGCTTTAGAGTCAACTGAACAGAATATTACATAGAGCGGATACCTCTAAGTGATATAAATCTTGAAGATGGGCTCGCGGACCATGTGATGTCAGTCCTGTAATAATATATTAAGATTTATGCCACCTGTGTCAAAAACATGGATAATTATTGGTAAATACTATCATGGCTGAATTTTTGCTATAATATAGTGCAGTTTTAGAAGCCTGGCATACTCAATACCATTCTCTTCCAATTGAGAGACTATGGATGCAATAAATATATGGCAACATGAATATTCTAGAGAAAGGGCAAAGACCAGAGAGCTCTGTTTAGCAGCAAAGAAAGGTAGTTTTATTCGTAAGTATAAGCACACCTGGTGAGTTAAATACAGGAGCTGAAGGGGCATTACATACAACTGTTTCAGCGAGCAATGTGTTATAGGGGTTGTTAGTGCCGTGGGGTCGAAGAAGAGGGTTTGTTAGTAGGTAATTGCCAGTCATTCCTAAAGCAAAAAAGGAAAGAAAGGGAAGGAAAGAAAAGACATCAGTTCTCTTATTTTAGTGTTACAGTTGCAGTACAGTACTTTTCGTATTCATCAAGGGTAGTGAACAAGTTGGCAACGAAAAATCTGCTGAAATTTTCTGACTGTATTTGAACTACTAATTTGAAGGAGAAAGGGTAGAGGGAAGTTAAATTTCAGTAATTCACAGGTGCTTTCTAAGTCCCCCAAGTAAACACCTGCTGAGGATGACCATTTACTAATTTATACAAAAAAATCACTGTTAAACAAAAATGGCAATTAAATGCACAGAGATCAACATTATGTTTCAAGATGTTACTGCTTAATATTAAAAACCTAACCACTGAGGCCCAGAAGAGGGAATCTCAAACTTTCAGAATTTGCAGGTGTGGGATTATCCCTCATGAAAACATCTGTGTTAATAACAACTTCGATTCAAGCAGGAGGAAAAACAACTTCAAACAGATAAAAAGTATGACACATTGCACAAAGCTTCTCTTAGTAAATGCAAGAGCACACATGCTGAGGAAGAAAAGGCTGTGTATAATGAACTATTGGCCCATTCATAAATTGTACATAACAAGAATTTTATTTGCCAGGTTTCAAAAAGTGAATCATTGAATAATACGTTTCCGTTTTGATAGTCATCTTAACAAAATTAGGTAACATATCAGAGCCATGGAATAAACACATTTCACTTATTCTAATTTACAAATTACCAACCTTTCAATACTTATCAAACATGTTGTGCATAGCTAATGTAATTTGACTAAAAATATTTTAAAATTCAACTTTGATGTCATACATACTCCTTTTTTCATTTTAAACCAACTTCTTATCAGAACAATGGAAACACTGAAAAATGTCCATGTGATAAAATATAACATGCTATATTACCAATCAATACAACAAAACTAAAATTACCTGGATAAATTACCTTTCCACCAACATTACGATGACATGATTTTTTTCATACCAAGTTAAAATTTACTAACCTCATTCAGAACTATGTATACATGTATTTGTGTCCTTATTTTGCTAAAATATTTTATTTGCCAGCTTATTTAAGAATTATATTGATAATGATAATTTTAAAGATATAATTGTAGACACATAGTAATTCAAGGAGAAAAAGATTAATTTGTAAATTCTCATGTATTTTAGCTTTTTGTTTATGAAGATTTACTATAAATGTTTTTGACACTTTTTACTTTTTGAAAGAAATTTAAAATAAAAACTTTTGCAAATAAGAATCTTCACTACAAAACTGGCACTGTTTAATGTGAATAGTGGTTATTCTAATTGTGTTGATGGTTTAAGAAGTAAACTTTGGTAAATGTCTGGGTTAAAAGGATAAATTTCTACTCACTAGAAAAACATATGAATCGGTATATTTTCAGTAATTATTTTTTCTAGCCTTACTCTTAATGCGGAATTTAAAATTATACTGTTTGCATTACATTACTGAATAAAAAGAATTTATATGTATTTGAATAAAGAATAAAAACTGACTCAAAAGATTTAGGAGCTTGTGATATAAACACATTTGAAAAAAATTCCCCATTTTCTCTAGAATTATTGTAAATTGGCAAAAGGTACAAAATTTATATTGTAAACTCAAATTTTCCTAGTAACTGACCTTGATTAAGTGTTGAAGTGCTATTGATGTCACCTGAGATAAAAGAAGATTCAGATTGTTTTCTCACAGTGTCATTCCACATCCTTCTTATACGACTCTATTAACATAAAATAGCAAGACATGTTATGTTAGTTTCCCCAAATTTACCTTATTAAAGACACACAAAGATTTAACCTATCTATCTGTGTAGGATGATCTGTCGGGCTTTTAAAAAAAACAACAAAAAACGTGTGTGGATTCTAGTCTCAAACTAAGGAAGTCTATACTGCTCTGTTGCTTTTCTACTAAGGGGAATTTAATTTTCTATTTTTTAAAAGTTTTCCTTTATTGCTTTTTTTTAACGTAGAGATGACTGATTATTCAACAAATGTTTACTGAGTACAACGAGCACTGTGCTGTGTACAAAGCTTAGGCTATGAAATGATTCTGATAGACTTTTTAAAGAAGTACACCTCTCAAAAAAAGGATGTTCACACCTAAATACATACCTTCAAGAAATACTTAAGAAGACATTAAAACCAAAATACTAAAAAAGCAAGTGTTTGCTATGTAGACATCATTAGAATGAGGAGACAATGAGTGCACTTGAACAGAGCCTGTCTTGGTAGGCTTTCTATCAAGAAGGCTAAGTAAAGACGCTGTCTGAGTCTCTGTTACCTGTGTGCCAGAGGAATACCGAGCGCTGGTCCTGGTGGTGGATGCCTTCACTGAGCTGTGGGGACTCTCCGTTGGGAGGCCGCTGCAGCAATAGGAGTGTCTGAAGCACTTGCCATATTCTTTTCGCACCTGCATTGAACCACCAGGAGACCATGGGGTTAATATAAACATCCTTGCTTCTCCCCTTCTCTAATTAAATAAGCAATGGAGACAACCAAGAAGTTCCACAAACATACTTCTGTGCAGAAAATAAACTGAACTTACAAAAACCAAGTTTAATTGAAACTGTCGTAATCAGAAAAAATATCTCTGTCCACTAGACTGGCTAGTAAAATCTCTTCAATGTGATATATTAGGTAGTAATGCTTTATAACCTGTTATGCAAATGTTATTAATACAATAGCAGTATTTTGAAAGACTTATTTTCTCTGTATACTTAGAAACCCCAATTTTTTATTTCATGCTAAGGAGGACATGAAGCGCCTGAAACTTAAATGACTGAATTAGATGCTTCATGTCCTCCTAAGGTAGGTCAATGTACATAAACCTCTTTTATTGGATTGCATACTTTTGTGGGTAACCTCTTTATAATGACAAGGCTATTTTGGCATAAGAATAAAGAAAAAAAGTACTTTGATAATATGCCATTAATTATGATGGAATGTTTTCTTCATTTCCTGATGTGTTTTAACACTGAGTAAAGAGTCTAAGATGCCTATGCACTTCATTAGCATACAAGGGAACTATTTATGCAATTTCTATTCACATTAATGAGTTACCGTGTAATTCCCCCCTCTCCCTTCCCCTCCCGCCGCCCCGCCAAGCTTGTACATAAGAATAGATGGAAAAGTTACTGGGTCTAAAAGAAAGTTTAAAGTAAACTTTAAAAAGTGAAGTCCAAACACTCGCTAAATGATAGGGCCCCTGGTGAGGTGGGACAAACTTGGGAGGAGTAGGTGAGAGTCCTGGATTCTATGCAACGATATTGGCACATAAACATGTCTTCTTGTGGCCAAGAGCCAGACTCCAAAATTATAAGACAGACAGGGAGATATTGCATAAGAAACTATTTTTTCGAGTAGGTTACAAAACATACTCAAAGGCTTCTCCCCTCCTCACAGTTCTATGCTCTGTATCTGCCCGCAAATGATTTTGACACTTATTCCTTGCAAAACTAGATAATTAAAGTCACTAGATGACCTTTTAAATCTAAGTGCACTTGCATTTTCCTCCTCTTAGCTTTATTTAATTATACCTATTAGGACAAATAACAATGGGACTGAACTTTCAAAGCATTTTCTTTGCCTAAATATGCTCACTGAAGTAGTAAACCAGGATTTAAACTAAATCACTTTGTATCATATTCTTCACAAGTCAATCTGGCAGCACCAAGAGGATGTGTCCAAGACTAAGTAGGTTATATTCAAAAGAGCTGCAGGATGCTTTCAAATGTAATTGTAGTTAAAAAGCATAGCCAAATCGTTGTTCAATTAATACACATAACTTTATGAGAAAATAATGGCTAAGTTTTGGTTTTATCTCAAAATAATTTGGCAGATTATAAATGTGCCCGTATGCATGTATACAGAATGCTCATTGATAAAGTAAGAACTATATAAAAACCAAAGCAATTACAAAGGTTATACCTGAATCATATTTAGAAAGTTAAGATTCAATGTTATTAAATAACACATCATACCTTATAAAAAATGTCTGCACACTTAATGGCTATTAACTACTGTGAAATGCTGCATAACCAAGACAATGGCAATGAAAGTGGTACTTTATCCAAATAACACCTCCGGTGTTGGTGTTGCCTAATGCCTATATTGCTGTGAATGTACATTACCTGTCAGGACTGCACATTCCACTGTTATTATCTCAAAATTACAGCTTATTCAAAACTGATGGAAGCAACAACACTATCATCTTGTCAGGATTGAAAACATAATAGTTTTCACTTTCACAATTCTATTTCTCTGTTCAATTTAAGTGACCAACCAGTAATAACAGAATAAAAAGACTACACTGGATATGCAGGCAGGGAAAAGATGATACCAGAAAGGCTCGGAAATTTTAGACTTAAATGGTGCTAAACTATTCTCTTGGGTTTGCAGCAGTATTTCATTTTCAAACAAACATTAATTTTTGAATCATTTTTGCTTACTCCACTTAATATAAAATCAGCACTAAACAATAAAATGTGAGATGCAAAATTATTGGATTTTAGATCTAGATCATTAAAATTACTCAAAAGGCAACATTAATATTAAATTTTTGTATGGCTAGAGCTTTTAAATTAAGGGCATGGATCCTTATACTCAACTTCATTTTGGACCACTGTATTCTCTTTATTGAGCAAAGAACAAGATTATTTAACCTTTTCTTTATCTTGTATATCCTTTGCACAAAGCATTTTTATAGACCCCAGTAGCAAAGAAGACATCTTAACATAAATATCTAGTTTATAACAGCCCCAAATTGAGATCCAAAAATGATTGCTATTGAATTATTTTATATGTAAAGCCCGAATTTCCAGACATGCATTACAATTAATTTATGATTAAAAATATAGCCCAATTAATAATATGCCAGTTGTAACTTAATATCGTCTCCATTATATCTGTTATTTCCACTACAAGAACAAGCAAGAAGAACCCCATGGCACGGTCACTTACTTTCTTCTGAAGAGCACAGTGAAAGATGAAAATGAACACTCCCTGGAAAGCATTAAAGATGGTGAAGAGATATGCCATCACTATAGTCTCCTCATTAATAAAAAGCAACCCAAATGACCAGGTTAGGCCAAGAAGACACAGAAGAGCGAAAGCGCCAAGCACCCAAGACCTGAAAAAATAAAGTGAGTTTCATTCACAGGTTCAATGAGAGAACAACACACATCACACTTAAATATGAACATATCAGTAGTAGCAGTTGACTTTCTCTATGTTCACATTCAAATTCAACAGCATTTTGGCTTTAACCTTTCATTGATTAAAGAAGGAATAGTAGCATTTAGTACTGCAGCCTCCAGTGAAAACAGCAACAGCAGGTATGACCTTTTTTTTTTTTTACTCCAGAATAAACAAGGTATCAAAACTATATTAAAATTCAACGTGTAAAACATCCCCCAGGACTTTATTGGCTTTTATGTGCATTTTGGTATAAGAAATTAGGAGTCCTTAATGAGGTGACTCCTATCTTTTTATTCCTGTGGTGTACCCACAACACTGAGTAATGTGACACATACAGAAAGGTTAAATGGCAGATAATCAGCTCCTAAACTTCAGATTCTGATAAACTAATCTTAGGTGAACCCTAAGGTTTTTATAACTAAAGCATGAAGAAGCCTAGCTGAAATGGGACAAAAAACATGAGAACAACTTGAAAATAAAATAATTTTGGAGAAATTTCATCATGAATAGCTTAAGGAGAAAAGAACTGTAGGAAATAGGACGGAATGAGAAGGATTTAAAGTCGGTGCATTCCATGTCTAACTAATGATCTTACTTGATAAATGGCTTATTATCTTCATAGCTAGAAAGCATTATAAGCAGAAAAGAGAAACAAAATTATTAGACAGAATTAAAATAGAAAGGAATAAGAAGGCATTTATATATTTTATAAATTAGTCAAAATTAAGAAAGTCAAAATGCAGAGGCAAGCAATTAAAAAATAAAGGCATATTATAGTTTTAAAATACTACAGCAAATCAGACATACAAAAATAATTATAAGAATTAAGGGCAATTCATGATATTGACAGCTTTGTAAAAAATATAAATCATGCCATAAATTTGTTAATGTAGGGTTCTACCTTACCCAGGTAAGTCCGTATTATAGTAGCCATCACAAACACGGTAATTACTGGTGTGGATGAGAAGACAGAAATAGGAAAAGGAAGAAAAGAGAGAGATGCTAAAGATTAGCTCTCTCTCTTACCATGCAACATGCAATGAAGCTGGCACTAACCTATCTAAAACTTATTTTTAAAAAACTACCCTTACTATAGATCTGCCATTTTTTACATTAAAAATATTTTTTTGCAATCCCATTATAACCAACTTGGATAATAACTCATCAAAATTTAAATTAAGGCTCATATTTAAAAAATAATTGAAAATGCTTCCATAAGCTGACTTAGGAGTCAACAACTATCAACGTTTTGTTAATTGGATAGCATTTTTCCATAGATAGGCTATTGCAGTTTTTATTCAACATTGAAATAAAACAAACATTTATTCAATTATCATAAAAACAGCAGATAATATCCATGTTAACAATAGTAATATAATGCATTCTCTTAGGAAAGCAAGATTAGAAGTAGAAAACTGCTCAGGATCCTTAAATCAAAAAAAGTCATTTAACAAAACAAACTGGATATAATCTTATCAGCCATGAAAGCAGAAACATCATTTTGAACTGCATTTTAAATTCAAATGAAATTGCTACCATGATATGGAATTTCCACAAAGCTACTGAAACAATTTCTTGGCTCTACAACAAGACAGAAATTATTATCTAATTTTTGACCAATGTCTGTGACGTGGTCACACTGAGACTCACCCTTGTACAATAAAACCTCATTCTGAATAATTTCTAGTTGAGAGAAGGTACTCATGGATTCCCTGTGGAGAATATCTTGCACTTAGTTTGTCAAACACTAAGCTTAAAATACAAACTACTTACTTAATGTTCTCCAACCTGCTAGAATCAGGTTTCAAAGTGTTTGAGTGCTTCACCATTTTGCACAACGTGATCACCAGGAAGATAATATTTAGCTGTTATAACAAATAATAATAATACAAAAAGAATTAGACCACTACAACCAAAGAATAAACAACACACTTTTGCAAATTTATTTAATGCGTTAATGCAGTTAAACACCAAAGACATGAGTATATAGTAGACAATGATTCAACTTTAGTTTATATATGCAATGATCCAGTTAAGTCTAAATAATAAAACACTCGAGCTATGTTTGATCGATTTTTTAATAGATCATTTGACATGAAATTGCAACCTCATTAAATCAGTATCATGTGGTGATGATTAAATAAATTAGATACCTAAATTAGTTTCTTTTAGCTAGAGGTACTCCAGGGCCTAAAAGCCATCTAACAGAAAACATTAAAGTAAATTCCTTAGGAAAGGCATTTATAGCATGTAGCTTATAATGGAGCGATTGATGGATTTGAGAACCTAAGACTTATAGTTGAGAGTCTAGCTTTTGATTCTGGCTGATTAAAGGAGGGTAATAACATTTGTACAATCTACTTGTAAGGTAATTATGAGGGTTAAAAGAAGTAAAATATATGAAATAGCTATATAGAGTAAGATAAACATAACATACATGTATATTTTGCTATTTATCTATTAAAAGCCATCAGTTCTTTTTTACTAGTCTCTATATTGTATGGAAATAGGTAATTTCTGAAAAAGGCTCTTTTGAGTCCCTCTAAAACATTCAACCAGGGCAAAAAATTGATGTGCAAACTGGGCAAGATGAAACCTGACATGAAAGGAAGGTTTGGGAGATAAATACAAGTGAACTCAGAATAAAGGAGTTGGGTTTTGACTGAGGAGAAGTAAAGGTTTATAGTTTGCATTTGCTTCCAGTCACCTGGCAGAATGCTGGACAGAGGGAAGGCAGTTCCATTTTTATGCTGTAAAATAGAACTATACTAGGCTGGTCTGGATTTATTATTTTTTTAAAATATATTTTTATTGATTTCAGAGAGGAAGGGAGAGGGAGAGAAAGATAGAAACATCAATGATGAGAATCACTGATCCACTGCCTCTTGCATACACACCACCCCCACCCCCACCACTGGGGATGGAGCCCACAACCGGGGCATGTGCCCTTGACTGGAATTGAACCTGGGACCCTCCAGTCCTCAGGCTGATGCTCTATCCACTGAGCCAAACCAGTCATGGTTGGTCCTGAATTTTTTGATATTTACTTCGGATCATTCTTTTAAAAAAGGCAAACCAATTTTTTGTGTGAGCTGTGTATGACTTAAAGACAGTACAAGCCCAAATGGTATATTCAGGAAAAGGCTCACTGAATGTAGGATGAAAGCAATTTCTTGGTGGTAGGTAATAGATATAACTTTGTTAGAGTAACATGATTCTTTTTACTAAGTCACCACAGCATGTGTTCATCACTGTATTAGGAAAAATGATACAGGGCAATAAATAAAATTTCCAAGTCCTTCCTGATGAGTTTGGGCACACAGCAAAGGCTTTACGCTGTTTGTCAGTCATTTTGTTCACTGTGCTGTATTTCTCTTAGATGTAGAATTTCTTCTTAATGGAAAAAAATGAGGTTAAATAGGCACAATTTGCAAGTGTTGGCCGATAGTGTTCTATGTTAATTACGTAAGAACAAAAGAAGTTCTTTGTTTAAACTAGTACTTAATTTTTTAAAATACTTGTATAGAGAAAAAGCAAAAACATTTGTAAAAACACTTCCCTAGTTTTACATTCTGAGTATTATTTCAGTTGGTCATAATATAAATAAATGCTTACACTTTCAGGGATATGCACTGTCATACATTTTATTCAACAAATATTTGCTGACTTTACTACTTGGATGTGCTTATTGTATTGTAGACACTTTCTGCCTTGGAAAAAATTAGAGCGGTCTTTCAGGCAGCACAGTAAATATTTGATTTGTTTATAAGAAAAATTATGACACAGTGTATCTTTAACTTTTTTAAAAGGCAAAAACAATAGTATTCTTATTCTTTTTTTAATTTTATTTTATGCAACAGCAAACCTTAACTAGTAAATTTAAGGAATGGTTAAAAACAAGAACTCTAAATATCCTAAAAACAAACAAACCAAAATCCATAAAAACAGACAAAGTGACTACAACTCTTAGATAAGAAAGGCTGCTTTGTTGAGTCAAAGTTAAAATCCTTTAAGCCTCTTTTTTTAAAAAATATATTTTATCGATTTTTTGCAGAGAGGAAGGGAGAGAGATAGAGTTAGAAACATCAATGAGAGAGAAACATCGATCAGCTGCCTCCTGCACGCCTCCTACTGGGTATGTGCCCGCAACCCAGATACATGCCCTTGACCGGAATTGAACCCGGGACCCCTCAGTCCACAGGCTGACGCTCTATCCACTGAGCCAAAACGGTTTCGGCAAAATGCTTTAAGCCTCTTGACCCTTCTTGTTGAATATCCTAATAAAACTACTTTTTTTTTTTTATTCCAAACTTTTGGACCTAGGTTGTCACTCAACCTTCCTTTTTCTTGAACAATTTCCTAGAGCATAGGTAGATCCTTAATTTGGTGTTCATTATTTTCTAAGCATATTAATTATCCCCTAAAGATAAAATAGTAAGTAGTAGTAGTATAGTCCAGGGAGAAAAAAAATGTTATTACCCACAACAATATATAAACCATGAGAAAATAAAGAATGTGAATATGAAAAGAATATGCATGTATAAAAGTATTATGCTATGAAAAGAAAATGAGTACAAAATGTGAAATCTTGGAGGTGAACCCATCCAAAAATATTTTTCAATGGAGAAAATCAGGTAAAAATCAGTAATACATTTTCCAACAAACATAAAATCTAAGTACATAAAAATAGAATTAAAGCTAAGTATGATACAAAGACATTTCCATCTTGTTAAGACTGAGGACTAAACAAGTAGAAGGTGCCACAGAAAACATACCTTATTTCTTTCTAAAAAACAGACTGCTAGATGCATTTTCCCTTCCTCTCTCTTTCCCCTACTGAGGTTAACATTGTATGTGTGTGTATGTTTTCTAGCTACAAATATAATACATTCATAGTACATAAAGTTCTGAAAATTACAGGAGGGAAAAACCAATAACAATCTATAATTTTATCTCCAGAGGTAGTAGCAGGCAGCACTCTTTTCCCTTTCTTTCTTCTACTCCTTTCTTGTTCTCTTAAAATATAACTGGACAGCCATTTTAGAAATCTGCGATGTTACGTATCTTGCCAAAGGTTACTTAGCTATTATAATGTCAGTGCTGAGATTCAGTATGCCAATTTTTTCTCAGAGAAAATATGAGCCTTCAAACAAAACAAAGATATACTAGTTTTATATTTTAAAAAGTGTTCTACTTCTATGAAGAGTAATCCAACTTATAAATTACTCAGATGATGAATGCCTTAAAGATAAATAATGAATGAATGTATAAAATACAGCCTCAAAGAAATCCTAAATAATATGAGGTGTGTGCTTGTCAAATGACTTCCACCTGATGGACTTGCCAAAATAACTAATTCCCCATTTCCTTTGTAAAACACTACCATCCCAGCCTCAGCAAATGGCTAAAATGCCCACACACTTCTACGCCACTAGCCAAACTGTAGGTTTACCAGTTGCATTTTCTCAAACCTGTTCACGTTAAACTCACGTAACTAAATATCACACAAAGCCATAAAAGCTGAGTGCAAAAATAAGGGCTACTGTTTCTAACACACTTAATATCAAATGTTTCTACAGGACATTTTTAAAAGGAGTCTCTTTAAAACCAACTAAAAGTAATAGAAAATAATCATAAAACCGCAGAAGGGTATTTGACTCAGATGCTTTCAGAAGTGTCTGCGAATTCTCCCATTTACGCTAAGTGAAGTAAACCAGTCAGAGAAAGACAAGTATCACATGATCTCACTTACATATGGAATCTAATGAGCAAAATAAACTGATGAACAAAATGAACCCAGAGACACTGAAGCATGCAATCAATCTGACATATTTCAGAGGAGGAGGGAAGGAGATTAACCAAAAAACTTAAATGCATATGTGCAAAACCCCTGGGCACAGACAACAGTGTGGTGAAGGCTTAGGAAGGGGATGGGAGCGGGGTGGAGAGGGTTAATGGGGGAAGAAGAGTGACATTTGAAATCTTTTCAACAATAAAGATAAATAAAAAATAGAAGTAAATAAAGAAATTGAAAATATAATTATAGCCAATGCATTAATATTTAGATCCCAATAAATTTATAATTAAATCCAACACTAACTTAGCCTTTGAAATATGACTTGAAGATAGACAAATGGTAAGGTAATGGAATCTTTAACAGGATAAGAAATGCCCATCATTTCAAGTCAAAGTAATTATGAAAAAAGGCTTGCAAGACATACTGTAAATCATAATAAAAGCTAAGATACTTCTCCCCAACTCCACATTTAAAAGAAGTCACTAATACATTTTACTACTTTTATTAGACAAATGAAAAAATATATATCATTTAGGTATTGAACATTTTAATATGTTACCCCCAACATATATGACAGTGAAATATTTTCTGTAATTAAATAGAACATATACTGAAGTGTAAACAACATTTTAGTGTGAATTTAAAGTTCTATTTTTTCCAATGCTTCAAAAATGTAAATGCTAATTTTTATTTTCAGAGAATAAATATTGTTGCTATGATCTTTTCAGGAAATACGCTCTAATAAGGATCATGAGTTTGTAGAGTAAATATTTCAACAGATTTTTCCCCATCTCGTTTCTACTTCTTTCTTACTCTCTTAAAATACAACCGAAAATCAAAACAAGTAGGCAAATAGAAACGTCTTTGATAAAACCTATCATTCAAAATAGCCACTTGAAGACTGAAAGGGTTAATTTCAAATAAAGAATTGGCTGCAATTCTGGGTTCTTTCTTCTTTGCATTTTCCCCAGAACATACATGGCTCTTTGCAACCATATACTTCTGTGTTGCTGCTGCTTTTTTTTTTTTTTCCTTTAGGTTAGAGTAAGTGATTTCTTTTTTCTCACTTTCATTTCTTCCAATTTATTTTCCTGTGTTTGGTATGCATTTAAGAAATAAAACACAACCCTCACACATGGAATCTCCACTATTTCTCACTGGGAGGCAGGAAAAAAGACCAGGAGAGAAGCCTGTCTCCACTACCCAAGTGCTGCTCTTCTCCCTTCAATGCAACACAGACACTTTTCACTCCCCCGTCTTGTTCTTTGCTTTTTTCTTTCCGACATAACTACTACTGAGTTTAAACACAGTTATTTTGGGATAGACTGGAAAGTGTTATGCACTGGTGAGAAAGGAAAAAGACAGTTACAAAGATTTGTCTAAACCTGGTAGGTACATGCCATTATTCAATCTTTCCCATAGAAGCCTCCAATAAGCACAGGTTATACAGATTGTGTTACATGTTGTATGGCAACTCACCAGCCTAACTATCCATACTAATGACTAATTCTGGAGATGAGGCAACACAACTAGGAATGAATCAGGTTTTAACTCCACTCTGTGTGTGTACATGTGTGTATGTGCTTGCACATGCACGTGTACACAGGTAAACAGCTATATAAGTGTCTCAACAGAATTCTATGCAAGAGACTGACAGCAAATTCAGAAGAAAAATATTTTCCTATCTAGCTAAAAAATAGTAAATCATCAAATGGGGGGATTCTTTCTCTTGCTAATAACACATAATATTCTTTTACATACCCCAAAATATCAATTTTATAAATTATTGTTTTAATAATCTTCCAGTATAATTTGCTGATAAAAGTCATCACCACGTAATGACAGGCACAGCTAGTCATCACCCATATTGATGACATGAGAAATTTAAAAATACAAAAGGCTCCACAGATTACAGGAATGCACAGTTTGCATTCCAATCATCAACCTGCTCAATTGGATCACATCCGCCTGAGCTTAGCAGCTTAAAATTCATTCCACAGCTGGCAGTGCTGACATGGATATGATATGATAAGACAGAAGCACAGAAACACCACTCTGAAGTAACCTAACTGAACCACACATGTTCTGACCCTTTTTGTCCTCCCTGGAGCTTTTGCTACCTGGCAAATGCAACTCTAAAACTGCACTTGTATCTCCAGATCTTTGCTGTTAGCCAAGCAGAAACCTATTTCTCCCAGGGACTGGCAGCCAGAGAGGTGTTCTCTGAAGAAGACTTCTAAGTGAGTGTGTGAGCTGAACTCCTACTGAACTGAATTAATTATTAATGATGCAGATGGAGCTGTCCAAATGATAAGAATAGCTCCTGAGGTGTCATGATCCAAGCTTTCATTAAACCATTTCAGGCATACTAATGGTTTCCCACTGCTCATTACTTGCAAGCACTTTTCTCATAGACATAATAACTCCAGTGGCCTGTAGGCGAGACACTCAATAGAAACATAGAAGTAGGAAGTTTTATCTTCCATAGCATGTTATTTTTCTTCATAGAACATTATGAAAGATGTACACTTGTTTAATATTACTAAGTTAAACGGTTTCAATTCAGAAAAATCTGAAATGAAAAACTTGTTATAAGAATACTCCTTAGGCGGTGGAGGGTGGGTAGAGAGAGATTAATCGGGGGAACTTATGTGCATTTTTGCATAGCCCATGGATACAGACAATAGTGTGGTGAAGGCCTGGGAAGGGTGGGTATGGGGTGGAGGGGGTCAATGGGGAAACAAGGGGACATCTGTAATACTTTCAACAATAAAGATAAATTTAAAAAAAAGAGTACTCCTTAAAAATGTAGACGATACTACATAATTTATATTACTAAGATTTGTGTCTAAATTGCCTTTTAAAGGTCCTGTATTTCCAGAAGAATATATGCAGGTAAATCTACTAATATTCAACAAACTGGTATTCTACAATGGTATCATATCTCAATTTAGGTTACATGCAAGATAAGGTTTTACACTCTATTCCACTCTGTCTCTGTGCTGGGACGATTAGAGGGCAAAGCAATTGCAAGAGAAGAATCACTCTCAGGATCTTTAACTGTGATTGCTACCTGCTGTTTTGTTTTGTTTTAAGTTGGGAACACTGTTCCCCAAAGCCCTTCACATCTCAACTTAAATGATTTGGTAGAGGATAATAATGACACTGTAAATGGGCAATATAATAAAATGTCCTTTACCTTTTCTTACTGAAAACTGAATATATGTGAACATTAACTCCTTCTGCCAAGTGAAACCATTTTTATTGTTCTAAAGTCAGTATTTATCTTTAGAGATGGAAAATAAATAAAATTGCAATACAAAAGAATTAAACACATAAAGACCAAATATCCCTAAAATGGTCTTTAAAAATGCCCAAAATATCAATATATTTGGTCAAAGGCTAAGGGAGGAAAAAAGATGCATGTGTCTTTAAGGACTGTATCCTTTCATGTTAGCTATTTGTCTTATAACTCAACCTAGGCTTAGGCTGTGTTAACATAAGTAAACCAAGAATGAAAACTGGGACAAGCATCTGGATTGAATAATTCCGACGAGAAATCAGCTTTCCCAGCAACACTTTTCCTGGTCTGATTCACACAGGCATTAATCTCAAGTTTTCATTTGGCTTTGTATAATTGTGTTAAAAATTCATTTTAGTGGCAAACGTACATACACTTAAAGTAGTTTTAAATTTCCTTGAATTACTAAAATTTTTCTCAACTTTATGAAACACTAGTTAACCATAGAACTATCCTAAGAAGCTCATTTGTGTCACTTTTTAAAGAAAAAGAGTGCTTAAACAGTAATAAAAAGATATAGGCAATATTAAAACTTGTTTATGTTTCCTTTTCAATCTTATAATGGTTAATAACACCTATTTCTATTAAACTAAGGATATAACTGACTGAAAAAAGTTTTAAATACTGAAATCCAAATATACTTGTTACATTCTTTTATTTTTACTATATTTCAAATATTTGACTAACAATAATGTAAGAAGTTTAAAAAATACCTTAATGTCACTATACTTATATCAAATTTATTTTAAAATACAAGTTATTTGGTATTTTAAGACTTAGAAAAGTAACTTTATTTTCTAATGAAGCTAAATTTGATTTATTATTCACTCATTAATCTAAGCTTAAAATATATTTTTGACAATCATATACTTTACAAAGTGGTCCTCTCAATGTTTCAAGTACCCATCTGGCACTATACATAGTTATTACAATATTATTGACTATATTCCCTCTGCTATACTTTACATCCCTGTGACTATTTTGCTACTACCAATTTGTAGTTCTTAATCCCTTCACCTTTTTCACCCCCACCAAACGCCTCCACTCTGGCAACCAACAGTCTGTTCTCTGAAACTAATACAAAATAATATTGAATGCAAACTGTAATTGAAAAATAAAATAAAATTAAATTAAAAAATTACCCTAAAAAGAACTCAGGATATGGACATTTACTTAAAAGTAGTAAGTTGCTGTGTGAAAATTAAGATAGTAAATATTAAGCTAATTTTTTTTCACTTTCATAAAACATTAATTTAATTCATAAATGCCATATAGGCTTGGTACAACACTAATATTATAGATTTTAGAGACAGAACTTCCTGAATTAAAACTCTTAGCAAAAACACTCCACTACTTAAAAATAAAAAATATGCTATAGGTATCAGTTATTCCTTTATAATTATCAATTTAGTTTCAAACCATGCAATCTTATTAACATGTTTTATATGTGAGTAGATGTTCAAAGATTATGACATGACATTTTTTATCAAACTAAATTAAAAATAAGAAAAAGTACTTTTTACAGGGGAGACTACTAATTAGTAAGTGTATAAACTCTCAATAATGGTATAATATTTAAAATATACTATATAATTTTATCCCATAAGCTAGATGGGTTTATAGTCGTTGAAGGCATAAATAACAATAAAACAAAGTATCCCCTTTTCAATAGCACTGCTAAAGCAGCATGCCAAAAATGAAGGGAAAGTAGGGTCTGCTTACCAGAATAATGAAAGTAACAGGTCCAATAAAACTCCATATAAAATAGTTATCAACATGAAGCCAGCAACTATTATGGAAAGAAAAATAATGTAATAAGTAGCTTCAATGGATACTCAACATGACAAGGAAAATATAAATTTTAAAATAGTAAAACTGCATTTACATTTGCCTTTGAAAATTCATTTATAACGGGCAAGAACAATTTTATTAATTCTAGGCTGAGTTTCACTTGAAAAATAGCAATATATTTACTTCAAACTACTGGTTTTCATTTCAGGTTTTAAATTTGATAAAGACATAGTTATGTTTGTATAAGGTTTGTATAATAAACCCCACCACACCCCAATCCCTAATTCTTAAGATCACTGACTTTACTAAGAAAAACTTGAAAAATCAATATTCCAAATTGTCTCATCATTTTAAAGCTATCTTCATTTTTTGCCTTTCAGATCTATATGTGAGCTAAAGTGCTTAGTCCTAGGAAACATAATAGACAAACAATGCATATGTTTGTTGCAAAACTGCATAGCATAAATAAAATACCTCACCTGGGAATGGATAAATATTGGGGGGGGGGGGAATTCAAAGCATAGACTCATACAGTATTAGAGTAAATGATGCATAAACTTATTAAGACAGATTTTACTTAGTGGTTCATTTTTCACATAACACTGAATCCCCACTGAATTTCTTTTATTTGTCTTTCATCATCTGTACAGTCAAAAAAGCTTTCTTTAGTCCAAAGAATCTTTATATAACTAATTTTATCAAAGGAAAAAATAAACAGAATTAGAAGGCAAATTCATGCCTCTAGCAAATAAAGTCCTTAGAAACATGGCTATGTCCTACTTTCTGTCACTTTCCATAAATATCTATATTTTTATAAATGAAAGACAGTGACTTATTATAATCCTTTCAAACTGCCTGATAAAATATTATCAAAGTAAAACATATGGGAAGGAATGTGCTACTGTCACAATTCAGAATGAGAGTTAGCTGGAGGGCTGGCTGCACAAAGAGAACTAATGAAGCATTAGCTTAAAACTGAGTAGTTAGACCTGTCAGATGCTTTAAGTTCAGAAGGATTTTACTTAATATCTTTCTAAGGCCAAAAAGTTATTTACTTTTTCAATTTGTTTCAGGTCAATCTTTTGTATTATAAAAGAAAGTCCATAATTTAGAATCTGCCTCACCAGAGTACAAATCCTCTGAACCTAGAAAATTACAAAAGACTTGATTGTAATTTGCACACGGCATGCCCATTCTCTTCCAATAAAGCTTTCAGAGGCTATTTTAGTCTGTCAGGGAACCACACTGACAGCTAACAGGCTTTAAAAAATTATTCACTTGAAAAACACTCAGGTCGCTTGCAATTACTTACGCTTTTTCTGTTCCATAGCTCTTATAGTCAATAGCAGCTGAAACTCCAACCACTGTGGCAGGAAACAAGTAACCAGCAACATAGTAATATTTCTTCCTTGAATATTCACTTTCAAAAACTTCAACTAACATTAGATAGAGCTGCACACCTTCTAAGCACATCCAGGCAAAAGCAGCCAAAAAGAAAAAGTGTAGAAGTCCTGCAAATATTGAGCATGCAATCTATAAAAGAAAAAACAAAACACAAAGAAGAACACATCACTGTTAACAGCCCACTTCAGAATTGTAAAACAGTCAGTCACTGATGGTGCTCACTACTATCTTTAAAAATATATCATTATTTAAATACTGCTTCTTTAAAACATTTTTTTCAAAAATGGGAATAAGTTACAAACACTGCCAAATTTGGAAAATGTAATTAATGCTTATAGTATAATGCCAGGTGTGCTAGAAATTTCACCACTCTAAAGCATTACGATTTGTAGTGAAATTTTTTAAAAATTAAAGAAATAAAAAAGCATCTTAATTTCTCTTCTAGAATTATCCGTGGTTAACTCTTAATACTCTATTTGCAGATGATCTGTTTCATTATAGAACAGTTGTTTCCAAATATACTATTTCTATTCTTTCTATTCCAGAATTTAAAAATTTTGCTTTAATGACAAATACCCCAGCTCTAATTACCTAACATTACTTTCCTGTCATATGTAAAGGATTCTTAAATTCAGCCCAGTGCAGATGAATATAGGGTGAAAAATTAATTATTAAGTTCTGTTCATAACACAGAAAAGTCATAATGAATAAAGTGCTCAGAATATAAAGAAATGATCACTGGTCAGAATAACTATGTGAGAAAATTAAAATGGTAAAAACAGAATCTTTCCATTTCAGTATCCCAGCATTCTTCTAATCAAATTATGTGTCTTAGTAACAACCCAGAAAAATGTCAACTGTACCTTAATATGAGGAATGAATGAACTCATAATTTTACTTAATGATTGGGTTGCCTTTTAATTTACTACAAATTATCCTTCAATTGTGCCATGTCAATTAGACTGTTAACAAGGTCAAATACTAATATCAGCATACAAGGATGAGGGGATTCACACTTGTCATCATAATTTTCAGAGATTCAAGGTCAATAAACTGAAGGGGTGCTTACCATGTAGTCTGTCTTATCAATGCCTATTAGAAAAATAAATTCAGCAATGAAAAGGTTGATACAAAGATTCTTGTGAATTGTATTACGGTCACTCTGGAGACCACGGAAAAAGCAGAAGGTGAAAATGCAGATAGCCAGGCAAACTAGGGAAATGACAATTCCCACCCAGGTGATGACTGTCAGGAGTAATTCGTGAACTCCATCTTTGTACTGAAAATAAAAACATAAAAAAATGTTAATATTCCTCATTTCATCAACTCAAGGTGAGATAGTTTTCACATGTGATAGCTCATCTTTTAATACTAAACACTCTGAACACTCATGTGTGCTCAAACAGGGCTCGATACTAAAAAGAAATATTGATCATACAACACAGTCAATATTATCAATATTTACATCCAAAGATGACCTATGAAAGTGGAAGAATTTACTAGAAAGTAATCCAATTATTTCAAAATGATTGAAATTACTACCTAAATAAACACAGAAAATATAAAATAATAAAGAATATTTAGTTATGATAAAAAATAGTTGGTATTTAAATAACCTTCCCAGCTAACATATGAGTCAAATTTTAAGTTTTAACTTTCTCGTTGGGTTTTTATATTATACTAGAGGCCCAGTGCCCGAAATCTGTGCAAGAGTAGGCCTTCCTTCCCACCACAGCCAGCACCGGCTTCCCTCTGGCACCCAAGACCCAGGCTTCCATCCAGCCCCTGGAGGCACCCAGGACCAGGGCTTCCCTTGCAGCCCCGGCTTCGTCCAGAAGTTCATCCGGAAGGACATCCGGTCTAATTAGCATATTACGCTTTTATTATTATAGATTTTATACTAAGACACAAGTACACAACAGTGCTGAGAGCTTTCATGCTATGTTTCTTAAAGTATTTTTATCTTCTGGCTATTTTTTTCTTAATTACATAAAGAAATACTAAGGAACATTCCAGAAACCATTCTGACCTTTCAAAATCTGCAGTTTTGCAGTGAGCAAAATGATTAGGAAACTTAAAAGTTGTGAAATAAGATATGAACATTCAAGAGGAGGAGGGTATGAAACTTTAGAACCCTCTCTTTAGTATGACCTACTTCAATCCCTGACAACCTCTGCCAAACACCTGCCCAGAGGAGAAGATCTCAGAGTAAGTCTGTAAAGCACATGATTTTGAGAAGTAACAATATAGTGCCAAGTCTTCCTAAAATAGATGGCCAGTGTAGAAACAAGAAATCCACATTACTCTGTTTGCTTTTTAGTTACGATTAGCACCCAAAGAAGGGATTGTCACAGAAGCTGTTTTGAATCTGAGGTTTTTCTCTGCTACTAACTAAAATACTTACTGCAATTTCCCTGTGGGCCATAAGAATTGCAAAATTGGTTAGGTGGCTGCATGCACACGTTGTACGAGTTTTATTAGTGTCAACCAGCTTGCAGCCCTGGGTAGACCAATATCCCATCATAGTTCTCTCTGAGTAGTTCCAGAAGGAGCAGTTTGCATTGAAGTAATTGTCAGGCTGGGAAATAAAGTGACAAGATAAAATTAGGATTTTTACACTCTAACATGGCAATAGCAATTGTTTAATATGTGTAAAAGGTAATTTAGATTAAACTTTGTAAGTTTCAGACTATAAAATTTTTCATCAGCAAAATTGTAGGCTATGCTATGCAAGGCAGATATCTAACTTAAGAGGAGCTTTATAGTCCGAAACACTCTAAAGTGTACCCTAAATTACCAAAGACCCATTTTACACAATTACAATTTCCATCTTATGATTTTATATATTGATCACACATTAGAACCATTTCTTTTCCTTTTCTGACAAAATCAGACCCATGGATTTGTTCTAAGAAAACTCTGTAAGGACCAAGTGTTTTAAAATCCATTTCCCATGTAGGGCTCATGTTTGTTCTCAGTGACACGTTTGCAACGTCAGGATTCTTAGAAAACTGAATCAACTGGCAGCAGATATAAGACATGAATAGCCACACACGTTTATTTTTCTTTGCCAATTCTGGAGGTCCACTGGGTTATCTGTGGGCCCATATTCACTCTATGTATAACAACAGCCCAAATTCTTCAGTCTTCCAACACAGTGTAATTCTTTAACTACCAACTTGCATTCTAAGGCATATCTCTTCCATCCTAGACTTGATAATATGCGGGCTTGATAAACAACTGGGTCAAATATGATCAGAAAAACCAAAAAGAAATCTGCCACACTAAAAAGGCAGAGTCCTGTCAGTTAACACTGGGCTCTCCTGCTGCTAAGGTAAGAGTTGATTTTCATTCTAAAACAAATTGTAGTCATTTACATTTTCCTGTTGATTACTGTATTATCTTTCATTAAAAATACATTTAAATTATAATAATCACTGAACCTCATTTAATTTTATGTTCACAGACTTAAATAAACTTTCCTTCTGACCTAGTTCAACATTTGAAATTCTAAAGGCAAGATCCTTTCTTTCCAGTCTGTCATCTCCCCATTCTCCTTCTCCCCATCCCCAGCATGTCAGCTTTGCTTTCCTTCCTCACTGGTTTTCTAAGCTTCCGCGACTTCATTAACATACATAACTTACATCAATGTGTGGCAGGGTAAAAAGCACAGGATCTGTCAAGTACACTCGGCTGGATTCTTTATTGATTGAAACCGAAATGACGTGGGAATTCACTGCAATGGTGCTGTTACGACCAATAAAGTCAGCACCCAGTTTTATGGTTGCATTTTCTGTACTAAGGAACTGTCCCAGGCTCCGGTAAATGATGAACACCAACTTTGCAAGTCCTAGGAAAGTAAAAACAGTCACACGACTTACAGGAAACACACTTATGAATAAAATAAATTAAAAAAATAGATACATTAAGATAATAAAATAAAAAAAATCCTTACGGAAAATCTTTATTTCGATTGAGTTCATTGGGAAACAGTAAGGCATTATTTTAAATCTGCTGTTAAATGTTAAGGTGTATTTGTTGCATCAGGAGTCAAATACTCAGCATTTTAGACCTAACAGGTTTAAGTGAACAAAAAAAACACACCAAAAAACCCTGTCAGTTTTTAAAGACGGTTTCTTCTTACCATTCCTGCTGTTCTGTTTGACAGTGTTTGCAGAGAGCTGGATTGAGCTGCCTGCTCCTTTGATGCCCAGAGGAAATTTGAAGTCCTGAACCTGTCCTTCTGTACTGAGAACAGCAACTTCCAGGACTGTGTGAGGCAAAGGAATAAAGGAGTAGTAGTAAGGAGGCATTCTTTAAACTACAAAGAGCAAATGATAATTGCATGAAAACCAGTTTCTTTTTATCTACTTACAAAACTTTACTGTTAGAACTCAAGAAAATATGAACCAAATTACTCAAAGTTCTTATGCCTTGACTACTCTGAAAAATTTCATATAATCATTTTGATGTATTTCATATATTTCATATAGGCATTTTCTTTTAGGTTTATATTTTTTGTCATGAATTAATTCCAGACTTTTAGCCTATGAATATGAATAGTATATGAATTCATAATACAAAACTTTCAGTGTTGTATTTAAATGATTAAACAAAAATATTTCAAAATGATATCTTGGCTCTTTATAGTAAAAAACTTTTCAATGGTTATCTGCTTGTCAAGGGTAAAACTATGAAGTATAAATTTGAATGTCTTTATTGCATGTACTATCATGCATCTATTTACACGTATAAGATATGTTTTAATACAGAAGACTCCACAGGTCAGTTTTGCAGTAATAGATTTTTCTCTAATTTCTAAAAGTGGTAAGACCAGCTAAGTTTACTTATGAGAAAATGTCTGGCATGATATTAAAACTCCCCATTAATTTTCACAGTAATTATCAATCTGTACATATTTAAGTTGGGCAAAATAGGCCCTATGTGTCAAATCTGGCTTAACACCTGCTTTTGGAAATAAAGTTTTATTGGAACACAGCCATGTTTACATTTTGTCTTATGGCTGCTTTGGTGCTACAATGCCAGTTAAATATTTGCAACTTAGACCACATGGACTGAAAAGCCTAAAATATATACTATTTGGGCTTTCACAGTAAAAGTTTGTCAACTAAGGATAACACATACTCTAAATAATTCAATAAATAAAGTTCATATATATTTTTCTGAAGTACACCCTAATGGTGTATATATCCTTGCATAGTTATTTCTATACTTAGATAAACACGTATGTGCACATACAACGATGCATTTACTCCCTTTCTTTTTACAAAATGGGCTTATGCCATTATAGATTAACTCTTGATTACTAACTTTTTTACTTTTTATCTGTCACAACTTTGTTTTGTAAAATAGACACAGATTTATTTGTAAATATGAAATTACATATTTTATATTTAATAAAGATATTTTTATAAGTTATCAGACCACATGTCAAACATTTAAAATACACGTTTATAATGAGAGTCATATAACTCCTAGAAGTCTATCAGCTGAAGAGGTTGGCTGAGATACTTATTTTATTGATCCATGCTTAGAAAGATTAAGCTGATGAGAAGGTGAATGGTCTCTCTTCATATCAGATTCCATATATGGGGGTGGGGGATTAAGTGGGAAAGAAGAGTGACAAAAATATGCATCTAATATATAACTCTCTTTTCCTTTCACTGAAAGGCACTCTATTATTCTCAAAACAAGATGGAAGACAGGATGAAAAAAAGAAATGCTCTTGAGTTTTATGAAATGTTCCAAATACAGATATATACGTACAAAGAGTTAATTTCATTCAACAAATATTTACTTATTAGAGTTTAAAAATTAAATATATAGATGCAAAAGTATTTAGTAAGTTTATACATACTTTAAGTACAACATCCTGAACAAACTGAGTTTAACTCAAAAAGTCTTCCAGAAATTAATGCATTAGAAAATATATTAATGAAATAATGATAAAGAGCTTCACAGACAAAGAAAAGCTAAAGGAGTTCATCACCACCAAACCAGGATTACATGAAATGCTGAAGGGTATTCTTTAAGAAGAGGAAGAAGAAAAAGGTAAAAGATAAAAATTATGAACAACAAAATGACATCAAATACATACCTACCAACAATTGAATCTAAAAATCAAGTGAATAAAAAAATCAGGAGAACAGAATGGACTGCTGAATATAGAATCAGGGACATAGAAAGGGAGTGGACTGACAATTCTCAGGGGGAAGAGGGAGTGAGGGGTGCGGGAAGAGATTGGACAAAAATCTTACACCTATGGATGAAGACAGTGGCGGGGGGTAAGGGCATGGGGTGGGGTGGGGAATCAGGTGGAGGGGAGCTATGGGGAAAAAAAAGAGGAATACCTGTAATAATCTGAACAATAAAGATTGATTAAAAAAAAAAAAGGAAATATATTAATGGCCCGACTGGAGGGGCTCAGTGGTTGAGCATCGACCTATGAACCAGGAGGTCATGGCTGGATTCCCAGATAGGGCGCATGCCCAGGTTGTGGGCTCGAACCCCAGTGGGGGATGTGCCAGAGGTAGCCAATCAATGATTCACACCATTGATGTTTCTCTCTGTCCCTCGCCCTTCCTCTCTGAAATCAATAAAAATATATTTTAAAAAAGAAAATATAGTAATGTAATTTACCAAATTAAGATAAAGCAGAAAAAAAATAAACTAATTCTAATACTCATTCAATATAAGAAATCTTTACAAAATAATAGGAATGAAAAAAAATTTCTTGCTCAGATAAAGGTTTCAGTATCAGATAATGGGTACCTTTCTAAACTTAGAGCAAACATAGTGAAAAACTCTGGAAGCACTCTTTTTAAAGTCAGGACAATCCCTATCACAAGTTTTATTTAGCACTGTACTAAAGGAAGAGTTAATGCAGCAATTCAAGAAAAACAAAAGCTATAAAGACTGGAAGGAAAAAGCAAAGTGTTTTTACAGAAAACATAATTAACAACATAGTAATCTTGAGGGAGACTCCATATACTCTGAAAAATAAAAGAATTTGGCAAGGCTGCAATCAGCAAAATTAACTATGTTCCTATAGACCAAGTAATAATAGAATATGTAATTTTAGAAGAATTAAAGTTAATAAAATTTTATCTTAATTACAATAAAAATAAATAGCGTAGTTCCCAAGCAATAAACCTAATAAAAGAAAAGTACAAGATATTAATGGGGGAAAAAACACAGAACTTGAAAGTTTTATAATTTCCAACTATAGAGAAGATTTTCTTGAGCAAAATACCAAAAAAGAAAATACTTCTTAAAAAGATATCAGAAGCACAACCTAAAAGAATAGACCGATAAATTTTACTTCATTATTCTGTAAAACAAAAGAAGTCATAAACAAAGTAAAAAAGAAAAGGCATAAACAAAAAATACATATTTGCAACCTATATAATCCTCAAAGAATTAGTGTCCAGAATGCATTATTCACAGAGAAATAGGTATTTAGGAAAAAGTTGTAGACAACAAATTTACTGGAGAGAAAACGAAAAAACCCAATAAATGTATTAAGTAGTAAAAGAACTGCAAATTAAATAATGTGATGAAGTCAAACCTATTAAAATGACCAAGTTTATGTCAATAATAAAGTGTTAACAAAGACAGTGGCTGGGAATAATGGTATTACAGGTGAGAATGTAAAATAGTGAAACTATATTGGAAAGCAATTTGGCAGTATTTAGTAAAGTTGAAGATGGGCATGCTCTAAGACTCAAAAATTCTATTTCTAAGTATATATGTACGTATATGCCTGGAAGGCATACATATGAACAAGAAGACACAAAAACTTTCACTGCAGTTTTCTTACAGTACCAGGAAAAACACATAAGCCACTGAAGTACCTATCACTGGCACAATTAAATAATAGTGAAGTCTTCTTAGATCAGATGAATGCACTAGAGATGCATGTATTAACCTGCATAAACATGAAAATTATTATAGTAGAGAAAAATTACTCAATTACATTTGTAGTGTGAAATCTTAACTTGAGAAACAAAAAGTAGCTGTTACATGTACATTTCCCATAGAGAAACTTTTTTTAAAAAAAGCTTACCAATGTTAACAAATAATTTAAAGATGGTTACTCCCTTCTTGATCTGATCAAGAAGGAGGAGACCCAGAATTGTTTATAATATCATCTACTTCTGTATGCTTGAAATAATATATGCTTTGTTCAATAGATCTCCTGAAATTGAATCCACTTGATTCATAGGTGAGCCACCCAGAGCCTCACTCACAACCAATGCTATAGATAGAATTTTAATGTATTTCTCTGTCCTATTTTTCAAATTCATCACAGTATTGACTGCAATGAGAGGAGAAGGGGAGAAAAGTAAGAAAGCATATAGAGAGAACTAACGCTTCTGCCAGGAGACCCATCACATTGCAGGCTCCATCACCCTGAGTCCAGGGTAAACATAACTTGGAGCCCACAGAAGATGACAGGGAGCAGCGCCAAAGCCCAGCCTGCAATGGTGACACAGTATGATGAGTATAACCCTTTGTTGTTGTGAGCTGCTGTGACTTTGGGGGTTTTGTTACTGCAATGTAACTAAGCTTAAACTGACATAAAATCATGCTGGCTGCTAAGCCCATTGGGAGAATAAATGATAGTGAATGTTATAATGAATAATACTTAAACACCTAATCAATGGCAAGATACAAAGACAAGCAAACATGTGCCTCTTGAATAAGATTCAACAGAAAGTTCTGGGGAAGAGAGAGGAGATAAGACTTAAATCTGACCTGATCAAGCCTCCTGATATAATTTTCATCATATATCATTCATGATAAAGTGATATCAGAAGGATGAAATAAGCCAAGTCCAGAATGTGGGGTATTTTACAGAACAAATTACCTGCTCAATTTCTTCAACAAAAATGAAAATGGTTTAAAAAAAATAACTGTTGGATAAACGGCTTTTAATTAAAAGAGACTAAATCATTGTATCAATCAAATGTCTGACATGAACTTATAAAAAATTAAGTTATTAAGTATTAACAAATTTATAAGAATCAAGTAAAATTTAAGTACATGTTTGTTATCTTTGGAAGCTATTTTTGTTAAATTTTAAATAATGAAAATGACATTGTGTTTTCTTTAAAAAAAGTACAGGATATTTACCAAAGTATTTACAGTAATAATATGATGTTAAAATTTGCTTTAAAATAATAACAATGACAAGAAGAATAAGTGAAACAGGATAAGCTTAGATGTTGAATTAAAAACTGCTTCTCTCAAGGTATTATTTAAAAAATTCTTTTAAAATCACATACTGAGGGAAAACATTCAGAGTATATACACTTGACAAAAGATTTGTATCAAGAATATATAAAGAATCTTTGTAACTTATTATTAAAAAGACCAACTATCTAATTAAAAATTAGCAAAATACATGAACAGACACTTCACAAAAAGATATATGAAAGGCCAATAAGTGCACCTGAAAAGTTGAACAGTTATCAATAAAATGTAACTTAGCAATCAAACAAATGCAAAATAAAACCCAAATGAGATGCCATTAGACTAAAATTAAAAAGACATTTGAGAAGACAATCCTAAGTGTTGGTGAAAATGTGGGGCAACCGGAATTCTCATTGTTATTAAGAGTAAAAAATGGTACAGTGACTTGGGAAAAGAGCAGCTTTAATAAAACTGCAGTCAAAAAGTGGAAATTACTTAAATGTCTAACAAGTGAGTAAATATACAACTAGTGGTATGTCCTTATGATGAAACTAGAGGCCCGGTGCATGAATTTGTGCACTGGTGGGGTCCCTCAGCCTGGCTTGTGATTGGGGTAATCGGGGCCAAAGGAGGTTGGGTGTGGGAGTGCACTGACCACCAGGGGGGCAGCTCCTGCATTGAGCATCTGCCCCTGGTGGTCAGTGCACGTCATAGCAACGACAGGTCGTTTGGTAGTTCAGTCGCTTAGGCTTTTATATATATATAGATATTTATATTGATTTCAGAGGGGAAGGGAGAGGGAGAGACAGAAACATTAATGATGAGAGAGACTCATTGATCAGCTGCCTCCTACACACCCCCTACTAGGGATTGAGCCCACAACTCAGGCATGTGCCCTTGACCAGAATCGAACCTGGGACCCTTCAGTTCACAGGCCGATGCTCTATTTACTGAACCAGGCCTAGTAGTATTATAAAATTAAAATACAAAATACTTTAATATCGCTATTCACCCTTTCTCTATAATAGAAGTGCCGCAAGTCATATGTACCGGCCAGTCGGGCAGACGGACAGTCAGTCAACTTAGCCTTTTATATATATACATACTACTCAGCAATGAAAAGGATGGAATTACTGATGCTCACACCAACATGGGTGAATCTCAAAAACATTATTCTGAGTAAGAGAAGATCAAAATCATATATTATATGACTCCATCCAACTAAAGGTCCAGAAAAAGCAAAACTAAACTATAGTGACAGAAAACAGATCAGTGGTTGTCTGGAGCGGGTGATTCCAGGAGACTGACTGGAAAAGAGCATAAAGAACCCTTTTGAGGTGGTAGAAATGCTGGCCAAGCTGTTAGTTAGGTGGGTGTACATTTGTCAAAATTCATCGAACTGTACAGTGGTTCTTATTGTATATAAGATAAGATATAACTCAAAGTTGACTTTTAAAAGCTATACCAGATATAATTATACCATTTTTATAAAGTCATACATAAGGGTAAACCATACAATAAAGTATATTAAGGACTGAAGGAGAAATCACCAAGGAGAAAAAACAAATTGTCTTAATAACCAAAGACTTTGTAACTACATTCTAAATTTAGGTAAGAGCATCAAGAGAGTGAGAACATAAAAGTATAATGGGCCATTTTAGTCCTCTGTCTAAATTGAGAATAAGTTGAATGTATATCTCATACTAACTCATGTATAATATTTGTCACAAAATTCTTTTTATCTTAGAAATAAAGACATATTATATTAGAACATGTAAAATGACTTTCACAGTGATAATAACTTGGGTAATCAATATATGTATACATTAAGTTCAGGTCATTGTTTTTGAGAAGTCAAACATGTGTATTACATTCTATAAGAATCTCCACCCATAATGTTCCTTTTTTAAATAAAAACAATTTTTTAAGTATAAAGCATACTCCTTTAGAACTCTAAAAAACATAGGTATTGGGAAAAATATGTACCTAAACACTCAAATTTTCAGACTATGTCTCAAATTGAGATAACACTATCTGGGACATATAGTAAGAGTTATCTGCATTATGCGAGGCTAATGGGAGCATAGACTATCAACCTGACCTGTCAGATTTTCTGGCACTCTTGAGAGGAGCATAAGAAGGAAATTTTAGTTTTGCGATTTTTTCTTTTTGTTTTAAATATAGTCTTTAGAAGACTTAGAAAAAACAAATTGATGTCATAACATTTTCCATGATTCATCCTCTAAGATGATCAAGTCTACACTCCTTTATCCTTACAAGTATATCAATGGAAACATTTGAGAAGACTCATTTAAGGTATATCTTAGGAATTTCATTAGACTAGTAAATAAATTAACCTCAGAAATAATAAAAGCTTTAGACAGGGGAGCTTTATTCACTCTCTATTATTAATAAGGCTATGGTAGGTACCATTTTCCTTATGATTGTCTCCCAGATCATGTCAGGCCAAATTATTTTGACTTCATTTAATTTAAAGTTACTGGGTTATTTGTCACTCTAAAATGTCACAGTAAATAAAAACATGATTGTAGTATTACTTTCTCTCCAGAAATTCATTTATTTAAATCAATTTAAAGTTTTGAATTTAAATCCAAGTTTCACAATCTGATTAATGTCTATTTCTTCTATATAATTTACATTTCTACATTTTCTAATATAAAGTCCCATGATTTAGGCAGACACAATTAGGTAAATAAGATATGGCATCCCAGATAGCAAAACTTCATTCAATATCCACTGTTCCAGATATATACTCCTTTGGTGAAAGATTAGTCTATGATCCCTTCTGGGTTTGTTTGTTTTTTATATTTATGCTTGAAAACTTTATTTACTAAGAGATATTATAAAACTTTATCTAAACTCAAACCCACTGAATGAGAAACACTTCTGAATCAGTCAAACCTAAATTTATGTTACTGTACTTCTTTCAAGTATCACAAGTTAATTCCTGCCTCTTGTTGCCAGCCTTCAAATTCTAAATCATGCTTCAAAACTATCCGCAGCTATTTATCTATGAAGCATGGATATTCTACTGTATGGAAGATGTAGCTCACTGATCACATTTTCACCTAAAGGCAGTTGTGTTTAATATAAACATTTGGCTCAAATTGTTTGCCTAAAATATTTGACTGGGAGAACACATTCCAGAAAGTAATTTAAATTCATCAGGAACATAATATATGAAATGGAAAAGCATTTGCCACAGTTCCATAGCAAGCACTTCCATTACTCCATATTCAGGCATTTAAGACACATTTTTCCTTTAATGATTTTTCAGTGGGGAATAAAAACAATACACACACACACACACACACACACACACACACACACACGTCACCAACTTTTAAAAGATATAGGAAAGGTGTTGGCTTCTGAATTAAGTTTATGAAATGTGATCAGTAATATCTCTTGTTAATAGACAAAAAATATTTCCACAGAAGAGATGCTGGCCACTGGGAAATAACAGATTCAGAAAGGAAACATCATTATCTTAAACATCTATCTTCTAAATCAAAGATTAAGCCTGATAGCAGGTTCACTTACCAATATTTTCTGTGGGCATTGAGACTCTGGTTGGTTCTACCAGATTATCAGCCAGGACAAAAGCCCCTTCTTCCAATGTATCCAGTAACATCGTTGCAGTATGCGCTTGTTCGGTAGAATTCATGTGTTTCCACGATTCCAAAGCTTCAGGTTTCAGAAGGTTGTCCACTGTGTCAACAATTGCCTGCATCCGTTAGAAAACCATCATTCGTTTTGACTGCTTGTAGTACCAAGGTGATTTTCAATCACTGACTAGTGACAATTGTAATATTTATCTGTCATGATGATCTACTCTAATTTCAAGATGGAAGAACACCTGGACAACATATATCTGGTCAACCTGTAACATATCTGACTATTTCAGAATAGCAATGGCTGCGGATTAGTCGACTACTATTTGATTATAAAGAGTATGTGTAAAAAGATGGCTTTTCTGTTTATCTAATCATCTCAGTTTTTGAAAAGAAATACAGCTAAAGTCAGCTCTTAACCTGAGGTATTCCTCTTACATGCATAGCCACTCCTACTTAAAACCTCAAGGCTGGACTGTTCTAAAGAGCAAAGACTGATGCCTCTGGAGTAGCCTAATAGTTATGTTTGGAAAGTAAGACATATTATTTTTTGGAACATGAACTCATATTTAATAACTAAAACCGTGCCTTATAATAGTATCTGTTTGTTGCCATTGGGACAAAAAAACAAGATGATTTCAAAATATGTAAATTATCTGTGAACATAATTCACTCTTCTAATTCCCTGTCCAGCTAAAAAAAACAACACTTGAGAGTATACCTAAATTCATAAACAAGGATGTGTTTTGAAAGGAATTAATAAAGCAATCAAAATATGTAAAGCCTATATACTAATAATATAATGGAAACAGAAAGGCAGACTAAATCCTTCATAAGCATCCAAGTTGTAAATATTTACATATGTAGGTTTCACTTATTGTTCCGCAAAATAACATTAAAATAAAAATATAACCCAGTCAGTTAAGCAACTGAAGGCGGGCTTTTGTACTGATTGTTCCTGTAGCTCTACACTAACTATGGCTCGGATAGCTGAAATCTCTAAGTTTATTTATTCTACCCTATTTACCTAGTCCTAATGTGTCATTAGGCCATATCTAAACTGTTTTGATCTACTGGCAATCACAGATGGGAGAAGAACATAGATTGTACAAAGAACAACACCAAAAATTGCTAGTTTGAGGTGCTATCTTAAAATGAGCAGGGGGAAATGTTGTTTGAGGCTACTGTCAGAACAAGATTAATTAGCTTAATCCATCTTAATACCCTCGTTCTGTCTGCCTAGTGAGCCACCACAACCTTCCTGGCAGGTGAAGATACTTCCAAGGGACGTCAAAGGCTTCTTTCTTTCTCTAATGGGAGATAGAATACTCAAAATGCTCACATTGATACTGCTGCAGCCATTAACTAGAGTGGAACAGAAATGGGTCTGCTGAGGCCAGATTCATTAGTCACCAGAAATACAGACTGAAGCCTCTACTAATCTAAGTTACAAATAAATCCTCTGCCACAAAGCAGGAAACTGCTTCATTTGCATAGGGTAAGTCCGCTTCTAATTGATAATTTAAGGCGTTTTATTAGTCTTATCTGAACAGAGAAAGGTCATTTGTGACATGCTTAAAATGACACTGGCCAGAAATTGAGGTCATGCTGAAATTTACTATGTATACACTGATGGTATGGCTTTATGAATCTGAAACACTCCTTATTTATTACCATTAGTACTTTTCTCATGGAATCAAAATGATCATTAGTCTAATCATATTCCTGAAGTAGTCTCTCCCTGCCAAAGAACAAAAGCTATTTTCTTCCCAATGAATTGTATGTCCTGGGCAACATCCCAATTATTACATTTCACACATTAACTAATACCTTTAAGGTGAGCTGAAACTTCAGCATGACAAATTCTATACTCTTTAGCAGTTATTTCTTTGTCCCCGTTAAAAAGGCTAAAGAGGGACTTTCAGAATATTACTACCTAAAAGCAGACTTTCCCACCACCTTTTCTTATAAAGTTTGAAGATCCCACAATGTCTATTAGTAACTAGTGGGATGCCATTCTTTCTTTTTTTTAGACCTTGCGAAAAAATAGAAGCCACAGCTTCTATTTTGTAGAACCTCTATTCTACAAAACTTGTAAGTTCTTTTTTTTGTTGTCACATATATTAGAATTAGGTTTGACTTATTAGTGACATGGTCCTTAGATGAGCAAGATTAGAAAGTAACTCCCCCCCAAAAAAGAACATTTAAAATTCAGAATGAAACAAAAATGCAATATGTTATTATTATTTTGACCTATCACACAGAACTAGCATGGCAAAATTCTACTGTTAGCCTCACTCAGCATGTTTCCTATTACTTGGATTTACCCGGGAGAAAAACTGGTTGGAACAGACAAGGATTCTCAGCCAAACGGTGGCTTTCTGTTCAGATCAGCCTGAGAAAAACCAACATACAACACATATCGATAGCACAGTCACATTATTCATATTTCATTTCTAGTAACCCTTCCCGATATCAACCTGGTTCTAGAAATGACCCCGAAAAATTTCAGGACAAAGCCTATTTTACTGAAGAGTATACCACATAAGAAAGCAGTGACTTTTTCATGCACATACATTATGACTATACAGTCTTTGATAGGATAAACTGCCAAGACTATATCATAGCTGTGTTACTACGCAAGTTGTTTTTTTAATCCACAGAGATGACAACCAAAAACAAGGAGACTATATAATTAGTTTCCAATTCAGAGGGTATTTCATTAAAATTCTTGTACATTTGGATGAACTGGAAAAAGAGCAAAAATTATTTTAAAAAAACGATTTGCTTATTCTGAGAGTAATATACCTGTGAAAAGCCAACATTTGTACAGCTGATATGGGGCACATTATATAATTATCAAAGACTGAAATACATTGGATCATGCAGCAAGATGATAAAGCGTGGCAGGTAGCTGGAGGAGGGAGAAAGCAGGATGACAGCACAGGAGAGATACCTTAAGGTAAGCCCTGCATGTCTTCTCTCGTTTTTGGAGCTTTTTAGTAAAAGAAAAGAAAATCAGAGGTTAGATTTTAACTGTTGAAAATGAGGAAAGAAGAAATCCTCAAAAACTTAGCTGGTGCTCCTGAGCTCAGATTTTATTGGCACCTGAGACTTCTGGATTCCATGGGTCTGCGCTGACTGCCAAAATTGTGCACTTGCAGGTTTTAACTATAAGTTACTAAGTACACTAATCCAAAATATCCTGATAAAACTAGAGACAAAATATGTGGTCAAAAGGAAAAAAAAATGACTATTTTTTCACCCTATAAAACCATGTTAGCCACAGATTGTGGATTCATATGAATCTCATCGAAACACTTATTTTATAGTATGGTTAAAATAACCATTAAATTTTTGGCATAGTATGAAAAATTAATAGTACTATTACACTTTACTCCTAGAAAGGGAAAACTTGTTCTTCTTCCAAAACCTGCCATTAAGAACAGTATTTCAGTGGCTAACATTCATCTTCCTGTCACAATTACGTTGCAACTCCAAGAGTATACAAAGTATGTGTTCTAGAACACAGTCTCTACACAGAATCTCTCCAAGGCACTAAATGCATTCTAAAGTGAGACTACTGACCAGAGAAAGGCAGGTGAAGTTTGCCAACAGCTAAGGTCACCCCTCAGATAATTAACTTTTTGTTGTTGTTGTTACTGCTCCTTTCTCAACTGTCATTCTTTCTTGGGACATGAACCAAATGAGAAGTTTCATTTTTAAGTATATGTCCAAGGGGCCAGAGGTTTGGCAATCAACTGCTATTAGAATCCAGAGCTGCTGCACACAATGCCTAACTGAATAAAACAGAAAAGGCCTACTTACCTTGTTATAACTCCGTCCAGCTGAATCTTTTTCGCTAGGTTTCAGTTCCTGCAGCTGTGCATCAAGAATGTCCACCAACTGCTCCATCAATCTCACTGAAGAACTCACATCCCCAGCAAACACGGGCCCTTTGGTATGTTTAGCCAGTTCATTGGCAAGACTAGCTGCGTTTTCTCCACTTCTAATCTGAAATGCCAATTTACAGTATCTCAGTAAGATTTCTTGTTCTGTATGTGGCTTCTTGTTCTTCTCCTGAGTATCTTTGTTGTGGTGAAAAATTTACTTACAAATGTATGAAAATCTGCAATTGATTGAGACCAATAACGTTCTCTTTATTTCAGATGATGAAAGGTTCTTAGATCCTCAACACACAAAAGAAATTCTTAACCAGACATTTAAAAGAAACAAAAGGAGGGAGGTTGGAATGGGGGTAGGGGTGGGGGTGGGGTGGGGGAAGAAAACCAGAAATCCTTTGTAAAAGTTTTCAGATAGTGCTCTCATTTCACTGCATCCATTTTAAACTGCTATTTCAAAATAATTTATTTATTCCAATGATCCAGAAATTTAAATCAGTATGTAATCAGTAGGACACTGAGAGTTAATATCTACTGCTTGCACTTAACAAAGGAAGATGGGAAAGGAGAAACTAAAATGTCACTGTATTCCACTATAATGTAAAATCTTTTTACTTATATTCTACTGTAAATATTTTTACTCATTCTATCATAATCATCTGTGATATAAACATCTGCTTGCATTCTGTGGATTCAGTTGCAAACATAATGATATTTGATTTATTAGGCCAATGCACTATTTGTCTTACAAACATCAAAAGGAGCAGAACTAACTAAATATGATTGAAATTAAGCAAGTATGTACTCATTAAAAAGCTTAACCAAGAAAACAGCATGCTTCAAAACATATGTAACTTTGAATAAATAGTTTACAGACAGAACTATGCATAATTTTTTACTTTTATACTGAACAAAGAGTCATGAAGCTGGTTTTAACATACAAAGCTATTTATGTTAGAAGTAAAAGCCCTTAATCACCAATATGTATCATATTAAAAGGTTCCAACCAACCTTCTGAGCCAGCTGATTCACCCAGTGTGAGGTACAGTTGCTAAGATCAGGGCCCTTAGGGTTCCATGTTCCAGTGGAAGCCATGCAGAGGTACGAGGCAGTTCCTACAGCAGATGTAGAAAACAACAGTGACATTGAAACCATTTTTCTGCTTGCATTCAGGAAATCAGCTATGATGATCCTACCCTGCATGCTAAATTTTGAATAAATGCTAATGGAAGGAGTTGACAATGATTGACAAAAAAGTAGGGTAAAATGCGGACTATAAGCAGTAAATATAAAGTCAGCATAGAAATATCAGACATTTCCAACAAACAACAAAAAGCCCTTGATTTTCTTGGGACTCATCCAAAATGATACTTGTAATGAAAAAGACAGCTGTAAGGAATGCACACTAGAATCCATGGGCAAAGATCTCAGGCTTGACCTAAAACTTTAAGAAGGAGAGGTAATTAAGGATCTGACCTGCAGTGATTTTTTTCTTTTGCAGTTGTCTACAGATGCTGTATTACTAAAGTAACAAGAAGAATAATGTTTGCTACTGTAAATATATCCTTCCTCAAGTAAAAATCACTTCAGTGCAATTCAGAATCTACCTAAAGTAAAATTTTAAATGTATCCATAATATTTTACAGGAAATACCTCTTGTTCCCTTGGGACATGGCCGTTCAACCATCGCTCCCCTGTGTGTTTGAGGCCACCATATGCCCCTGGCTTCTAATGCTTCGCAGAATCTCTCTGGCAGGGGAAAAATATTTGTTACAGGAGAAATTTTGGTTGTAGAAACTGCTGGAGGTGGTTTTGTCCCTTTGCTTCCTTCCTGGGATCCAGCTACAGTTGTGCTCATGGGGCCTTTCTGTGAAGTAGTGCTTGTGGTTGATACTGTGGTTTTGAACAGCTCAGCTGAAGAAGTTATTGTCACAGCTGTGGTAGGCACTATGGAAAAAAGATGAGCATGTTAATCTCAAACACACATATTCACATACAGGCACACAGGTGTGCCTGCATGCACACACAAAAGCCCACCCATTCAACTACCCCAAGACCAACAAGATGAGCATTATTGAGACATCAGTAGTAGGGAAGAAAAATAAACCTTTTCAATTATTCCAATTTATTCATATTGTTGGCTAAGTAGAGGCAGTTTAGACTTTACCACAGATTTTACTGTTTGACTCTAATTGTGTTAGGTTTACTTCTCAATGAAATATTTGACAATATAGTTTAAGTATAATTTCACCATAAATCATGTAATAGGAAATGGACAGTTTTGTGTAAAGTTTCAAAATACAAAGCAAATGCACTGTCACTATTAAATAACTTAGAAAAATTCTTTTTTGGTATAAATCCATACTCTATAAACCATCAAATTCAAAGTATCAACAAAAGCCTGACCAACTGCATATAAAGAGGACAACAGACAATTTAGTCACCCACTCTGCACCTTGCAGGAATATAAATACTGTGACATCTTTCTACCCAGCAGCCAATCTTGAGAGATTTTTGAGCATGCCTGATCAGACTCAAACAGAAGGTAAGTTTGGTATGTGGGTGCTGTTTTAGTAAGGAAACATCCAAGGCTTTAGTTTCTTTACTTTTGAAAACATAGGTATGAAAAAACAACTAGTTCTGGCAAGAGAAATGAAATCTCTCATCAAGATAACAGGTTAGATCAATTCATGCCTAATGCAAAACCAAATGTCAATGCATCCACTGTATCTTACTGACCCTTAACAGGAACGAAAGGAACAACAATTACACATTTAAAAGTAATAATTTACAAAGAAGTTTTTAAAAGGTTATTTTTTGACTTCCAGCATTACTTTCAGACTGTGAAATCCAGTAGGTTAAAAAGTTAATGGAGCTTATGTGTCCTTCATTAACTACCATTTAAATGAGTTAAACAACAGTAAAAAGTCTATCAGTAAAACTTTAATACTATCTTTTGAACTCTATTATGTGATCACACTAAAATTTTATCAACATTTGTAGTTACTGGCTCTTATAAGGTTTTAAGATAATGCTTAAATTTAAATTGTGAAAAGTACAGCAAATTAAAAATAACTATTTTTTCAAATAATCTTATAAAAATTAACTTACTTTATGCTTTATTTATACATAAGAAGCAAACTAGAACATTAAAACTTATTAGAAAACTTATTATTACTATGTTTAGTATTTTAAGCTCTGGTCAAGAAATAGTTGTTTATACAATTCTGACACTACAGACAGCGTATGCTAAGTTTATCAGAAACACTTGTTTCTAGACCTTTAGCAGGGACAAATATCTTGTTACCAAGAAGTTCATTATACCCTTTCTAAACCTTTTTTTTTTCCTTCTATAACAAGACAAACTTCTTTAAACATATGTTTTGTTTCCAGGGCATAATGTATTGACCATGAGAGATGCCTGTGTACATTAATCAAACATCAGCAGCGGCAGACACCTATTCAAACCTGTATATCTTTTTCTGCAAAGCACTTGCCTGACATCTTGTTAAACCTCTGTAATTTTCTTTTGATTACAATGCAGCCAGGCTTTCAGTGCTTTCTCAATTAACATTTGTCAAAAGCATCACGATCTTTTGCAGAAGTGTCAAATGACTGCTGCTGAATCCAATTTTAAAGGGGAGCGGAGAATCGGAGCAAAAAGAGAACAGGACAGAGTAAAATGGTTTCATGCTACACCATCTTATGTATCCCTCAACACTATACTAATTAGGGCATATTTCACCATTGAAATATGCATCAACAATACTACAATTAGTGATCTGAAAGATTCATAATATCCGAGTGAAGACAGGTAATAAAATGACTCTATTAAAATATATACAATTTCACACAACATTCTATTATCCTGTTTCATGTGTCTTTTGATAATTTTCGTACCTTTTTACTTTTTGTTCATCAAAAGAAGTTAAAGGGAATCAGCACATTATCAAAGGCAAATCACTTAAATATTGGAACTTCGTGAAAATAAACTTTAAGTGGCAAAATTAAACCTTTTTGGAGGACTACTAGAATTTCTGGGATTTTTCAAGGACAAAGTTTAGCAACCTCAAGGAAAGCAATTTTTTTGTAAGGTTGAAGTCAGAAATGCTGAGACATTTCTAGAGATTAATATTTCTTTCCATAGATGAAGACAGGGCATCAGATAATAATAAAAGCTTACACTTATTCAGCATTTATGTACCAGATCCTATGCTAATCAGCCTTCAAGGATCATCAGGTCACCTTAGTTATTAATCTGTACCATAACCCCAATGAAGTAGGACTAAGATTATCTTCCTTTTAAAGATGTGGAAACTGAGCCATAGAGAAGGTTAAACATAGAGAAGGTCACTTGTCCATACCCTTAAATGTCATGATCTTACTTTTCTAGGTAAAAGATTTTCACAGACACAGGAAAAGCATGGCATCTGCCCTTATTTTAGAGCATGTACCTGACACTGTGTTCTGTGGAAATCTCTTAAAGAATAAAATATGTGGGAAGGATAGTATAAGATATTGGAGCAATAGACTACAAAGTTTCATACTGAAATTCATGACGCAAGAGATTCAAAGCTCTAGATTAGCCTAAAAATGATAGCAGAAAACAAGGCAAACTTCATGCCCAGCCGCTGCTGCAGAAACCTATTCAAACCCATCTACCTAATCCAAATCCTAATATACAGGAACTTCATCCCAGTTATTAGGATGCCTTATCAAGCCCCTAGATCAGTGGTCGGCAAACTGCGGCTCACGAGCCGCAGTTTGCCGACCACTGCAGATGAACTGATGTAGCATTCTGCCTACTGTTATCATGTGAGTACAGAGAGCTAGAAACAGTGCTAATAAAATGCTAATAAACCTATTTAATAGGAACCCATGAAGATTTTGACAAGCACATGTAGAATGGTTCGATTTACTACGATGGTGTCTACTAAGGACTTGTTATTTATTACCGGCTTTTTTCCTGCATGAAAAGATTTAAGGACAATAGCCATTTAAGTGAAGGGAAGCATTTCCACCATCTAGGTCCAAGAACTAACCCATGATTCACTGAAGGAACTCCAACTAGCGTGAGTCTATAGTTTGGTAAGGCAAAACTATGTATTCATTAAATTTACCCTACTTAATGTTTGAAAACAACGGGCATCTTTATTTGAGAGCATTCATTTTCAGTGGGAAGATGTTTCAAGAAATACGCATTTTATGCTTAACACTTCCTAAAAAAATAATAAACCTAACTCTCTTGATAAAAATTTCCCCTCATATTATTGAAGTGTCGTACTTCATAATTAGAGTAATTATTCAAGAGCTGTCAAAACCCAAGACACAATATTTTTTGATAACATTTAGGATATCAAATTTGCAGTTAGATTATATAAATATAGAGCAATTCAGATTAAGAAACAGAAAAGAGTTAAAATAAGAGTGGAATGGTTTTTTTTCCTAAACCCACATTAGGGAGGAGGAATGTGAAAGGAAAAAACCAGACCTAGTTTAGGTAAATGGAGCAAATGAACTATGCAGAGATCACAGAAAGCTAAAACTCAAAGAAAAGAAAAAGAGGAAAGATTTATTTAAAAACCATGATCACGGCAAAGAAATAATACACGTGTACTGGGAGAAACAAAAGAGCTTGACAGGCAAAAGACCTGATCTCTCATTGCTCTGTCCCATCCGTTTCTCGGATCTTGCTTCTGGAAAGCTGACAGTGGCTTATTGGTTTGACCTAAATTTATGGGCCAGAACAGTTCTGCATGGCCCCATCCAGCTATCAGCACACATCTTGGATGAGAGAGACTGGAGTCTCTCTAAAAGCATATAAAGATAAATTATAAGGAAAGAGACTAACAGAATATGATTCAAACAGCAGCAAGAAAAATGTAGGTCAGATAAAACTTTTTACCACTAAGGGTTTTTTAAAGGGCCAATATGAATTTTGACTTTCTGGGAATATTTAAGAATGGCTATTTTGGATAACAAAACACAGTTGTAGGAACACAGTTACCAAATGTGTCTAAGCGTCTCATTTTCAATGCTGGTAACTACTCTTTCTAAAAAGCATCTAAATTATCAGACCTTTTCATCTGAAATGAATCAAAATATTCACTAGAATATAAGCCACATGTAAAAATAGTATTACTCATCTTGTATTCACGGAGTATTTTTTGTGACAAGTACACGGGGCAATTAGTATCTATTAACAATCCTTCAGGTATTGTCTCATGATGAATTTACATTTTTAAAAATTATTTTCTTTCTTATTTTGCTAATGAAGAGGAGAGATTTACTACCACCCAACACAAATGGAACAGCTCTGAGGGTAGTATAGATTACAAAAAAGGTTACCACAAGTATCAATACAATGTCAATTCCTGACTTTTGCCTTTTACAACCTATAAGATAAAGGGGAAGCATGGTCCTAGCTTTTAGGGGGGAAAAATGAAGATTTCATTGCAGAGTATCTAACAATAGTCATTACTGCTATCATTTAAGCCAAAAAATTCTAGACATACGTGAATCAGAGAAAAAGGGGCCTTGTACTAAGTCAATGTCGTCCCATCACAAATTTTGTTGTTGTTGTATATTCTTTTCATTATTATATGCTAATATACACATAACATTGCACACATAGTCCTTACGCTTTCAAAACTGATACTATTCAAAATTTTTGTTGCATGTACAGAAATTCAACTGCAAAAAAAGAATAAATAAATAACTAAAAACACTGGTGAAGGAATTGAGACATCACAGGGCACATAATAATTCAGGCATACAGTGCTCATAAGAACCTTTGCCATAACAGCTTGTATTCCATTTATAATGTGGGCTAATGTGTTGGGTGGCCCCTGCCATTCTGCATAACTATTTGCATCAGTCTGTTACTGTAAGTATAATAGCAAATAGCCTATAAGGAATATTTCTTGTCCCAGTGCCAACAATCATTGAATCAGACAGCCATTTGATGCAGATTTCAAAACACTGTGATGCAAATCTTACCTTCTAGTACAAAAGGACACCTTCTCAGAATTAACTGATGTCTCATTCAAACTGGTATTTGAAAAACTGATTCTCAGCAAACCTTATATTTAACTAAAGGCCTGGTGCAGGACTGGGGAGCGGGGGGTGGGGGGGTCCCTCAGCCTGGCCTGCACCCTCTCATAGTCCAGGACCCCTTGGGGGATGTCCGCCTACCAACTTAGGTCTGCTCCCCGGGCCTAAGCCGGCAGTTGGACATCCCCTTAGCTCTGCCGCGGAGGCGAGAGAAGCTCCTGCCACCGCCGCTGTGCTCACCAGCTATGAGCCCGGCTTCTGGCTGAGCAGCAGTCCCGGTGGGAGCACACTGACCACCCGAAGGCAACTCCTGCATTGAGCGTCTGCCCCCGGTGGTCAGTGCACATCATAGCAAACCGTTGGTCCACCGTTTGGTCGATTTGCTTATTAGCCTTTTATTATATAGGATATGAGGTCTGACTTTCCTAAACTAACAAACAAAGCCTTAAAGTTATTAATCTTTTTCCTACAAATCACTTGCATGTACACAAATTCTCTGAACCAGCACTACTGAAGTTAAAAACATAAATTAAATGTAGGACTGGATCTCAAGTTGGTGTTTCTACCAGGAATCAGGAATTTGGGCTTTAACAAACACCACCAGCCACTCGGTATCATGAATCGTATTGATATTTTGAATAGTATCAGTTTTGAAAGCGTAAGGACTATGTGTGCAATGTTATGTGTATATTAGCATATAATAATGAAAAGAATATACAACAACAAAAAGTTAAACCATAAAAGGCTATGACTTCTGTTTTTGAGGTTCTGATCCCATAACAATATTTAGAGCATAGTATATCCTAAACTATGTGGGGTACCTATAGTTATATTTAAGTATGTGGATGTGTCCTATTTAATAGAAGAAAAACAATATTAATTTCTGTTCCACCCTTAAGAGTTTGATTTAATCACTCTAAAGAACAGTCTGGCTCCTAAAAATTTGAAGTTACTCAATAATGTGAGAATTCCAATGAACTCAGTAAATTGAAACATTCATTCAGAACTTTAATACAAAAATATTGTTCAAATAGAAGACTCATAATTAGTGTAAGCTCTTAACTTTTATTGTGAGGATGAGTTAATCTTGTTTTCATAAAATATTCATTTAATTCAACCTAAAAAATTGTCTCCTACAGAATTCAATTCACTTGATAAACTAAAGTATATTTCCCAAGATTTAGCATTACTTCCTTGAGTAATGAACCTCCACAAAGTTACCTGAAGATAACACACAAAAATCCTTTGTGTGTTACATCTTTATAAAATATCACTTGGAATCATGTAATTTTTTTTGTGTCCATGGTGACAGTTGAAGTCACAGAAATATTGACCGAAAACCATTACTAATTTACCAGGAAATAAAAATGGGTAATTTTTACACGATCTAGGAAGCTATTGGATGACTCCCTCTCCTGCAGAGAGCAGACTTCAAAACACTCACTTATGCCTGGAGTTGTACATCAAGCCTCGCAATTCTCCTGGGACTTCCTAACACTTATTCCCCTTACCCACTGGCGCCAAGAAGTTAAAAGGTCTGCACAAAGATTGTAATCAATTCAGAAGTCAGGGAGGAAAAAAACAAAGCTAACAGGTTTGTTTGTAGCTGGTATTACTTTTTTAGCAGTGCCCAATGAGGCTACAATTTTCTGAAGCCAACATTTAAGTGAAGAAATTTGGGGGGGGGGGAGTTGAGGGGGGATGGACTAAAATAAAACTAAAATGTATACATACTATGAGATAACATGAAATGCTACATTATCCTTTGTGCTTTAACTATGAAAAGGGGGAGAAAATAAACAGGGGGGAAATTAAAGTCTTTTACAAATACGCTGTTCACAAAAGACATCTATACATGAGCAAGCAAACATTCTCACCTTGGGCAGGATCAGGTGGACCAAACTCCAGAGAATATCGTAAAATGAAGTTATTGTTCCACACGTAGAGTTGGTTATCTCTAGGATTGTAATCCACCGCAGCGATATACTGGTACTGGTTGGGGAAGGGGACATCCACATATTCTCCTCGGTTTAGTCGGGTATTGTAGATGTAGTCAATGGCGTTCTTGCCAGTTTCACTCTCATTGTCTTGATAAACTGACCTCACCACGTAGAGGACTCCGCAGATCATAAAAGCATTCGATGCTGCACGTTTGTCGTACACAGTCTCCCAGGTGGCTTCAAATCGAAGAGTGTATGGATTCAGCTGGCTAATAACTATCATGCCATTGTTCTGTTCAGTGGCATAAATGACCCATAAGCCATTTTCATCAACTGCTAGGTCGATATCAGTCTTTCCTCCCCATCTATACGGTGAGGTATCATGGTAGTTGGCATAGTTAATTATGGCCTCTCCACTCTTAATTCTAGTCCTCAAATCAAATTTCACAATATTCCTCGTTCTTTCTTTGTTAAAGAAGACAGCACCATCATATACCACAAATCCAGTACCATCTACTCGATTTGGAAGTTTGTATGTTGTTGTTTGGCGACTGTTTTGGAAATCTTCTATAGAAGCATATTCTATTAAAGTATCAGTACGATAGGGAGTCCAGGGCATGAAATAAATTTTATCTGCAGCCTGAAGAGGGTCCTTGCACCAAGCACCTGCCTTTTGCTCAGCTTCATATATACATGGTGAGTCCACAATTGCTTTCAAGGTTCCAGGACATACAAAAACTAGCAGTCACATAGAAAAGACAAGAATTAAGCCAAGTTAAAAAAAAATTACACAGGTAAACACACATTTTAAGGATCATAAATCAAAAGAGAAAAAAATCGTTTAATTAACATTCTATTTTTCCAAAGTGTATCCTTAAAAAAAAGTACCGCCCTTCTTTCCTCAAGTTCCCATAATCAATTCACTAGCACACAGAGTGGCTGGGGCTTATTTTCACACATATGAAGCTAAGTTTAAGACCATTCATAACTGAGCGGAGCATTTACATTTTTGCTATGTGTTTTTATTTGACAATATGATAATTTATGCTTTAAAACTTGAAGCTTTAGTGCACAACAGTGTACAAAATACTTTATTTTAATCCAAACTTTGTACCCTCCCCTTCCCTGGCCCACTTATGAGCCCCCAAAACCCCAAAGCAAAAGACCCAAATAAACAAAATAGAACAAAAAAACCCAATGTGAAGGCTTGTTTAGAACTTTTACAAAAGTTAGACTGAAAACAAAGGAGCTTCGATTGAAGAAACATAAATATTTGGAAAATGCAATTAGGAGCAGAGAAAAGTAAATACAAGGAAAGCAGTGATGAAGCAACCAGGATACCCTGTAACCATGGCATGCTATGGAGAGGGTTCTGGAAACCAGGCAAGATGACACTTTAATAATAAAATATCCAAGGGTGTCAGAAAAAAGAGATAAAGGGTGAAAAAGGACAGTTCCACCTCGCCGACTTCAGAGTTTTTATCCCATCACCAGATTTAGCAGTCACATAATCTCATTGTTAATAGTCGACTTCTTTAGGAGGTGCATTTATGAGGTCCTGCTGATTACTTTAATGTCAGGAGTGTTGCAGGGGAGGGGAAGGGAGGAGGTAACATCCATAAGGCACATAACAGGGAGCTGGGGTTCAGACTGTATATGTTATTTACCTTTTTGCTCCACTTCTATTTTAAGCATCGGAAGAAAAATAAAAAGAGTGCAAGGAAAAAAGAAACAAGATTAAAATAAATTGACTATTAGTCTAAGACTGAATTCGTAATAGATGCTAAATATAGGAAGAATAAGAGCTGCACTACTTTGGATAAAGAGAAATATACAACAGGAAAACCTAGCAGGAGAAAGATTCTAAAGTTACATAAAAAAACATGGATCAATCATTTTAATAGATTAAGGAGGCAATACAAATATGTTGGCATGTTGCTTCACTTAGTGTACCTAAATAAATAATGAAATTCTTCACTAATGCATGGTATACATACTCTTGCCTTTCCAAAGTCACTCAGCATTTTTATCAAGTTTTACTTTATATATGTATGCTATAGACACAAATGCATGCATGGGTGTATCATTTCCATTTATCTTATCATGTAATTCAAATTACATTGACTAAAATTATGTTAAACATAATAACAGCAAAACATAGTTATAAAAAATTACAACTCAATTTTGGAGCTTAGGTCAAATTTAATGAATATAGATGTTGCTACATTTTAACATTTTTCAAATATGTTTATATAACACAAAATATAATTATGCATCTCAATAAATGTTTTAACTGTTTTTCTATTATGTTCTATTTCTACAAAAATATCCATCTGAACCATACTAGTAAAAAAACAATGCCTCCATTACAGGAATATACAAATTTGCCCCATCTCTATCCCAATAGGGATTTTGAAGGTTGGGGTATGATAATGCATTTCTTTTCTACTAATTATTAGTAAATTTAAATATAAAAAGTATATATACTCCATAATATATAATTCTTATTAAATTCTCTATAACACATATCTCAAGTTGTAATACTAAGACTATTTTAAAAAAAAAGTAAGCAAAATACATACAAGGAAAAAGCAAGCACAGTAGGCAAGGAGAAAAAGGAAGAAAGAATTACGGTTAGCTCATTATGACATTGTCTACCATCACCAATTTACACAGAAAGCAAGCTCGCATGCAACAACAATCATACCAAGCATTCAAAGCAAATACCTTGACTCCACAGACCCCAGAAAAGGTAAATGCTTTCATAAAAACAAACCTGATTAGTACAGTGATATGCGAAAAAAATCCTCCCTCCAAGAAGTTTAAAGAAATGAATTATGCATTAAGGAAGGATGCTACATGACACTCTTATTGGTAAATAGTATTCTAATAAATTACAAACCATAAAGCACTATTTTAGATTTTATGTAGGCTTTGAAGTATGTTGCCTGAATTTCATAAAGTGTCCAGATTAATGTCTCTGCTGCTGTTTCTTCCCTTATTAAAATGCATTAGGGTGTGCTAGGACTGTATCTCCAAACTGATTACTCAAAGATACTGTAGTTGCACATTTCATTAAGATGTCGTAACGTGATTAATTTCTTAAATTTATAATAATTCAAGATTAAATACTGACCTCCTGTAATACCTTAGGGAGAAACATCACACTAATATTTTTGGCATAAAAATAGGATACTCCTTCCACATTAAGCTACCGCCCCCCAAACTACCCAACTTGGTGTATTTAACTACTTTCAGGAAACATACTTGCTTTATAATGTGCAATTCTGACTGCATCCGGTAAAAAGAAGAAATTAAGTGTTACTGACATGAAAAACTTTTTATAAACCACTAGTCCTAAAATTACTCCTCAGTGAAGAACAGTATTATACCTGCTTAGAATCAATAACGGAAGGGCGTGGTGGGAAAATGAGGATAAGAGAAATCATTAGTGTTGTGACTGTTCAGACTATATTTTTATACAGCTATATTCTTTCATAAAACGATGATTTTACTCAAATCAATTACATATAAAGGATGGGAATAATACACTTTAAAATATGTTACATACTTAAAATAGAACTTAAAACAAGTTCAATAAAGGATGTAGGAAGTATATTTCGTTTTCTATTAATTGAAAATGGAAGAGTTTTATTATTGGATAAATTAAACTGACAGTGCAGTTACTGAGCAAAATATTAAATAGGGAGGCTTTGTGATTTAAAAGATATATTTTTATTAAAAAAATAAAATGGACATAGGTTGTATCTAATTTATAATTCTGATGAAAACTGAGAATATTCAAAGATAAAGATTAAAAATAACTAAATAAAACCTTTGGTGATTAATGAATCAAGTAAGATATGGTATTTAAAACAAATGTCCTTACATTATAATTTTTATGAAAATCCAAAGCATAGGTATATGTCAAATAGGTACATTAAAATTCCTCAACCCAGAATAATATAAAATCACAGTAAAATTAATGAAATTAGCATTAATTAGCATCACATGCCAAATATATATGCAACTTGTCTTGAGACTATGTGAGTTAATTCATAATAATATGTTTACAATTCTATATACCACACAAACATAAATACATGGCCCACTAACATCAGTGGAGGACTACATGGATATGGAACACAAGAACTTTAGCCAAGCAAACTAACGCCTATATACTCTGTAACTGCAGTGACACACTATTTCATTTTGAATAATCTCATGTTTACTCATTAATAATGAATTAACAGTAATGGTTATTTCTTCATCAAATAAAACTTGTAGCTAAAATTATGATATCACTTTTATAATTTAGTGATCATCTGAAACAGAACACAAAAATCAATGCCAAATCCTGCCTACAGAATATAAATTTCCAATCTGATTTTCTCTTTTATCCTACAAGATCCTTATGAATTATTTTAAACAAATACATTCAATTACTAACACTTCTGTTAAGGATAAAGAATGTCCTGTGTACATATATTTTTGACATAGACATTATCTAGGAAGGAATATATGTCAGATATAATACATATGCTTGTCTGTAAACATGCAAAATAAAACTAACAGGTTTTCTAATGGACTCTGTTGAGTAAATTAATTATAGAATTTTCAGAAAGCATGAGAAGTTTTCTGAATAGCTTTTTAAAGAGGAGGAAACAGTATGGACTATAGAAGCTCCTAGAGAATTTGCTCTGGATAAAAACTGCCATAAAGCAAGATGGTAAGGAACACATAATAAATATTACCTAATGGTGAAAATTTTTTACTAAGTATAGTAAAACAAAAACACTACTAAAACAAGGAGAAAATTAAAGTTTCAGGCTTAAAATAAAAAGCAAGTGTGAAGGATGGGTACAATGAACAGAACCATAAAAAAAACAAAAGAATTGAGGAACAGAGAAAAGAGATAAGAAAATACATGGTCCTACTTAAGATCAGAACAATCTAAAAAGATCCTTTGCTTCATGTTATCATATTAGTAAAAATCATGCAGTTGATAGTGTGTCACTACTGTACAGTATACAGAAGTTATAATTACATCATTTCTATAGCAAGAAATCGTTTTTTTAAAAAAAGCCATAGACTTATTTCTGCCTTGTGCAAACTTCTAGAAAGGTAACAGCAAATTAATTCCCGGGTTTTATTTAAAGGACAAAAACTAAAAAGAACCAATACTTCTCTGAGGATAGCTATTTGCAAGTTTAGTGAACAATGTAAAATACTTCTGGAGAACTGAAAAGGTAAAATTTTGAAAGTTAGACATTCCAGAAGATATCCACTTTTCCCTTTCTTACACAGCGCAAGAAATAACTTCAGTCTGAAAATAATATTTGCTTCACACTGTTCTTGGTCTACAGACTAGGGTACAGGAACAGGCTCCAGAAAGAAACGATTCTTGGCAGCTCTGACTGATTCCACTCTTTGGGGATGGATGCTGTATTCCTTTTCTAACGTGAGGACAGAAACCATGCTAAATTCAAGTGAAAGTGACTTCATGGAACAAAATTTTGGTTAGCTTAAAAAAATACAATGTCCCTCTAGTGGCACAGGAGAATGAGTATGTGAGCCACCAACACTACACACGGGAGAAATGACATCAAGATCAGTGCACTCAGTGGGCTTCCAATCCTACAAATGGCATAGAAAATACTGAAAACATAAAAAGCATCCATTTCACAGTAACACAGGAGCACAGAGCAGGAATGAAAAGAAAAGATCATCTGTGTTTGGCCTTTAACTGATACCTCACAAAAAGCCAATTTATCAAAACTGTGGGTAGAAAAGAGAGAGAAAGTGCCTTCACACAATGTAAGAATGCATTGCTATTGTATTGGACATAGTACATCTATTAGAATTCGGCCATTTGGTTACAGAAATACTGATGGTTTGGATGTAGGAATCTGTCAGACCTAGAGATCTAGTTTTGGAGGTTCTGGAAAAAGTAATTTCATTATTTAGTTGGAATCCGATTATTTTTTTTTTTCCGGAGGAAAATGTACCAAAATTAGCTCAAATGAATAAAATTGCTGCTAACGAATTTTTAATTCAAATTCCTATGAATTGAGGCAACATGACACTTTTTTTTCCAAGTTAAAAAGTAATGAATACAAGAACACTTTCAAACAAACTACCTTATGAAAATTAGGTAATAAACTGAAACTTTTTAGTTGTCTAAAATGTACAATGAAAGTATAGAATACAATTTAGAAGTATAAACTTTAAGGTTTGGAGGAAAACTGTACAGAATTAGAACATTAGCTGACTCCTACTTAGGGCATTTCCAATGGAATTTTAAATATCCCTTTATGGACTTCACTATAAATGGATGTTAGGCCAAATTAAAAATAGAAATATGTGCACTGCACGATTTTGTCATATCTATGTTGTTTAGGTTTAAGATGTCATCACTGAATCTGATCAAGAAATGCTCCCTTAGGGACAAAGGAACCAAAAGGGAAGCACCGGCCTCAGTTACTGCAATGGTAGCTTTTCACAGGCCCTGAAGTTACCACGACAGCAGGTAGCCATTCAAATAGCTTACAATTAAAACCAAAGTCAATTCCTTCTTTACAAAACTGTGAGCCAAACCAATTTGTCAGCAACTGGTATCGGGCAAAAGTACAGATTTCTATCTGTCCTATTGAATAGCTAGTTCAAGTTTGTTTCCTGGAAAAACACTAGCCTTAAAAGCCAAACACTTAAGAACACAGACAGACACTTGGCCAGCATGACACGATGGGCTTCCTTCCACACTCTGTGAAGCTAATTGGAGGCCTGAGTCTGTTAGTGCTCTGCATGCATAATGGTTTTGTAGGCCATAAACATATGCTTCTTTCACGTGGGTAGTCTTTCAGCATCAACGAGGAATGCTGGAGAAAGTGAAACATGTCAATTTCATACTTACTGTAAGGGACACATTCATACTGGACTTCAAGATATTTGTATGTTCCAGGACATGGATCAGGAAATACATCTGACCCAGTAACTACTATACACTGTGTTCGATTGTTGCACCTGGAAAACAAAACAAATCATACTTGTGTGACACAATAATTTAGTTGCATATTTTTGCTAAAGAGATATACTAAAAGAGAACTGGTTCATTTTCTCCTCAAGCAACTAGTACTATGAAACAAAAAATTCAACTGACATTAGGTTGCTTGTCATTATGGAAGAGTACAAAAGTCATATTTGCTTTGTGTTATAATATTTCTGTTTTGTGAGTCACACTAGATTTTAACTTGAAGTAAAAAGAAAAGAGCTAATACTTCTCTATTATTCTACTACACCTTTTAATTAGAAGTTTTACCATAATCAACAAGCACTGAAAAAAAACTTACAAATATACTCTCCATATTTAATAAATAAAATTACAATAAAAATGTTACTGTGACTGAACAGAAACATACAACCACAAATTGAATAGCCTGAAAGTAAGGTTTTTTTGTGTGGGTTTTTTTGTTGATCCTCACCCAAGGATATTTTTCCACTGATTTTTAGGGAGAATGGATGAGAGACGGAAAGACAGGAAGAAACATCAATGTGAGCGAAACACACCAATTGGTTGCCTCCTGCACGAGCCCTGATCAGGGTCCAGGCCAGGAAGGAGCCTGCAACCAAGGTTGCAGCCCTTGACTAGAATCAAACCTGGGACCCTTTGGTCTGCAGGCTGACACTCTATCCACTGAGCCAAACCAGCTGGGGCTGAAAGTAAGTTTTGACAACATATTAAAAACAAAGGAGGTGCCAGCTTTTGAAGTTTATCCTCTAAATCCAGTTTGGTGTTAAGTTTCCTACTATAATACATTCTATACTCTTGAATCCTACATTTAAAATTTAGGCCTGGCCAGCGTGGCTCAGTGGTTGAGCACTGACCTATATGAACTAGGACCGTGGTCGGCAAACTGCGGCTCGTGAGCCACATGCGGCTCTTTGGCACCTTGAGTGTGGCTCTTCCACAAAATACCACGGACTGGGAGAATCTATTTTGAAGAAGTGGCTTTAGAAGAAGCTTAAGTTTAAAAAATTTAGCTCTCAAAAGAAATTTCAATCATTGTACTGTTGATATTTGGCTCTGTTGACTAATGAGTTTGCCGACCACTGAACTAGGAGGTTGCAGTTCAATTCCCATCGTGACACGTGCCCAGGTTTGCAGGCTTGATCCCCAGAGTGGGGAGTACAGGAGGCAGCTGGTCAATGATATCTCTCATCATTGATATTTCTATCTCTCTCCCCATCTCCCTTCCTCTCTGAAATCAATAAAAACATATTAAAAAATAATAAAGATTTAGCATAGTGCCTGGCACATATTGAGTGTCTAAACATTGTTTTTACTCTTTCAATTTTCTAGATTAAGGTACTGGTACTATGATATGACTATGAAACTTGGTTCTTCTAAATCAAGACTCCCTGAAACATAACATTAAAAAGAATGTCACTGATATGCTGCCTAGGATGTTACAACTGGAAGTATTTTCTTATTGTTGTGTTGTCAGTGAATTATCAATATTTTTAGAATTAAGATAGAATTCTAGGCAAGATGAGATTTATTTAAGTTCTATGAATTTATCCAAATGATCTTTTTTATAAGCTTTTTAAAGGCAAGCATTATCCTTTATAAGTAATATTTGCAGGCTTTTATTATATTTCTGATACTACATAAATTAAGAAGCAAAGCAACCAGAACAAGAGCATTATACCAAAACATATTTAACAATTTGAATAGCAGACATTCTATAGTACATACAATAACTGGACTAGGAAATTGTAAAAAAAAAAAAATGAAAAAGCAGCCCAGTGTTTTTCTTTTTAAACTAGAGGCCCGATGCATGAAATTCATGCAAGAGTAGGCTTCTTCCTTCCCCTGGCTGCTGGCACCAGCTTCCCTAGGGCACCTGGGACCCGGGCTTCCCTTGCAGCCCAGGCTTCGTCTAATTAGCATATTATGCTTTTATTATTATAGATCCTCACCTGAGGACATGTTTTTACTGAAGGGGGATTGGGAGGGGAAAAGAAAGAGAGAGAGAGAGAGATGTTGATGTGAGAGAGCAATATTAATCAATTGCTCTCCTGGATATGTTCGCTGACTGAGAACTGAACCTGCCACCTTTTGGTGTATGGGATGATGCTCCAATCAGATAAGCCATGCAGGCCTGGGCGCAGCCCAGTTTTTAGCACAGCAATTAACTAAAGGACAGTGGAAGGAGAACTGTGTCAGAGAGGTAAGTACGTTAACAAGTCAAACACCTTAGAGGCCATTTCAACTTAAACCATTTTGAACCGTCCTTAAAGAACAGCAAGACCTGAAAACTTCTATAGAATCAAAAAGGTAAATTTTATAGGTCAAGGTATATTAGAAACAAGTCTTAAATATCAAATAGGTTATAACTCATATTGTTTGTGTGAATATTAAGGTAACATATTTTCTCAAAAGCAATCTATAGTACTCAGTGCCATATTTTTAAAAAACATATCATACATAATAATTTCCAAAAGCATGGATAATGTAAATGGTGCTCTGTCACATTCTTCTGTTTTACTTTCATTATTCTCTATTTCTTATAAATCGGTTCAATCTCTTGAGGAAATTTGCCAAATGCTCTCTATTTAGTGTAAGTGTATTATTTTAACATAAATCACAGAATCAATTTTATATCCTAAAATTTAAATAATAGAAGATAGATTTAAGATTTCTCAACAGGTCAATATCTAATGTTTTAACTAATGTTTCATTCTCTCCTTTGTTAAATTTAGAGCAAAAACAGATTTTGCTGCTTTTTATAAGTGTCTTATTTAATCTCCCAGGAACCTTCAATGACTAACCTAGTCCCCATAAAACCTAACATTCTTTAAATTTCTTTCTTGTATATACTCATACCTACAAGGGTCCTCCCTTTATATAACCCTCACACCTTTCAGAAACAAAATAATCTAAATTCTTCTGAGTTAGATCCCCTTTTATAAAATTCCTCTGTATACATTTTATAACCACTCAACAGTGTTAAGTTTGTCATGCTGCAAATGGTTTTAAAACGTATCTAAAAGATATTCATGACAAAAATCCCCCAAATAATTCCACTTGTTAGTAAACTTTTCATATATGTATCATCACTGTCCCCCTTCCCACAGAAGCCTTCTCTCACGTAATCAATCCAAGAACAAGTGAGAGAGAAAGAAAATTGTACTCAAGGCTGAAATGCACAAAGAGCATGACGGACTCTGGACCAAAGTGAAGAAGGATGTAGCTCAAAGGATTCGGGGATTTATATCTTTTTTCAAAAATAAAGGTTACCCAGTTTTTTTCCCACTAGAAGGTCAGAAAGAATAAATATGACTTTAATATGTAATTTAAATTTTTCATTTTATATTTTTCAACGTCACAATATGTTGACAAGAAGTATACGAGGGACAAAGTATTCCTGCTTCCATTATTCTTAAAAGACCAACACCATGTAAATGAAAAGTAATTGCTCATATTTACTCTTTCTGATCTTTGTATTAGTCATCTCACCAAAATTAAAGGTTCAAATAAGTGTTAAAAGCAATTACTATCATTACTAATCACACTGTACAAAACATTCACTTTAAGTCAGCAAATGGTATTAATTCTTGGGCTATCTTCCTAAGTACAATTGAAGGTAAGGAGACTTAATGGAGGAGTTCCTGCAAGTAAAACTATGTATATCCTATCTAATAAAAGAGTAATATGCAAGTTGACCGTCACTACAACACACAAGATGGCCGCCCCCATGTGGTCAAAGATGGCCACCCCATGTGGACACAAGATGGCCGCCACAAGATGGCCTGCAGGGTAAGGCAGTTGTGGGTTATCAGGCCAGCAGGGGAGGGCAGTAAGGGGTGACCGGGCTGGCAGAGGAGGGCAGTTAGGGGTGACTGGGCTGGCAGAGGAAGGCCGTTGGGGGGGGGACCAGGCCTGCAGGGGAGGGCAGTTGGGGGAGACCAGGCCTGCAGGGGAGGGCAGTTGGGGGGAAACAGGCCTGCAGGGGAGGGCAGTTGGGTGGGACTAGGCCAGCAGGGGAGGGCAGTAGGGGGGGTGGGGGGAACCAGGCCAGCAGGGTAAGGAAGTTAGGGGCAATCGGGCCAGCAGGGGAGCAGTTAGGCGTCGATCAGGCTGGTAGGGGAGTCATTAGGGGATGATCAGGCTGGCAAGCAGAAGCGATTAGGGGCAATCAGGCAGGCAGGCAAGCAGTTGGGAGCCAGCAGTCCTGGATTGTGAGAGGGATGTCCGACTGCCCGGTTAGGCCCAATCCCAGCTAAATGGGCAGTCGGACATCCCTCAAGGGGTTCCAGATTGGAGAAGAGGGTGCAGGCTGGGCTGAGGGACATACCCCTCCCCCATGCATGAATTTCATGCACAAATTTCGTGCACCGGGCCTCTAGTTTCTAGAATAAATGGCATCTCAAGATGTCAAAAATGTTCATTTTATATATCATACATTTAAAAATTTTATCTTGAGGGGGGAAAGTAAAAGGTTAATCAGCAAGAAGTGGAATGCAGAAGTATAAAAATATCGAATCTGTATAGCAGTATCTTGATTCATGGAAAAGAAAACCAAAGCTTTTAGAGGACCAAATGATGGAAATAAAAATACAGACTCTGTGCATTCAATTATGAATGAAGCAAGTAGCCTTAAGTTTCCACATACAGTAAGTGTGGGACACAAAGGAAAAGGAAATACCCAATGTGAGCTGTTAGCATGAAGAAAAATCTGAAAACCAATACACTGCGGGTGAGAGTCTACAAGTGTAAACTGCTATCATTTAAGAAGATAGGGAAAGAGAAAGCAATAAGACACAGACGCAAAGTTAATTTCCTCCAACTGTTCTGCTCCAAGTTTTCACTGAAACAAAAATGAAGAGGCACACCTAAGCCAAGAAAAGAAAGGCATGCATTTGTTTGTTTTCTCAGCCCTAGGCATAGTTCCTGGTCACAGTTCCTGGCATAACTTTCTCCTGGGGAGAGAGGTATCTTTATTAGGAAAGGTATGGTTATACTAACAAAGTATCAGTATATTTTAGTAATACCATGTGAATTATGTTAAAAATCTACACTTTTCTCAAATGTTAAGCAAGAATTAAAGTATGAATGAGAACAAGGCAGAAGAGAAAAAATAGGGCTTTTTAAATAGGTGGACCATTGATTACAACTTGAAGGAAATACAATTACTATTTATCATAAAGAAAATGGATTCTGGATATTGATTAAACACTTCAACTTCAATAAAATTTATCTTATTTTATTTCATATTTGTAAAGATGCACAGATGAGTTAGGCTAGTTAAGCACTGGTCCTTAAAAGATGTGGTCCTCAGACCAGGAGGACCAGCATCAACTGGGAACTTGTTAGAAATGCATTCTCAGGCCCTACTCAAGACCAACAGACTCAGAATCCAGAGGCCACACCCAGCAATCTGAGTTTTAACTAGTTATGTGGGTGATTCTGACGACTAAAAACCACTGGGTTAGAGAACAGTTTAGGTAGTTTAGCAAAGAATAAGTAAGTATTGGAAACTCATTATTTTGCTCTATACGTCTTAATAAAATACAAGTGAAATACAAATTAAGAAATGAATAATGTTTATGCAGCAAATATATAATAGAGTTTATAATGTTACTATGACATCATTTGCTATTTTAATCATAAGAAACAAGGGTTTTAGTTGCTTTAATTGTGAGCTAGCAGACTAGTTATTTATAAATTCCTAACATGAGGGGTCTAAATAAGTACAACTTCTAGGAACATGCATATATCACATGCAAGCCCATTTTTAAAAACAGAGAAAATATTATTTTTTCCTAAAAGTTTGCTAGCTAATGAAAATTTTGAACACTAAATAAACCTGGACATAAATATTTTTTGACAATCTGTACCAATAAACGGTGTTCCCTAGGAGGACACTGTTAAAAATAATAATAACAAAAAACGATTCAGTGTAATCATTGCAAATTTTTCTATATTCAACCTTTGACTTATTTACTCAAATAAACTTAAACAAAATGACTCAACTATAGGAAGAAGTAATATGATTGTTTTTTAGAAAGAACTCAAAAGTTGCATAAGTGGCAGCCCTTGCAAATAATGTCTAAGCAATATCTGAGATATAATGTATGATTTAACATCTAGTAAATAAATAAATGTAAAGCACTCAGTCTCAAATTCTAAGCATGTAATCATTCTTAATATCTAAAAACACTTCCAAAAGTTGGCATGGTTAGACCAAAGATAATCATTACTTCACATGACTGGGTTAAGAGCACTATCAAAAAATATCAGTGCCCTAACCGGTTTGGCTCAGTGGATAGAGCGTCGGCCTGCGGACTGAAGGGTCCCAGGTTCGATTCCGGTCAAGGGCAATGTACCTGGGTTGCGTGCACATCCCCCAGTAGGGGTTGTGCAGGAGGCAGCTGATTGATGTCTCTCTCTCATGGATGTTTCTAACTTTCTATCCCTCTCTCTTCCTCTCTGTAAAAAATCAATAAAATATATTTTAAAAAAATATCACCTATATATTATTTCTATACATTCCTTTAGATTTCAAGTTTCTATCATTTTAATATTTATTCCTCTAATCTTACTAATCTAAAATGAGAATTCCATGTCACTAACTTAAATCCAGTAATGAAATGTTTTGTAACATTATCAAGTTCAAATACCAGAATAAAAGTATTATTTCTGATATTAATATTCATCAACTTATATTTTTTAAACATAAAAACCATCAACTACAAACCAAAAAAATCCTAAATCCTGCTTTATAGGCCATAAAGCTGCTTTAAATGGAACAAAAAGACTGACTTTAAAAAAATTATTTTAAAACTCATTCCTTGTCTTTCTACTCTAAATAAGAAAAAAATCTACTCAGGAATGAAGCCAAATGTATATCTCTAAAGCTGAAGAAAATAAAATTGAGTAATTTTGGAGATGAATAGTTTACTAATTTACTTCCTATATACAACAGAATAGCAAACTTTAGAGTATAATATTTTAAAGTCAGTGATATTGTCCAGGTTTGTGCATAATATGTAAGAAAAAATATACTTCAAGGAATATATAATGAATCGCTCAATCATCACAATTAGGAGATGGTAAAAAATGAATAGTATTAAAAGAGTTTATTTTATTTCACAAATGTAATAAAAATTCTCAGGTTTCAATATTAACTTTTAAGGTAACCACAATATTTTTTAAATTAAGATAAATGTTACCAAGAAAAAAGTGTAATTAATCAAAGGCATTTTATAAATGTGTAATATCATTAATTTACATACTCGTACATAAAATTCACTTAGAAAATGTCATGCACAAAATAATAGCAGTACAGTCTTTAAAAAAACAGCTTTTTGGGGGAACACATGAAATATTAATGCAAACTAACGATTAATATGCTGCTTTTCCTTAATCTTTTAAAACTGTAAATGAAAACGCACAATGCACATGTTACTTATTATAATTTGAGAATATATTTTACAAAACACAATTATAGCATATCATTTATCACTCAGAAGCAAAAACAATTGCTATTTGGGAAGATTAGCTTTTAAAAGAGGCTTTAGAATCAGAAAGTTCCAGCACAGCTCCTTACTTAACTGTGAGTCCATAGCAATGTTTTAAACCTTTCAATCCTAGCTTTCTCATCTATAAAACATAATACCTTCTTTAGATGTTTGTTGTTAAGGTTAAATGAGATAATGCAGGCAAACTCTCTGTACAATTCCTCAACAAATATGAATGACCAAAAACAACAAAATATGATTAATAACAATAACTACTCCCCTTGTATAAGATAAACATCGACTTGCAAACCTTAAAGGGGCAGACTATTTTATCTTTCCGTAGAAATCATACTGTGCACAGGTTTCCTGTGTTCAGCTTAAAAATAGGCCGAACTATTCATGCAAATTTGTTTCCTTACCAACACCTAATCTTGAACTGTACAACGCCCAACAAATTGCTTTTACTCTTCTTTTGATTATTCTTATGCTCATTATTACACTTTACCAAGTGCAAAGTATGGAGATGAGATTCCATGAGTAATCTATTGTGAGAGGTGTTTTAATCAATAGCCTTGTTCTGCTGGTTACGCAGGGGCTTCTGTCTTGGCAAGATAACTTTAGTTTATCCAGTCATGCTCCAAAAACCATTGGGAATCTTCAGCAGATCATTAGATACACTACAATAAAGCTTTGGTACATTCTCTTTGCCTCCTTAAATTACTTCTTCCCTGTCCCATCATTCCTCGTCTCGATGGCACTGCATTATTATTGCATCTCCCCTAAACCTTACATAGAGCTGTGTCTCCAGGCCATACGATGCCATTTTCAATTGAAGCTTCCACTTGAAAATATAAATTAAGAAAATTTCATTATCTCCTGCCAGGGGCCATTATTCACCACAGTTCTAAGGAAGATTAAAAATTCAAAATCTACTGACTTGAACAAATACTCCAGCATTCAACAAAAAAGCTCAGAAAAGTAAAAATTATCATCATGACAGAAACTAACAATTAATGTTTGCTGGAATTGGGAGCCATCTTCTAGAATTAGAACAATTCTTTATTGAGCCTGTATGTTTGGTGAAGACTGCTTCAACAATGTCAGTCTCCCAGTGGTATCTATTATTTAAAAAACTCAATTATAAAATGATATCAATAATAGGTCTGTTTCTTTCCTGAGTTACTTTCTGTCTTGGTTAAACGTGTTCACTTTTTGGAGATGAAATTAATGTATCCAAGATTCCAGGGTATCACGGAATGATACCCTTTCCAAAGTGCCAAAATAAGCAGAACATTCACAGGAGTGCCCTGGAAGAGTTCAAACCACAGCCACATGGGGAATCATCTCTTCTCAATGAACAGAACATGTATGGTTGAATTATTGCACTATAAATGCATTTTTACCAATGAAATGATGTCCATTCTTGAGCTTCAATAAAAAATTATGTATCAATAAGAAAATTTTATTCTATTCAAGTACACAAGTTAAAATTTTAGAAACATTACCAAAAGGGTAAAAAAGAAAAAGGACACTGGCAACCTATAAATTCTTATCAGAAGTGATTATATGCCTGACACGTAATAGGAATTCACTAATTATTTTTAAATAAATTAAATAATGATGAATAGTTAACTTGGCTATTTCTGCTTGCAAATAAGCACAGTTAAGAGAAAATAAATACTAGACATCCAATTCTGCTTCAATCAGCTATACTTGATTCTCAAAGAATTCTGTCAACTTGGACACAGTTTGCTATAATCAAAGCCAATAATATAACACTTGTGGAGACAGATCTACTTAAGGAGCAAGGGGAAAAGTACCATTTGGCTTACAAATCACTTCATACAACTAACAATTCCAAATAAGCAAGGAACATAGTATTGCAGATACCAGGACCCCTGTCTTTTTTAGTCCAAAGTTAGAATACATTTTTATACAAGTGGCAGATGATCTTAGAACATGAAAGGTAAGTTCCAATCCAAATAGATTTGCTCAAGCAAAGTAATTAAATAAACCATGAGATACGAAGATATAGGTAACAACCATCCTCACTAAAGAGGGAGACTGAGTTGAATGTTAAACCAAAACCAAACCTTTTATTTTTTTACTGTATAATAAAGTGTGTGTGTTTTTAATCATCTAAACTTCACTTCTGTGAGCTAAGGAAAGTGGGCCCTGCTTTCTTTAAATATTTATTAATGATGATCTCGGAGCCTAACTAATTGCAAGGTAAACATAACATTAGGAAGCTAAATGGTGTGTAATTAATATGGTTAAAAAAAAAAAAGAGAGGAGTTCTATAGTAATGTTCCCATTTGTCATATAACTATGCTCTCATAATTTATTTAACAATTTTGTGTATTCTAGAAGATTTCTACCCATCATAAAGTCTTTAATTCTGTAGGCATGTTAAAATATTGTACTCTCTAAGCATTATAGAATATTGTGCTATTTAAAGTATTTTAGTATCATGGAAATAAAATTCAATTATTGAAATAAAGTCACTACCAACATATGCTTGAATATTGGTACATGCTTGAGTACATAACTTGAAAAAAATAATGTAATTTCTATTCCATTTAGTTTCCTATATACTGATGTTTTCAGAAAAATTAAATATAATCTTGATGTGTTTTTTTATTGCAACTGTAATTAAATCTTTGCAACTGTATTTTAAAAAGGTATAGAAAAAGCCAATGTATTATTTAAATAAGTATAAGCAAAAATACAAAATATCTTTCTCTATTATCAATATATAAGCATAAACCTGTATGACTGAAAAGTGTACAGTATGTAACAGAAATAGCCAAATAAATAAACATCAGGTAAACCTACAGCAAGTTAATAAAAGCTTGATTAAGATCATGCCCAGAAGATTGTCATTCTGTTTTTTCAATATGTTGAAAGCAGGAATAACATAAAAGTGACACCTTCCATAATCATTTGTGTTTGAGTAAAATATTGTGTCAGGAATAATAATCACAAAGTATGCATACTGTAATATTTATAGATAAATTTGCATCTTAGAAACTTAAAAATATCCTCAAAAATTCCACATTAATTACTGAAATAAGCATTTTGAAATGGCATTGCTGATCTGCTAAAGACAACTTTCTATGTTTTGGGAACCTTTGAAATTCCTTGCAGTTTTTATTGAACCTTGGGGTCAGTATAATGCAAATTAGGCTTAACTCACTCAGTTCCTTATTAATCCAGTACAAAATTCTTGTTTTCACAAATGCACATTCAACATAAATGTGCTTGCTTTTACAGTATTAGCAAAATAAGAAGTATTTATTTACAAAGCATGCCACTTAGACTAAGTTTCATTCACAGGGTCATCAGGTCTAACTGCTAGATAAAAGGAAAAAATAATAATAATTTAAGTGGAGATAAACTATAAAATATTGAAATACTTTAAAAATATCACTTGTGTCCAGCTTTTCAAGAACTCTGCTTTTATTAATTCAAAAGCAATTATTATGATCTGTATCAATTAGGAGCAATGATTTTTGAAAATTGTTAACCTACAATAGTTTGCACTTACAGAAAGTATCACATTATTAACAAGGAAAATCACTATGGGATGCCCTAGTTAGATTAAATTAGCAAGAAACTTGTTACCAGACCATATGAAAGACATAGTGTAATAAGACATGACCTTGCAGAGTCGTGGAGCCAATCCTGTGATGTTTTACCCTCCTCTAGCCCTTGCTCATTATCTGCAAAGTTATAGACCCTTTTGTCAGGGGTTCTTTTCCTTCAAATTGTGAGGGGATTTTTGGTTTCTAAATATTTAATTAGTCCTGTTATGATATGAGAATTGTTTTACATGCCAAGCATTTTGATTTTCATATTCTACTCCTTCTAATTATCCTTAGATTTAGATTGGTCATCCTACATCTTTTCCTTTTGTAATTATTTACTTCTTAAAGATCATTTGGTGGAGAAATATTTTCACCCTGGTGACTCTTCTTTTCCACAAATGGCTTTTCTGGTCTGTTAATTACCCGCTCAGAGGATTAGAGTTTGAAATAATGCAAAAAGAACCTACAACCAAAAGGAATTTTAGAGGGCAAAACTGAGTAAACCAGATTTTTGTTGCGGCTATTTTAGATTCACCTTAAAGATTACTCCCTTGGTTTGGATATGACTTTGATAAATAGGAAAATTAGGCCATAAATATTTTTTCTGCCTCCCAAGATGTTTGACGGGGTGTCATTTAGTCACTATTATACATCTCTGCATATACACGAAACAAATTTCTAGTCTAATTGACAGCTAATGTAATTTCCGCTTTAACAGAACTCATTTTGATTACAGCACAGCAACCAATGTTCACAGAACTTCCTACAGAAATCAAACTGAAAACTTAAAAACAAAATCATTTTAAATTTGTCTACCTGTAAAAAACTTTAGACAAAGTATGATATTTTGTTGAATCATTTAATCAACTCAGGAAAATTTACTTTTTATTTAAATGCCTACATTTATAAATGCTTGTTTGTGTGTGTGTGTGTAGTTTTTTTAACAATTGGATTTCTCATTCTTCTATATTATACTAAAGTTTTACCATTTTAGGAACAATTCAAAATGTCCCACTGATACACACTAGATGCCATTTCCCTAATAAAAACTGCACAAACTTCGTATAGGTATTTACCTAATTCTTCTGTAAGATAAGAGGTGAAAAACAATAAAGCCAAAAATCTGCAACCACAGACTCTTGGAATACTGTTAGCAGCAAAGTAGGTGTGGAAGGCTAAAAACAATCTTTAATACCCATAATATAAATAATCAAATTCATTAGAGACTTATAAAGAGGTAGATATGCTGTGGATCATACACTCTCAAAATTAATGGAGTCTTACCTGACTGTAAATACATGGCAAATTTCACTAGCTTATTTCTGATAAATCAGAACTAATCTTTAATCATGACAAAATATTCATAATCTAATCCTTTTATCAAATTGACTATCACTGCAGGAGTCTCATGTGTTTGCACAATTAAAAACCCCATGTTAGCTGCATATAATAAGGCATTACATTTGATGCAAATCCTTTTCTATTGAAATAAGTGCCAAGCTGGCAGCAGGAAGTAGCTGATAAGAAAGCAACAGGCACTGCTGATGGCATTCTCGATAACTGAACACCTTCTCATAAGCATTCAGCCTACAGTGTATTACTCAAAGTGCTCTTTAAAAAAACAAACAAACACAGATCAAAGAAGTGTCCTTTTGCCGCATCTCAGTCACAAAGGCAAGAACTTATCTAAAAACAGATAGATAATAGAGAGGGAGGGAGGCAGGGAGGAAATGATGATTTTATATCCATTCTGGTACTAGAAACAGTACTACTATAAGACATATCAGCAATATAAGACATAGCTTAGGTACAGAAATACCTAGTTTTAAAAGCAGAGTAATACCCTAAATATACCACATCCAACCAATATCTATGCAGGGGGGGAAAAAAGAACAAATGGATATAAAATTACTTATTAATGTTCTCTGCTACAAAAAGAGTGAATATATTCACTATATTCATTTATATTAATTCTGAAACTATATTGTCTCAGAGTTAATATAAAGGGCATGAAACCCTTGTTATTTTCCATATTGATATTATAGTTAAAGTCAGTTTTTTAACATATATTTTATAAGTATTCCATAATTTTGAGAACTATAAAGAGCATAATCTTTGAAAAATCCTTTCCTCCTTAGACTACGTGCAAGAAGAGAATCCACAAGGCCCCCGAGGAAGAAGAAAGCTGATGAGATGCTGCATGCCATGGAAAGTTAGAAACGGTGAGGACAGAAGCTGCTTAACTCCCTAATCAGACCTATCGTCAGTATTTCCTCAACATACAGTACATTTTCACACTTCAGGCCATTGCTCAACACTGTCCATTCCCCATCAGATTTTGAAAGTGCATGGTGCTACCTCAGCGATTTGAAGTCATTATTTCTGTGCATCCCTCATCTTCTTCACCAGATTATAATATCTTTTGAGCGGTTAGTGCCTGTTTTTAAGAATCTCTGAGCCATGTTCAGTGCATAATGCTGTGGCTTATCTAAAATTTATTAAGTCCATAAACATCAATCTATAGACTTGAAAATATTCTTCCCAGTCATTCATAAATAAATTTAGAGTATTTGTCACATTAGCTTGTACATTATACAGCTTAATAATTATGTGGTAGCATAAACCAGTGAATAAAAGATAAATATATAATTTTCAGAAGTGAAAAATAGTTCCATAACCGTAAGATATAAATCAAATTATAAGACTTTTCTGAATTTTGCAGTTTGTATAAGTTTTTAAAAATGACAGTGAAGCTAGAAAGCTTCTATTCCATATTATCTTCCTAGCCTGAATTAGCTTCCTATCAGTAACTTGTCGGAAAGGCTCAGTTCATCACGACCTATAAAACGTTAGACGTGAAAGCTTTAAATACCGCTAATGCCATGTACAGGCTGTGGAGGACAGGGCTGTGTGCTGTGAAGCATCAACCCTGCTCTTCTGAGAGCGAACATGCTCTCTCAGGACACAGATATAAACAGGGTAAGCATATTAAATCATGAGTGGCGAGGAAAACATCTTTATGACTGCAGATTAAAGACGCAATGCACACTTTATTATATTATACACATTGAAATCTGTTAACTATTTTAAGATTTTTTACAGATCTTACAAAGTAACAGCTAAATCGAGATTGTTGTAATTTAATAAAATGTATTTGCAGTTATATATTTTATAGCAAGAGTTTTAGAATTACCTTTATTTGCAAAGGGCATTCTACACTCACACATAAAATTATGTATTATGTTAGGAATCACAGCAAATTTATTAGCTATATTTGATATGTCATTATGAAGAAAAAGAAACAAGAGAAGATCTTGCTATTATCTTTGACCCTTCACTTTTCCATTTCAGCAATCTCATTAATGTCAAAAGGCCATGAGAACGTCTGCCCACTTTTACATCTCAACAGCCTGAGCAGGGCAAAATCTTTTTCAGGAATGGTTTCTTCTTTTTTTAAAAGAACAGCTAAAAAGCTTAATAAAGCCAGAATATTACCTTTATTAAAGAATAAGGACCACATGACAAAGATAAACTTTAGAATGTAAAATGACATTTCTGAACCTGAATTGGGCATTTCTTTTTTGCTTTAAAACAAAATTAATTTTCAAATTTTTAAAATGTTTTTAATTGCCAGATTCCTGTAATGTATATAACAATATCACTGACAGAACTTTTTTTCTATTGAATAGTATTACCTTTCTTAGGTTGGGTAAGCAGGAAGTGGAATTTCATTGAGGCCAAAATCTCTGAGAGACACACAGTGCTTTCAGAAGGATCCATGAAACCATGAGAAAGCAGTTGGGTTGAGGGAGAAGTCCAATGTGGTTGCAACAAAGGCCCAGCAAATTCCTAAGGGAGGGAGCTCTGGAGTTGGAAAAGCCCTTCAGAGAAGTCTCAAAAGGAAGCAAAGGATGAGGAGGCCAAGCTTTTGTGCTCTGGCATTTGGTGCAGGTTGCCTGCCTCTCGGGAGAAGAGTTTAAGATCCCTTCAGCACATGGCAGCTCCTGGGCAGGGACCACTGTGAGCCCATCAGCAGGCAATTCCCCAGGCAGCTGGGGGAAGAGAGTGAGCCGCCTGAGCCTATAGGGGAAATCTGGAAGGGACACCACAACATCCACTACACAGCACTGGCACAGAAAACAGGTTAATTACAATTGTTTTCAAAAACAGGTCTTTTAAGACGACTTCTCATGTTCACGGTTTTCATAGTATTTTATCTTCTTGTACACACTGACATGTCAATCCTGTCTGCTAAGCGATAGTCAATGGGTTTCCTATAGAGCAATGAACCTCAACAGGCAGCTTTTAATTGGCCCACATAGGAAACCACATTACTATTAATTCCACAGCTACAGCACAAAAGAAAGCCATTGCTTCTCTAACTCTAGAGCAATTAGACCTCTCGGCTATTTGGCTAACTCTACTTCATGATACCCAGTGCAGTTAATTATATTTTTTGATGTTAATAGTCTCTGTCAGTCTCAAGCATAACTTCTCTTTGATGAATATTTAAATTATATTTGAATAAAAATAATCTTGGTTACATTTCATATTCAGTAATCATCACAGCTTAATAAAGGTCTACTCGTCAAGAGTTGAAATAAATGGCAATGCACATATTAAAGGTCCTAAATCAACTTATCAGATAATATATGGGTAATTAGCCTATCTATCTCTCTAGTTACCTAACATATGTGTTTATATACATTTTAAAAGGTATATTTTCATTCACATAAAACCCAGAATTAGATTTCAAATGTTACTTATAAACATTTTTTGCAATAACATTTATAGGAATTCTTGAGTAAACAAGAACATCTAAGGTCTGGGTCATAAGATAATTTAATATACTTAAAAAATTACCAAGTTATAAAATGTCCTAGAAAAATCAGCATACATTCTCTTGCCTACCCTAGCTATATTGTTTTGGCAAATTTGAAGAGTAATAAGAAAAATAAAACAACTTTCAGATAAAGGAGGCAAGAGCATACAGAGTCAAGACAATCTCTTCAATAAATAGTGTTGGGAAAATTGGACAGATACATGCAAAAAAAACCAAAACTAGACCACCAACTTACACCATACACAAAAATAAACTCAAAATGGATAAAGATCTTATAAGTAAGATGGGAAACTATAAAAATCTTAGAAGAATCCATAGGCAGTAAAATATCAGACATACGTGTAGCAATATTTTTACCAATACAGCTCCTAGGACAATGGAAACTAAGGAGAAAATAAACAAATGGGACTACATCAAAATAAAAAGCTTCCTCACAGCAAAGGAAACCATCAACAAAACAAGAGAGCCCACTGCATAGGAGAACATATTTGCCAATGTTATATCCAATAAAGGTTTAGTCTTCAAAATGTATAGGGAACTCATACAACTTAACAAAAGGAAGATAAAAAATCCAATAAAAAAATGGGCAATGCACCTAAATAGACACTTTTTAAAGTGGACATACAGAGACATATGAAAACACGCTCAAAGTCACTAATCATCCGAGAGATGCAAATCAAAACAACAATGAGGTACCATCTCACACCGGTCAAAATGGCTACCATCAACAAATCAACAAACGACAAGTGCTGGTGAGGATGCGGAGAAAAAGGAACCCTCGTGCACTGCTGGTGGGAATGCAGACTGTTGCAGCCACTGTGGAGAACAGTATGGAGTTTCCTCAAAAAACTAAAAATGGTACTTCCATTTGACACAGTAATCCCACTTCTAGGACTATATCCCACGAAATCAGAAACACCCATCAGAAAGGATACATGCACCCCTATATTCATAGCAGCACTATTTACAATAGCTTAGATTTGGAAACAACCTAAGTGCCTATCAGCAGATGAGTGGATTAGAAAAGTGTGGTACATCTACACAATGGAATACTACACTGCTATAAAAAAGAAGGAACTTTTACCATTTGCAACAGCAGGGATGGACCTGGAGAGGATTATGCTAAGCGAAATAAGCCAGTCAGAGAAAGATAAGTATCACATGATTTCACTCATTTGTGAAATATAATGAACAACATAAGCTGATGAACAAAAATAGATCCAGCGACAGAGAAGCATCCAACAGACTGTCAAACCTATGAGGGAAGGCAGGGGAGGGTAGGAAGAGGGATTAAGAGATCAACCAAAGGATTTGTATGCATGCAAATAAGCATAACCAATGGACACAGACAGTAGGGGGGTGAAGGCATGTGCTGGGGGGGGTGGGGGGGTAGTAGCTGGGGAGATGTCAATGGAAGAAAAAGGAGACATATGTAATACTTTAAACTTAAAAAAAAAACTAGCTATTTAGTTCTACTACTTTCGGGGGGGGGGGGGGGAGGAATAATTACAACTAGAAAACCTGGTACCAAAGTGAATATTTATTTAGAAATCAAATCAAATCACAACAAAACATGTTTAAAAGCCTACTATTATAACAAAGCTTAGATTAATATTTTAGTAAATTTAATTGCTTGACATTTCTTACAATACTTTTGTTATAATGTTTTACTCCACAATCTATAACTGCCTCTTTATCTAACAACTTTAGTGTCAATTTCTATGATTCTGCTTTTCCTCTAAAACAGCTGATTAAAGTTTGTTTCTTATTATTGATGGTTGGTATACATAAAACATGCATCTACAATGTCACAGGTGCTCATGTTGACCTGCTATGGCCTGTGCCCCACAAACACAGGTATTTTTATTATGATTCTATTTTATATGATACTCATTAAAAGAGAGAAACAGGATGATGCAGTTATAATTTTAAGTACCACATTTTATATGTTCTCTATGCATCTACCGTATGTACTCCACCAACCATACACAGGAAACAACTTCTGTTTTTATTAGTTATATATGAGAACCAAATCTTCATTTACTGTTTTACACACTTAATGACTGAAAGAATTTCCCCCAGAATAGCTTCTGGCTTCACACATGCAACCATTATTTCTCCACATATTTCAGGAGCACAGGACACATTGATATTGTAATATGACACCTGGCCTTGCACATTTATGTCATGATCAGTAATGCGGTATACTGAGTAATAGGAGTATTTCTAGAGGCCATTTTTCTCCACCAGAATAGCTAGCAATAACTAAACTGTGCATGAGTGTCTGCAAACCACATAAAAATACCCCACTAAACCCAAACTGAATTTATCACCAACTGAACTTCCACTTAACAGAATCCCAAAATGCTCTTGGCTACTCCTAAGTGACCATAAATGAGGGGAAATATAACAAAGTAGAGGTCAAAGAATGAAATTAAAACCTCAAAAGATTGTTTTTAAATATGAAACTTCAGCACATTTTACAAAAACATATGACTCCGTGAGCACACTGCTAGGGGCCCTAACAACACCTTGGAAGGAGCCTGTGTAAGAGAAGGGCTCTGACATTTAAGATTCATTAGCTTCATGTTAAATCCATCTATAGAAACAGATTAATATTCTCACAAATTATAGGCAAGTTCAAGAGCAATAACATATGTGTAGTCTTAAAAACACTACAAAAACAGAAATACCAAGCCAAGTTGGGTCCCTCGGCCTAGCCTGCACCTTCTTGCAATCTGGGACCCCTTGGGGGATGTCCGAGAGCCAGCGTTGGCCCAATCCCTGCAGGCCATGATGAGGGACTCCACTGGTGCATGATCGGGGCCAGGGAGGGACCACGGGAGGGCTCCAGGGCATATCCGGGCCTGTCTTGCCCAGTCCGACTGGCTGGACCCCAGCAGCAAGCTAACCTACCGGTCAGAGTGTCTACCTCCTAGTGGTCAGGGTGCGTCACAGCGACTGGTAAAATGGTCAAATGAACAGTCGGACACTTAGCATATTAGACTTTTATTATATAGGATGACTCATGTCAGACACTCTTAAGGTCATGAGGACTGTGTTTAAGTGAGTTCTAAAACTATGTCAGTATTGTTTGCATATAACGTGAAGAATTATTGAGTGAACTGTGACATATATTAGTTACATGATATACTTCACTGATTTATGTGAAATAAACAGATATTTGGATTAAAGAATTGCTCACTTCTCTGTATTGCTTCATTTTTCCTAGAAATATCTGAGAGATATTATCTCTAAATCTAACCATGGAAGAGGAAATAGCACTAAAAATTATAACTAGATTGCTATATTTTATACAAAATACATAATAAATTTAAAAGAATAGGTCTTTAAAATCTGTAAAACAGATAAATATGCATTAGTAAAACCTAATTGCCTACAATAATTTTCCTTGAATGTGTACCAAGCAGAGTATTGATGCTGCTGTTTTTGTTATTGCTGTTTGTTAATATGATCTAGAGTTGCACTATCATTACACAATATATGGAAAAATTAACAGGCCCATAGTAAATGACAGTTTAAGTTGTTTTTGAATGATTTAACATCAAATCTTTTTCTTTCTTCACTTAATAAAATTCGTTGTTAGTGTACATCATGAATAATACTGATTCACAATCCTGATTTTGATATGGCAAAGTAGAGCTCCTAAATTGCAAGTAAAAAAACAAAAATAAGAATTTGGAGTAAACAAATAACTAAGGATATTTTCTCCACCAAATAACATATTGGTAATTTTTTAACTTACTTAGAAACTTCAATAAAATAAAAAATTATAATGAGGGTATTATGCTAAGTGAAATAAGTCCAAAAGAAAGACCAATACCATATGATGTTACTTACGTGTGAAATCTAAAGAACAAAATAAATTAAGAAACAAAATGAAAACAAACTAATAGATACAGAGAACATATTGATGGTTGCCAGTGGGGAAACGGATTGGGGGGCCAGGTGAAGTGATTAAGTATTATTGTTTGGTAGTTACAAAATAGTCATAAGGATGTAAAGTACAATACAGGGAATCTAGTCAATCAGTCCATTAGGATAATATGTAAATAGACCGAAAGGCAGAACTGGAACAACTAGTCGCTATGACATGTGCTGACCACCAGGGGGCGTGTGCAGAACATGGTGGGCATCAGCCGCAGCGGAATGGTGGAGCAGGTGGGGGTGCCAGACCAAGACACCTGGTCGCTGTCATCGGGGTGAGCCTCTGGTGGTTACTGAAATTATTTGCTCCTGCATACTGCAGTCCTGCCCACGCCAGCAACAGGTGCGAGCGGGCCGGCGCTGTCAGCGTGTGGGAGCAGGGGAGGGAGTGGGGCTGGGGGCAGACAGGGGCCTGGGGGTCACGAAGGGAGGGGCCGGGAAGGGGCGTGGAAGATGGGCCGAGACCTGCCCCTGTGACCACTGCAGCCTCTCAGCCCACAGTTCCTTTCAAGATACACGAATTTGTGCACTGGCCCCTAGTATTGTAATAACTATGTATGGTATCAGATGGGTACTGGATATACCGGGGGATCACTGTGTAAAGTGTATGATTGTTTAACCACTATGCTGTACAAGTGAACCTAATACAAAGTAATATTGAATGTAATTGAAAAGTAAAATTTCAAATTAAAAAAAGAAAATGAAAACAACATTCTCAACATTTTTCAAATTATATTTGGTTGTTATTTACTATATAATAAAATGTATTAAATTAACAGTATATTTCCAGACAGTGAAATTATTCCAAAGCTTTCATGAAGTATATGTATTTATTTCCTAGTAATAAACATCAGAATATGAAGTTGTACTACATATGAAAAATACAAATTATTAACTGAAGTTACAATTCATAATTTCTTTTTTTTTTTATACCAGCAGAAAATATGCATCATATTACATTTCAGTAGCACTTGGCTATATTAGTGTTTGGAGGGAGAAGGGGGAAACTAAAGAAAAAGCCAAATCCAAAAGAAAAATAGTGACTATGCCTTATTTTGAATCTGTAAAATAAAATTCCATTTCTATTCTCTACAACTGTAATTAAATACCTATTTATATTTGTTCAAAGTATAGTTGTCTTTAAGATGCTTGTAAGCCATATTTCTACACTGACACTAGTATTGTGACATCAGAAAGCAGATACGCCCTATAAAGAAATCACATTTAGATCCAAAACGAAACACTCAAATAGGTATTTGAATGTTTTCCTTTAGTTATTTAACATTTGACTGTCTGGAATGTTTTAGTAATATAACACTGAATTGGACCTGATTTCTGTCAATTAACATAATTTAAATTTACTTGACAAAAGCAATATTTTTTTTTAATCATCACCCAAGAATGGTTTTTATTGGTTTTTTTTTTAATGAGAGAGAGAAGGGGGAGAGAGAAACAGAGAGAGGAAGCATCGATGAGAGAGAGAAACATAGATCGGTTGCCTCATATATGCACCCCGACTGAAGATCAAACCCTTAGTTTGATTCCCAGGAATCAAACCTACGACCTTTCAGTGCAAGGGAGAACACTTCAACCAAGCCACACTGGCCAGGGCCACCAAGCAGTATTTCAGTGTGTAGTAGGGAATGTTCTAAGCGAGTAAAAAACTACAAGGTATATAACAATTTATGTACTATTGAAATATTATTGTCACCTCATCTCTAAAATGGGAGAGCTGGAACAAATAATATTCAGACTATGAAAAAATTATTATATTATTGAAATGTGTATGTCAAATAAATATCCACATTTGCTTTTATCTATTCACCTCTCAACTTTGGTTTAAAAAATAAAGACAAACTTCTAAAAATAAAAACTGAAGCAAAATCAACAGAGTTGAAATGAGGTATGTCTTCGCTTTTAAAAATTAATTTCGCTTAATCTTTAGGAAATACTGAAGATCAGCAATGCAGTGTCCCTAAGGAAAATGGTCCTGACTTCCCTGACGAATGGACATATATAAAAGATAAAAACCCACATATTAACCAGAAATACCACTGAAAACCAGCCAATCACACTTTCATTCTTAGTCTTCATTATCCAGTAGAGTTATTTTACTAAGGTTCATTTTAAAAGGAGAAACAAAGGCCCCTGTAGGGCAGAATCTTTGATGTGACATTGTTTCTTCTACATTTGCTAATTAAGCAGGGTTGTAAGGGATATTTAGATGATTTGTCTTCTAATTCATTTTATAATTCATTAGTCTTTCTTACACACTAAATGTGACTGTTTAATATGGTTCATGTTTATTACTGCCAATAGTCTCCCCTTTCTATAATAAGTGCTTTGGTTTAAATGTCCATCAGTAAGTGACATGCAAAGTATGTGTCCAATTAGATATGCCAATTAGAGCTTTAATGATTATTTATTACTGTACAAATATTCTAGAGTCTATACTAGTAACCTCCCAATCCTTGGCTAAGGAGAGTTGCTTATAATTCCAATTAGTTGTCTTAAAACAGCTCAGCCACAAGTAAAAGAATTAGTGGAAATCCAACACCTAACAGAAAATAACCTAAGTTAATCACACAGAGATGATGAGATAGTAGCATCTGAGTTATTAATTTTTCGCAAGTACATTTCATCTTAATGGACAAATGGCTGGTAAGCCTGACACTACAGATAGATAAATGCACTTGGGTTAAAGAGCATAAAGGTAAGAATGTAATTTCTCAGAAATGGCAGGCTTACCTCCTATGAGAATAAATAGGTACACAGAATAAGTATACTAAGCAAGAAAGAAGTATCCCTGACCGGTAAGTATTTTGAATAAAATATTACGAAACATTGAATTAGATAAAAATGCAGATTGGGCAAGTATTTTTCAAAGAGAAGGCCATAAATAGAAAGGAGTGTGGCCAGGCTGACGTGGCTCAATGGTTGAGTGTTGACCTATGAACCAGGAGGTCACGGTTGGATTTCTGATCAGGGCACATGCCCAGGTTATGGGCTCAGTCCTCAGTGTGGAGCGTGCAGGAGGCAGCCGATCAGTGATTCTCTCTCATCACTGATGTTTCTCTATCTCCCTCTTCCTTCCTCTCTGAAATCAATAATACCATTTAAAAAGAAAAGAATGTGAACATCTTAGAAAGGGATTTGAAGTTTATTGTTACCTATAAAGAGACATCAAAAAAACAAAAAGTTAATTAAATTAAAAAACTCATATAGCTCGGGCTTTAATACAAAGCTTCTTTATGAAGACTAAAAGATCAATATAGAAGTTGAGAGGGCCATATGTCAAAGAGAGTATACCCACACTAAAATCTATAATCAGGATGTCTGCCAGAGAACAGTGGCAGAACTGTGACTGCATTTTAATGGATTTTCATGGTTAAATTCTGAGAAGCTCCCAACAGTCATTCTAGAAAGGTTTTAGGTGTATGTATCTCCTGTCTTTAAGTATTTCACACACCCCTAATATCCATTATATTACTTAAGAATAACAAAAGTATAAATTTTAAAACCCAAATAACAAAATTATTATTTAAGAATCATTACTTATTATTCAAGAATAAATTTTCATTCCACATTTACTGAGGTTATAGATATGGATAAGTGGGATGTTTCAGACCCTGTAACAAATAATTCAACCTTTTTAAAGGTTCACAAAATGAAAAGAAGGATATCATGTTGCCATTCCTTCCCAAGGATTTTTTTAAATGAGGAGAATATATCCTTGCCTCCACCTCTCCGCTATCCACGGTATTGCATTCCGGGTTCGTTACCTTCTCTCAAGCGCAGTCCAAAAAGATTAAATGCAAAATTCCAGACCTAAACAATTCTTTAGTTTTAAATCGTGTGCCATTCTGAGTAGCATGGTAAAATCTCCCGCGGTCCCACTCTGCCCCATGAGAGAAATGAATCATTCTTTTGCCAGAGTATCCAGGCTGTGTATGCTACCCACCTGTTAGTCACTCAGTACCTGTCTGGGGGCAACTGTCTTGGTATCGCAGTGCTGTGTTTAAGTAACTATTATTTTAGTAATGCCCCAAGCACAAGAGTAGCGATGCTGCTGATTCAGATATGCAAAGAGAAGCTATAAAGTGCTACCTTCAAGTGAAAAGATTAAAGTTCTTAACTTAATGAGAAAAGGAAACACACCACATGCTGAGATTGCTAAAATCCATGGTAACAATGAATCTTCCATTAGTGAAATTATGAAGAAGGGGGAAAATCCATAGTAATTTTGCTGTCACACCTCAAACTGCCAAAGTAAGGCCACAGTGTGTAACAGTACTTAATTAGAAAAGGCATTACATTTGTGGTGGCAAACATGGTCACAAAACATGTTCCGATGGAACATGTTGTACCAGGAAACATTGAGCCTATATAACACGTTACCATAACAACATGTTGTACCAGAAAACATTGAGCCTATATAAAGACTTCATCAAGGGATCGCTGAAATGAGTAACACGAAACTATTTATTCAGTGCAAGTAAGGATGGATACATAGATTCAGGAATAGGTATGGCATTTTATCATCTTACATCACCAAAAGAAAAAGAGTAAGTATAGTACAATAAGGTATTTTAAGAAAGACCACAATCACATAACTTTATTACAGTATATTGCTATAACTCTTCTATTTTATTATTAGTTACTGCTCAACTTATTTTGCCTAATTTATAAATTAAACTTTATCATAGATATGTATGGGGTGGGCAAAAGTAGGTTTAAAGTTGTTCATATGGAAAATAATACAATATTTATTTGTATAATAAATAATAAGAATAAACTCTGTGTTTCGTGTACTCACAACTTTAAACCAACTTCTGCCCACCCCTGTGTGTACAGAAAAAAACATAGGCTATATAGGGCTTGGTACTAACCCAGTTTCAGGCATCCACTGTGGGCTTCAGAATGCATCCTATAGATGGGGGTGGTTGGGGGGGGGGGTTTGAATGCAGTATGAACCAGTGTACTGACTGAAATGACAGTTGATTCCCCAAGAGTAATAAGAGTGTTTAGATACGATGAATCCCAAGTTCCTCAGCAGCTGTAACAATCTGCTATTTAACAACTCTCTTAAAATAGAAGCAATTGTGTGTGCTTTTCTCCTCCCATAAAGGGCCCCTTGTTATGTGCCTTTGCCTGGTAAGGCGTGGCAAGAAGGGAAGTGGAGAGACAGAGGGAACGGTCATTCTGTTTATTCCAGACTAAGACATTCATGATCCTTTCTGCAGCCTTACTTCTAACTGCATGCTGGGAGTATGCACTCAATGTTCCATCTCACTCTGCACCCACTGTGATGTAAAGAACCCTGGGACAGAAAAAGTAACGCATGTACATATACCATAATGCATTTTTTTCAAATTGTCATGCACACAAGAAACTGTCACCACCTGAGTTGCTGTTGGGTTAAAATGTTAAAAATAAAATGGAGTTATTATACTTGGAGATAACAGGGTGGGAAACTGGTTTAGAAATTCAAGGATAGAAGTTATTGAATGGGGTATAGGACGGGAGTAGATTAATTTGGTTCCTAGATATTTGAGCTCATTTCCATCATTCTAACCTTTGTGGAAATGATCTAGACTCTAAAGTAAGTTTTGGCACTCACTTCCTTAGCTTAATTTAACTAAATTGTACGCAAATACTGTCCGGTTGACCACCTGATTTTTCTGGTCTGTGCAAGGCTAAATGCCGCTTTCTTGATTTCTATCCTGAAGAAATACTATCTTGAAAATCTCAATGGGTTATTTTACTGGAGCTCTCTAAATAGAATTAAAAAAATCTTCTAAATCAACAAGAGAAAAAAATGTATGTGTCTTATACTTTGCCGCTAGCTTACGAGACATCTCCTCCTGTGCCCATCCTGTTTCCTGGAAGGTAACTTTACCTCTTCCCTCAATGCAGGCGTTCTCCAGGGCTTTTGCATGCTCAAACTACATGAACTCTGGGGGTACTATCATCTGTTCACTTGTACTATCAATTCTATGTCTGCTTCATCTATATGTTCTCTCACCACTCTTGTGAGTACTTGCTCTTGTAAACTATAATTACTTGACAAATCATTTATTTTTATACTCCAACTTATTCCCAAATAAACTTAGAGGAGTTTAGATGGGTAGTATAACAAACCAAAATAGACTTGATTTCATTTATTTAACAAGAACCCCAATATAGTTAGTTTTGCTTGAGGTTCTAGTCAGTTGCTATCTATATTGCGAGCCAAAAAAAAAAAAAGGCTAAAAGCTTTTAAGGAGCCAGACTAATTCTTTAAGTCTATGACACTATTTTCCTCTGGCAATTTTGATACATACACACACACACACACACACACACACTTATCTTTGAATCATTGACACGTGTTATAGCATTCCTACCAGAGAGAAAAACTGAGGCATGTATTCTTACCATCTTCTTGAGAGCAGTACATACCAATTTTGGAAACTCTTTGTATTGACAGAGGTACACTGACAGTACGAGTTAAGGCTCTAAAACTGAACCTAATACCCAGGCACCTTAAACTTACCTTTAATACAAAAAACAAAAACAATAAACATTTACTTTCAGATCTCTAGGCCAAAGTGCTAAAAACTTAAGGACATGTTATAGAGAAAAATCTTAGGCAGCAAACTACCTAGATGAGAATGCACAGATTCTTAGAGCAAAGAACATGAACAGAAAGACAGTTTGAAAGCAATGCAGAAGAGGATCTCTGGTACAATTCAGCCCATCACTGTAAGACACAAACTAGACTGTACCCAAGTGCTGCAAAGAACCAATATTGCAGGTAAATTCTAATTTACTTATTCATCAAATACCTCAGAGTAGTAGCTGGGAAATTTTTGCCTTTAATAAATTCAAGCTGTTACAACAGTTCACATATTTTTTTAAGTTACCCCACTACTGTCTTCAGAGTGGTAAAAAATTATCTCTAATAGTGATTATTTTATAAAATATTAAAATACATACCATTTTAGAAAGGAATTTATTTTCTCACTTTTCGGATTGAGCCATTTGGTGTACTTATACGACAAGTATACTATCAGTTACTAATAGACTCTAGGTTTCACACTTTAAATGATCAAAAAATAGAAAACGAAAAAGGAATAACAACACTTTTACCGCCACCACATTCACAATTACAAGTATATTTATTTACTTGCCTCTCAACTGCTAAAGTGATAGAAAATTCTGTGCCAATTTCCATCATTACAGAAAAAAAACAACGGGGAATTTCAAACTTCATAGAAAAATTCTAGTGCTAAGAGCTTTCCAAATAGAAATTTTTCTACATTAAAGAAAAACAAAGTCTCTTGTTTGCTCTATTAAATATCACATTTTTTATGACTATAAATGGAAAAATTTGCCAAATTATTAGGAGTTTGGTGAAAATAACTCTTATTTTATTTGTACTTATTTTTAAATTTAAAAAAACAGGGACAAGTAGTATATACACTCAAAAATGATTCAGTAATAATTCAGCTGCACAAATATTGTTTTCCATTTTTCTTACAGCTATTTGTAACCAAATAACAGTCAAATATGACAGACTGCCTTAAAGGTTTAATGGAGTAATTATAAGCTACCACTATGACACTCATTTTTAAGTCATTTAACACTTTCTTCATTGTAAATAAAGTGTTCATGTTTAAATTGTCACTGTGGTGATTAAGTAATTATAAGCCACCAGTATAATACAATTAAAAAATGGGGTTTCTATAGTTAGTTTTGGAATTGACCTCTTATTTACGTTAATACACATAATTTGATTAGAGATTTTGATAATAAAGGTACAGAAAACAACTGTATGCTTTTATAAAATTTAAGTACCTCAAAACTCCATTTCCTTTCAAAAGAATTTATAAAAAAATGCAACCCTGCTTTTATAACATAATCCTATATAAAAAACCCTGATATGAACAGCGGAAAGACAGGTCGCTATGATGTGCACTGACCACCAGGGGACAGATGCTCAACACAGGAGCTGCCCCCAGTTGGGGCTGGCAAGCGGGTAGTGCGAGGCTGCCAACGGGGGACCCCCCCCATTACCCCACCCGCCAGTTCCCCCACAGAGGGAGGCGACCAACGGTGGCGGTGGGGGGGGGGGGGCAGGGGAAGCAGGGCCGGTGAGCGGGCTGCACCAGGCCTCCAGCCACGGTGGGTGCCAGCGGGGGGCCCCCCTGATCACCCCACCAGTCACCCCACAGATTGATCTTTATCACTGGCCAGTCCTAGGGACCCCCTACCCTATATATTGGGAACAGTTTCTTACATTTAAAAATTAAAACCTGGCAAAGCTACTCTAACACTGAAAAAACAGGATGATGGCAGCAATGACATGCATGGACTCTGGCTTGCACATTTTGTGATTCTGACACTTATAACTGTGTGACAAAGCCAATTGTTTAGCTTTTCTCTGCTTCCGTTTTTACACCCATAAGATGGGGAAAATGGTACTAGTACCTCAGAAGGATCATGTTATGTACTACTTTTTATAATCAGAGCAAAAAAATGTAGCTGCTCATACAACAGCAAGATGCCTTTCACCTGTAAGAAAAGTATGGTCACTGGTGCATGCAGCGTCCCGGATTGCGAGAGGGATGTCTGACTGATGGTTTAGACCCGACATCCCCTGAGGGGTCCCAGACTGTGAGAAGGCACAGGCCAGGCTGAGGGAATTTCATGCACCGGGTCTCTAGTGAAACAATAAAAATAACTAACTTCGCCCTGACCAGTTTGGCTCAGTGGATAGAGCGTCGGTCTGCGGACTGAAAGGCCCCAGGCTCGATTCGGGTCAAGGGCATGTACCTTGGTTGTGGGCACATCCCCAGCAGGAGGCAGCTGATCGATGTTTCTAACTCTCTATCCCTCTCCCTTCCTCTCTATAAAAATCAATAAAATATTTTAAAAAATAATAACTAACTTCGTGTCTATCTTGCATATCTCCTATAATGTTATTTATAAGTATGACAAGACATGTATATTAGACATGAGCAGAGCAAGGACGATGGGCCAGGTACAGAAACTCACCAGGGTGGAAAGTCCCAGATGCCTAGCAAGGGGCAAAACTGGGAAAACAAGAACCTAGCCCCCAGGGTAACCTATCCTCCCGTGGAATACCACTGGTCATGCAGTTTGAACCCCCTGACCTTTTCCTCCCTACAAATAACATCTAGGCCTCAGTTGTATTTCTGCTCCAGGCCAAGAAAAGCAATAAAACCAGACAAGTGATGTTGTGGCTACCTCAGGACCAGCTATCTAACTAATGATCCCCTGCCCTGGCACCGACCAATCAGTGGAGACCATAACTCTAAAACAGCGTAACTGGAAAGCTGATGAATATTCTATTAAGACCATTCCCTGAGACTTCCTCTAAGATTCCCACCTGCAAGAAAGATAAATATGCTCAGGACAAAGGACCCAGTGCTCTCTCTCCCTCCAAGGAGCATGCCCATGTCAATCTCCCACATGCATGTACCCCCTAAGAGACTCCATGAGATTTGCAACCAGGGAGCAATGGGCTAGCCCCCTGAACCTGTCTCCAAGGCCCTCTTGTCTCTGACTTCTCAGTGAGCCAAAGCAGCCCGGCCTGGGCTTTCCCGTTGCTCCTTCTATGCCCTTCGTTGTGTCACTGTCCTAAGTATATCTTTGCTGCCATCATGAACCCAATACCCTTTGGCTCAGTGCCTTCTTTAGGTGCCTTCTTTAAGTACTCCCATCTCCCATCCCCTTTTCCTTAAATAAACTAAAAATTTTCTTTCATCACTGTCTGCGATGGCTATTTAACCTGTCTGCTCACCACTGACCTTTCGATATATTTGCTAGCTGTTCAACTGTGTATTTAAAATGTATGAACTCACATACAAAGATAACCTACAATGCACAATTCCTCAAAGCCAATTCTAGATTCTTTCTTTCTACTAACTCCCACTGCTTTAGTAAAAACAGGTAATTATACTGAATAATTTTTCACTTCCCATTCCTCTCTGACCTGCTTCTAATACTCAGATCATAACACTTCCATTGAACTATCAGATCAACACGTAAAGAATGAATAAATGGTTAATTATTAAACTAGACAGAATATTGTGTCCAGACGGGGAAAAAGCAGAAGAGGGTAAAGGCTTTGAAAAGAAAGATGAGGGTTTTCCTAGTAAACAAAATAAAAAACAATAATGTATAATAAAGTCTTGTGGTAGTTAAGTTTTTCTCCAGAGAGTCTCTATGTTCCAAATACCTGTGATTGATGAATATTAACTGCATTAATTCAATCATAACTAATGACGATTTTAATACATAGGAGAAAATCCTAATTAAAATGCCAATAGTACCAAAATTTAGGAAAAATTAGATGCCAAGAGGTAGCTGCTCTGTGCTAAGGGAGAAGAAAGGAGACACCCAAGGTTAGCAATTTTCTGTATTCTCTCTCTATGTAGGAAGTCAAATGTCCATTTAAGAAATATAATTTAATAAAGTTTTAACCACTTTCCAACAAATCATTTTTAAAACAGAAAACTAACCAATGGTTTATCACCCAAATAAATGTGTGTAGGTGTGTCTTTATGTGGGTGTTGCGTATATTCAAACTATGGAATATTATTTAATGCTATAATAATGAGCTATTAGGCCATGAAAAGACATGGAGGAAACTTAAATGCATATTATTAAGAACCCAATCTGAAAAGGCTATACACTGTATGATCCCAACTGTATGATATTCTAGAAAAGGCACAACTATGAGACAATACAAAGATCAATGGCTGTCATGGGATTAGTAAGGAGGAAGGAATAAACAGGTGAAGCGTAGAGGATTTTTAGGGCAATGGAACTATTCTATAAGATATAGTAGCAACCCCCCACACACACACTCACTTTCTATAGTTTCAGTTACCTGCAATCAATTATGGTCCAAAAATATTAAATGAAAAATTCCAAAAATAATTGATAAGTTTTAAACTGTGCTCCATTCTGAGTGCCTTTGAGGACATGAATCTCCTTTTGTCCGGCGTATGCACGCTGCATATACTACCCAACTTAGTAGCATCTCAGTTCTCAGATTAACTGTTTTGGTATTCTCAGGGCTAATGTTCAAGTAACCCTTTAAAATAAAGGCCCCAAAGTACAAGAATAATGATGCTGGCAATTAAGATATGCCAAAGAGAGGCCATAAGTGCTTTCTTTCAGGGAAAAGACATACTTATAAAGGAAAATCATAGTATACGTAAGGTTCAGTACTACCAGTACTATCCAGGTTTCAGGCATCCATTGGGGGTCATGGAAGGTACCCCCTGGGATAGGAGGACTACTACTGTACTAAAATGGTGGACACGTGTCATAAATTTGTCAAAACCAATAAAATGTACAAAACCAAGAGTGAACCCTAATGTAAACTATGGATTTGGGGTAATAATTATGTGTCAATGTGGGTTCATCTATTTTAACAAATGTATTACTGTGGTGTGAAATGTTGATAGTTGGAAGGGTTGTACACATTTGGGGATGGGGGTATATTAACTCTATATTTTCTGCTATTTTTGCTGTAAAAAATGAAGTGTATTCATTTTAAAAATTACGGTGCAAATATTGCCAGACCCAGACATTTAAACATTCTTGATATAAGAAAATATTTCAGAATCTGAAGCCCTACAAAACATTACATTTGAAATTACATATTTGTAACCTTTATATTTTTTAAAAATCAAAATACTGCATATGTGTTACATATTTTTGTGATATGCCAATCTATATCAAAACAATAAACACTTAAAAACATATAGTAGCAATCAACATAAGTAGATAAAATCCTCATTCAATTTAATATATAGACTGAAATATAGACTGTTCCCATCAATTCTGGAATAATAATTTTACCAATTTAGATGTAGTAGCTACAATGGGATAGTAATACATGAATATTTACCTCTGAGTCATAATTTTGAAGGCATCTGGGAGGTAGCAGTCTGTATTCTCCATCTGAAATGGGTCAGCATCACAAATCTTGTCGTCTGTCCGACCATAGTTAGCGCTCTCAATCATGATGACATCACTGCCCGGACATCGCAGATCTATAGAATAACCTTCACAGGACAATTCTCGCCGAACTAACCCAAATGGTAAAGCTGCTCTGCTGAAACCTGGAAAAAAATAAATTTAAGTTAACTTATTGTTGAAGTATACTATTTAAAGGCATTTTTAAATAATATTTAAACTATGTTTTTTAAGTTATCCCTTCATATACTAATTTAAATCCTTCGCTCTTTACTGAGTCAAGAGTTCCTTATTATATATGTACCTTTACCTGAAATATTCACTTTTATAAGACAATTTAAAAATACTCTAAACACAATAGTCTCTGTATAATCTAGTCATAATCAGAAAATAAGTGGTTCTCTTTGAGCTAATTTACAGAAAAACAACGAATTTAATCAATGGATTTATAAGTATTGACAAGTTTTACAAATATAGAATTTAACAACTATTCAAGAAACAGGTTTCATTTATGCAACTGAATAAAAACTGGGCTATACATTGGCCTTATATTTTCCTTTAATGTAGTCATATAAATTCCTGTCAGTAGCCGTATCTTAAAAATACTTTCATCTTAGTAGTTTCCCTCTAGAATAACTACAACACTATGACAGCAACATACTATGGCACAATAAATTACTTCAATTAATACACATTTCATTTAAAACTGGCAGTAATCAGTAGATGGGCCTTCATAGGAGCCAGAAAGTTGAAACTCCCAGAAAGGGTGAAAGTTCTTTAAGATTCAGTTCTGACGATCTACAGAAGAGAGATTTAAAAACATCTGTAATGTCACTTTTCATATCTGTATGACTCTGAAATTAGATCATATACCATATATGAAGTACTTACTGAGAAATCCTATATGAATTTATGTATATTGCATGAGGCAGAGTATAGCTAACCACTGTTCATGAATGCTATAAAGAAGATTCCCAAATGAAATAAAAGGTTAGAATTTGAAGTTTAACCATTTTTAAACCAGGGATCCCAAAGTAGTAAGAGCATAGGAGAAAGGGTAAAGGCAGAAAAAGCCAAGAACAGCCAAGAAGAATTGTGTGGGGGAGAATCAGGTCTTCACTATGCTGGATTGCTACCTATAGGTCAGATACCACAGCAAAAACTTCTACATTGCCTCAATGTTTTATTTCAGTTGTCCAACATATTGCCATCTATACTGTTCTTGTTACAAAATACTAGCAAATAATTTTGGCATTTTTTTCTTATCTCTATCCTTTAATTACTCTGCATCCCATGAGTTATTCCTTATATTCCTTTTTATTGAGAAATGCCAACCTTCAGAAGTAAACTGTTCTAAGATATAAACTGCCAAGGTGAAGAGCTGAGTTTTGTCCAGGTTGAACCTAAGCCCACACCTTGTTCTCTTTAACTTTTACTGAAGAATGAGTCTCACTGATTCAGGGAAACAGAATGTCACCTGGATAAAGGGGCATCCTCATTCTAAGATGCAAATAATCCTTCAAAAGGGTTACTGGGTTACGCATTAATATGACTTAGAAAACTGCAGTTCTCAAACTTGGCTGACCTCTCAGTTCTACTGAGAAAAACTAAAGGTATAATTAAAACGAAGAGAAAACGACACAATTTGGAGCACAGAAATCTTTAGGGGATTGTGACAAACCCCGACTTTGGTAGGTTTTCACTAGGAAGGCTTATGGTCTTATGAGATTACTAAAAATATGTGGAGAGGTGCACTATCAATGAAGAAGAAATACAGAAACGGAGCTGGGAAAATTAAGACAAACTCTTTCCAAGAGTTTATTTATAAACTTCCCCAAATTCATAAGTCAACTTTATGTACACTATTGCTTTCTTCCATTTTCAGATACTGGACTGTACTGCCTTTACCAATAATCCAGCTTAAACTAGTATTATTATATTTGTTTTAATAAAGGGAGAGGTAGAGAGCGCTAGAAATATCAATGATGAGAAACATTGCCCCCCCTCCCCCCCACCCCACCACCTCAGGAATCAAACTCGCAACCCGGGCCTGTATCCTAACCAGTAATTAAACTGTGACCTCCAGGTTCACAGGTCTATGCTCAACCACTGAGCCATGCTGACCAGGCTAATTGAAGTATTTTTAGGGCCTCAGAGAGGTCACTTATTTCTGTAGCAAAATCTGTGTGGAAATTCAAACAAGTGACCTCAGATAAAATTTTGGAGCATAGTATAATTGAAATAAAAGTATTGCAATAATTATTAATTTTAAAAAGTCAGCATTTTAACTAAAGTAAATCTTTAGGGAGAGGCAGACAAACCTTATTCCTGGACATTTATTTATCTCTCACCCCCGCCCCCCACACATACACTTTTTTGTGTAGACTAGTGACTTAACTATTCTGAGTCACACAGAATAAATTATCACAAGTAGGGCCACTATTTCTTAATCCCACTTTCTTCCTTTGTACATGAAGTAATTCTTAACTGTTTAAATTGGGTATTTTTAAGAAAAAAAAATGAAAATAATTTGCCAAGACTATATGGTTGATTCCCAAACATCACTTTGCATCAGAGTCATCTGGTAGAGTGTTTTTAAGAAGACAGATGTTCAAGCCCTAATCTAGACCTATTCAGTCTGAATCTCTGGATTCAGATGAAGCAAAGATATCTGTATTTGGGGAGGGGAAATGTGAATTTATTTGCAGCACACTGATATAAAATAACTAAGATGTGCCAAGAATTTCTCTAAGGGCTTTATAAAATAGTTTTAATATCTCCATTGAGATTACGTATTTTTAAGTCATTGTCTTATTTCCCCTCAATTCTCTAATATAGTTTTATTTTAATCTTTGAACATATTCTTAGCAGCCACTCTGAAATGTTTACCTACTAAATCTAACCTCTGGGCCCACATCAGAGGACGTTTTCATTGAATGCTTTTTCTCCTGAGTATGGATGGGTCAACTTCCCTGTTTCTCTGCATGTCGTCTAATGTTTTGCTGTTGAAAACTAGACATTTGAAATAAAATACTGTTAGCAACACTTGGTTCAGATCTCCTTTCCCTGAGAATCACTGCTGCTGTGACATTTTCTTTTTAGTATCCTGACTGGATTTAAATCTGCAGACTGGTCTCCCCCACAGCGTACAGCTCCGAAATCTCTCCTTATTGTTGTTACTGCTGTTGTTATTTTAGTTCTTATTTTTATTTTCTCGTCTGGCTTCTTAGGGATCACCCTGCCTCTGCCACGCTTAGGGACCAGCCAATGATGGAGCAGAGACTTTTCACAAAAACCATGAACCTACATAACAAGGTGTCTAACCTCTGCTGACTGACCTGAGTGTGGGTTAGGAAGTGTGTTCAGAATCCAGGACATTCTCTAGTCAGTCTGGGTAATTTTTCTCCTCGACACATGTGTGTAGTTTCCCGTTCACCAAAAAAGCATAGAGAGAACTTTGGCTCTTTTATTCCCAAGATTTCCCAGTTTCAGATTGGCCCTCCAGTCTCCCCACCTGGGACCACAATCTCAGGCAGGGCTACAGGTTTTCCCCACCTGTTTTCCACAATGTTGACTGCTTTTACTAACAACACTGCTGGGCATGGGTTTCCACCTCTGCTTCACATCAAGCCAGCTTTCCCTGGCAGCAGAGTCACTGCATTTCACCATCAGCCTCACCCTAATGAAAGGACCAAAATGACATACACAGCTAAGGAACTGGGGGAAAGGAGCAGCCCCAAGCTGGAAGGCTTTAAACTTCCATTGTTCACACCAAAAATTCTATCAACTTTTCATCATTAAATGCTTCCCAAGTTCTTATATGGCTTTGGTTAATTTCCAGAGCCCTAAAATGGTGGTTGTTGACAATTTTTTCCAGTAGTATAATAATTGTTTGAGAGGGAGAGGATTTGCCACTCTCGTCAATCCATAATCACCAGAAGTCCCTCTAAGGACTTTACAAGCCATCACAATAAATCCTCAAAACAGCTGTTATGAGATATGTATCGTCATTATCACCATTTTAAAGAGGAAGAAAGTGAGGCAAAGAAAAATTGCATTGTCCATGATCATACACCCAGTAAGAATGAAATCAAGGTTTGAAACCTGGTCATTCAGTTCCCAGGTTCATGGTCTGAAATGCTATGGTAATGCCTCTCCAAATGACAATGACCTTTAGCAGCAGGTTTGGGGACTCCTGTGTAGGAGGCATAGTCAGGGTGTACTGTGTGCTGCTAGTTGTAGAGGAAGAAGGGCAGAAAGGAAGCAGTGTGTCTGATGGTCAAGTATTCAATGCAATTCCTCCATCAACAAACTAAAACCTTTTAATCACACTATTACTATGACATTTATTCAAAGCTGTATTTTCAACCAATTTCTAATTCAACAAAGAAAAGAAAAAAAGCATCCCAACAAGTAAAGTGTAATCCAATCCATCTCGCAACTCTGACAATCGAAGAAAAAACTTGTGGGAGGCCTTGAAAGCCAAAGAATCAATACTGCACCTTTGTGATGTACAGATGTGAATGCTGCCAGATAGGGGTGCTCAGAGTACAATAAACTGTTTCGCTCCATTTTCTCCATTCTAAACAAATGATTTTGAAAAGACAATCTCCCCACGCCCCCGCCCCTCTTCAAGCTATAAAATGTCAAGCCAGAACTCTGTGCTTTAGGCTGGTGACTGGAATACATACCTCCCAGCAACAGGTGCAGTGACTTAGGACTAAAATCACTCACATTCAGGGGATAACTCCTAATAAACAGATACACTGCTACCAGATGGGAATTTGTGAGACCAGAATTGGAATTCTATCACTGGATTTTGCATCACGTGTGAGAATTTTTGCAAGAAAATATGCTAATCTGGCCAAAAAAAAAAAAAAAAAAACACCAAAAAAATACAAAAAACAAAACCATAGTGCATGCTGCTATAAGCTTAGACTTGTGAGGGACTTCAAGCATTTGATTGGAAACATTGTGCTTGTCTAACATGGTCTCCATTCTCTCTGCTTTGTGTACATTTCTGTAAAATCATACATTCCTATAAAAGTCTTCTTATTAAGCTGTAACGTAAAAACTTCAACTTTCTGGTACTGTTACTTAATTACTCTGAACTAAACCCTGTCATGGATGCTACTGCTCATGCTGCCTAGGATCCAGTAAGCACCATGACTTTTGATTATGGGGGACCTCTATGGGACTGGGGCTGTGCCTCCAAGCTCTACTGAAACATTAACTCAGGCCAGAGTGCATTACCAGTGCTGGCATTCGCCATCTCTGACTTATTCTTTTATCTTTATCAGTCAAACCCTAAAACATCTTTTTTATTCATTAGCATATAATCCTTTTAACCTGCCAGTATTATGTGAAGAGCCTAAATTATGATAGTGGAGAGAAATACCAAGTTCTTGCAAAATAGTGTTCATCATTTCCTCAGGTACGACAATTTATTTCTACTTCCATTATTAATCATTTAATGTAACCTTTTCAAATGCTATATTTTTTTTACTGGCAACACCACCTAGACATGTATTGCTCACTCATTTATCCATTTGTGTTTTTGTCTTTTGCCCATTCTAATTCCTCCATTAGACTCTGGAATAAGTCATGGAAACTAAAAATTCTCAAGTTGGAGGCAACTCCACCACTTCTACAAACTATAGAAAACCCACTCGATAGGAAAGGTCCTCTCTGAAGCAAAGTGATGACTTACAAAGTACTCTTCTGTATTAAAACAGAAACTACTTCCCAAAATGATATGAAGGTTATCACATAATTTCTTAAGTGACAATGTAACGACTTTGATTTCATGGGTGGTTTTGGTGTTATTATTTTTGTGTTCTGGGTTAAGGTTTGTTAAAAAAAACTTTTAATCCTCACTCAAGGATATGTTTGTTTGTTTGTTTTTTAATTTATTTGAGAGAGAGAGAGAGAGAAACATCGATGTGAGAGAGAACATCAAATCGTTGCCTCCTGTAAGCATCCCAACCAGGAATGAAAACCACAACCTTTTAGTGTACGGGACGACATTCCAACCAACTGACCCACCCGGCCAGGGTGAAGTTTGTTCAATTTTTAATGAAAAGATGAACTATTTTCAAATCTGTCACCAGACCATTCAGGAAAAGAGGGAGAGAAGAATAGAAAAATAATGTAAATCTGACAATGTAAAGTTATAAAATGTTGCCTTAAAAAAGAAATACTAGTACTTTTCTACAGAGTTGAAATGATATCCTTTCTTGTATTTAACTTCCAAGCTGAACATCAAGGGAACTAAGAAACAGCACGGTGGCAAATCCAAGTGTAAGCCCCGCCCCTACATAGACCACCCGCTACCACCCTTCCTAGTTGCTCCTGCAGGAAGCCACAGTGCAGAGGGAACAGAGCACTTCCAACTAATGGTGTCAGGCATTCCAACAAATGACACTTGACCCTTGAATAACACGGGTTTCAACACAAGAGTTCACTTTTATTGAATGTGCACAGGTCCACAAAAATTGAAAAAAAACCACGCAGGTATTTTTTTTCAACAAATGCTATAAAATGTATTTTCTCTTCCCTATGACTTCAACATTTTCTTTTCTCTAACTTACTTTATGTTGTAAGAATACAGTATGTAATATATAAACGCAAAGTATTTGTTAATTGACTGTTTGTTAGTGGGAAAGCTTCCCACTCAACAGTAGGCTATTTGCAGTTACATTTTGGGGGAAATCAAAAGTCATACACATATTCTGACTGCACCACGGCCACATGCCTAACCCCCACGTGTTCCAGGGTCTACTGTATAAGTAGCTGCAAGAAAACTGGCTCATAGGAACCCTGTTTGAGCCAGTGTCCTTATGCCCTAGTCCATGCTCTAATGACCCTTCCCTGGTACTTTCAATTAAAACCTGAGTCAAGATTTACATTTAGAACACCAGAAAAAGGATCTTCATTAAACATCTTTAAAAGCAGAGAAAAATTTACCTGAAATACAAGAAACTAAGATTCAATAACTGTGCGATCAACTTTTTAGTGTACTCAGATGATTTCATGTACAGCCTCAAATACTTTTAATTTCTCCCTTATAAAGCTGAATGTTACCAGATTTAAAACAAACAACAACTTACTATTCAAGGCAAAAAGAAACACAGAAGGCTTGATAAAATTCTCAAAAACAAGCAAGTGCTTCTTATAAGAAAATTAAGAGTAACTTTAAGCGAATCTGATTTACAATGACAACAGAAATGTTTTAGAAAATTACACCTCCCAAGACAAATTGTCTAAACAAATAATACAAATATTAAATACTTTATATGAGAATTGGGTAACAATCATGATAGCAATTTCAGAGTAGGTAAACAAAAGGAACAGGAAGAGGAAATAAAGATATACAATATTCTATTTCATTGGCAAGGGCAAAAGAAAGCCAAAAATTGTAATGAGGTGAACTTTTCTTCTATCAAATTACCAAATTGTGTAATGTGAAACTGCCTCATACATTTCTAAGTCTACAAACTGATACAATCTTTCTGAAAAGAACTTTAACAAATTCATTTTATAAGAATATATTTTTTAAAAGAATCCCAAAATTTAACAAAGATTTGGATAAAATTATATGCATAATAGTAAAAAATATGAGCAATGGAAAATGGTTTAATAGACAAATACCATATGATTTCACTTAAATGGGGACAAAATAAATGAACAAACAGAACCAAACTCATAGACATCAAGAACAGACTGATGGTTGACATAGGAGAGAGGGCCTGGGGGACTAGATTAAAAGAAGTGAGAGTATTAAGAAGTATAGATTGGTAGTTACAAAATTGTAAGGGATGTAAAGTACAGCATAGGAAATATAGTCAAAAATAGTGTAATAACTATGCATAGTGCCAGGTGAGTACTGGAAACAGCAGGTGGAACACTTTGTAAAAATTATCTAAACACTATGCAGTACACCTGAAACTAACAAAATTATAATGACTATAAACTGTAACTATAAAATTTTTAAATAAATTGGTAATACAGAATATGACAGAACCCTAATGAATAATATCTACATATATAATAAAGGAATATGCAAATTAGCTGGGATGCTGTAATGTCACAACCGAATAGCAGGGACTGAGGCTGCATGGCACCTGACCAGGGCGAGGGACCTCAGGCTGTGCCCCCCGCCCCATAGGGCTTGATGGGGAACCTCAAGCTGCGCCACCTGCCAGACAGGGCTTGATGGGGGACCTCAGGCCATGTCCCCCGCCCTGGCGGGGCTTGAGAGGGGACCTAAGACTGCACCCTGCACCCAGCGCCTGGCTGGGGGACCTGAGGCTGTGCCCCCCACCCCAGAGGAGGCTTGACAGGGGTGGGGCCAGCCAGGTCTGGGTCTCCTGTATTTTCGAAGCATGTGCAGGTGGTGGGTGGGGACTTGACTCTAGGTCCCCAGTGTGCCCCAAACTCTGACAGGAGGGAGATTTTCACATACATTTTACTAATTTTCTTTCATCTCTGCTACTTCTATTATAGAGAAAGGGCAAATAGCAATATTAAAATATTCCCTCTAATTAATTCCCTTTTAATGTGCATGAATTTCGTACACCAGACCTCTAGTTATATTATAAATACAATAATAAATATTATAAACAATACTATAATAGCTACTATTTAGTGATTTGGAAATGTGTTCCCAGAAAATGATACAAAATAATTATAAATCTATTTCAAGATACACTGAGTGGCCAGATTATGATGATCTCTGAATGCATAATAATCTGGCCACTCAGAGTGTGTGTGTGTGTGTGTGTATTTTAGAGGCCCGGTGCATGAATTCGTGCATGGGTGAGGTCCGGCCAGCCTGTCCAGGGGGAGGGGACATGGGCAGTTGGCCGGCCTACCTACTGGACGAGGAGACAATTTGCATATTAGCCTTTTATTATATAGGATATACACTGAGTGGCCAGATTAGTATGTGTTCAGAGATCATAATAATCTGACCACTCAGTGTATGTTTGCATAGAGGAAAAAAAAAGGAAGAATGCCAGGAAGTGGAAAGCCTTTTTGGCACAGCAGTGAGCAGCTCATCAAACCACTGGGCAACCATTCCTGAGGTACCAAGAAGCAGAACTTGGGTTAAAATGAGTGAGTGAAGAAAAAGGCATTCAACCTAGAGGATAACAGAAATCCTATCTCCCTTTATGGGAAAAATCTGAAATATACCATCTTTCACCCTGAGAGCTGAAGTGTTTTCTTTACCTTTGTTGGTTCTGAGCAATTGGACTCTGAACCCTGATATGGAGATCCTGGTGGCTTTTCCAAAGACTGCACATTCCCTCTTCCCTGCACCACAATTCATTCCCTTATTGGGATACATATTCCTTGGAAAATCTGTGCGCAAACACACTTATTCAATAAAGAAAGAGGTATTTTGCTCAAGCAAGGATCTGTCTCCTATAGTCTGCATTCGTTTTTCCTATTTCCCAACTCATACTAGTAATTAACTTCATGCTCTTTGTTCCAAATCCCCACCCCCAACTCAATCCAGTCATCTTCTCAGTACATCTCACGGTTGCCACTTTGCTGCTGCTTCTGTGTTAGCCCTTACATGCTGAAAGGTGGAAGAATGATCTATTTTTATGTAATCAACTAGTCATATAAAAGAAGTAAATGGTACCTGTGACACCACGGTGCTACGTATAAAATTCCATTTATTTATGCCCTATAATTCATTAAAATGTATCAAGTTAATCTGTTTACACTATGAAATTGAGTCTTAATAATTTACTTATAATCTAAAATCTAGTATCTTCCTTCCTGCCTCTGTAACTTTCTTCATACCATTCTCCCCACCTGGAATTCCCTCCAGTATGCTCAACTCCCCCCCACCACCCCGGCCCCCATTTAGGGGTCATGAGCTCCCTCCTCTTAAAGTCTTCCATAGCAGAAGATACAGTATAAATCTATCAGGAAACTAACTTAAAAGGCAGGCTTGATTCAAAGATGAAATGATGTTTGCACTTATACAACTTGTATGAGACTCCCAAAATCACAATAACAAATGTTAGGTTTTCAAAGAAAGGCATTAAAGGAGGGGTTACTGTGAGCTATCGTAATGCCCCCCACACACCACTCTTGTACACTGAGCCTTACTAAAAAGGCAAAGATCAGAGCCAGCATATTCATATTCCTAAGAATGCCCCTAGAATGTGGAAATAAAGAACTAATCCTGCTCTTTAGTGAGACCCAGTTTTAAAACAACAAAAACTTACTATTCAAGGCAAAAAGAAACACAGAAGGCTTGATAAAATTCTTAAAAACAAGCAAGTGCTTCTTATAAGAAAATTAAGAGTCTTCGGACATCTATCTGATTTCCAGTTTCTGCTCTGCTCAGCTCTGCAACAGTATTCTGGCAAGCTTGTCAACCACATTAACTTGTAGAAAAGTATCCGATTATATCCCAGAGTTTGGCTAATTTGCTTGTGCACTTCCCGTGTACTTTAAAACCTAATTCTTGGCTACACATATAACTTGAGTCCTGGTCTTTGGGACCAGACGGGTATTTCTAGGATCTTCTGAACCATATGCTATTTTGGAAATACATTGATCAGCGCAGACCATCTAGATTTGAACCCTGGTGCCCCTGTTTCCTAGCTGAGTGATAGACATTGTTCAGAGGTAAAACTCTGAACTTTAGTTTCCCTATCTGTAAAATAGGAAAAATAATAATTCCTATTCTCAAAGAATTCTGTAAGGAATAATTACTACATTGTAAAGTCTTCAAAAACAGTGCTTGGCAACTGTAGGGCTCACTTTTGCCAGCATACTTTTCTTAAAAGTGGTGCATTTGACACCTGGGCATAAGTTCTGGATTCCATCTCCAGGGTTCTGAGGAAAGAACCTAATTGGTAAATTACCAGCCAGATATAATGGAATAACTCATTATATGTAGATAATTTTCAGATTAGGCAATCACAATGATAGGCCATTAAAAATCAGCTTGTTCATATTGTTCCTATCTCTGCTCCCTAATATTTTGAGGAACAAAGTTCATTTGCCAAGTGTGTGTGTGTGTGTATGTGTGTGGTGCTGTGTGTGTGTGCACAGGTAGGTATGTTCACACAATACAGTGGAAGTCAGGACAGTGACTTGCAAGAACTTAGAATATTCTACACACAGAGCTCCCTCCTCTTAAAGATCTATCCTGACTGAATCCACAGAGTATCCTGGCTGCTTGGTGGAATCTTACTCCTCCCTTTTTAAGACTTCAGACAGGAGAAACTTCTCTGAGGCACCTTCTCTGACCACATACGTAAGCTCTCTTAAGCTTCCCTTCCCGAACTGTGTTCTAATTATGTCAATGCACCATGGACATTCTCTCTGCACTCACCACGTGGCTGCAAACTTATCTACTTCTATGTTTCTCGTTCTAAAACCCCAAATTCCTTGAAAGCAGGAATAAATACTTCCTCTTGTTTTTATCCCAAGTATCTAGATCAGAGTGTGGTTGTAGTAAGCACTTAATTTGATGTTAATGTTGCAGCTCAGAAAATGGAGGCTACCAAGATTTATCCAAGGTCACATTACTAAAAAAAGAATCAGAAAACCAGCTTTAATAGCTCCTCTCATTATACCTAGTACCTTGTCAAGTCCTATTAGTGGTTAATTTTTTGAGTTTCCAGGCCACTTCGCTTCAGCACCCTTTTAGCCTATTTTCACCATGGGTGTCGCTGCAATCCTAAGAAATCTCTCCTAGGTATTTAAATTAAATCCATCAAATGCACATTTAAAGGTGTTCATAGATTTTCAATAGGTTGCATTAAACTTAATTTGCAAACTATATTTTTGAACATATAATTCCCTCATCTAGTTATATATTTGTGTATTATAAAAGTGGAAATTTTATTTGAAATCCTGATGGGCAAAATGCCAGTCACCCAAAAGTTAGTGACAAACATTTTAATGATGAACACTTCATTACATGGAACATTATAGTTTTTTTTCAGCATTCAGATGTTAGCATATTTTATTACCCAAATGATCAAAAGACTACAACACCTTTGCAGGTTTCAAAGGAAATAGGACTAAAAGATTCTATACCTTGGCCTATTGCCTTGGTAACCTCTGTTTTCACTGTCTAGTACGAAGTCAGTTTATTGAATACATTAATCATCATACCAAAATTCAATTTCATTATTTCTGAGGAAAATGCTTTACTACACATTATTTTGTGATAAGTATATACTGAAAGTCTATATGGGCACGTCCTCTGTGGATATCAAACACACACACACACACACACACACACACACACACACACACAGAAAACACAGATCATTCTACATAGGTAACCACAGATAAAGTTCTCCTAAGCCCGTGGTCGGCAACCTGCGGCTCGTGAGCCACATGTGGCTCTTTGGCCCCTTGAGTGTGGCTCTTCCACAAAATACCACAGCCTGGGTGAATCTATTTTGAAGTGGCGTTAGAAGAAGTTTAAGTTTAAAAAATTTGGCTCTCAGAAATTTCAATCGTTGTGCTGTTGATATTTGGCTCTGCTGACTAATGAGTTTGCTGACCACTATCTAAGCCATATAAAGCTTTAAGAGGGACCCATTGGGGTATGCTCTCTGAAGATGGAAAAGATGGAAAACACCTGCACATATTTTTTTTATAAGGGTTGTCATCTTGCCAAGGTGCCTATGGCCTGGTTTCCTATTTCATTAAAAATTCACCTTAACTAAAATAATCAGAGGTACTAACTATTTCTAAGTATCCTTACCATTTACTTTTCAGACTCAGTGTTATATATGTGGTATAGTCTGCAAAAATAACTGTGGTGTCAAAAATCTAAAAAAGTTCAGTAACAAAAATCAACTCCAGGCCAGCTGGGCATGGCTCAGTGGTTGAGCGGCATCCTATGAACCAGGAGGTCATGGTTCGATTCCCAGTCAGGCCATATGCCCTGGTTGTGGGCTGGATCCCAAGTGTGGGGCGTGCAAGAGGTAGCCTATCAATGATTCTCTCTCATCATTTTAGTTTCTATCTCTCTCTCCCTTCCTCTCTGCAACAAATAAAAATATATATAGAAAAAGAAAATCTTAAAGAAACAGTAAGTAACTCCACTATTTTCTCAGGTACAATTAGGAATTTTTTCATGGTATCTTCCAGTGCCCATCATGCTATAATATCAACTCACATGCTTTTTGAATAAAGATGAAAGAGAGTCTGCCTGAGGATGCAAATAGTTTCTATTCGGTTCACAATTAAAATCACAGTACCTAAAAAGGTGGGTACTTAATAAACACATGGTAACATGCCACCAGTAACTTACCGTTATGTTCAAATGTTATTAAATACAATTTTAATTCCTCGAGGTAATTCCAGTTGTAACCTTTTGAACACCATTTCCTATTCATTACCTTGCTTTTAGTGTGTATTTCCATTGTTTAGTTCATTTGCTCTTCATTGAAAGATTTATTGAATGGCCACCCAGTGCTAAGCAAAACACAGTATACGGAAAGGAACTGTGCAGGTTCAACTTTTAAGCAGTTCAGTCTTAAAAATATGAAGCAGGAGCACATCATACAATGAGAGGAAGGTGAATACCCTCACAAAAGACAGAAAACTATCTTGACAGGAAAGATATCAAGGAAGGCTCCTCAGAAGAGGCAACATTTTAAAATCGCCAATATCGAGAATACACAACCTGAAACAGGTAAGGATTGGACCAGAAGTGAAAGGACAGAAAGGCCTCATCAAGGTCATTTTTTTAAACTGCTGCTATTACTTCATCCTAAGAACTTTCATTTTAACAATGTACTACATTATAGAAAATGTATAGTTCTGAAAGTATTCTCTGAAAATATCTTTTCTCACTATAGTTCTTGTTTAATCAACAAGGCTAGCCTCGATTCAGACACTCAATATTTCATTTATTTTTACTTGAGTGTTTTGCAAACGTATCAAAAGCTGATCCAGTATTTTCAAAAGACAAAAGTAAAACTCCCTGGGCTGGGAAACTCAATGACAGTGTGCTATATAAAGATTGTCAAACTAATTTACTGTTTATCAAAAGAAGAGTTTCTGACACACTGTAACGGCCTCCACTCTCATCATTTTGTGAATAGCCCTTCTAAAATTCTCCCATAGCTCATTGTCTCCTTGTCTCCATACCTTGAGTCTGTCTGGACTTGGGCTGAACGACCATGGGGAGGAAGCCTAAGCCGTCAGGTCGGACATCCTCAGCGCTGCAGAGGCGAGAGAGGCTCCTGCCACCACTGCTGCATTCGCCAGCTGTGAGCCTGGCTTCTGGCTGAGCGGCGCTCTCCCTGTGGGAGCGCACTGATCACCAGGGGGCAACTCCTGCATTGAGCGTCGGCCCCTTGGTGGTCAATGTGTGTCATAGTTGTTCGGTTGGTTTGCATATTAGCCTTTTATTATTATAGCATGGACTCTATTTGCTATTCTCTTTCATTTAAGTGCTGTGCATACCCACTAAATACTGTCTTCACAAACTGATAATGGGTGGCAATCTACAATTTGAAAAGCACTAATCCAGTCCAAATCCTAAAATAAAGAAATTCCCTAGGTGAATACTCAAAGCTATGGCCTAGGTGAATACTCAAAGCTATACTCTGGACAAAGTAACGATTCTCCTTAAATCATATGTAATATTACTTACAAATTTATTTATAGTAATCTCTCTTAAATAGCAATAATATATATGTATACACACACACACACACACACACACACACACACACACACACACTCAGAATGTCTAGCATTGGCTAAGTACACTAGAGGGCACTTTTCAATTTATCTAGACCTCAACACTAAGTGCATCTTTCTGAGAAAGTGTGTCACATTCCTGGAATTTCAGAGCTATGGTCTTTTAATCCATTACCAGTTTACTATCAAGGGATCACTGTCTTGTTTTTGTTACATTAATTATATATAGAATCCTCAGGCAGAAATTCTGACAGAAAAAATTTAAACGAGCTAAGCAGATGCTATTTTAATTAAAAAACAGTACATGCAAATAATTCATTTTGAATAGAAATTCAATAAAGGTTTAAAATTAGTTTTGTTACTTTGTGTTGTTTAAATAAAAAAACCAAGTTAAAAAGCTTATCACATTTGATTATTAACAATGCAGAATAAGTATTCAACTTAGAGCTTCATCTGCAAAGTTAATAAGTGAGAAATATTTAGGAAGAGAAAACAGAGGAAATACAAAATTATCTGATGGTTAACTCACTCTAAGAAGCTGAACTTTTGTTTTCTGGTAAAGAATTATGTGATTACTATCAAATTTACAAGACTATAATTTGGGCAACATAAAAAGTATATAATTATGCAAATAATTGCAAAAGATGTATTTTATGCATAAAATGATACACTGTAATACAAACTAAATTGCTTTCAACAAAAAAGGTAAACATTTATTGCAGCCATACTTCTCTGAAGATCCCCACTGGTCCAGATTTAAGTTTTTAGGAAGTGTTGATTAGCAACATCACCCAACAGAAGATCCATTTAATTTCAGTTAACTGTAACCTAAGATGACCTCTCCAGATTTCACAGAAGGAAGGGTAAGCCTAATTTGCCCCTGTTTTAGAGTAACATCAGTTTGGATTGTTTCAGTGCACATCTTAACAATAGTAACAGGGTATTCAAATGAGGTGGGGGTGGAGAATATGGAAATCCAAATCCGTAATGAGATCACAGAATGAGGTTTTGAAGTAATAAATAATAAATCACAATGCCTCCTCTGGTAGTCAAGGAAACTACTTTGCCTCCGCCCTAATTGCTGTGACCCCCATCTTGCCCTTTTTGACACCATGCCTTATCATGCATTCCTGTCAGAGACTGAGAAAGTAGCTTTTCTACTCCTCTCAGTCAATCATGTAACAGCAATTGAGCTGGACTGAACAGGGCTGTGCAACCATACAAACATTGAATTCAAGGCCTTTCCTTTGCTATCTGGAGACAGTAATTAACTAGGAGGCAGCAGTATATTTCCATGCATCTTCAGCAAAGAACTGGTACCGAGGTGCCGAGGCGGTCCTTAGCAGCTGTGGTTATAGGAAGTTTTTACTAATTGGAACCAGTAATCATTAATACCTTAACATGAAACTTCAAATTAAAAAGTCATTTGATTATAAGGATGAAATAGTAAGTTAGGAAATATAAAGACAAATGTTTACATTTAAACGTTAATTTAACATTTATAAACCAAGAATTATAAGTGAAAGGGTAAAATCAGTGCCACATACATTATTACTAGCTCAAAATGGTTAACTTAACTTTCCCCTCCTTACTTCTACTTTAAAACTATTATAAAATAAAATCCTGAAACAAATTCACAATTTTATAACTCTAATTCCATACACTGTTTTCACGATGTTCTATTAATTATTTTTATTTCCTTAACTAGATTCCATTAAGAATATTTGTTTTCTAAAATAATTCTACTTGTTTTCAAAAGTATTCTTTAGGTTCATTTGTTGTATTTTTTTTGGAGCACTATTTTTTAGGTCACACAATTTTGAAGCTCTCTCTACCTACCCCATTCAACTAGTGTAAAAAGCAATATTATAAATATATTTTTTACTTCTGTCAGTCTACAGTAAAAAATCAAAAGTATCTTCTTCAACAGCAGGACAAATACCATAGTTCAATGTATTTATTCTTTTCTGTTTTATTTACTTAAACTCAGTACTGGGCCACACATAAGCCACGTTTCTCTACAACTGGTGACTTTCCCAGCTATAAAGATAACACTGATTAAGAGTTGTTGGGAGTGTTACATGAAATAATACATACACACTGTTCAATACATATAGGATGAGGCCAAAGTAGGTTTATAGTTTGTGAGTAGCGAAAGTTTATTCTTATTACATTATTAATTAACTAGAGGCACGGTGCACGAAATTCTTGCACGGGGGGGGGGGGGGGGGAGAGGGTGGGTGTCCCTTGGCCCAGCCTGAACCCTCTCCAATCTGGGGTCCCTCTCACAATCCAGGACTGCTAGCTCCCAACTGCTCGCCTGCCTGCCTTCCTGATTGCCCCTAACTGCTTCTGCCTGCCAGCCTGATCACCCCCTAACCACTCCCCTGCCAGCCTGATTGATGCCTAACTGCTCCCCTGCCAGCCTTATTACCCCTAACTGTCCTTCCCTGCAGGCCTGGTCACCCCTAACTGCCCTCCCCTGCAGACGTGGTCACCCCTAACTGCCCTCCCCTGCAGACGTGGTCACCCTCAATTGCCCTCCCCTGCAGACCTGGTCCCCCTAACTGCTCTCCCCTGCAGGCCTGGATCCCCCCGCAACTGCCCTTCCCTGCAGGCCCAGTCACCCCCAACTTTCCTCCTCTGCCGGCCTGGTCACCCCTAACTGCCTTCCCCTGCAGGCTTGATCGCCCACAATTGCCCTCCCTTGCAGGCCTGGTCCCTCCCAACTGCCATCCCCTGCGAGCCTAATCGCCCACAAGAGCCCTCTCTTGCAGGCTTGGTCCCTCCCAACTTCCCTCCCCTGCTGGCCATCTTGTGTCCACATGGGGGCAGCCATCTTGTGTGTTGGAGTGATGGTCAATCTGCATATTACTCTTTTATTAGATAGAAGCCTGGTGCATGGGTGGGGGCCAGCTGGTTTGCCCTGAAGGGTGTCCCAGATCAGGGTGGGGGTTCCCTTGGGGCATGGGGCAGCCTGGGCAAGGGGCCTGTCGTGGTTTGCAGGCAGGCCATGCCCCCCGGCGACCCAAGAGGAGGCCCTGGTATCTGGGATTTATTTATCTTCTATAATTGAAACTTTGTAGCATTGAGCAGAGGCCAGGCTGGCCAAGAAGCTTGGCTTCTTCCATCTCCAGGGGCAACCCAAGCCTCCTGCTTACTTCAGCTCCATGGCCGCCGCCATTTTTGTTGGGATTTATCTGTCTTCTATAATTGAAACTGTGTAGTCTTAAGTGGAGGCCAGGGCCGGCCAGGAAGCTTGGCTTCCTCTATTGCCGGGGAAACCCAAGCCTCCTGTTCACTCCGTGGCTGCAGTCATCTTGGTTGGATTAATTTGCATACTTACTCCTGATTTGACTTGTGGGCGTAGCGGAGGTATGGTCAATTATTATGCTTCTCTTTTACTAGTGTAGATTTTTGTATTATTTTCGATTTTAACAACTGCAAACCTTTTTGCCCCACCCTGTAGTTAGTCTGAAATCATTCAATAAATTTTAGCTTTCATCATTAGCAATTTTCGATTTAAAGTTAAAATACCAGACAGAAAACTGTGCAATTTGGAAGAGCAGGTCAAAGGTTTGGTAAAACTTTAGTAAAAGAATTCCACAATATCCTCTAAGAAACTGTATTCTGTTAACATAATTCGAGGAGGAAAAACGGTGGCCAGATTCTCTAAAAATCATTCACAAAACAATGTTTTCATTCTCAAAGGACAAATAATAAACTAAACAACTTTATCTGAAAGGAGAGAAAAAATTCTTCTCAATCCAAAACATTTATGTAAGTGTAAAAATTAACAACTAGGACATTTTCTTTTAATATTTGTAGTGTGTCTCTACTACCAGAGCCACAATTCTGCTTGCAAAAATACCACTGACCTTAGATATTAAAAAAAGAAAGAAAATCTGAATTTTGCCTAAGCAGGTAAGCAAGAAAACTAGTTAAAATTAAAAAAAATAAAATGTAATAATTAAGGGAATTGAGGTAAAACATTAGAAATGGAAAAATAATAAAGTTGAACTGGCTGATACCTACAAGAAGAGAATGGACAATCAGTGTCTCCCCATTTTCACATTACGTCCTAATAAGCCCATCCTAAGTTGTAAAAACCCTAAGTCAAAAATGCAGTTCGTACACATAACCTATCAAACATCACATTTTAGAATGCTTACATCAGCCTACAGTTGGGCAAAATGATCTTGCTGCCACTGCCTACTATCACAAGAGTACTATACCACACACAGTCAGCCCAGGAAAGGTTCAAAATTCAAAGTAGTTTCTACTGAATGTGAATTGCTTTTGCACATCATAAAGTCAAAAAAATCATTAAGTTGAATCATTTTAAGTCAGGAACTATCTGTTTTACTCTAGAACTAGTAACTACAAAGAATTCTTGAAAATAGGAGTAGAAGGGTGTTTACTTTCTTTCAAAAATCTGTATCAAAGCTTGATTATTCAGACAAATAGGTGTGAAAACAACATAATCCCAAATGTTTCGACTGGCCCCACTGAGTTCATTCTAACACTTACAGTGAATACTGGTACCTAATTTTCTTGGTCCAACCAGTAACTCAAAAACAAAATTACTTTTTTGAATATTTTAGTATTCAAGTAGTATTAGAATGTTACACTTTAAAAAAAAATTCTCTATTTAAGTTCTCATATAAAATACACCACCATGAAGATGAAATGGGTAACTTCTCAGACTAAAGCAGCATACCCGATTAAAATCCTTTCTCCTAATGAAACACACTAGCTTAACTGGGGAAGTTAATTATGTGCTTTGGTTTCACAAACCAACTGCTGTTGCCAGCTGCATTCCAAATAAGAGTAAACAGAGACAGTTTGAGCTGTCAACAAAAGACATAATTAAGTAGAAAAAAATGCTGTCAATAAAACATGGATACAACATTTAAAACTTTGAAAACAAAGAGGGACAACAAGATCTGGACTATATTGCATAGTCAATACATCTTAACCACTAACAAATTGGGTCAAAGAATAATACTCTAAGAGGAGAAAGCTCACAAAAACATATTTGTGGAGCAACAAAGTTTTATGCAACTGAAGGTTAAAAACATTTTCTCAACTAGTATTTCACAAAAGAATAAAGCCCTACATAAAATGGTTGAGGGTTATATTTCTCCAATTCTGCTAATCTAGAGGCATTGGAGAGAAGTTGGTGCATTCCATATAACAGATGTATTAGGTCTTAATTATCTACCAGAACTAGTTGAAAGGAGCTATGAGCATCTGATGAACTGTAAAAACAGCCACCATATATATCAGTTTAAAAGATGTCATGCAAACAAAAGGCATTTAGTCTCTCCCTCAGGGTTATCTTCTACCTATAAAGTTACGGTATATATTTACAATGTTCCTAATTTTTCAAACTGTGTTCATGCTTACCATTATTATCCATATAAACAGATCTAATTATCTGGACATGCTTTGCAGAAAGCATGACTATTTTATTTGGTAAAGGTTTTTTACTGTAAATTTTTAGATAAAATTGAATTTAACTATAATGGATACCAAAAGAACCTAAAATCTATGTGGAACATTTTATTAGTAGTATATTTGGCTAAATCCTTCAGTAGGTTTGTTAAAAAGCAGTGTCTCTTAAACAGTAAGGGAAACCACTAAACTCTGCAAACCACAAGGATTATTGGGGTGGGTGGTGGGGGTGGTCACTTCTGCCTATTTAGCACCAACCTGATTCTTGGATATTTAATCAACTTTTCTATTCTCATTAGAACATGTCATGAAATCATCATTTTTCTGTCTTCACATTTTTCCTCAGATACCTAAAATCAGAAAACAAAATTTGCAAATTCTATGTAACCTAATGGCCTCTACTTCTACCTATCATGGCATATCAGAAAAGGGATGTCAGTAGAAATAGTGGACACATGGAAAAAAGTGGGAGGGAGTAGATCTCTACACAATTTTTGTCTTCAAGGAAAGAAAATTGGTAGTGGGAAAAAGGAACAAACAAATGGGTTAATCTAATATTCACTGACTATCACTTTGGTGATTTAGCAGAATCTGAAGCAGATATAGGGCAAGATTAAGACAAGACACTGACTTCACCTTGAATAGTCTGAGGTCTATTGGAGGAACAAGGAAACAAATTGAATAAGAATGTGTGTGTGTGTGTGTGTGTGTGTGTGTCCCACACTACACACACACACACGGGAGGGGGGTAAGTTTACAGTTATAATATAAATAAATAATACAATCCTATATAATAAAGAGCTAATATGCTAATGGTCTTGATGCCCTCACGCAGTAATGACCATTCAGCAGGAGGCTGCATGCACAGCAGGGTGGGGCTGCTGCATTGCTCTGGAGACAGGGCAGAAGCAGGGAGGCGCCCAGAGGAGGCGGGACCAGCCTGAGGTGACTCTTGGGACTGAGGGGGCGGCTTAAAGCAGCCAGAGAAGGCCAGAGGGGTGGGAGACGGGGCCAGGTGCGCTCGAGCTCTGGGTGGCAAGGTTAGGGTGTCAAGGAGGGGAGGTGGGCAGGTGGATGGGGCCGCTGGATCACTAGTAATTAATAATAATATAAGAACTAACTGTTGCCCTAACCGGTTTGGCTCAGTTGATAGAGTGTTGGCTTGCGGACTGAAAGGTCCCAGGTTCGATTCTGGTCAACGGCATGTACCTTGATTGAGGGCACATCCCCAGTAGGAGGTGTGCAGGAGGCAGCTGATCGATGTTTCTCTCTCATCGGTGTTTCTAGCTCTCTATCCCTTTCCCCTCCTCTCTGTAAAAAAATCAATAAAATATATTTGTTTTAAAAAAGAATTAACTGTTTAGTGTACTTCCAACTATAAACTGTGTGTGTGTGTGTGTGTGTGTGTGTGTGTGTGTGTGTGTGTAAATATTTATGTGGCACAGACTGTGTGGTATTAAAAAAATTGGGTAAAGAAAGGTTAATAACTGGAGCTGTGGGAAAAAAAGGATGTTATGAAGGGAAGATCTCAGCTTAAACTTGAAGGGTGAGCAGATTGACAACACAGAGAGGAAGACAACAAGGAGTAACAGCAACCTCAAAGGTGACTCTTTCCCTCCGTCCCTCTGTCCCTCCCTCCATCCTTCCCTCCCTCCCTTCCTTCCTTTCCTCCTGTGCTATTTGCAAGAGTTTGTGAAAAAATAAAAGTGTCTTGGCAGAAAAATGCAAATATTAACATAGGGTTAATATTTAAATAAAGTACACAGAAATGAATGCCTTGCCAAAAAAAAGTTCTATCACTCATTACTCTGAGCTGTGTATCCCTAAGATCTCCATACTGTTTCATACAATATATAGTTTCACATTTAGCCTATAAACCTATTTATCCCATAATATGCAATTTGAGTACGCTGGTATTTCAAACAAATATAGGAGAAGTGGTGTCAGGGATTTGAGGGGTAAAGGGTAATACCACTATAATGTTAAAAGACTGTAATATGCCATTGTACTGGTTAAAATCAGGATCTAAAGGGATAGGACTAAAGGATCTTAAAATTGTTTTCTATAAAACACTCAACGTTAAGAAAGACTTAAGGCTGACTTAATCTTCCATCTCTGTACAAATCAGAGAAGGTTGTTTCGTGTCTTTGAAGGAGACAGGGGACATCCAACGACTTAAAAATAACTCTCCTGATGATAGGTGAGGCTTGAGTAACATGCTAGAAAGCATTGCAAGAGGGAAGGGCACCCATAAGGATATGCAAATGATCACTCTAGGAAACAGGCAAAACATGAGGGTATCTCTACTATAGATATGAGGTAACTTGAAGAATTATTACTTCCTTTGTCCAGATTAGGAACCAAACCACTTTCAGCATATTTATAGGACTTGTTTTTGGTGCAGGGCTAGTACTTAGGACCTGAAATCAAATTCATTGTTTTATACTTGAGTTTCTATAACTCCTGATTTTTTATTGCAGTTCTGAAGAAGAGTCATTGTAAGAACTCCCTTGCACTTCATTACAAATACACCTTGGGCAGATGCATTTTAAATATTTTACTCTGGGGTGAGTAAATCACTAATTAATCACCAATCAAATAGTTAAAGCTTTTAAAAAGGATGTAAGAATTATTCAACGTTCTATCTGAAGAAATGATAGCTCAGATCTAAGTGTCTGCCCAAGAACACATATCTAGTGGCAATTTAATGGCAGAGAAAGATTGAAACAAATTATTTACTTTCAAATGTGGTAATTCTAGTTTCTTCAAACATCTACTCCTAAGCATTTCTATAATTTCCCTAAGTTTTTCAACAATAACCCTGTGTTTTAAGAATAGTTCAGTTCCTCCAGATATTTCCTAATCACACTCACTCTGAATCTATTCATCTACAGGTTGCATTTCTAATCCTACAATGTTACTTTCAAGTCTGGTCCTGGACTGAAAATAATTCTATAGTCTCAGAGGTACAGCTCTTCCTTCATAGGGTCAAGGCATGGGTAAAAGCGTGAAGCAGATAAATTATTTTCATATTTGAGTTCATTGTTAGGCTAACATATTTATTTTACTAAATGGTTTTGAACGAAGTATTTTCTTTCAGAACGCATGTATATGTTTTAAAACTGCTAATTTTTAATATGAATTAACTATACTAGAATCCAATAGAATCAAAATGCTACCATATTGTATCATGTGCATCTTTTTAAGAAAATAGTAAGTTCTATTTTAAGAAAATAGTGTTCGAGAATAGAACTATAAACCACATAGGCCTGTATTTATTTCAAGTTTCCCATGATGTCATTTACTCTAGCTTTTAGCCTTTATGTGACATTGAGCTGTTTTATAATTATAAAATGATTGAAAATGACAACCTGTTAATTTAGATAGGGCACATTACAACATCTCTCTTTGGTACTATTATATTGTAAGACAAATCAGTTGGAAAGTGACCATCTGCTGGTGTCTTAGTATTACTCGGAAAAAGTAATGAAGAAACAATAAATATGAAGCTAACAGAATGACTCTATGCCTTGTAAAAAGGGTTTTTCATTAATTATTTACAACTTTCAAACAAAAGAATAATTTTTAAGTACATGCTGTGATCAAAAGTGTAAATAAATCTTCTAAAACCTGTTTTTACATTAAGTCAAGAAATTTTAACAAAGCAAACAATTATGTTCCCAACATAAATATCTTCCAAACATGTAATTTAAAAAGTATACATATAGTAACATATTTCAAAGTTTGCTCTATTTTTGTATTATGAAAATTTTCCAAAAAATATGCCATCAATATTCATTGAGTTTGGTAAAATAATAGTTGCTTATTTACAATAAATGATTATAAGAATGTCATATCAATTAATAGATTTCTAATCTATGTTATAGTAATTTCTACATACATGTAATGTCTGACCTATAGCAAGTACATAAGCTGCTTGCCTTATGTAATGAGAAACCCTGTGATGACAGATTACATTAGGGAAGAAAAGCAAGGTAGGCACCCTAATAATCTTCCAATGCCTAGGAGATAGATTTTGAAAATAAGAAATTTACTAGTATTCGCTGGGAAAACTATGTCTTCCTTAAGACTCTAGGTAAGCTTAACACAGAGGAATAAAACTCCTCCCAAAATTCTAGTACAATTTTAGGACCAGAAATTACAAATGCTTACTCATTAAACCTATATAGTATTCTAATATAATAAACAAATGGAGAATTACAGATTTTTATAAATATTCTTAGTCTGTTCTTTAAGTCTGTAAACTTCATTTACAGAGATTTTTCTTTCTTTCAAACACAATAAAACTGCTTTTGTCAAGCCTGACTTATGATTAACACGAGTTAAACATTTTAAATAGTTTTGATTGCTATTAAGCAGATAAGCCACACTCAATAACTTTAAAGGGCAAGGTATCCTTATAACTATGTATTTAAGCCAGCAGCAAAATCTCTAACCTTTTTCTTAACAATACCAAGTGGTTTTGTTTTTTTAAATGGGTCTCAATGCTTTGCAAACATTACTTTCTTTAATCCTCCATTTTAAATATAAGTATAACAAGCCACAGAGAGATTACGTGGCCCAAGGTCACGAACAGGAGAGCACTCGTGTTTAAGACAAAACAGGCTGAGATGCACACTCAACCATTCTGGCCCCAGACTCTGTTCTTAAGCACTGTGTCATGCCACATTAGTCATCTCAATTGAAGCAATAAATTTTGATGTACTGAGATAAAGGCAAATGTTTTTTAGTTTGAAAGTCAATCCTGACCAATATCCCACTTTATGTCATCTTAAAGTGAGCATATCTATCATAACAAAATGTTATTACTATTACTTCACTGGCACTCTTTTAAAAAGAAAACAAAACACTGCAGCAGCTTCTCTAATGAAGTTTCATTATAAAGTTGACGAGGGGGGGAAAAATCGATTTCCTGCCAGGGCCACTGTCTCTGTAGAGCTTGCACATCCTCACCAACTCTGTGTGAATTCTCTCTGCATACTCTGGTTCCCTCCCACATCCCAAAGATGTGCACATGAGGTGAATTGTCATATGCGCATTGTTCCAGCCTGAGTGAGTGTGGGTGTGAGTGTGCCCTGCCATGGATGGGGATCCTGTCCAGAGTGGGTCATGCCTACCATCCTGTACAGCCAGTGACAGAGTCAGCCACCCACAACCTGAACAGGAATAAGTAAGTTAGAAAGTAATTATCCTACTTGTTTTTATTCCTCTTTCTTAAATGTATGTATAGCTCACATTTATTTCAATGTTTAGTATTAGAAGTGTTTAGGGTCTTTACTGAGATGTTTGGTGTTGTCTTTTGTGACCAGAAATATGCTGTTGAATTAATGTATTCTTGTTTATATCAATTACTAGAAGCTCAATGCACGAAATCTGTGCAAGGGGCTTGGCCCTCACAGCCCTGGCTTCATCCAGAAGGTTGTTCGGATATCCATTCTAATTAGCATATCATGCTTTTTTTATTATAGACTAGAGGCCTGGTGCATGAAATTCATAAACTCGGGGAAGGGGTCCCCCAGCCTGGCCTGTGCCCCTCACAGTGTGGGAGCCCCGCAATGGATTGCCCCAAAGAGGTAGGCCGGAGCCAGGGTCCCACCTCCGTGCTGCATGGAGCTGTGGGACCCCCGGCCTCGCCACACGGAGCTGCAGGACCCGCCTCTGCACCACACACACAGCTTCAAGCCCCTGCCCACCCACACACGCCTGCGCTCGCAGCCGATCACTTGTTACGGTGTGAAGGCGGCACGGCGTGAGGGTGTCACGACCACATAGGCTTTTACTATATAGGATACTATGATAAAACTGGTTATATGCCATTTCACTTTAAGTTGCCGTTTCCAAGAACCTATTGAAGACATTAAGTGAGGAATTACTGATTTAAAAAGAGTAATTGGGGAACCCTAGCCAGGTGGGCTCAGTTGCTTGGAGCATCATCCCATACACCAAAAGGTTCCGGGTTCAATTTCAGTCAGAGTACATACCCCTAGATTGCTGGTTCCATCCCCAGTCGGGGCTAGTACAGCAGACAACCGATCACTGTTTCTCTCTTTCCCTCCCTCTCTCTTTCTCTCTCTCTGAAAATCAATAAAACATATCCTCCAGTGAGGATTAAAAAAAAGTGATTTGGGAGACATAAATAGAAAGACTAAACATTGCAGGATGAGGAGTTGAACAGGAGTGGTTAAGATGAGCACCCAGAGAATCCTGTTTCAGAAAAGCAATCAATTCTACTTTCAGTTCTACTCCATAAGAGACTAAGTTGTTTATGTACATACACATAGATGTATACATATACATACATACATACACACACACATACACACAGACATATATATATATCCAGCACCAGTCCATAGCTTGGTAACCAAGGCTGAGGGTTTCTGAAGCTGAGCTTCATCAGTAGTTAGCTGTATAAAAATCAAAGGCAGGGAATAACAATAAAAGTTAAGAATTTTTCTCAGTTTGAGGGTCTGAGTTACCCTAATGCTGCCACTAACTTATGTTAGCCTGAGCAAACATCAAGTCATGACGTTTTCTCAAGTCAAAAATGAAGGGGTTGGATTAAATCATCTCCAAAGTCCTTTTAACTTCTAAAGTCTTTAACTTAGTCACTCAAGTAAACAAGCATTCACTGATACTCAGGTGATTCTACCTGTTATTGCATGAACAGTTCTTTAAGTGTAAAGTAGGGTTTTCTTTCATGATCTGAAATGGTCTAACACAGTGGTTTGCAAACTGCGGCTCGCGAGCCACATGCAGCTCTTTGGCCCCTTGAGTGTGGCTCTTCCACAAAATACCACGTGCGGGCGCGCACAGACAGAGATTGAAACTAAGTGGCCCGTGCACAGAAGTCGGTTTTCGGCTCTCAAAAGAAATTTCAATCGTTGTGCTGTTGATATTTGGCTCTGTTGACTAATGAGTTTGCCGCCCACTGGTCTAATAGAATCAAAGTAATGTTATATATAGCACATTTAAATGAGTGTAAAAGACCACAGGTTTTTCACTTTAGTGTAATTAAGAGCTTTACAGGAAAATAGTACATATTAAATACAATATAATGAAGATATAGGCTTAAAAATAATTGTTGACATTCTGAAATAATTATTTCATGGTAGAATATATACAAGGGTATGACAAGAGTAAATGAAAAAATAGATCAATATACAAGTATTTGCTTTAAAACATTCCAGGAACATATTCAAAGCATACGATAAAACCAACCTGAATCTCACTTTTGGCCAGGTACTAATTTTTTAAATATATTTTTGAATGCACTTTTATCATGTAAGTCAGATGTAGAAAGGATTTTGATGGATTAGGTTTTTTTTTAATGTTCTGAAAATTAACTTAAATATGCCAACTTTTTTAAAAAAATGTTAACTTTTTAAACAACCTTAACTGTTCCATTAAAGATTTTTAAAAAAGTGAAAACTTCTCAAGGATTAGATTCTTATTCAAATGAATAAAGACTATTCCACAAGCACTTGATATACAGTATTCTCCTTTATGTACTTTAAGAAGTTGAAGTACTATAGCAAATGCACAATTGATTTATGGGAGAAAGAGTTCAAGTGAAGGACATATTGTTTACTATGCATTAAAAAGTCAGGATGGAAGAAAATGTACCTCTTCTGGAATATTTTTAAATCCATAATTAAAAATAGAAGTGCCAGATACAGGTGATATTCTCCATTTCCCATCAGCACGTAAGTCACACAATAAGCCCTCGGTCCCCTTCCAAAAACAACTCCCAAGGACAAGCAGGTTATATATCAAGCCACAAATAAAAGGCAAATCTCTTTCCAGGTAAACATGTAAGAGGCTTTTGCACTCAAATACTATTCTAAAGAATAAGATTTAACTGCTGTTCCACATTTACAAAGCACATCAAGGATCTATGGTGCAACATTAAGTAGACTCAAATATAGCATAGTTCAAATCCAACATAACAACAGCAATGCAATTAAAAACCTATTGAACCTAGCACACTCATAATGTTTCTGTCACTCAAAAGCATTATAATGGTGCTTTAGTAAACTTTACTTAATAATCTTGTATTTTGAAACATTATCCCAAGCCCTTATGAGTAGCTAGCTACTCAAGTCAGTCACTTTTTCAACCGAACAGTAGAAGCTAAGTATTATTAGGGGAGTGGGCTGTCACATCCTTTAATGCAACTCTGACTTGCCTTTGTTCTGACAGTAGCAAACAGCTGCTTGCAAATGAACCACCACCTCTGGGCTGCCTCCCATTGTTCCCTACTTTTGTTTGATTAGGTCACTTGCTGCAGGGATTTGGGAAGAAAGGTGTTCAACCTATAGAATTAAGTATTGAGAACACAAGGCAGCCAGGAATTTTTCTTTTGGTAGCGTAATCAAAACCCCCCAAAGTTTTTTGCTCATTGAGCAAGTGAAACATTTTTTTCTTTAATACTGATTTCAAAAGCCTAGAGCTATATCATAAAGGCAAATGACTTTTCCATAAATCCTCTTTCCTTTAAATCTGCATGACGGTTGTATAAAAGGAGATTTAATCACAGAGTAATATTTGTAAGCACCTATTAATAAATGCTAAGATGTTGCTACCCTGCTGTTTTACAATGACAGAGTTCAGACCTTGAAGACAGCAACTGCAGAAGCATTTTGGGAAAACTTAAGGATACCTTATCATTTTTTCTTGATTTTAAATTTCATTAAAAATTTCATTAATAACTAATTTCATTAAGGGTGAAAAGGCAGGAACCTCCAGGATTAAAAATTTCACAATTTCATTCTATGTTGATTCCTACCTTTAATGAACTTTACATAATATAAATTAACCTAGAATGAAGCTTATTATTAAAATGTTTGATCAATAATCCACCATTGCTCCAAAAGGTATAATTGACACTATAAAGCAAAGCTCACCTTTAATTTTCATCTTGACCTATGATCTTCAGAAGAACTTACAGCTACATTATAACAATCTCATACAATTAAGTTGTTTCCAAAGAGAGGCATACTGAGAGAGTGGAATGGCAAGTTTTCAGTGCCATGGATGAACATAAGGAAGGCAAGTTGGAGCAGCTGCCCTTCTAAAATGAATCATGATTTTGTAGTTTTGAAAGTTTATAAGTGGGAAAGGACCTAGAACACCCTTGACACATTCTTCGGATAAAACCACCGAAATGTCAAACAGAAATCTATAGTTGATTATTCACAAATATAATATGTCACTATTCCACCTCTTGACTTACATCCCAAATTAAAGAGTTTTGTACATTCTTCTCATCTTGATATACAACCATCAGAAGGAATGTGAATCTATACAATAAACTTTATTAATGAATAACAAAATTGAAATGCTATCTATGGGAAATAATGAACAACATAAACTGATGAACAAAAACAGATCCAGAGACAGGGAAGCATCAATCAGACTGTCAAACCTCAGAGGGGAAGGTAGGAGAGGGTGGGGGGTAAAGGGGAGAGGTCAACCAAAGGACTTCTTTGCATGCATATAAGCCGAACCAGTAGTCACAGACAATAGTAGGGTGGGGGCATGAGTGGGGGTAGGGGTTTGGGAAGGTAATGGGGGGATAAGGACAAATACGTAATACCTTAATCAATAAAAAAATTTAAAAAACATGGAAATGCTATTCAACAACACTGGTACTTTTGGTGTATTCACTGGTTAGAATTAGATATTTCCATTTGGGGGAGGGGATTAAGAATCATATGATTATCCCAATTTCCTTCATTCTCTACTCAAAGATTGCAATTTTAGTCATTGAATATACTATCCAGAATCTCAAAAAATTCTAGCTTTGTTCTATCTAATATACTCTGCATATTTAACCAGATCTTGCCTTGTATGGAAGGCATCTGATTCCTAAAAATGTTTTTACTACCTTAGCTAAGCTTACTTTGCATACCTTGCTCCCTTTTCTCTAATTTTTAGGCATAACTGATCTACCATTTATGATGTTCAATGAGTTTTTCTACATTTCAATCAGAAAGTGCCAAAGCACATTCACAAAGTACAGCATTTAGAGATGTTAAAAAGTATTATACATGATTTATATTTGATTATCCAGTATTAACAATATTCACACAATAATAAAATGTAAGAGAAGCGGATGGTAATCCCTTATAACAGCCTTCACTTTTGCACAGATTTGAATACTTTAGCAATTCATTTGTAAGAGCATAGGATCAATGATTTTCACTTCATTTATATTCCGAGGCAAGCAAATCACCAAAACTCTCTTACATCCCTACACTTTCCTGTCAGCATGTTAACAGCAGGAGGTCTATCAGTACCATCTTTGAAATAGGTAGGTGGCTTAAAACACCTTTACATTTTGGACAAGACCTGTATTTAAAATAAACATGAGCTTTAACTTCATCATTTTCTCTACAAGATACAGTAATCGTCTATACCAGTGGTCGGCAAATTGCGGCTCGCGAGCCACATGCGGCTCTTTGGCCCCTTGAGTGTGGCTCTTCCACAAAATACCACGGCCTGGGTGAGTCTGTTTTGAAGAAGTGGCGTCAGAATAAGTTTAAAAAATTTGGCTCTCAGAAGAAATGTCAATCGTTGTACTGTTGATATTTGGCTCTGTTGACTAATGAGTTTGCTGACCACTGCTCTATACTAATAAAAGAGTAATATGCTAATTAGAGCGAACGTCCTTCCAGACAAAGCCACAGTGGCTGCGAGGGCCGAAGGCAGGCAGCCATGGCAGCGGCTGTGAGGCCCAGGGCTCAGATAGCCGTAAGCCACAGTGGCTGCAAGGCCTGGGACTCAGACAGCCACGAGCCCTGGAGGCTGCGAGACCTGGGGCTCAGGCAGCCATGAGCCACGGCTACAAGGCCCGGGGCTCAGGCCTCGCAGCCACAGTGACCGGCAGTGGCAGCAGCAGCGAGGGGGTGATGAGGGTAGTGCCTTCCCCTGATCAGCCGGTCGCCTCCTGCAGAGGGAGGCCAGACTTTGGCTTAGGCCTGCTCCCCTAAGCCGTCAGTAGGGCATCCCCTGAGGGCTCCCAGACTGAGAGAGGGGGCAGGCCAAGCAGAGGGACCTCCCCTCCCAGTGTACGAATTTTTGTGCACCGGGCCTCTAGTATATAATAAAAAGCTAATATGCAAATCAACTGAATGGTGGAACAACCAGTCGCTATGACATGCACTGACGACTGGAGGCAGACGCTCAATGCAGGAGCTGCCCCCTAGTGGTCAGTGTGCTCTCACAGGGGGAGTGCCACTCAGCCAGAAGCCCTGAGGGGTCAGTCCTAAGCCTTCAGTTGGACATACCCCAAGGGCTCCCGGACTGCGAGAGGGTGCAGGCCAGGCTGAGGGGCACCCCCCCACCACCAAGTGCACAAATCTTGTGCACCGGGCCTCTAGTATAGAGTAAACATAGTACTTAGTTTGTTCTCATTTTAATCTACATTTCACATAATGGTTTCATCATGCCATAAATTTGTTCATTTTTATCCTGCATGTGCTCCAAATAGTTAAGCATTTAAAATAATAAAGCTGACAAAATTATCAAGTAGGAAATTATAAATGTTTCTGACATTTTATCTATTTTTGAATACTATAGACTTGTCAGCATTTCTTTATACTGGTGAACACTAAAGCACATTTTTAACACTATCACAGTAAGAATATCATGATATTATTGGCTATGGGCTAGCTCTAAGAAATCTAGAATATATGTACATATTTATGTACAATAATACCTTAATATTTTTGGTTGTCAATGACTTCTCAGAAATAAAAACACCAAGCAATTAAAAGAATTTCCAAGTCCACAACGCGGGCATGTCCCCTGACTAGGAATAGAACTGCGACCTCCTGGTTCATAGGCTAATGCTCAGCCACTGAGCCACGCTGGCTGGGCTATTATTTTTTTAAATATATATTTTTATTTTTCAATTACAATTGACAATATTAATAGTTTCAGGTGAATATATGGTGATTAAACATTTATATAACTTACAAAGAGAAACTCCATAGTTTAGTACCCATCTGACAACATGCATAGTTACAATATTACTGACTTTATTCCCTATGTTATCTTTTACTGCCCTGTGATTCTTTCTATCACTGCCAATTTGTACTTACCCCTTTCTCCTTTTTCATCCAGTTCCTCAATGCCCCTCCCAACTGGTTACCATCAATTTGTTCTCTATCTATGTGTTTGTTTCTGTTTCAGAGCTTTTCATTAACTAGATTTCAAGGGTAATATTTTGTCTTTATGTGAAATATCATATTTATCTGGGAGTTGTTATCCAGCTTTTATCATATTCTCCAAAGAGACCACATGTTCCAAAATGGTAAAAATCACTAAAACCTACATCTTACCATAAATCAAGAAGGTAGATTACATAAAGAACATAAAGAGATAACATCTAAAATATAAACAGAATAACACAATCTAAATTCTTAATTGATAAATTAATTCCTGATAATCACACAAATGAAATGCTAATGTCATACAGATTAAAATTTTAAAAAGCATTGCTTATTCTTGACTTTGCAATTAAATATTTGGTTTTCCTTTATAATTGTATTTCATTGAGGTACTTAGCATTTAGCAATTTCAAGTGAGGAAAAGCAGTGCATCCAATCATACTTTTTTAAATGTTTGTGGGTAAAAATTAATCTACAGATGATCAGATACTATTTTGCACAATTATTTAACTGAATAGTTTTCAAATATAGGTTTAAATATAAAATTCACCTATTAGCCTCAAAAGTGATTTCTCCCTTACATATAATAGCGCTGCCTCCTACTCTCTGACTTACTGATACAGACCTAAAAAAAAGCTACATGGGACATGCACACAGCAAAGAAGTCAGAACACACCAGAGAAGAAGTTTGGTTTGTTTTTATAGAGTGTTCCTTCTTCTCATGGGGCTCAGTAAAAAATGCTACCTTGTTCAGCAGTAGAGCAAAACATTATTATATCCAAGGGTTTTTTTCTTATCTTTGGAAAGTAGGTAGACCTTTCAAAACACTGAGATTTTAGTAATCATCCACCACTAATCATAATAGTAACTTATTGCCAAAATCAAGTAAGGGGCATAAGAATTTTGAGATATAAAGATACTGAAATTTGTACAACAGGCTATATTAGATCACTGAAGGGAAAAGTTACTGCTTAAATTTACTTAAGAAAAACTACTTAAATTAGTGGAGTTGTGTTCTGCTTCCCAAAGTTTAAAAAGTAACCACTATTCTTATGTAAAAAAAAAAATCTCAATTTCTTCTATCTAGGAATGTAATGCAATTCTTAAATAACTTTGTATAATTTATTGATAACCAGAGATAGCAACTTATATTCTAATAATGAAAGCATTTTCTTGGCACTTATAATTCTAACTATGAGCTCACCCTTGGATGTAAGCTTCCAATTCATGCTACATACAAGTTCCTGAGAGTAACTATTTCATGCAAAATCCCAAATATCAGTGAAATATTACTTTATTTTGTGTAAGATACACAATCAAATTAAGAATTTGATCATTCAGACATGCTTGCTAAAGTGGATCTTAATGCAAGCTACAAAGTGTCCTATCAATAAAGCATAGTTCTAATAAGAAACTCCAATAATTTTCATGGAAATCTATATCTAATTACTATTCCTTTAAAATAACTTTTGACTGCCACAAAAATAAGGGAAATTAAAGCTGAAGTCCAATTTTATTTCTTTAAAACAATTTGAGTAAATAGTAATTGTTAATCTCTACATACTTAAAAACAAGCAGGAATATAATTCATTGACCCAATAGATAGTAAATTTACTAATGTATGCCAAGTACTAGTCTGTAAAACAACACTTGAGAAAAACAAAAGTAAAAACGACAGGACTGTGTCCTCATAGAGCTTGTGGGAGAGAGATACAAATACAGTATTTACAGATACTAGAACAGTTAAGAAAGAAAGAAATAGGATGATGTAACTTGGGAGGTGGTTTCCATAAGATGGTTAGGAAAAGCCTCTCTGGGGGCTGACATTAATTAGAGCCAAGATCTAAAAGATGTGGGGGGGAAAAAATCAGTGGTGCGACAAGCCAAGGAATGAGTTCCAGACACAAGAAAAAATCTGGCATGTTCCAGAAAGAGAAAGAAGGCACGTTCATGAAACATTAACATTTCTTTCCTATTCCTCCAAGATTAGCATGCCTTAATGAGAACAAGGACTTTGGAGCAAGGCAGTTTGGATCTGAATCTCAACTGTACTAACTTAAAATTATATCATCTTCGGCATGAAGTCACTAAAACATTGTTAACCCCTTTTCCCTAATCTACATAGTAACCATGGGCATAAGAAATCTTCAGAAAACAAAAAATGCTCTGTAAATTGTCCCTTCCAAAGCTGGTGGCACTTTCATCTTTCTGAACTTTAAACAATACCAGTTGTTTTCTCTTTAAATTTCACAATCAATGTAGGCCATTTTAAAGAAATTCTTTCAAACAGAATTTTTCATGTCCCTTAAAATAATCAAATGTTCATGGAAAGTTATGATGTCAGCCCTTTCTCCCCTCCCTTTAGGGTGATGCATGGTCTCCCTAGGAGTTGTCTGTGGGGCATACAAACAGCAAAGGCCACCTCACTTTCCTAGGTACCTCTCATACTTCATTTATCTTTGTATCAGTAAAAGTCTAATTAGAAAACTAGATATGGCTCACTCACCAACTCTTAATATTTTGATACATTTTAGCTACTAAGTAAAATTGAAAGATTGGCATGGAACTGAAAAAAATGTTGGCCAGTGTCACAACTGGTTTTGTCTGCCAGTTAAAGGTACACTACATTTACATCCCAGTTTTAGAAATATAGTGTAGATGGAAAGTGGAAAGACAATGGAGCACCCTAGCCTACTTAGTATCCCTTTTAAATAGTTAAGCCTATCTGTTTAGAGTGAATAGTCACGGGAGAAAAGACGCAGGGACACAGACACTAATGGAGAATAAGCAGTACATACATGGCAGCTTTCACAAGTTTTAGAGATAATGTAAAATAGACAATTGAATCCAAGGAGATGGGGAAATCTAATGTTCCTACTTAACTGTAAGTATATCTACAATGATTGAAAATTTCATATTAACAAAGATGCAAAAGAGGCTAGCTGTCAAATTAAATAGAAACAGTGCAATAATCATGCAAATAAATTTTCTTAATTTTACCGTTAAAAAGCCATTGGTCAATTCATTGCTCAGTTCACTCTCTGGTGTAATATTTTGCGTAAGTCAAAGACAGCTATTTGGAGGAAAAAGAAAATGTGTCTCAATGCTGCAGGAAACACATTCAATTTCTTCTAAATCAGAAGCAGGTTCTCACCAAACATGTATACATTTGCCAAGTGATATGCTGCCTTCAGTCACACCATTTGGCAATTAATTTTACATGCAACAAAATCTTTATGTTTAGACAGTTGGAAGGCTCACACTGTGTCTTATTATTAGAAGGATATAGGCCCAACCAGTGTGGCTCAATGGCTGAGTATCGACCTATGAACCAAGAGGTCACACCTGACTCCCAGTCAGGATACATGCCCAGGTTGTAGCCTTGATCCCCAGTAAGGGGTGTGTAGGAGGCAGCCAATCAATGTTTCTCTCTCATCATTGATGTTTCTGTATCTCTCTCCCTCTCCCTTCCTCTCTGAAATCAATAAAATTTATTTTTTTAAATAGGATATAGGAATTAAGCCATGAAATATGTGACTATTTACTAATTAAGAATGTTTATTAATGTTGCCATATCACTGTTAACCCATTAAATGCAGAGCCAATTATAAAATTAAAAGACCAAAAATACTGAAAATATTATACTGTTTCATAGTTTTAGTGACATAATAAAGAAAAAGAAAAATCCAGCATTTTCAAGTCTTCCTCCACAATATATTTTTTTAATTGTAATTATTTTAAATGTTCTTATAAGTACTTAAAACTGTTGAAAATAAAATATCTGCTGCTATCCAGATAAATTTAATTCCTGGTACTAAGGAACTACACAAGTCTAGTGGTGATTTAATACTTGTGACACATAATTCAATAAGTTTGGGACAAATGTATTGACTTCTAATCTTTTCAGACAACTTCATTATTTTATTTTACAACTAATGTATATAACTCAGCTATAACCAGGACTCACAATGTAGGATACCTGGTTTCTTGAGTTTCCCCTCCTAATAGTCCCTAGTTAAATCTCGCTTGAAAATAAATCAAATTTAAATAACAGCAAGAAGTTTTCCCCTCCCCTTCCTTCTTCCATCTTTTAATCTGCTCACTACAACCCACTCTTGGCAACTTGAGAATCGTCACAGAAGAGTGCCCCTGTTGTTTAGGGAAGTGTTACATTCCTCAAATTGGAAGGAAAAGGATTGTCAAACATGGTTTTGAATGACTTTCCTTTTCTAGCAGATAATGCATTCTGGGACCATCGATTAAAACCTGAGGCTTCTCAGGCACTAAGGCTTATGAACACTTAGGAGGCAACCCAGAAGAGCTATGACCAAGCAATCTGAATCCCAACCAATGGTTACTGTGGTTTGGAGACCTCAAAAGCTTGCAATACAATATGAAGACCAGCATGAGCTGTCAATGGCCCATCCTCAGTACTAAATCTTACACAGGGTGAAGATCAATAGCCCAGGAACCATACAAACCGATTTCTAGCTTATTTTCTGACACCAGCTAGCTCCAGATGTTAATCACAAATCACCTAAGTTCCATGCACTTTTAAACCCCCATAAAATGAATAGTACTTTGTCTATGTAAAATCTATACAGAATGTTGTCTATAAAAAGTATAAACATAAAACTAAAAATCATATTCACAGACTTCCGATGTGAGCTCATTTTACTTTATGACTTAGTAGTTAGAAACCAGCATAGTTTTATGTTATTTGGTTCCATGAGCATTTTTCCCCCTAAATCAAAGGTCTGATCATTTTTTTTCTTTTTACTCTAGTGTGAAAAGGGATCCTTCATCCATTCATTCCTCTACTATTGATTTATTATCTCCTCTACGACATACATATGTTCTAGTTTACATTGGTAGATGTGAAAAGTGATATGTGAATCTGCTTGGTCAAGTAAAAGGTTATAACAAATTAAATACTTCTTTCTCTAGAGTTTATAAAAAGTAAATCCAACCCAGCCAACCCCTCCCCTCAATAAAAAAAAAAAAAAAGGCTTACTCACTTTCCATCAATATATACTCCTCTGCTGGGGAAAACTCATTCATCGATCTATTCAGCATTCATCAAATATTTATTCATTTAAAATATTAGTTGTCCCTTGCATGTTCCTGAGGTCTGGGAATAAACACTGGCAAAAGACATGGTCCCTGCCCTCATGAAGCTACATAACACTAGTTTTGAATCAAAATCTATTTATTACATGAAAAGAGGAATTAGATATATAGTAACTGTCAGAGTCATCTACTAAAGTCCAGAGCAAGATAAAAATAAAATAAAATAAGTGGATGGGGGCTACGTGAGAAAGTTCAAAATTAGTAGTAACAAAATAAAAGGGATAGAAGAATTGCTAATAGGCGTTGGGTCATTACGGATCAGGTGACTTTTTTTTTTCTGGGAAATTTACCAATAGCGAGAATATAAAAACAATACGGTTAATCTACTCTTTAGAAAAGTATCTACTTTTCAAAACTTAAAAGTGCTTTCTCTCTTCCATTATTGCTTTCCTTTTCTAAGTTCTTGATAAACAACAATATGATAAATCTAAATTATTAATTTTCTTTTCTCTTAATTTACAAGTCTGCCAGTTTTAACTTTGGCAAATGAAATAAAATCCAGGGTAAATATAAACTTTCTTTTTTTATAAATTACCTTCTATACTCAGTGTGTGTGTGTGTGTGTGTGTGTGTGTGTGTGTGTGTATTGATATAAGTAAAGCAAAAAGACTAAGTCTAAATTATGTTAAAACAAAATAACTCATGATGGAAAATGTCCAAGACAGAAACAAAACATATGCATGTGTTTGTTGATTAAAAAATCACATATAAAGAAATTTTAGAAGTGATACTACAGAATCAATAAAATATAAACTTTTCGGGGTGTAACACTGAGATCAATGACTTTAATCAAACATCTGGAACCTGCCATGACATTCTGACATCTCTTATCAAATGGTAGATGAGTTCCTTAAACTAACTTAATATTATTAATAAAAATAAAATCTTTGCCCTAGCCAGTTTGGCTCAGTGGATGGAGCACTGGCCTGCGGACTCAATGGTCTCAGGTTCAATTCCGGTCAGGGGCATGTACCTCAGTTGCGGGCACACTCCCAGTAGAGAGTGTGCAGCAGGAGGGTGATCAATGTTTCTCTCTCATCGATGTTTTTAACTCTCTATCCCTCTCCCTTCCTCCCTGTAAAAAAATCAATAAAATATATTTTAAAAAATAAATAAATAAAATCTTTGCAAAATTAGCCCTGGTAATCAAATACTTTGATACTTTACAACCCTATTAAAATGAGTGAAATGTGCACATGCTCTAAAAATAACTTAATGTGTTTTTTAAGATTTATGAATTATTTTAGGTCTTTGTATACTTGCAATCATTTTTTAATTTCACTGGTCTTTAAGTAACCATCCCTAATTCTGATAATATAAGAAATAAAAACACAAAGTCAAATACTGACCCTGTTTCCATCTAAAGAGGTGAGGATGTATTATGTTTTGGAAGACAGCAAGATTAGGAATATACTGTCTTATGTCTTAGCTCTAAATATTTTTATAATACATTTGTTACTGCCCTAAGAGGAAGTTTATAAAAATAGGTAAAATGATGTTCCTTCTTCATTTCAGTTCTTCCTCCTACCAAATACAAAACATGTTCCACACAGGAAGAACTCAATAAACAGCATTTGCTGGATGAAATAACAAATGACTTCAGGGAATAAATCAAGTCAAGGATTGGCTCGATGGTATTAGTTGCATGTTCTAAGTGTTATTAAGGTCTGGCTTTCTCCATTCTAAAGTGTCTTCACAGAATTTCAAAGTTTCTCCATGTGGCCTCATTTAAATCAACATTGCTGTTATCCCAGGAGAATAATAGTAAATTTCAGTGGCTAGAATAACCACTTATTCCTCAGGGAATTAGAGTATTATAATATTTAACTTTCACCCTCTCTGATTTCCAGTTTTATCTCCGTAAGTTCAAAATTAGTCATCTTTGTCTTTTTATATCCTTATTTCCCTAATCCAAATTATTATTTCCTTTTGAAATAAAATGTTTTACCATTCCCCCATACATTCCCAAAGTCCAGTCTCAAAATACCAAGAGCAGTAAAGAGTTAGGTGAAAGCAGTGAGAATGAAAAAAGTTTCATGGCTGTCTGTATAAACACAAGAAAATTTCTTCTCTCTAGTCCATATATCACTAGATCAATGGTATCTATAGTCAATGATATTCTATCTCAAATGTCTGATAATGGTTCTCCCCAATTTTATTCATTTATTAAATAACATATAAGTACTGTCACATACCAAGAACCTTTAAAATTCAAAAACATAATATATTCAAATCACAACACAATCTTTGAATTGTATGTTTACTGATTAGGAAACAAACCCTCTCTGCACTGAAGTTGTCAATGGATGATAAATTTTAGAGAAGGCTGCCCCCCAAGGAACCATGAGTGGGCTGATAGAGGCTTTTCTACTAATTTGTGGACCCAATGCCAAAATATGTAGTCAATACAGCTAAAAAAATGAATCTAAGTAAGATGTCTGGCACCAGAGACAAAAAGCATACGTGGAATGCCTTTATCTTACACGTTCTCAATAGGCTGTCTGGCATCAAACAGACCAAACCAAAGTGTAAATAGTGGGTGTACGTTTATGAACATCTTTTAAAACCATTTCCTTTCTACACAGATGCATTGCTTAAGTTATGGAAAGCTTAAACCTTAGGCACCATACTATGTACATCTAGAAACATTCTAAGACTAGAAATTAAAATAGATTTTCATTACTGTACAAGGAGCATAAAAAATGCTGTATCAGTCATGAAGATGAATGAATCTAATTTATGCATTTATTATTGACTTAATTGCCTAAGTTTCCTCAGGTAAAAAACTGAGAAAATAACACAAACCCTATGGAGCTGTTGGGAGCTTTACCTAGGTTAATGAATAGGAAGCAATGAGCTTGATATGTATGTAGTATGGGTCCAACAAAACGCAGCCATTGTTTTTAGATTTAAATTAAAAGCTCAAATTAGGGAAGACATTAAAAATTAGTTATTTCTTTCCAGTGTGGTTCAGTTGGTTGGAGTGTCATCCCATGCACGTGCACAGAAATGTTACTAGTTCGATTCCCAGTCACGGCATATACCTAGGTTGCAGGTTTGATACCTGGACTGGAGGAAACTGATCTATGTTTCCCTCATACATCAATGTTTCTCTCTATCTCTCTCACTTCATTCCCCTCTCTCTAAAATCAATAAAGTGAGGCTAAAAAAAAAACAAAATCCCAACTGGTTATTTCTGTATACATATAATAAAAGTTTTCCAAACTTTACTAATGTTTATTCTTTGGTGATAAATCTTCATGTTATATGCTTATTAAGGCCATATGGAATATTAATATTAAATACCTAATTCTTAGATATATTTTTTAAATTCTGTAAGTATGTCCCCATTGACAAGGCTGTCTACGTCTGAGCTTACTATCAATAACTATGTTTTTAATGGTAGTAACTTCATTAAACTGACCACATACATAAGTGATCCATCAAATTCCTCTTTTCCTATTTCTCATCTTGGTGAATTTGAGATCCACAGTGACACCACACACTCACCATGCCTAAATATCAATCGCCATTTCTGCCAATGCTGAGTTCATTCTAACTGAACATGGTCTGCCTATAGGCACTGCTAAGGTGGGCAAAGCCAGTCCTGGAGGTCCTACCAGCACCCCAACACAACTGATTGAAAAAGACATGGTTCTTCAAGTCCAGGGCAGCCAGTTCATGACCATAAAAGCAACTTATGATGTGACTTCATACAAAGAGAGGAGCAAGACCCTTGAGTTTCTTCATCTAGAAGCTAAATTGGGAAACATGGGACAATTCTAGATTTAGGGCAGGAGATGAAGCTGACAGAGTGGAACAAGGCTGGGTGAAGTACCTGGAAGTCAAGCCAGGCAGTATGATTGCTCCTAGATCCCTGGGAGAGTCCAGTTTATTTTATTCCTAAACATCCATTACACACCATTCCTTACCACCACCAACTTGAAAAATCCTTTTTTCATCAGCAGTGAGTTACCCAATCCCATCAATTCAGAATTACTTCTGAATTCTACCTCTGAAATCTCATCCATTCATTCCTTTTCATGTAATCTCACTGCAGTTACTTCCAGTCTCATTCTTTCTCACCTAGATTACTTCAGTAGTCTTTATTGAAGAGAAAGGGTAGAGGGAAACCACAGGATGAGTCCAACTCACAGGTATTTTTCATTTGCCCCATCAGTATTTGAATTTATATTTTGAAATAGTTGTCAACATTTCAAAATATGTAGACATAACATTTAAAGTAAATTTCTGACTTTGCCTGAAGGGGGAAAAATAAGATCAACTGACAAGGTACTCACATTGGCAAAGTATAAAAATATTGACAAATTAATCATCTGAAGCTGAGCAGCACTGTCCACTATAGACAGGCATGCATTTTCCAGTTTTGTTTCATTTATTTATACTTTCTTCATTTTTTTGTTAATCACTCAGCCCCTTAGGAACTTTTTCAACATTCTCTCTGCTTTCAGCAGTAGACCCCATCCAATCTAAATAAATACCTCTAGAATAAAAATCTATAATCACCTTTGAAATTATTCAATGAGTATTCAATGATTATCACCACATGATAAAATCCTAACTCTTTCACATGATCTGGCCCATATTCTTTTTTTTTTTTTAATATATTTTATTGATTTTTTTACAGAGAGGAAGGGAGAGGTATAGAGAGTTAGAAATATCGATGAGAGAGAAACATCGATCAGCTGCCTCCTGCACACCGCCCACTGGGGATGTGCCTGCAACCAAGGTACATGCCCTTGACTGGAATCGAACCTGGGACCCTTGAGTCCGCAGGCCGACGCTCTATCCACTGAGCCAAATCGGTCAGGGCCCATATTCTTTAACCTGTGCTATTTCTTGTCCCCCTTTGCCTTGCAAACACACTGAACCGCTTGCAATTCACATTTTTAGTGACAATGATTTTGCATACTCTAGTCCCTCTCCTGGTATGCTTCATTCTTTAGCTGGCCAATTCCTCCCCTTTCAGGTATCTCTACCAGAAAGCCTTCCTTCACATATCCAGTTTTAGCTGGGCGTGCCACTTATACAGCTCTCTCCCCATCCCTTGTAGGTGTCATAAGGTATCGCAATTATTTCACAGTTCATTAAAGGCAAGAACCATGCCTAGCATACAGCATAGTACTGGTATATTGGATATGTTCAATAATGACTGATGATTAAATAATTAAACATCTTTATTTTCAAAGCATCAACAGTTCTAAAGAGGAGGCACTTTCGCAGTTTTATAATACATAAAAAAATGCAGACTCATGTTAAATAATTCACACAAGTTCACATAGCTGGTAAATTTAGAGTCAGAATTTAAACCAAAGGACTTTAGACCAAAACTTGTGGCCCTTGAATATATTCCCTTTCTCGCTTCCATGGGAAATTCTGGTATAAATGTAATTTCACTACAAGCTATGTCAGTGAAAGGAAACAGAGACCAAGTCAATACAAAAGACAATAATGTAATCCTAAATCAAAGCTGATAGGATAAATCCTGTGAAACGTTGGCAGTTATCACCGAAATGTGACCAGCTGTCGAAATACCATGACAACTTTCACAGTCCTGGGCAAACTAGTAAAATCTAGCTCTTCATTCTTATCACAATAGAAAAAAAAAAAAAAAAAGACAACAAAAAAAAAAAGAAAGCAAAAAAAGCAATCTACAATAGAAAATGTATTGAGAAAATTCAATGCCCATATGATAGGCAAAAGATAGATCATAAACTCTTTAAGAAAAATATTTGACAGTCAAGAAAACATAATTAACAGAACTAATCAAATAATAATTTTCATTCACGTTATTACATTTCAAGAAAAATGACACTAGCATAAATGCTTCAAGCACAACTTAATTTGAGCAGTACTTAGCAACAGCTTGTGATATAAATTCATAAAGCATAAAAAATTCTAAATTTTGTTTTCAAACATCACGGTAATATAATTACCAAGTATTTCTTGAAAAAATGACAGAAAAATACAATTATATTACGTAGTAGTAAATCTTCTTGGTAAGATCAAATAGCCTAAAGAAACAAAAAAATTCATCTTTAATATTCTTTTAACACTTGATTAACTTTCATTTTTACAATCTTTGAAAACTTCACTGCTAATCCACATAGGTTGCATATGAAAGTTTTCTAAGAGATTCAAACATAAAGCCTAATTAAATGTTCCTGCTTTCTTAAAAACACCAACTATCACTTTTTTGCCCTCACCAGTATTTCAGGGCCAACAAAATATTGACAAGTATTGTTTCAGTACATTTGGGAGTAAAACCCTTGGGAGCAATAATCCTTTTTACACAGATGGATATAAATGTTTTCAGTGATCTGTATGGCATCTTCCTGCCTCATAATCACCTGCAAGTGTTGCACTGTCCTGCTAGGCATTCCTAAAAACACCTGGCCACCCTGTTTACCAAAAAACAAACAAACAAAACAAAAAAGACCTAGACAATGGATGGGATGAGGGATAATTAACAAAAAAAACTATTCCTGCCACTCTAACGACATTGGAGCAGAACGACACTCCAAGCCAGCACCTGGTGAAGGAACTGCTAGATGTGATAATTCCAATTTACACATTCAGCACAACATTCTGTCTGCCTGTCAATTTGAAACAGTTTCCTATTCAGTGATAACAGATACCCCAAAAGAATGCAGTGTCGAAATGCTGACATGAATTTTTTATGCACCAACTAGACTTTCCCTCCTCTGGACCAGCTGTATCTGCCTTCTTCCCTCTTGAAATGGACTGACAGTTGGGTACTATTTTCAACTATACCAACAACAAAAAATTCAAAATTCACAGGGAAAATTTAAAGTATCAGATCCTCCTCATGGAGAATACCAATAAAAAAAAAAAAGGTACAATTAAGAAAAATAAAGAAGTTGTAAAAAATTCACAGAAGGTGATTTGACTTTGGGTGGTAGATACACAATACAATATACAGATCATGTATCATAGAAATGTACACTTGAAACCTATATAATCTTCTTAACCAATGTCACCCCAATAAATTTAATTAAAAAAACACATAAATAAAAATTCAGTTATTTGATCTTAATTTATACAGTGAGGTTCTTAGCTGCCAAAACCATAAAAGCACAGATTTCTACTAAATGTAGAATTTACTAGTGTTTTTGGGTTTTTTTCTACATTGAAAGAGAGTAAAAGCTAAAGCAAGAGAGGGACAGACACACGGACTTTAACCTAAAGCTATACAGGTTCATTATCCAGTCCTTTCATATGATCACATTTTGAAAAACTACTATAAAAAAGCAGTTAAGTCTCATGTTATATTCAGGAAATTATAATTTTTTCTTCTATTTTATTTTCTTATTCTCTTCATATTTAAATGACAAATATGTAAAATATACTTATAAAGTATTATGGTTTGTTTTTTCCCACACATAAACAAGATTATATTCATAAATATCTCTTCCTATAATAAACTATTCCCTCTCCTTCCAGAGAGTGAACTGAATGATGATTCATTTGTTCTAATAGCACAGCCATGGCACAACCATTTCTGGAACACTCCTCTTATGAAATAGCAACACATTCTTTTCAATTATTCTCAGGGATGCCAAATTTTCATTCCAAGAATGGGATGGATTGGCTTGCTAAAATAAATATACATCATTCAGGAATGAAGCTGATGAAATAATTCTTCAATCTGAGACATCATTATTGTTATAAAACCTGGTGATGAACTGTTAGATGTGCAGTTCAGAAACTAGCACTTCTGAAACCTCAAATCAATGCTCAACATATCAAGAAAAACTTAAATGTATTATTTTTAACTCATCATTCTAAGTCAAATGCATTCGTCTTAAAAACTAATGAATAAACTGTTGGACATTGAAATTGGGACTCAAACATTTTTTTTTGTTTTGTTATTATATGTTTATTTCTAGTCTGCAGAGGCAAAATTTTTTAAAGGAAAGAAACGGGGGAAAATAGATAGCAGAGGCAAAGAAGCATTAAACGGACTGTCAAACTACAGCGGGAAGGCAGGGGAGGTTGGGCGAGGGGGGCTGTAAGAGACCAACCAAAGGACTTGTACGCATGCATATAAGCATAACCAATGGATACAAGACACGGGGGGGGGGGGGAGGGTGGGCAGGTGAAGGCATGTACTGGGGGGTAGGGGAGGCCGGGGGGAGGTCAATGGGGGAAAAACAAGGAGACATATGTACTACTATTTAGAATACTTCAAACAATAAAAATAAATAAATAAATTAATTTAAAAAAAACACTAATGAATATGGGTTTCCCCCACTATCTGAAAGTAGAACATTCCTATGAAACTTTTCAAAAGCCAAAATAATGTAAACCAAAGAAGCGATTTCACTTATGCAGAACGTTTTTTAATGTTCCCAGACCCAGCACTCAATGCACACACAATATCTTTATTTTGTTCACCATGATCAAATAGTTTAATTACACCCAGTTTTACATTCAGCGTAATACTCGTAACAAGCTCCCTTAGTCTTTTCTGATAGCTTAGGACACATCTTGCTAAAAGATGCACAAAATTGATTAGATAACATACAGACGCTCACAGACATAGTTAAAAATTCGGTGATTTGATGTTGAGTGTAGTTCACAGGAAGGAGCTTGGTGAGGCCACTCTTGCTGCTGTGGGTATAAGCTGCCTCTATAATGGCTTGCTGCAAAACAAATGCTGAATGCTTTTTTTTTTTTGCTTTTCACCTTTTTTTCATAAAGTGAAAATCTCTTTGGATTTCTATGAGTTAGTGAAAACAAGTACTAAGATAGGTCTTTCATAAAAGCTGTGATATAATGATAACTTTCAAATAACGGGGGGTACTTGTATAAAAATTTTTTCTCTAGTTGCATCTACCTCAATTTTTAGTACATAGAGAATTTTTTTCCGAAAGAGACAGACCATATGTAAAATCAGTATTCATTTTCAAGTGTTATTTAAATGAAAATAAGAAATTCTCACTTCCAGTATATAGGTATACACATACCAGTAAATATATCTACATAAACAAATATATTACTCACATATGTACCTACATAAATGTACACATATATATGCACACACACATATAATTAAAAGACATATTATGAAGATCCTTCAGCAAAGCCATCAATTTCATTATCAGCTATAAACATTTTAATATTAGTAACAGTCATTAAAATTATATTAACCAAAACACTAATATATTTTCAAATGTAACATGTCTATATTCAATACCATCATAATAAAACACCGTTATTAATTAAAAGGATATAATTTCCTCCTTCTTATATCTAAACGTCAATGAAAATCATTTAAGAACTGGGGCTGCAGTCAGTAATTAGGGTTTTATTCTAAGTCTTAAAAGTATCCTCAGCTGTTAATCCCAAAGACCCCATCCTGCAAAACTGTATACTGGACATACAGAGACACTTGTTTGTTTTCTATATTCACAAATTCACCACATTGTTTTTAGGTGATCATTAGTGACACTGCTGCACCATCAATGAAGTATGTATTTAAAATATTGTTCTGGTACTAACGTTCCTTGAATGCACTTATCAATTAATAGAAGTATTTTGCTGAATGCCAAAACACTACGAAAAATACAGAAATAAGTAGGAAATTGCCCCTGACCCCAAGGAATTAACTAAAACATATAAAGGAGGTATAAGAGGTGACCCCTCCCAAAAAAAGTGTTACATATACAAAGAAAAGTACCTATAAACTCTTGTGTCCATGACAGTAGCGACTAAACACTTGTGGCTACTTACATTTAAATTAACTAACATTAAAAAAATAATAATGTGCGTTTTTAGTCACATTAGCCAAAGGTTAAAGTGTTCAAGAACTTGTGGCTAGTGACTGACACTGTTGGAATTGTGCTGCTATACAAATTCAGGATTTATGTTTATATCAGAAAAAGCCCTCTAAAGTATCCTAAAAAACAAATAGAACTGAGTAGGTGGAAGGGTGGATTTCTTGGCACTGTTTCCAAGGAACAATTAGTAATATATTCTGCTGGGAGTTATGAGAGGAAAACCCCACTTCAAAGTCAAATTTGGGGTCCTTGAGTTTTGTAGATTTTGTTTTACTCGGTAAACAACTAGTCACATTGACAAGATTAAAGAACATAATGCGTATATCCTATACTAGAGGCCCAGTGCACGAAATTCGTGCACGGAGGGGTGAGGGGTGTCCCTCAGCCCAGCCTGCACCCTCTCCAATCTGGGACCCCTTGAGGGATATCCGACTCCCGGTTTAGGCCCGATCCCAGTAGGGCAGTCGGACAACCCTCTCACAATCCAGGACTGCTGGCTCCCAACTGCTCACCTGCATGCATGCCTGATTGCTCCTAACCGCTTCTGCCTGCCAGCCTGATCACCCCCTAACCACTCCCTTGCCAGCCTGATTGATGCCTAACTGCTCCCCTGCTAGCCTGTTTGCCCCTAACTGCCCTCCCCTGCAGGCCTGGTCACTCCTAATTGTCCTCCCCTGCAGGCCTGGTCACCCCTAACTGCCCTCCCCTGCCAGCCTCATCACCCCTAAATGCTCTCCCCTACTGGTCTGGTCCTCCCCCCAACTACCCTCCCCTGCAGGCCTGGGTCCCCCCAAACTGCCCTCCCCTGCAGGCCTGGTTGCCCCCAACTTCCCTCCTCTGCCGGCCTGGTCACCCCTAACTGCCCTCCCCTGCAGGCTTGATCACCCCCAACTACCCTCCCTTGCAGGCCTGGTCCCTCCCAACTGCCCTCCCGTGCTGGTCATCTTGGGGCAGCCATCTTGTGTCCACATGGGGGCAGCCATCTTGTGTATTGGAGTGACAGTCACTTTGCATATTACTCTTTCATTAGAGAGGATTATTACAACCCAGTGGCCCAAACGCTGTAACAACCAAAGACAGGTCACCGGGCAGGGCTGTGTGTGCAGCGAGGCTGCGAGTAGGTGGGGACTTGACTCTGGGTCCTGCAGTGCAGCGGGTCGGGGTCCAGGGTCTCGCACGACTTCGCGCACTGGGTCACCAGTACATATATAAAGACAATGACTAACATAAAACAGGTGTTCAAAAACTGAGGAAGGATAAAGGGGGAGAAGAGAAAGAGTGAAGAGGTCTGGGATGACAAAGGGGTGCTGAGAAGATAAGACAACAGAGCTACTGGCTCTTAACTTCATTCACTGGATTAGACGAATATTAAACAGCTATGATATTCCAGTAGAATGTTATGGTTATGTCACAAAATGATCTACTGATGCCAAAAAATACTTTCCTTCTTTTTTTTAGTATTTTGCTCCAATACATAGACTAGTAAGGAACCAAAGTAGGATTTATCACTGACAGTCATAAATTAGGTTTCAGTCTGGTAAAAGTGTTCAAAATTACTGGGGAGAAAGAATATTTAGGAAGAGGCAGTTAAATATCACATTGTCTACCAACTGTAGCACAATGTCAACCACATCGTGTGTCCTTGTACTTCTTGGTATACAGCATTTCAAATATATAAATGAATCCCTGATTTGTGCTCAATTGAAATGCATTCCAAAATACAAAAGAGGTGCTAGTCATTCAAGTTATTTGTATTTCTCTTCTAAACCTAGGTATCTGAAGACGTCAACCTATATATCAAGGATTGTATGAAACGATTAAACATGATTTAGGAAGGTTTGCACTGTGACAAATATCTTCACTATTTTACTACTTTACTAAAACATGGTATCTTAAGATACATTTTATATATGTTTGTGTATACATATATACATGTATTATCAGTATGACAATAAAGGCAATCTTCCCCAAAACCAAAATATTACTTAAAATTAAAGTTATTTTAATTTTTTAACCCAATTACTAAAAACATTTTTGTTTGGACCTTGTCAGAAGGGTTTCAATTTTACATCATTACGTTTTAACTTGCCTAATCAGTTGAAAAAAAGTACTTTATGTAAAATGATTCTTTTAGTTGCCTTAGCTACAAATCCCTGCAGGATACTATAATTGAAATCTACTCACGTAAGTTAGGAATAATTAGGGTCCCAAATTAAGCCAAACACAAAGTTAACTCAAATAGTCAGCTGCTGTCATTTAAATGGTTATAGAGTTTTATTGTTGCTTAACATTTCTGAATGCTTTTAACTGTACTTTGTTCTTCCCATCTGTATTTAGTACGTTAGTACAAATAGAAAAGGGATAAAGCAGCAAAGATTGATCAGCCTTTAGATTGGAGTCATACCTATATCCAGTTTTTGTCACTAAAGGTTTTCCACTCAATCTCTGCTGTCAATTAACAGAACAGTTAAAAGAATGGAATGACAGATCTCAAAGGCAAGCTTTCTGGTAAATAAAGCAGGATCCCAGAATCTATAGTGAGTGCCATTAATGCAGCAAAAGTAAGAGCTTTTAAAAGCTAATAGACATAGCCTCTATTTGCTTAAACTCTAAAACAACGCAAAGGATTAAAGGAGCTTCCTGCTGTAAGCAACCAAAAGGGAAAAGATAATGTCTAAAACCCCATACCTGAAGGAGGGGATATGAAAGCATGCCTTTAACTATTATTTCAATGATAAATGCTCAGTGTAAAACTGATAAACTACATTGAGCAAAAATCAAAACTAGTTGTAATATTTCAGTTTTTCAATGTTCTGATAATCATTCTGAAGCAGTTTGCACTTTCAAAGAGAAATTTTGATTTCTTTAAAAATATTTGCTTATGAATATTTAATTCCTGAATGTTATTTGAAAATTACAGAGTTAGTAACATTGGTATTATGTTTCATATATTTCAAAATAAAGTCAATTTAATGTAGTTTTAATCTGAATATATTATTAAAAACTTTGAAATAAAAGATCTTTTTCAATTGTCACACTTAAGTGAAACAATGTTATGCAATATATTTTAAAGTATATATTAAATATGCTTGGGTGACAGCCTGATGAATTAGGAAAATACACCAATGACCTACCTAAGGATAAAGATTCGGTTCTACAGAAAGAAAAATGGAGTGGCAGTGAGCAGAGCTGGACAAAAGGACCACTTTGCAGGCCTTAATTTCTCAACCTGTAAATTGAAAACTTCTACATGGCTAAGTAATGTCCAAGTTGTGATTCTCAGTCTAAAATTCCTCAGTTCTACCAATAAATACAAACAAAAGGTATTTTTACCTCTAAGATACCTATATAGAATGCTCTTTGTTTAAAATTTCCTACATACTTTTTATTTGTTTTTTGGTTTTGTTTTTTGGTTGTTTGTAGTAGATCTGTCAGATACCTGAATTTGTTTCCAGGCAGAAAGATCTACTACAAACAACCAAAAAACAAAACTTTAAAAGCTGAATAATCTAATGAACTTCATGAAGAAATAAATGTGATTTGTATTATCATAAAACTAAAATAAATCATATCAGTAACCTATCTTTATCTCTGATAGGAAAAGTAAAAGGAGATAATATCTACTACTTAAAATAAATAAAATCTTTGATTACATATGGATCTACAAAGCAGAAAAATCCCTAGATGACCTTAAGCAGATAGTTTCTTTAAGCTCTTTTAGATAACCAGTTTACATTCCCATCCTATACTCGTTTATGGTGCTATCATGTCAGGGCACTAATGTACGAGTGAAAATGACAAACATTCTTAGTTTTAAAAAATATATTGACTTGGAAAAATTAGTAAAATACAAACTTCGTATATGGGTTAAGACAAACATAATATACACTTTACACTACTTGATTTTATAATTTTACTTCAAGAATTAAACACATTGGTAGTAAAATGCTATTAAAAGTAGTGTTCCCATGCATCACAGACTAAAAGTAAGGCAGATCAATGGGGACCAGAGGGAAATATTAGGGAGAAGGGGTCAGGCTGCATTTACTCAGGGATTTTTCAAAACAAATAATCAGATGAAAGGTCACTAGAAAGCATATAAATCAGGATTAAAAGTATAACAAAATATAAAAATGTCATATGGTAGCTTGGTTCCTTTTTTTAAAAAAAAACACAACAAATTAGAAAAGTGAAAGATGTTATTTCTACATTTCAACTGTGTTAAGGTTAGAAACAAACCTTGATTTGCAAAGGTAGGAACCACTGTCACCCAAAATCTAATTTTCTAGACTAAACATTTTAATAGTCAAGACTCCTTGATACAGATGTCCTCTCATCGCCTAGCAGCCTCAGCATTGCCTGGGAGCTTATTTAGAAATGCAGGCTCTCACGGCCCATCCCAGATCATGGAATCAGAATCTACATTTTAACAAGATTCCCAAGTGCATTATACGTGCATTAAATTTTAAGGAGCACTGTTCTAGATAAATAAGATTAAAGACATCCAGCGTGACCTCCCTGAAATTTCTTCTTCTCCTATGCACATCTCTTCCTGAATCTCCTTCTCCCAATATCCTAATATCTAAATATTTTCTTCAATTCAGGTATCTGACAGATCTACTACAAACAACCAAAAAACAAAACTAATCAAGGTACGTTCCTTAAACAAGGGAACATACTTAACCTATACCACCTGTCTCCTTCACTTTATTTACCAACTTTTTAATCACCTGCCACCATCACCTTATCACAGCATTCTGCCGTATAAAAGTGGGTCTCTTAAAATCCGACAGCTCTCTCCCCACTACCACCAGCAAGGCCCCCTGTTCATCCTCTCTATTGTGTCTGGCTAAAGTTTATGAAGTCCCTCACTCTTAGTAACATATTGCCTCTAATCAAGACCTGAATTTAATTTCAGGCATATCTACCACCTGATTTCAATTTACTACAGAGAAAAGGATGAAGCAGGAAAGTAAAGGGGAGAGAGAACTAATGATTAATACACACACACACCAATTAGATACAAAGAGATACAAAAAACAGTAAAAAGACTCTATAAATAACCAGCAAAATAAATATTACTTAATCTCTTTCAGATAAACTCATATGCAAAACAAAAATTTGCTTTATCTGAATCCCTCTATTTTTTCCCAGGAAATTACCACCTCCTTTTTACAATCAAACACCCTTTTTCACATAGGAAGTGCCAATTCTTTTAAAAATTTAAAATCAATGCTAGTAAAGTGTGTAGGCTGATACTTTCACACACTGGTAATCAGAATGGACATTGGTATAACCCTTTAGAAAAACCAGTTTGTAATCTATCCATGTGCCTGATATAATTAATCAGAATTCCAGAATTCTAGTCTCAGGAAATAACCAGATATAAAGGAAAAATTTATAACAAATTTATTTTACATATACTTGAATGAAATTAAGTTACAATGGCCAATGATTAGAGAAGAGTAAATCATTTTTGACGTATACATAATAAATTGCAATGCAATTGTTAACATCCATTATCTAAATATATAATGATATAATAAAAGTTACGAGACCATGAAGTGAAATAAAAATATAAAAGTATATAGAGGTGGAGATGAAAAACCTAATTTTGTTTTATAAATCATAATTGTATTTTATCCATAACATCAAGAATGCGTGTTAGAAACAAAAAGGAAAAGATGTCGTGGTTATATCAAGGTCCTAGACTTATGAACAACTTTAAATTCCTACCTTAATTTTTTTTTTCATATCTTTTCTCGTGAGAATGTATTACAAGAATGTATTCAAACTCAAAGATGGAGACAACATGAACTTTTAACAAAAATAAGGCTTCAAAGCAAGAATAATAGCAAACATAAAAGTCAAACTCAGTAGAGTACCATGCTGCTAGGGAGGGATTATAAATGTTTTTGCTTCCTAAAGCTCTGATAGGGAATTCCCTTCCCAGCCTTACATTTTAGCCAAGAAATCCCAGGGCTGGGGCTAGGTATTCTCCTGGAATCACTTCTGTCAAGTTGACAAAAGGAGTTCAAGAATAGGGTTGAAAGATGTCAGGAGATATTCACTAATCCACACTGATGTCTAATACATGCAGACTGCACGGCTGTCATATGTCATTCTCTGTCATGCAGGAGGTGAAAAGAAAATAAAGAGTACCACAGGGTACCAAGCATATGTTTCAGTAAGGCACTCCCTCAGTAATGTAGCAGATAAATCAGGTCTTCAAGACATACCAATTCAGCATTAATACTCAGATGTGCTCAAGCCTTTGTATTGAAAATGTGTATGAATTCGAAACATTTAGCAAAAGAGTAATCAAAACTGAAAGTACTCAGTGAGTAATTAACACAACTACCATTAAGCAAAATTAAGATGCTTTACATGCTTCCTGTGCTTTTAATTAAGCTACCTGTATTACACTATTGATTCTATCAAAATATAGCAATGACTGTGATAAGTGCCTAATATTGATATCAAATCAATATTTCAAAAACTTCCTCTTGTATGGACAAGTTTATAAACCCCTTTACTTTTAGCAAATATTTTTCATAGTTAACAGATTTATTTGATGTAGTCTTTTCTGTCAGAAAATAAAGGTTTGCAAAAATTTACAGTCAAGCAATACAATGTTATTGAGGTCTATTGTGTGTGACACACTGATTAAAACACTTTACCATCAGTCACAGGCCTACTGGTGAATCAACAGAGATTGTGGATAAACAAACCTTCCCTAACACTGGAAAAGAAGCAAGAAGATGAATTAGAATAAAAAGTGGGAGGGAAAATGTAAAGAAAAAAAAACAATTAGGCACTGGAACTTAATCTTCATATAAAATATGGCATATTTTGACACTGGATGTCAAATAAGACGTCCAAAGTATATTCCAAATTAACTTTAAAAAAGAACACCAGTGTATTCTATTTAGTCTTATTTTTTTTTTTCCAACTTGAGCCACGTTCAGAACAAATATGCCTTGCTTTTGAATCCTAGTATTAGTACTACAAGGCATCTGGTATTTACAATATAAACAACATCATATAATTTGTAAATGGCATTAATATTTATTTTTAAAACTGAATTACATCATAACCTATGCAGAAGAAAGCTGCTGCAATCAAATTACATTATACTCATTTAATACAATAAGGAATATTTAAAGTGGCCTAAGAGCAATATAGTTAGTTACTCTCTTAAGGAGTAAAATCACACTGATCTGCACTAAAAATATAAAGAAAATCATTTTTTAAAAATACATTGCTTAACCCAAAGTTAATTTACATAATTTGTGAATTTAAAATATAAGGTTACATTTGCTATGCAGTGAACATCGATATGCTGTACAATTTCTATTAATTTAATGGGAGTTGTGACTCCCATTAAGTTTAATAGGAGTCATACTGCCAAATCCCCATGCACCTTGCTGAAAATTTACCTCCTAGCTTTCAACTAATCAAATATACTGAAATGAACAAAAATAGTCAATTTTGCTAGACTGGGAAATCTCAAGTCCCTACAGTAAGTTAATTCAGCATTATCATAGCAATAGCCATGTAGTTATTTCCAACAAGAAAAAGAACAAGGTTATCACAATGAAAAGAGACAAACTGAAGCAAGGGTTTAGGAGTTCTGACAATGTCACATTTACCCTTAACAGAAAATATGTTCTGCTTTTCCCAATCTGGAGACAGTTTTTCTGTTATTTTGTTTTCTTTCTTAGTACACTGTCAAAAAAGAGTGACAAAATAATTCCTTTTTGAAGCCTAAAATTATACCCAAGGAACTTCAACAGAGGAATAAAGAGCTATATGAAAAGGTATAGATAGTAACTCCCAGAAAATAACTGGTTGCAACTTCTGAATCACAATGAATTAAACCATAATTTTTTTCTAAAACTTTTTAAAAAGTTACTTTATATCCACACCTCTGCACCCCAACATCTCACCTCATCCACCCACACTCATTTAATACTATAGTGCTTCTTCAGTGTGATGCTGAGCAACCCGTGTCATCCCAGACATTTGTCAAAAATGTAAATCCTTGGGCTCTAGCCCACACCTTCCAGGTGATTCTGCGGCTCCTAAAGTTTGAAAACCACTGTAATAGTTTATTTCATATCTACACTGTTTTCTCTCCATTTATTTTTGTTTCTCTACTACCATGCTCACCATCTTTACCTAGCTTATTCAGCAACTTTGAGATTCAGCTCAAGCATCATCACATCATTACTTCCTGACATACACCCCACCCAACTCAGCTACCCTTCACCTCACTACCTCTGTGAGTATCATCATCATGGCACTTTTCACCTTGTTATAACAAGCATTTATTGTCCCCTCTCGAATGATTAAGACCATTATCCTCTTTAAAGATTTATGCTATTTATGTGATGGATATAGAATGAGTGCTTACTATAAGACAGGTGTTGTTCTAGAAACTTGGACACAACAGTGAACCAAAAAAATAAAGTAAAAAGATCCCATGAAGCTGACATACTGTGTATGACTGTGTGTGCAAATATAAATTTTATACATTTCATTATGCGTGTGTTAATAAAAGAATGAAAGAAAAAAGAAATGATCCTTCTTAAATTTAACCTTGGAGAACAATTTCTTCCTCTAAATTATAGACCACTCTGAAGGAAGTATTTATATGCCAAAGAGGTTTTCAAATTCATACATAACACCTAGATCTACTTTTTTTCTTTCACACAACTAGTGAAAAGACCCCACAATCAAACATCCTTTTTTAGTAAGATACCATCTACACAAAAGTCATTGTAAAATGTGCTTAAGGAATTTAAAACTACATTAAAAACGGATACGATACTATTTCTATGGCTATGTTCTAAAATTGTCTTGATGTATATAAAATAAATATGTACAACTGTACCTGGAATATCTGGCTTTTATACCTAGCGTAATATTTTTCTTTTAAATGAGGATAAGCAGAAATGCAACTTGAGTTAATTAACTAAAATTTTGACTAAAGAAATCTAATTACATACACACTGAATTAAAATTCAACCTGAAATCCATATTACTGACTTTGTTGAAGAACTGCTATTATTCGTAACTTGTCACTTGAGCAAGCCTTCATATGTCTGACTTATACTTTCCAGGGCTCCATTATATACCATAATTTAATTCTCTAGGACACAAAAATTCAATTTACTTTCCTACTTACTGATACATGATTCCACAGTGGGTTACTATGCTTATAGAAATCACCCAAAAGAATCAAAACACACCAGTTTCTCCAGAAAACTAATTTTCGAAAGGCTTGAGGTTAGTTCTCTAGGAATAAAATCAATTCTAAGAAAAACTTACAAAACATTTTGAAGTCTGGTCTTTTATAAGTAGTTTTTATTTGGAAATTCTAAACAGCATTTTAAAAAATACACAGGGAATAGAGACTGTAAGAATAAAAAAAACACAGTTCCTATTTTTCAAAAATAAGTAAATTTTAACAGGTCAGACTTTAATTGATTCTGAAATACTAATTGAAAGAGATAGTGAGAGGGAGACAACCTAATTCTAACAATTAAACCTTTATATATGTAATCAGCTTTTACCATAGTAAAAGTTATAAAAATGTTTAGTGATTTGCTCTTATATGCACACAAAACATGACAGATTTATAGTGTTCATCTGACAGAATAAGTCCTTCTTGCAAATGTGGAAATTTACATCTCATCTGTATAAATGTAAAACAAACCCAAAATTGTGTTGAGCCTTGAAAATCATAGGCTAAGGGAAAATACTACGGTGAACAGGAGAAAAGACAGCTCAAAAAAGGCAGGCACGGCTCATGACTGAATACAATACAAAGACTTTTTTTGTTGTCCTTAAAAACTTGATTAGTTACTATTATACTTAAAAATCTAATGTCTACTTTGTATTGCAAAGCCAGAAAACTGGCAAAACCAGGCTAAAATAAAAAGTAATCATGGGTCCCCCAGCAAGGACTTCCCTGCCTGGGCAGACCTCCACTGGCCTGCAAACACACTCAAGTTACTGTGTCTGCTTGGCCCCAATAGGTATTTGAGGTTTCCACCCCTGCACACAAGACAGTGAGCTCAAGAGCAGAAACTGTGCCTTGCCCATTTTTTATTGAGCACCTGGTTTAATTTAGTCGTCAGTAAATGAGCAAGGAGGGGATAACCTTATCTGAGTTTATCTGTAAGGATCTACTAGTAAGTACTAATACGCAAGTGCTCACCTCTGTTAAGATTTGAAAAGGTAACGGATCCTGTAAGGGACCGGAAGATATTTCATGGTTGAAAGGTTAAATTTGTATCTTCTTTCCTGTGTTCTCACACCTAATTTTGATTGGTTTTCTCTATAGGTGATCACAGAGCATCATCTGCTTTCTGGCAATAAAGAACTAACATGTCATGTCAAACTTTTCTAAGACAAAACCATGTAGCTGGATCACTGCTCTAATAGTATACATAACTGTGTATACTCCTACAACTAGCAGTGTGCATTCTTTCCAGATTCTTCTTACCCGTAGGAGGGAAATGCTTCAAAAGCAACACCCCGTGGCCTGATGTGCCAAAAATGAAATTTCTCTAAACAGCAGATATGAATCTTGACCTAAAAGGTGACACTAGAAATAAAACTGCAGTACCTCATGAAAAAATCTCTGTTTGCTAGCCTCCTGCTGAGTTAAGCTACTGTGCCAGTAAAGTGGTCTCTATCTTGATTGGAATTTTTTTTCATTATGTGGACTAATGAGCCATTGGTCCACACCTGGAAATTTTCTTAAATGTATAAAATCATTCAAACATAACAGCAGGAATTCAGTTAGTTTTTCCCGGGGGGGGGGGGGGGGGGGGGGGGACGGGGGGGGAGGGAGAACAGATGCAAAATTATAATTACACACAAAATTTTTATAACCATCCAAGCCAGAGATTCTTATTATTAAACTCAGTTTCTGCTCACTGCTTACCATTACAGTACTATTTATTCAGACATATTACATTTTAATGTTAGATTTGATGCATCTTTGAATTTCGATGCAAAGAGCAGTATCTTCTAAAAATAAAATATTATCCCATTTATGACGTTCATGTGTGACTTAAATCATGTGTTACTTACTTGAATTGCATTATTAAATTATATCAACATACTGAAAGTAGGAAACTTTGAGAGCTAGGAGAAGATAAATAAAACAATTTTGGAACAAGCAATTCACATAAAATTCTTTTGGCAAAATTAAAATGTTACCATTTTGCAGAAGTTTATTACAAAGACACTGTAATAATAAGCTTGCTGCTATCTATTAGTTGACAGTATGCCTCTTTTCCTCCACCTATCTTTTTATTAATAGGTATAAATGTGATGGGCCAATTTTAAAATTCTAAATATTTTCTTCAAGAATATTTAATTGGAAACAAAAATACCCATTATATTGTACATGCATTTCTCAGAGATTTTGTAATCTTCACAACTTTTACACGATTAATACAACTATCACTATCAACGAACTACAAACTTCACCCATCTTTGCTCCTTATTAACTTGTGACCTGCTCCATAAAAAGCACATGGAAGGGTGTTGTTTCCAAATGGGAAAAAAACCAAAAAACATGTCTACAGAAAAAATGGATACCAGGAGATCCATATAGTAATTAATAAATGTGATGGTTCCAATTATTTCATTAAACCTCAAAAGTGTATGTAATTCCTTAAAAACCGGATCTGTCACCAAAAAGATAAAGGTAACATGAAAATAGCAGCACTATAAAAAAAGTTTTCCAGTGCATATGGAAATTTTTATTTAATTGTTTTAGAACTATGACTGCACTAAAGGAGCAGACAAAAGATGAAGTGAAAGAGTTGCCACAAAATACCTTCAAATTTACTAGAATAAATTTAGTCAATAAATGTAAAACATAAAAACAAAACAAAGCGTTCATTTACTTATCTCAGGATTATTTAACATTATCACATTTATAAATTTATGTAAAATAAAAATTCAGACTTCTAGCACTTTCTTTATATATATAGCTCTGTAATAAAAATAATTCAACATTAAGAAAATCTTTTTAACATCTGTTTCTAAAATAATAAAATAGAACTCTTCTACATAAGTAAGCTTGCACAGTTTCAGTCTCCTAGATGTAAAAAATAAAATTCAAACTGCACTTACCTTCTGTATTCGGTAAGAAGATGATTATAATGATAAACCACAGACTTCGCATTCTGCAACCAGAAGACACCATTATTGATCCCTTTAAATATTTTCTTTGTATTCCTTAATGAATCTAGTTAAAAATGTCCAGCTTCATTGAACCCAGCAGTCTGCATCATTGATCCTCATATCTGAAAAGTAAACAAATCCATCATTTACTCTACGGTCCTGGTATTTTACAAAAAAATGTGAAAATAAAAATAACTATCCCTTGCTTCTTTCCTCTACCTCCTAACTATTAAAAAAAAAAAAAGGTATAAACTTTTATTCTATACCTAATATGGCAGCTGCGCCTACACGCTGAATAGTGGAGCCTCACATCTCAAAAATGATCAAAACCCAAAAAGCATTTATAGACAACCAAACATATGAATCACAAAATAAGTTATATAAATTCCTAATGATTAATTCTTCTTTGAAAAGCTTATTAGAAAGTCATTCCAGAACAATTCATCTGTCACTATGTCAAATATTAGTCTTTTTATTAAATTACAGTTGACTCTTGAACAACACAGTGTTTTAATGTGAGAGTCTACTTATCATCAGTAAATACCTGTACTGTTTTTTAGGGTTTTTTTTATTCACTGTTGGGAGCCCACAGATACAAAGGGCCAACTGTATGCATTGATCTATGCCATTTTATATAGGGGACTTGAGCATCTATGGATTTTGGTATCCACGTGATGTGGGTGGTGAAGGGGATATCTTGGAACCAATCCCCACAGAATCAAGGGAGAATTTTAAGTTTTGTGGGAGTCAAAAGTTATACACAAATTTTTCAACTGTGCAGGGCTGGTGCTCCAACCCCCACATTATTCAAGGGTCACCTGTACTGGCTCTAATACATAATACCTCTGACAAGATTTCATAAAAAACATGTACTTCTTCGGTTTGTTTGTAGCAATGGTAGCAGCATCATTATCTGTAACTTTATAGGGTTATCTTGCAAGACAGAGTAGAGATACAATGAAACGGTTTATTTTCTGTACAAGAGTGCACGATTTTTAACATATGGTTGTACTTTATATAATAATGGCACTCCAAAAATATCTCATTTCCAAACACAACATGTCTAATTATTATTTCTCTGGTTGTTATTATTCCTAGAGAGAGCCGATTAATAAAGTCTCAACTATTTCATTTGAAAGTTTAAGATTTTCAAATATTGGTTTTTCTTGCAGCAAGGTATAACTTAATAACATCAAACCTTTCAAGATCTAGGTATCCTATTACATCTTGAGTACATAGGTCCATCCACTGAACTCAGATAAAAACTCCAGCCCAGCCCTGGCTGGGGTGCTAAGTGGACAGAGCATCAGCTTTCTCACTGGAAGGGTTACAAGTTCAATTCCCAGTCAAGGGCACAACATACGTGGGTTGTAGTGTGGAAGGCAATCAATCAATGTGTCTCTCTCACATCGATGTTTCTCGTTCTTTCTCTCTCACTCCATCCTTCCCTTCCACTCTTATCTTAAAATCAATGGAAAAAAATATACTCTCCTGTGAGTATTAACAAACAAACAAACAAACCAAACTAACTCTAGCCAGGGGTCCTCAAACTGCGGCCCGCCGAGGACATTTATCCGGCCCGCCGGGTGCCGCTGCCTGTCCTGCTTAGCAGCCGAATGGTCCCGGGCCCGCAGTGCGCATAGGAATTTGTTCATAGTTGTTTTTTTTTTAAGCTACAGTCCGGCCCTCCAACGGTCTGAGGGACAATGAACTGGCCTCCTGTTTAAAAAGTTTGAGGACCCCTGCTAGACGATAATGATTTCATCTCCAAGGTTGCATCTCTAAAAACGAACGAATGAACTTGGTGGAGAGGTGGCAAAAATATATATATAATCCTGAGCCAAGTCTAATTTTGACCACCCCTTTAGGATCTAGTTCTTCAACAGGCGAGAACACCTGAGATGCTTCTCTGTCCAAAGAAGTAAGACAAAAAACGAAGGAAAGAGCAGGTTTCCTCTTCTGAATGCCAAAAATATAAAAAGAATGGATACATTGGAAATTAATGGGATGAAGACACAGAGCACACAACCCTGCGGAACTGGCAAGCTCCCTCTATCCATTTTTCACTCTGTGCTCCCAAAGACTAGTCCAAAGAAACCCCAAAGTAAACCTGCAGTTTATAAACTGCTGTGCCAAAGTCCCTGCCTTAAAACTGCAAGCTCTTTTATGGAAAGCATAAGGAGAAGTCAGATAATTTCATGGCTTGTCACACTGAAAAGCCCCATCAATAAACAATTTCTTATACCCTATAGACTGTTCAATGAGCTGATGAAGCAAGTAGAGTAAGTTTAATGTGTGAATGAGGTATGTTCAGTACTACAAGTAGAATTAAGTTTGAGCCTTTGGAATGCTCCTGACAGAATTTCTGACTGTCCAAGCTTTGGTTGTAATGGGTACTTTCACGTCAATGAACTAACGCATACAGGCTACTTGCCCACAAGCACAACTCTTGAACACATTTCCACTTTCTTAAAGTGGTCCAAGATCAGTCTGTCTTCAGTCGTCCACTCTTTGAAAGAGTCCTTGTTTGTGGGAAGAAAGGGAAGGAAGAAATCAGGGACTGATGACTGCCTTGTAGGAAACAGCTGCCAAGATAGGAAAACCTCTGTTAGTGAGGGGAAAAGGAGGAGGAAATCGCACAACCAAGGCCTCTTTTGTGGTCTTTGGCCAGGACACAGTATTTTATGAACAGGGTTTAACTATACTAAAATGTCAGTGAAGTCTTAAAATCTGAATGTAGAACACAATTTTAAAAGTATGCTCTAGTCAATTATGAGACAATACAAGGGATTGCTTCTAACAAACAGAAACAGGTTCTGGAATGTAATAAAATCATGGCTTCTTTTATGTAAATAAAGCTGAAGGCTGTCCATCACTGTGCAATGAGTAACTAAAAGAATATCACACTTATTTTTCTACAATCTATATCCAATCACTTTCACATCAAATAAAATTATTTTCAAAAGCTCAAGTTCTGCCCCGCCGGAGCAGCTCAGTTGGTTGAGTGTTGTCCTGTGCACTGAAAGGTTGCTGGTTTGATTCTCGGTCAGGGCACATACCTGGGTTAGGGTTCGATCCCTGGCTGGGGGCACATATGGAAGGAAGGCAGCCTATAGACGTTTCTCACATCCCCACCACCCCATCTCTCTAAAACATGTCCTCAGGTCAGGACTAAAAATAAAAAAGCAAAGCTCAAGTTTTAAATGCAATTTGGGAAAACTAAGTCAAAAGATTTTACTGCTGTGATCCAAATTAAATACAACCTTCCATTTAAAAATGTTAATGAAAACTGAAATACTTAGCAAACCACAATCAGCTAAGGATAGAATGAATAAATAATCAAATAAGGTGAAACTAATCCCAAAAAAACATTCCTCCTAAATCAAATTCCAGCCAACTGACACTCACAGACATAGATGCAGCTAACACTCTTCCTTCAAACTCTGTAACTACCTACAAAATGAAGTTCAGGAAAAGCTTCTCACAATGCAAAAGAAAACAAGAAACAAAATCAGAAAAGGGCTATTAAATATTCTTTCAGGAAACAGAAAAGATGAACCCAGTCCCCATATTAATAACCAGTTTGTCTTTAGGTGTTTAGAAACCTTCTGTCCCATTCCCTCCTCTCCACCCCACCCCCCCAAAAACTTCAGAGAGGAACTGGGAGGGTAAAGACACAGTGCACCGATAAAACCCCTCCTAATGCTACGTAACAGTTCATTTCTTAATAAAAACAGAAACAGAACATTTCTACTTAAACTCTAAGTAACTATGATTTTTCAAAGATCAAAGACACTTCTAATGAAAACCTCATCCCTACATTTCTTCTTATCCTTCAAGTAAGAAGATTCAAACAATTTCATCCTAATCTTATCTCTATAAACCACATGCCATTGTATACCAAGCCTCTGTCAAGATTTTTATTTTTTATTTTTTTTTAGATCTAGGTATCCTATTACTGTGTCATGTAAAAAGTCAATTAATGAACATTACTACGAAACCTTCCAAAGCTGAACAAGGACTTCCAGGAATACGCCTCAGCATTGTTTATATACTAACAGTCTTCAAAGTTTTATACTCCACTTACAATATACAGTTAGCTGTAGTCTTTCAGATGGTAACCTGCTTATATAGGATTGGTCAAAAATTGGTTTTCAACTTAGTACACGAAACACAGGATTTATTCTTGTATTATTTCTTAATTTTTGTATTATTTTTCCATAGGAACAACTGTAAGCCTACTTTTGCCTCACCCTGTATTTATTAGCTGCATTAAATACCCCATCCTGTGCCTTAAATTGTGGGCAAAATTAGGAAAACACCACGAATAGTCATGTATTTATGGAACATTACCAGGAAATCACATTTAACCTTATATGTAACGATGCCTATTTAGTAAAAGTAGAAAAAATAAAAAACATTTGCTGATAAGCATCAGTACAAGTAGCAGCATATAACAAGCTTCAAGTTAGTAAGAGAAAAAGATCGTTTAAAATTGTCTAAAACTGGTTAACTAAGCTTGATATTCTATTAAGAGCAAAGCCACCTTAAAGATTTATATATAAAGCTTTATCTTTTATTTCTATTCGTAGACACTGAACTGCTGTGAATACTGGATATTAAACGCAAAACACCTCTATGGAGGAGGAGAACAGGGGGAGGAAAGAGCCATCCAAGCATGAGACCTACAAAAGTCACCCCTCCGTGTTATTAAGCGCTAATGCTGTATAAAATAAAAGATTAATGTTTGGGGTAAGCCTACAATTCTACGCACTAAATGTACTATGTCAACTCTAACTGAAAGCTAAAGATAGCTGTACAAGATCTCTCTTCCTGATCTTAGTTGTGCTATAAAATTATAAACATTACGGGGCAGAATTTACTAGTAAAAGAAAGCTGCTTTTCTATATTTTACCAAAACAAAAACAACAAAAAAGGATACCAAACCCACTCTGCCCCATGTAATAGAAAGTGAAAAATAAATTAGTTGCATTTTAATTTAGCTAAACCTCGCTCAGTGGTCATTTTTCAGAAATATCTTATGTGCCGTCAGTCCTTCTAGGTCAGAATCTCCCCGTCTTGTTAACATAGGAGAAAAACATCAACACCCTTGGGAGTTTTCTTTCAGTAAGTCCTCTAAGAAAAACACTTGCTATCGCTAATCAGAAAGCCTTTTTATAGCTCCAGGCATTCAACAGTCTTTGCATTTGAGTTTATTTTCTTTCCCTCACAAGGATAGGGTTGGGGCTGAGAATGCTGATGGAGACTTTTAGAAGCACGTGACCACCCCTAGTCGCCACCCTCTTTCTGTTTCATTTCTGCGGACACCAGTATCCAATCTAGAGTAGTTTAAATTAAACTAGTTATGCTAATGTCCCTTTAACATTCATTATTGATCTTACCCTTTATTGAAATTTCTTCATTGTGAAGGAAGAAATTCTCCTATGAATTTGTGGCTTAGTGGAGGAGCAGTAAAGAGAAGAGTTCAGGAATGCTCCTAGTAAATTACATCTGCTATCTGCAGTAATATCTATCTTGGAGTCGTGCTGAGCATGCAAAAGAGGGTTCTACCGTGGACACTAGAGGCACAGTGCAGGGCATTCTGCCATCCTCTTCATTAAAATCCTTCCAGTTGAAATAATAAAAACAAATGGCTGTCATTTTCAAACCAACGAAGGGAACATTTTTTGACTGAACATAAACTTGCAAATGAATTTTCAAAAGAAAAAAAGAGCTACATGCCCAATCCAAAATATTACCTTATTTATCATGGAAATTTGAAGGCTTCCTCAACTTTTCTATCAAAAAATTTCATAAATTTATTTGTTTAAAATAGTTTGTATTTATTGTTAAAATTATAGTGTAGCTACAACACCGAAGTTAGATTTTCCCCTATGTAAGGAAAAGAGAAAGCTATTCTTAAATAGCAGTCCTCTCCAGCTTTAAGATATATGGTCCCTTAACTTCCCCATAGTGCAGAATTCTCATGTAATTTTTTGAGTTGAATATAAATTATGGGCACTATGGCTAGAAATATTTCTTGAGTGCCGATTATATGTGAAATACTATATTAGACACATATCACTAATCCTTATGAGGTCAATATTATAAAGGCCAAAATATGAGGTTCAGAAAGGGAAAGTTACACCACTAGCAGGTGGCAGAGCTTGAATTCCAATTAAGGCTAATTATAGCAGTCCCCCTTTATCCGAGGAGGGATATGTTCCAAGACCCCCCAGTGAATGCCTGTAACTTGGATAGCCCTGGACTGTATAAATACTGTTTTTTCCTATACATACATACCTGAGATAAAGTTTAACTTTTACGTTACAAAATTAAGCGAATGTAGTCTCTCTCAAAATATCTCATTGTACTCTCCTTACCCTTCTCCTTGTGATTGCCTAACAAGGAAAAAAAAAAAGCCTTAATAAGCCAAGAACTTTCAACTCCAGGGGTGGGGAATATCGGGTCCATTGGCCATATAAGGCCCTTGAAATCATTTGGTCTGGCACTACCCAAAGCATTAGGGGTGAATTAATTAAATGCTTGACCAAATATAGCAGGTTAATTTTTAAGTTGATATTTCTGTATGGCCTGTGAATGATGTTATAAATATCCAAATGGCCCTTGGCAAAAAGAAAAAAAAAAGGTTCCCTAACCCTGGGTTCTAATCACTTATTTCACCTAATGACTGAAGTAATCATTGGTCAGGCAAATAAAATTTTAAAAAATCCAATATTATTCATGAGATGTAAACTTATGTTTGGCTCACTGTACTAGATCCTTTGTTCATTCATCACTGTTAGTAAGCATTCCCTGAATCAATATTCAGATTCCCTCTTGGTCTATATAACCACTAAATGAAATAATAATGACCCAGGATCTGTTGTATATATTAGATCAAGATGGCCACCAGAGGTTTCTTAGACGTAATGAGGTAACCTGAGTAAAATAGTTAAGTGATCTCAAAAATATGAAAATTAATGAACACAGTAAGAAGTTGAAGGAAATTTTAAGTATATAGCACATTGCCTTTTGTAATCAAATGATACAGCTCATTTGCAAACTATGTCAATATATAATGTCATCTAAACTTGCAATTCTAACTTCTAAAATAAAGTAGATAATATTAACATTATAATAGCATGTATGTCAGTTTAAGTCAAGGAATATCTAATAATTACATTCTAGGTATTTTTTATATTGAGTTCTGGTAAGTGTATTACTTATTCATATTTTCACCGTATATGTATTGGTCCTGTTAGTTTCTAAAAGATTATAAGACAGATTAAAATGATTGTCACCTTCAAAAGGTGAATAATCTTCTAAGAATTAAACACAAGAAAATTACCGAGACCCAAAATATGAGTAATTGCTAAACTCCCCAAGACTTAATGGTAATACATGTATTTTGTACCAAAATAATCAGAAGAGAAATAAAAGTAGTTTCTAGACCTGTGTTTCCCTTGAAATGTGTACCTCGACCCACCACCTTGTTGAAAAGGGCCCAAGATTGAGATCAGGAGCACACTCTAGAATACCGGCTTAACCTACTACTGTGAGGGCTGGACAATTCACAAACATCTAGGCCTCAAGTTCAACAACTATACACAAAGGCAGAAATACACAATAAATCTACTATTCCATTATTTCCCAATTTTAGGTATATGGTCCTGATTCCATCTTAAGTAAGCTTAAGGAAGATTTTTAGGGGCTGCTGTAATATGTCTCTCTACGAACTTCGCTCTCCTATCAAAGTGTCTCAGCAATTATTCTAATAATTCCATTTTTAAAATTACATCTTAAGAAGTTGCCATTTCAAAAACTTTTCTGAAACCTACTTACAAATTATTACATTGGTAGCCATAATATAATAACCTGAGACTTATGCAGCTCACATATTTCACACTCTGCCTTTGTGGGTAAAAGCACATGATCAAAAGCAGGATGACATCCGGCCAGGCCTTCTTCCAGAAAGAGCAAATTCCTATCCTTAGCCAAACCATTCTGCATCAAAGTCTATGTTCCATACCATACACAGGCTGTCCCCACAAAATGTATATGCATTTTTTTCTTTGTTCAAAGCTTAGTCTGGATTTACCCATTATTTCAAATCAGTTAAACCTGAAATGGACTGAAAATTAAGTGAGTTAATTTTTGAAGACACCCTATATAACTGCATCTACAAGAAAAACTCAGTATCACAGCATTTTATTAAGTTGTAGAGAAGAGGGATATATCAATTCTTTCTGAAAATTAACTTAATCCACAACATTAAAAATAAAGTTATGGTCTAAGTGAATGAACAGAGCAAACTCTACTTCCAGTGTCACACTGAGATTCTGTGTAGCTGGTTTGGTCTGGCTGATTTCTCTAAAGAGCATTATTAGGAGGCTCAGATGGGAAGGCAAGAGAAATATTCATGAACACACTATAAGAAACAGCAATAAACTGTAATAAATATTTTGAATGGTTGTTATAAACAAAAAATTTTAAAAAACTTTAGTTCATTAAAATATATCATTTTATGTTATTGCTTCTTAACTAAACCATGGAGTAGAAGAGGTATGTGATTTATAGAAAATGGGTTTTCAACTTTACAATGTAATTTTATAACCTCTATTAAAATTTCAAGTAACATCAGAGTAGTAAACAGTGATATTTAATAAAAAGAAAGGTAGGTTATTAAAAAGCTGAGAAAAACTTGAATTACTTGCCAAGACTCTCTTAATTGGTAAAAGACTAAAGTATTCTTTGCAAAATTTCCACAATTTTTAAAAGTTTTCCAATTCAGAAAACTGAGGAAGATATATCCACTGTTGCTATTCCACATATAAAGCAAAAAAAAACAAATTTTAAAAAATTGTACTTAATAAAAATAACTACCAATGAAAAACCCTTACTAGTATTCCATTATGTTTGGAGAGATTAGAAGAAACTAGGTAGACTGATATTATAGGCCAGAGATCAGTAAACTTTTTCTATAACCATAAAGATAGTAAATATTTTAGTCTTTACGGACTATACAGTCTCTGTCACAACTGCACAACTCTGCCATTTTGGCATGAAACCCGCCACAGACACTGGGTAATGAATGAGCATGGCTGTGTGCCAATGAACTTCACTACACCAACAGCCGGCCAGCCAGTTTGCCAACCCCTTCTATAGATGAACAGGCACAACATAAAGAGAGCTGAATGCAGTTCAGCCAACTAATGAACTGACCAGTAACTATCAATGTCTGCCAAAGAAGTCAAACCAACTTTAACCTGTTGTTGTAAGAAATTAATTTAAATGTTAATGTAAAGGGAAATTAACCATACTGAAAAGAGAAAAATAAAACAAAGCAGCATTATACTGACCAAAACAAATTAGCTTACAGTGTTTGGGGAGAAACTCCAGAAAAGAAAATAAAGGACATTACCACAGTAACCTATCTTACTACATAGTTTGGCAGGAGAGAATGTAAACCCAATCAAAACAGTCAGTAATGGGAGACTGAAAAGTAATGGGGTTTGGACAAGACTCCCTGAGGCACTCTAGCATTAATATGAAGGTTTCAAATAGCTGTTGGTAAAAGTGGCTTCAAACTCCTGAAATATCTGTCACCACTGCTACTCACCCATATGAAATACTGGATATATCCCAGTTCCACATTGTATGCAACAGGAAACTGCTGACTTCTAATCCGTTCACTTGCTACATAACGGTAAAAATCCTACAAGGCCAAAACCACCTACCTTATTCCAAAAAACTATGAAGTCACAATAAATGAACACATTTCTTTTGGAACAAAAAGTATTTCTAGAGCTTTACAATTCCCTGTATCTAGGCTCTCCCCAATCAAAATACTTTGCTACTATTACAGTACATGATTTTATTGTCTACAATCTAATGTTTTTTAAAATTGAAGTCACGCTGTACCATACCATGGAATAACATTTCTACGCTACAATTAAGAGTTATCATATTAAAATACATGAAGGCTAAACTTTTCTATCAATTTTACATATAAGACAAAAGAGCGGAGGAGGTTACAAATTTTTAATAAGAGCAATGTATTATGGGAGTAATAATCTAGGTGTTTTACTAAAAGTGAAATGGATTACAGTAAATGAAATTTTAAAATGTCCTTTCCATTTTACAGATAACACAAAATGACTTTTTTCATGTCTCTAGTGATAAGGATAGATTTGCCACACATATTTAAATGGTGCCTTCACACTCCCCTCTCTCCCGCCTTACTCATGAATTAATAATTCAGTAACATTAATACAAGAAGATAAATGATAAAAAGGGTAAAGCACATGGGCCAACCATAAACACATCCTTCTTTCAGCACAGTTAATACTTGTCTGCCAATTACAGCTAAAACTTTTTAACAGTTTTCAATAGCATTTTTACAATCTAAGTAGCAGCTTATGCACACACAATTTCACACAATTCAGGCTTAATAAATCTCTTGCTGGTACCAAACAATCATTCTAGAGGATTAAAGTGCAACATCTGTTAACATTAATAATGTTTTATATAGTCATATGTATTAAAGAAGCCTCTACTCTACTATTAGTCTCCTAAAAACCTTTTAGACCAATATACTTAAGTATGAATTAAATATATATACATACATACACACACACACACACATGTATATAGTCATTCAATTGGTGACTTACAATAACAAAGAAATATATTTAGTAGGAAATGGTAAAAAAAAAAAAAAAAATCACATCCACCATAAAGTAACAGACTTTCTTTGAACCACACTTACTAAATGTGTACCAGTGTACATGGAGATATACACACATATAAATGAAATTAGCTCAGCCTCCAATACTTTTTAAAACCAAAAATCCTCTTGAGCATTATTTATTGTAAGTATGGGTAAAATATAGTTCTGTTAATATGAAAGTACTTCATTTTAAAGTGGTATAAATTCACTCACTGTTCTATTGACTCTTTCTCGGAAATGTCTTAATCCCCTCTCATTCCTTTCATTCCCTCTGCCCTAACCTCTCTCTAAACTGCAAAAATCTCATGGCTGATTTCTCACCCTCCATCCAGCCTGCCAACCTCCATTAGACTAATCTTCCTAATTTTACCCTAAACCATAAAAATGTGTAAAACTGGAACCAATCCTAGAGATCACTTTATATGCAAGACAAAGAAAACACTTGGGGTTGTAAGTTGAAAAGGGCAGATCTCTGAACTGCTGATTTTAAAATTTTCCCATAAGTACATATATTATGATCTCACTATAATTATCACAGCCAATGCAGTGCCTCTATTTTAAGAATAGGGAAATTACAACAGGGTGGGAGGGAGCTTGGAGGGGCAGTGGTAAATGGAAAAAGTTTTAAAAATGTAGCAAAAAGTAAAACTGGGAAAAGAATCCAAACAGATCCAACCTCAAAAGTATGTAATGCAACCCTCTGCTTCTGTCCAACTTATTTGCTTGGTAATTCTAAATATGCCTTTCAAATTAACTTTTAATCCAGGTTGTTTTTTAACCATATGGAAAGCATTTCCCTCTTTTCCACCTATCAAGAGCCTTGATAGGCTTAAAAACCACCCATGCCATAAAGAAGCCAGCCTGACCACTGCAAGCAAGGGGGGGAGGGGGAGAGACCATCTCCCTATGGGCATTACCTGTATCATTTGTGTGATAGTTGTTATTGGGGTATGGTATGACTCCTCCTCTTCAACTAAGCTTTTAAAAACTATTTTTAATATCTTGTCTGTCAAAGTTTTCAATATTTATCTCTTGACACCAAACAAAAATTTCCAGGATGCATACTTTGTTCAAGGCACTGAGGCTGGTATGACAAGCCACGCAAGGATGCAGAAGGTAAGGAAATGAGCCAAGGGCACAAATAACTTTACAAATTACTTTAATGTGATTAAGAGAGTACGTGCTCCATAAGAACCGTGACTTTTGCTCTTCACTTCAATCTTGATTCTGATGAATAGTGTAACATCCTGGAGATTAATATATAACACATCAACCAAATTTCTGGAGATTATAACTTTTAATGGATTTTTTTTTTAAGCTAGCATCCAAGTTTGAGAAGGACCATCCTTTATTTCCTGTTCTTCTTAAGTTACTTCCATTTGGGGACTATAAGAGGCTTACCTTCACCTCTGTACCTTTCTTGCTGCTGCTTCTGCCTGAAATCCCCTCTGCCACTTGTCCCTTGAACCATCACTCAACTAACTCCCTCCCCTTCCCTAGATATCCACCACACCCACTGCCATTGTTCCACAGTACAATGTGCCTACCACTATCTAACAGTATTGGATGTATCATTTTCAAATTATTGTTAGATAACTGAAAAGAGAACCCATGGCTTTCACATCTGTAACCTCTGTGTCAGGCACCATTGCATGCCTGGCAAATAACCTAAGAAATGTTTTTAACAAACAGGAAGGAAGGTTGGTAAATAGAAAAGGAGAGAGAGGAAGGGGTGAATGAATAAACTGGGCTATGCAATGTAACCAACAAGAATAATGGGAAGGATAAAGAAAAGTGAACAGAATTCAGAAACTGAAGTGTAAAACTGAAACATCATTTTTTTTAAACTGGAACAAACTTAGAGATCTCCTAAAATAGGACTTGCACAGATTTTGTTTCCTTATCTGGGAATATTTTTTTAATCAAGTGTTTGATTAAATATTGAGGAATGCCAATTTAAAACACAAAATAAAAATGACTATTTTTCAGAAAGTTTATCAGTTTGGCATAAAATATGTTATCGTTTTATTATTTATAGAAATCAAATCACCCTTGAGAGAGAGTTTCAAAAACCACTGAGCCTCCTCATTATAAGAGTGAGGAAGTGAAAGGGTCCACAGTTAATGGAGAAAATGAACCTGCAACTCAAGTTTTGCTTCCAACACTTGAAAATTTAATACTGTCTGCATAACAATTTATAATTGAAAATAACTTAAAATGTTTTAAAGCATTATAAAATGTGAAATTGTACAAAACTATAAACCTAATAAATTTGCTTTTAAATAAAAACAGGATTTGGAAAATTGATTAAAGAAAAATTGACATTTATTTTCAAAGTACACTAAAAATTCAAGACAAATTTTATTGAACTTATTAGGGCAATATTGGTTAATAATGCTACATAGGTTTCAGGTGTACAATTCTATATAACACATCATCTATATATTTATTGTATTGAGTGTTCACCACCTATAGCAAAAATTTTTGCCAAAGTAGGTTTCCACACCCACACATCTTCCTAGCAATATTCTGAATTTGTGAAAATACTATTTCCGATAGTATTAGTCCTCCTAAAAGTGACAATTTTTAAATAGAGAGCAACATACAGGTACAATAGACTTTTATCACCATTCAGAACAAAGATTAAAAAATTAAAATCCACACTTCTTCTTCTCCAAAATTATGGGACTGACATTAGCACTCCAATGCTAATCTTGGGCTTTGAAAAAAAAGTAAATTTCACACTGGGGGCTAAACTTCAGCCATCTGATATTGCCTATAATATAATGCATGGGACACTAATGTGGTGCCTTTTTTTTTTTTTTTTTTTTTTTAGCATTTATGACTTACTGAGGCTGTTAGAAAACCATGGCTACTTCTAAATCCTAACTCCACCTTTCCTCAGGCCAGCATTTGCAATTTAATCAACTTTGATATGAGAATTAAAGAACATTGACAATACGACTAAGCAGCTTGTTTGCAGAAAGATATCTGAATATTAAGTATGAAATTTAACAAGTTTTAATAATTAGATTCTGTAAATGGTATGATATATATGTCTCTCCTAATTTAGGAATACACAGTTTTCACATAACACCTGTCAAACTAAATGCAAGAAAATGTTCTGGCATTTCACTAAATTAAAATCTTGAAATCCTAAAGCTAGAATGTACAGATTTAGATTTTATTAATACTTTAAATCAAGCCATAGTTACTGTTCAGTTTCATACAATGCAATTTACAGCAGTCCTCCGCTCTGAATGCAAGAACACGATATTTTAATCACATTTCAGTGTGTCGCTAAAAGACATTTTGGAAGGCAAAGAACCACCCCCACCTCCCAAAGAAAACTATGATTTCTTAAATAAGAGGTAAAGATAATCCATGTATGATATCTAATTACCACTGAAGAATAGCTCCTTGCATACCAGAAAAGGTCTTGGATTTTGTGTCACCTTTGCTAAAAGTTTACATGAGACATTAAATGCTATATGAGGTATTAAATTTGCTAAGTGACTAAATGGTTACACCATGTATTTGTTAAAATCTTTTGTGTCGAAACTCTTCTTTACACATTTTTCTTATGAACATTAAAGTTTTTAATTGGTGTTTTTTTTATTGTTGACACTATTACAAATGTCTCCCATTTTTCTCCACTTTGCCCACCTCCATCCAGCCCCAACCCCCTTGGCCTTCATCACACTCTTGTCTGTATCCATGGGCTATGCATATATGTTCCCTGGCTAATGTCTTCACCTTCTTTTATCAAGTACCTCCACCTTCCTTCCCCTCTGACAGCTGTCAGTCTGTTCCATGTATCCATGCCTCCGGGTCTATTTTGTTTGTCAGTTTACTTTGCTCATTATATTTCATATATTAGTGAGATTATATGATACATATCTCTTTAAACATTTCTACTTTCTTTTTATGGTTTCCTTAACCAACTAAATAAAGTAAAATCCACACTACGGTATCAATAACCACATTTAGATACCCTCCCTTTACTTCATGGTGATTACCTTATGCTAATCTATGCCTGCAGCATGACTGAGCCACCAAGAGAAAGAAGAAGTCAGCCTTCATACCAGGGCATGTGCTGACAGTATCTTCAACTACTTCCTTTTAAAGCTGGTAATACATGGGAGGATCCTAATCTTTAGGATGATTTGGGAACCAGGATATGGAACTGTGATTGTAGGTGAGGGAGAAGAACTAAATTAGAAAAAAGAATCCTACTTGCATGCTTTCCTTATGGTAATTCAATCAGGTATCATATTATAAAAGGAAAATGAGGAAAACTATCCCTTTTATTTAATCACATAGTGTAAGTGGAAACAAAAAGTACTGACAGTTTCTGGTGCATGGGTACACATCAACGCTTCCTGTTTTCAATATCAGAGCATCCATTCTGACAAAGGCCAGTTACATTAGTCACTGCCTTATCATCTAAAGGAGATAGCAACAATACTAGAAAACCATGTAATAAAAAATAAAAAAATAAATAAAACCCTTAGCATAACTGAGAACAGGAGGAAGAATCTCCAAACAAAAACTAGAGAAAAAATGAAATTGTCTAGATTGAAAATGGATGCCAAACAACATGTTCCGCTCAAATATGTAAAACAATGTGAATCAAATTTAACCAACATCAATGATAATAATAAGCATTTATTGAGAACTTTCTATTAAGCTCTATTAAGCAATATAACTACATCACTCACATTTTCTCTATTATATGGAAGCAAGAATACTTTTGGATTAGCACAGAAATACCAGTACTATATTTATTTATTACCTTTATCATTCCTGCATCTACGAAAGGAATCTGAAATTGGGTGGATTCTAGCAAAAGTTATTATAATCTTTATTATCAAAAATAACTAACTGTTTACTCAAAATATATTGAGAGCCTACTCTGAGTTAATCAGCGATGATAAGTGCTTATAGGGGCTTTTAGTTGTTCTTCAGCCTTGTCACCCATAAGGTTCAGCTATAATACCCAAAAGTTATTGCTGACTCTGAAGAATTGTAAAGCTATTGAGAAAATGCTTTCATTATTCTTATAATGAACAATATGTAGCTGGGATATTTCCTATGTGCCAAAAGAATAAATATATAAATTCATGATAACAAGAGAGAAAGCCACCATAAATTGCAATTTTTTTTAGTCTTTGATGGCACAGAAACTCCTAAGCTTTCCTAAAAGAGACAGGCTAATCTCTAAGGAAACCTAAGAATACCAAATTAGTTGGTTCAAGAGCTACTGTGAATGTTACTAAAACGAACCTGAACAAAGAAAATAACAGGCCTAATCGTAATAAAGGTAGTCTTTCACAAAAATAAAGATTTCTCTCTACCCAGATTATAGTAACTGACATTTATAGTCTTGCTTATCTTATAGAGAATTCAGATAAAATACAAATAAACAAACCAAAAACCTAAGTCTTATAATCTCAAATCCACATAATAAATTTTTTCACTTGAAAAAACAGACCATTTTAACATATGCAAAATATTTTTTAAAATATCTATAAAGGAAGCAAAGTTATATTTTTTTCACAAATACCACATTACATTACAAAGTATACATGAAGCAATTTTGGGTGCAGCTGGTCTTCTTTTGGTGTAATGCATGCACCTCAAAGTATTGTCAGAAAAACTGGCTCATTCCTTCTTTCTCCCTTGCTATCAAACAGGCTAATAGCAGGAATGAATGGTTTTTCTGGAACCTAGGATTTCATTCCTAGCTCTTCTCTAGCCCACATTCAATCAATTCCTAAATTCTATCCCATCATTGTAATAAAACTTTCCCACCTGTTTACTGCCATAGCCTCTCACCTAGACTGTCATTCAGGACTCCTACATAGGTTTCTATTTCCCCCAGAATTTCCCCACTCCAGTTCATTGGCTACACCACCTTAAGAGTTAGCAATTAAATATAACACATTCTCAATAAACATATTTTATGGCCTACATATTAAAATATAATTTTAGGAGATTAGGCTCTTTACTAGCATGTCCCAAACTAATGTCCGAGTTTCATCTTCTTCCACTTCTTGTGCAATTCCTACCTTCCATATATTTTTTAAGGCACCCTTTTTTGCCTTTGTTTTCCAGTGTCTTTACCTCTGTCTTGTCTTCCTCCTCAAAAAGCCGTTACCTGACAAAATTCTCCTCTGCTTTCATGTCTACACAAATGGGGTCTCTTTTATCCATATTACTCGTTTGAATTCATTCCACCGACCCTGTATTTCCACAGCCCTTCCTCCACAGTTCATGGTATATTATTATAGTACCCCTTATATTAAAATCATTTGTGGAAATGTCTATTCCCCCATGAGATTATAAATAAGTACCTAGAAAGCAGAGACCCTAGATAGTACATTTCTCCAGGCAGGGCCTTAATAAATGGCTGTTGATCTAAAATGACTAGAATGAAAGCCCACAAGTTATGAACAACTGCAGGAACTGTGCTTATAGATAAAACTGTTCTTGCGAAGATTAAAACACAATCAATATTTAAAAATACAGACTTTAGGACCAATGCAAGCAAGTGCATACTTTTTTGATCTGGGAATTTGGGGCAAACTTGGTGCTGGAAGTTCTGTCACTTTTTAAAAACCACCTGTGCTTGCCATAATAACCTTTTGTGGCATTGTAGGAAAGCAAAAAGTAACAGCATCAAAGTAAAACTCAAAGCATATAAATACTGTGGATTAGTAAAGTGCATCCAAGCCCTCACCTGTCACTTAGACATATGTGGCATGGTTGAGAATGGCTGCTCTGAACTACAGAAGCATAATGTGCTTTAAGAGAACATACCCACATATGAAATAACAGATTTTTCAAAAGATAATTTGGGTATGACTTTTAATTTAATTGGACTCTCAAAAATTCTTTTACATAGTAAAAATTCTCTGGTACTGTGCACCTTAACACAGTTTAATTTATTCAAACTGGGAATGAGGTGCAGGATAATGGCAAAAACTGAATCACTCTGGCTTGGTTGTAACTTTTAGCTTTAAGAAAACTGTAAGTTGTCCAACACAGAAAGGTGACAAGGCTGCCAAAAATTAATATTTAATTCATTCAAATACATCTTTTTGGTCTAAGTTGTACCCTATAAATTCCCAATAAAAGAAAGTTGGCTTAAGGAGTTTCAGCTAGATTAATATAAACTTGAATATAAGTTAAATACAAAGATGGAAACCTCTGCCTTTTAGCTACACAACCAAATACACCACTAGTTATTTGCACTATGTTGTGAAAGACAAATATAAAATTCTGATTATTATATTTAGAACTAAGAACTTTCAATTTTCAAGATTTATAATGCATATACATATTTTTTAAACCTAAAACTGTGCTGTTCTAGATTTATTGTTCAATTCTTTATCTGCTATGTGTGTGTAGAATCAATAAAACTCAAAGTGCATATAAAGAAAGTTTACTACTAAAGACAGGGAGCTTCTAATTTCCACTGAATTGCTCGTTAAAATATTTTTCAATTTATCCATAAATCTTGCAACATAACAAATAGATCGAAGTTCTATCTTTAAAGCTGTTTCTATACCAGCATGATAGGTAATTTAAAAATATTTTAACCTGGATATTAAACCCTTAAATTTCATCATTTTCTGACTGCATATTAAAATGATGAAATATTGAAGCTTTAATAAGGAATTAATGTTCAAATAGATTAAGCAGAGCTTTAAAAATTCATAGTATAGTTTTGATACTCTCCAAAAATTAACCTTTATAAGCAATGTTAATAAAAAATTTAACTAGCCAAGTTTATATACTATTTCCTGGAATCCTTCCTAATAGTTTCAGTTTGACTTTCCACCAACTTCAGTTAATTATTCTATGTATTAATACGTTATATTTCCCCACCTACAAGCCAATCCCTATTCATGGTTGCATATACTTTGTACTTTTTAAAACTATCTTTTATGCAATAAAGAGAAATTAATGTCAACAAGTTAAAAAGTTTAAGTTTTAGATTGTAACAGAAAAGGAGATAAGGAGAGAAAATCAATAGATTCTTAAGTCTTATATATAATACAATATTTGTAAGTTCAGGTAACAGAACTTAATTTTCAGCTAGAAAACTGAAATCAAGATAATGAATCCTGGCCAAGAACTAATACATATATTTGCCTTACCTTATTTTGGTTGAAACAAATCTAAATCAAGTAGATGACAAGCCAATCACAGGCATAAATTGTGCTATGTAGTTATCCATGTAAATTATTTTTATATACAAACTAGCTTTTTCTTCTAAAAATCATTTTATTCATAACACAAATTTAATTATAGGATAGCAGTATATATACATTCCTCAATCTGTCATTTAAGATATTTCAATGAAAAACTCCTATATTTTACTTTAGAAAAAAGTACATGAAATAGTTTCCGGTTTTCAGGTTGAATAAGAGTATGCAAGTATAAAAAGATCACCCACATTATAATGATTATCTTCTACAAGAGTTGAATAATGCCAAATAGGAAGGTATGGCAAATATCCCTTTTTAAATTATGCAGGGATAATAATATATATTAGGTCACATAGGAACACTCTGAAGACCACCACCATTTAACTGCACATTCAGTGAAAAACCTATACATTAATACTAATGCTTAAATTTACATCTTGGCTCTTTTTAGGAAGTCAAACAGCAGCTTACTTGATAAGTAAAATAAAAAATGTGACTTAATTCTTTCAAAAAAGAGAAATAAGGCCTCAGACAGCAATTCAGAAATGAGTAACATCAAATTATTAAAACAGCTGAAAACATTCTATCAGAAAAAATATCAAATATATTAAAACAACTTACAAGATACTGAGAAGGTGTTAAGAACCTCAAAAAACATCTGATATTATCAATTTTATAAATACATGAGTTTGTGATGGCATTCTTCATAAACAGGTAAAATCAATGTAAATGAAGTAAACTAACAAATTAAAGCTATAGTTTAATTTATTTTCAATTAAAAGTTAACATTGTGATTTAATTGCAACCTTGTGAATTTGATCCTCTTGGTTTTCACAGAATTAGCAGGCAATATAGAGAAATGAGCTATTAGTATGTGTAATCTACAGGGTTCTCAATATCTTTAAAATACTTATGCAATAGTTATATTACAGGCTATTCAATTTAGTATTGTTCTAATGAGCTCTAATTCTTAATTCTCCAATTTTTTTAGGAATACTCTTAAAACTATTAATTCTAAATGTTTTTGAAAAGTGTAACTTTAGAAAATGTGAATTCTAAGATAGTATTTGTTCCTGGATTTTTTACTCACACAATATTATTAACAAACTAATAATTGTTTTAAAAGATGTAATCTCTTTTGATGAAGTCAATTATAGTTTCCTGGGCTGAAATGTCAGGAGAATTTATTGACCTCCTAACATATTAATAACACAATATAAGGAAATTAGTGAAAAATAATAAACACGTGGAGGTGTGAAAGACTAATAACTGCATTAAAATAGGCCAAGTTACGTTTAATCACCAAGTTCAATATAATTCTGTCACTATAATTTTATAAAATATTTTATAAACATGATCAACCCCAAATTCTTACAAAGAATACAAAGACAGAAAAGTGCTTTTAGAACATATTCTTAAATACCTTAATTTGTTGCAGCTCTTTTCTGAATCCCAAATGGCAAAGAGCTAAAATATAAATTTTCTTGAAGTATAATTCAAATAATTTCAAATGTCCAGATATTAGTATTTGCACTTGCCAGTAACTATTACAGGCCAGTAGTTACTACTAAGAGATAAAGCATCTGTTATGATGCTCTGACTAGTAGTGGTAAAATGCTGGACTAAACTAACTTGAACCTATTGCTTACTTTTGATTTAGGGGCTCTGATACAAGTAATAACAACTACCACTGTACTTTGACTTATATTTGATCAAAACAAAAATGCTTTCTGCTGGGCCAGCATGGCTTAGTGGTTGAGGTCAACCTATGAACCAGAAGGCCATGGTGACTCCTGATCAGGGCACATGCCCAGGTTGTGGGTTCAATCCCAAATGTGGGTGGTGCAGGAGGCAGCTGATCAGTGATTCTGATCATTGATGTTTCTGTCTCTCTCTGCCTCTCCTTTCTTCTCTGAAATCAATAAAATATACTTTAAAAAAAAAAAAAAATTAGTTTTGATTTAACGAGCATTAAAAATTCTTAAAAAACATTACACAAAAAAATTAATAATTGTTTTTCCTTCTTAAATAGAAATCAAAAAAGCAGTGTTATTTAATCATATTTATATTAAAATATAGAAACCATACAAATATAAGATAAAATTATCCATACATATAAAGCTGCAGTATTTTGAGTTTCAATTTCAGATATTTCCTGAGTTATGGTATTTGCTTTTGTATAAGGTAATACAGTTATATATAAATTATAGAGAAAATTTGTGATAGCTTATTATTTATTCTTTTTTTAAAACAAACAGAAATTTGTTCACTCTTCAGTGCAGCTTGGAATTAAATGTACCACCATCATATGAATGCCACAATATCACACTAAAATGTACATAAAAAAGGAGTCTTTTTAAACCTTTGTTAGGTTTTAGTTTAAAGATGTCAAACGGACATAAAGGAATGTCTATGAAACACATAAAGAGAGAAAAAAACTCCCCGAATATTATTTATTTTTATAATTAACATTAGTTTTTAAATCCTGGTATTTTTGAAATGTTTGTAGTTACATGTTTTGTTAACTTTCATTTAAAATGTGAACATGTTAAAATATTTGACTTGTGGTTCAAAGAGTATAAAATATATAATCTTTTTTAATAGGAAATTCATTTTTATAAAATTTATATTAAAAATATTATTTCAAATCTATATTCATAATACATCTCTCCCTTATCTAGAGAAATCTTATTCATATTATATCCTATTCATAATATAGCATTTTAAAAAATCTTCTCAAAATAAATGCAGGAACAATGAATGCATATGTATTTACTCTTAACATCTATACAGATGACCATATATATCATAATTCATACTTTTTAAATTGAAAAATATCCAATAAAATTTATTTGATAACTTACAAAGAATGTTAGGATTATTTTAAACTAAAAAGCAATTGCCAATAACTTCCTTGTTATAAATACCTCCAAATTAATAACAATACTTTCAAAACAATAATTTAATTAAATATTCAATAACAAATTTTCTTTGCAATGAATTCAAATCTCACTATTTTACCAACCACTCAGCTGTCTACCTTTAAATGTAAGAGAGAACAAGTAGAACTTACCCTCGCTGTGCCTTTCCAATAACCTCACAGAAGTTATGCACTATGTGACAGTTACCTCCTCAAGTAATGATTTCCCTGGAATGAGTTCTCTAACTACGTGACAGTTACTGTTTCTCAAGTCAGAATTTTTCTGGAATGAATTCTCTAGTAACCCTTACCTCACTGTGAAGGGAGGTGTGATACTTGAGGAAAAAGGGTAATGAACTGTAATGCTGGATTCCACTTTCTGGTGCCTTTTACATGTAGCACCAATAATAAAAATCTCTTCTTATCATATTAAGGCTATGAAGTAAAGTTGGCAGTACAGGTGCCTATCACTTCTATGGAAAAGGAGCATTTATATACTTTTGTGAAACATGCCATCATAATCTTATTGAAGTGTAATTGCTGTTGCAAACATTCTTATGCTGATATGGAAATGCTCTGCATAAATGTCGCACTGACTGTTAAGATAATACATGACCCAGTTGAGAGGGTAATACTTATATAGAAGCCCATGCCAGTACCATAAATCTCTTTATTACACAAGTTTCCTTATTTAGGGGTTATTCTGTGCAACAATATCAATCTGACTTTCACATTAGCATAAATAAAACAGTAAGTCCACAAGAATAAGTTTCATTAAGAAACAAAGCCTCCTAAAATACAAAACAAATCGTTTTATCATATCATTCCTTGGTAAACTAAGGGAAAAATGAACTACTGCATCTATTTTCATGGATGCATAGATGGAAAACCTCTTCTTTCCTTTTTTTCCCCCAAAAAGCAACTTCTAAAATAACATTACTATACCAAAATGTAGAAACAAAAATAAAAAGATTCTTTATTAGAATTTAATATAATAGTCTATCCTTAAGTTTCCCAGCACAATTAACTATATGCATGTAAAGTGAAAACATTTGCTCACTAAGATCCAAATGTTCCCTAAAGGCTTTTATCACCCTGATTATCAAAACACTTAGGGCAAAATTCAAGTATTTCTGCGTATACAGCTTCTAATTTCTTAGAAATTTAGTTGACACGGCATTTATAAATAGAATTCAGTTATTATAAGTAGTGTCTTGCTTGCATTCATTTTTTTCCAAGTTAGCCAGCAGTTCTCTAAACCATTTAATATTGTCCTTACTGGTAGTTTCCCTGTTTAAGTGTCACTGCAATGATTACTACATTATTAGTATAAAAGCCATTAATCCAAAGTGATCATTTTTATTTTTAAAAAAGAACATATGCAAGTCATATATTTTGACCTATTAATTAAATGTAGAGGAATATAATTTACTACTGTTTAGTGATCATTTGATAATATTTTTCATAATCTGGAAAATTATCTTTAAAATTTGGATCTGTCTTGTCACAATGAATAGATATTTAAACAAGACATGTTTCTGCAACCATCCTCCTCAAGCTTCAGTTAATCATTAAAAAAGAAAAAAAGGCAGAATCTCAAATTGAAGCTGATTACCTCCCTTATATTTCAAGTTTTTTTTTACTAATTAAGAAAAAAGTAAAAACCACATACATCTATTAATCTTTAAATACAGGAAATTATAAATACCTGGCATTTAGTGTGTTGGATTTCACTATAATTGACTAATCCCAAAATGCTTGACTTTATTTACAATATTTTTTCTCAAACAAAAATAAGATGTTAGTAAAACATAATATTCAAATGAGATATTATCAATTTATACTGCTTTGATTATTTTATGTCATATACAAGCTCCCTCTGCAGGTAATAACAGGGGTTAGCAAAAATATTCCAAACATGTAGGCAGTTCTCTGCATAAAGTTGCAGGTCACTGTTGTACAAAAATACTCTTACCTAGCATTGTTACCGCCTCCTTACCAATTATCTGATTAAAATACCTGCTCCTGAAAATCTGTGGTTCAACATGATTATTCTTGTCCTTCATCTTGGTTAAGAATGCAGCTTGAGCAGGCAGGATACACAAACTTTTCCGTCACCAGAAGAGCTACTCTCACCAGGTGTATTTCAAGGAAAAGAAAACATTGCCTGGCTTACAACAGCAGCAGTCTAAAATGACAGGCCACCCAAAACAGTGCTGCCCAACCCCTTTATCTGCTGCATCATCTGACTGCAACGTGTGAACAGAAGTGGCATTTTAGGATTAATTTACAGTGAGAGATAAAAGATCAATTTTAAATGAATGCCGTAACAACTACACTTTCTTTAATCCTAGAACTTATAGCTAGAGAGCATTTACTTCTGAAAAATAAATTATTTTCATTAATTCAATACAAAAAAGAAAAAGAAAAATTGATTCGGTTTGCAAAATGTTCTTTGGTCCACCATAATATTTTTTCCAAGTCTGTTTGCACACAACCCTATGCCCTTCCCCAGGTACACAGATAACAAGATGCATCTCTGCCAAGAGGGGGGAGCGGGGGAGAGAGGCATTGTTAAGAATGGTTTCAAGGTTTGGGGCCAAAGTATAACCAAAAATTGTTGCTGAACAATGTTTGATGCTACTCTTAAGATTTCCTGCTTGCAGAAATTTAAGGCAAATTCAATTTGACCTACCTTTAAATAAACAGAATTGACAGGCAAAGTGGGATTTTTAAAAAAAAAACAAACACTAATATCCCTATTAACCAAGTAAAAATTATGTTAATTGTCATGCTAAAACATACAGAAATACCACACAGAGATATCAGTTATGTTTTTTCCTACTTAAAGAAAACAAAGTTAAGAGAAAAGGCAACTTAATAACAGCTAGCATTGTTCTTAGTGAGTTTTTTGCTTAAGGGAGAAATTTTGTTTCACTAGTATTTTTAAATAATGAGGCCCTAGACCTAGTTTAAAACCAGTAACAATATGAAAAGCGGCTTCCATCAAGGATCTGGGCACTACACACAGCATTTGCAGCAGAAAAATGAAGGGGGTAGGGTGGCAATGTTCCTGTTATTCGTCTATACAACTCTATAAAGAGGAAGCACACCTAAAATCCACACAGTATCTTTCTCATGACAAACAGAACTCTGAAAAGGACAAAAATGGCTAAATGTCCTTAGTAAAAGTGAAAATGACTAAAACATCATAATTTTAGTATAATTTTTATTTGTTGATGCATATGACGCAAATTAAGGTGTTTTAGTAATAGGTTCATCTTTTAAAAAAATGGAAAAAAAGACATATACATTAAGCTTTTGTCAAATTATATGAAAATATGTACAATAACTGGTCCACAAATATAACCTTACATCACCACGAAAATTATTGTTTCCCCAGCTGTCTTGGATGTTAACTACAGGAAAGCAGAAATACTAAGAATAAAACACACCATGAGCATAGAGATTAAAAACACAAACAAGTGAATAAAATACTACATAAAAAATGTGTTCTGTAACTTCTAATCAATAACCACAGTAATAAATAGGGGAAAAAAGGTAGGTATTTAATTCAGAGGAAAGAAATTTCCGAGTGGACGGTTTCAGTGAAATAAAGAACTAATTCCAAATGGAAATACTTTGCTTCAAAGTAAAGACATGGAAACTCATTTCTACATGATTTTTTTAATATATATTGGAATCAAGAGCTGATTAAATAAATATAATCTACATAAAACAAATATATCAACTAAAGATATCTAAAATCTTGTAATGATTCATCCATTATATGGCTTACTGATGCCACAGTATTAAATTTTAAGGATAATGATTAAAATTAGAACTCATTATGAACAAAACAGAGAATTCTCTTTTGCTGTCTCTATAGACAGACACTATTTACTATCTTCCAGGAGAGAAAGCATTGTCCAAAGCAAGGTCAAAAGCATTGTCCAAAGCCTGCCCCGGGCAAACAAGAACCACTTTTGACAGATTATTCTGTCCTAAATCCAGAGCAACAATCAGTCTGAGGTGTGGACCGATGTAAAATACCTACAAAATGATGCAAAGTGTGGACAGAACAAGCATTTCATGTTCCAAAGGCAGGAAAGACCTTTGAGAACAAAACAGAGATTAAATAAGTCATAGCATTTGCAAAATCAGCTTAAAAACAGATCTTACACGTATTTCACATTTTAGGCTTTCATTTGCACTAAGTTTTAGCCAATAACTATCAATAAGTATTGCTATATACAAAGGGAAAGAATATAAATTGCACATTTCTGTATGTACACGTGTGTATACATATAATTTGACCAAGAAAGGAGTTAAAGAGTATTATCTAATAATTAAAAGAGCAAAACTATACTCTTTTTTAAATTAGGAACCTCACGGTTCATTCTTGTTGGCTGCTACAACGGCTAAAAATATTATTTTTCTTTCAGAAAAAGATACAAGTTTTGTTCTACAAAATAGGTTTCAATTGATCTGCGTCTGAGGTTAAATATCTTTTCAACTTCTTCCATCTCTCATGGCTAAGAACTAATAATTTACTATGTTTCTTTACTATCAGATAAAAAAAACACAAATTACTTAAACAGAATTAAGATTTGGTCAGTATTTCAAGAAGTTAACTTCTGCTTAACATGCCCTTTTTTTTAATATTAGAAAATAATTCTATTTTTATTAAGGTACTGAATCTAAGCTTTAAATTTTTAAAAAAGTGACCAAAGATTTTACAGCTTTAAGTAGACTTCTTTTAAGGCAACTAAATTTCAATTCTGAAATTCAGAGACTAAGGTATAATCCCTGTGTGTGAATTTTAATGTTTTTAATGTACTCCTCACAGATTGGGGGGCGAAATCAATGACAAAACCAACAAGGGCCCATTTTGCTCAGCATAAGTTTTCTTGTCAGGTAGTGATTAATGCGGTGCTCTGTAGAGGGAGACATTACATCCGGGCTAAAAGAGACCTAAATTTTACCCTCAGGCAGAAATCTGACTTAAACATCTCTATTTAAAGTGACATTTGTCCTCCCTTTTCAACTGGTTTCCCCCAGAAATTCCAGGAAGTTGACTTCATGACCTAAAAACAGCGCAGTGACTGTGAACAGTAGCTGTGCCTGCTCTGCACTTCAGGAAATCTGGGTGCCAGAATGAATCAAGGTGTAGGTCGTAAAACAGGTGCCCAGCTATCTGGTATGATCAATCCCATGCCACTTTACTTCCATAAGAATCTAAGATTTACAGGCCCCTACATTTCGAGGGTCAATAAGTAAAAATTTCTGTTTCTGTTGCTGATAACCTAGTTATCCCTACTGATGGACTAGTAATCACAGCTGATACTTTACTACACTGATCTGAACTATTAACTGATGACAAATTACAGAAATCCAGAAAAGCAACTAGTAAAAGAAAAACAAACCTGCCAAACAAATGAGAATGTGCAAGTGGAAACAGTATCTTATACATCATGTAATAGCTTCCATAAAATCAAAAATGGGAAAGCAAAAAGAAAGAATGTTCACATAACTAAAGCCACCAAGTATACAAAATGTAGGTATATTAAAACAGGTGCCAATATCCTTACACTGTGAAACATGGTAACTTTTGATATTATTAAGCTATTTAAACACTGCTTGCAAGTTCTTACAACCAAGGTAATCTAATTTCTGTTGCATTTCAACTTAAATTGATTTTTTTTTTCTTTTAGCTGTTCTGGTAATTGAACAAATTTATACAACTGTGATGGGATTTTACTTACCACCACACAATGCATAAAATCCTCTACGAAGACAAACTATATTACTTCATAAAACTGTATTTTTGTTGTAATTAAACAAATTGTATTTAAACTTGCTTTGTGCTTCCAAAGCAATCAATAGCATTTTGCTGTAAGCTGCACTTTGCTTGCAGGTGTTAAGCTTGGTTCCTTCATTCAATCTAACTTTTTTTAAAGATAATTTTTATTTGCAAAACATGGAAGTTTTCTTTTCCTAAGAAATAGCTTTTTAAAATCGTTAGATAAGAACATATTGGAAAGAATCTGCAAATTATTGCCTACATTTAGTCTATCAGATAAATGACCTAAGTGGAGTTTTTAAGTATTTTTGGGTGATTAGGACCTTTTTTGATGACACAATGATCCACTTACAAAAATATATCTATTTACATAAAATAGCATTAAGAGACTTCCATGGTTTATTATATATATTTATACTACATCCAAAATAGCACAATGAAATCTTCAGTAAAATTTAAGAATTACACACCCTAGTTACAGTTACTCTTTTAAAAATGATCACACTAGGTCAAGAAAAATGCCATTATTTCAGGATTCTATTTCCCCAATTCTAATAATTAACTATCTGTAGGTTAAATGACCGATTTTCTTAACGTTTTTCATAAAGCATTAAAAAAAAATAATAATCACTACTTGACCAATCCTAAGTAGTAAAAGGATTTCAGAAAACAGTCAATTTTTCTGCTAACATCAAGTCTAATTATAGTCATCTATGTGATTAAATACTTTACAACCTTTCTACCTTTAATCAAGAATTATTTGAAGAGATGAATATTTGGGTAGAGCTATAGACTAATTCGAGTTATGTAAGGTAAGTTAAGCTATGGTTTTAATCTGTCTTTAAAATTGAAATGTTTTAATCTTTCTTGAAAATAGTTACAAAACAGTTATCTATTTAGGTAATGTGAACTAATATTTAAACAAATTACCTTCAGAACTGATATGACCAAAACATGGATTTCAAGTCCTTTTCAGGTCTAGTAGGTAAAGTTGCTATTTTTAACCCACGATTGAAATTATCAATTTGTGCAGTTTTTAACTAGACATTTTTGCAAGAACTAAATGAACAGTGGTTTTGCAATTATGCATTTTATTTCTAAAATTTACTAGCTTGGGAATAATTCCACTTTAATTTTACTTGAGCCTTTTCTGCAGAAAAGCAGACCGATGTTAAATGTGTACCTTTCCTTCAGGACACAAAATCAGATACAGTGAACATCAAGAGGCAACATGGACAGTCTTCGAAGGGACTTTCTTTTTAGAAAAATAACAATCCTATTACACTAAATTCTTCAAGTTTCCAAAACTGTATTTCATTCCTAATCTAACTACAATTGATTTGTGCTCATAAATATCAGCTATTTGGCAAGTGATATGGATTCTTATTAAAATGAAAACAGATTTCTCTCAGGTAGACAGATACAAGTGTATTTAGCCCATACCTTAGAATAAATTGTAATGATCTCTTCATCTCATACTACACCTGCCAATAAACTATTATTTGATCATTTATTTTACTAAAGTCAGGTCAAATAAATATTTTGATAGAAAATAGAGCAATAACAATTTATTTCTATGGTGTACAGCTTTCTAATTACCTCCTGACCGTCCCCCCAAAAATCTCAATCTTAGCTCGCATATTCCTATATTAAGACATTAAATATTACTTTAAATATTTAAATAAAACACAGAAAGCTCCAATAATGATCAAACAGAGATCTAAACCTCAGTAAGCCTTAGCTTTAAAGCTCTCCTCTTGCTAATTTTAAGAAAGGAACCGCCCAGAAGCTTGGTGTTAACGTTTCTGCTGATTGTGAAAATTGCAGCAATAAAAACTCCAACTGCTTGCCTTAAATTAAGACTTGCAGTACTACATGTGCAATCTGTATGTTTATATTAGTTTTTATAACACTTGGAAGTTTTGTTGTATGCTTTGATGTTAGTCCATTAATAAAGCAGAGACTCAAAAGCCTGGAAAAAATAAATTTATTGGAAATTCTCAAGTCAAAACTTGAAGTAATTGGCTTATTCTACCCCACATGATTCAATATTCTGATTTCCCCAACTACCTGCTCCCAGAGCTATCTGCATTTCTAAATTCGTTTTCTGTTGCCAACACATAGTAACCCACAGTGATTGAAAATGACAGCTGGAGAGTTTCTACAACACATTAATTTTTCTCTAAGTAGTCCAATTTTGTCACCTAAATGTTGAAGTCTTTTTTTCCCTACATTTTACACCTTTAGAGATTTGTTGAATTTAGGATCATCACTATGTAAAATGAAGAGCAATTTTTTTTAGACTATCTTTAGATTATTACTAATAGCTCTGATGGATAATGTGTTTTCTTTATAGCACTCTGCACTCAAAGCAAACTAGTTAAACAGCAACTTGAGTCCAATAATAGCAATTACATCAATGTATGATTTTTTTTTCCTCGAAAGTACTATTTAGACAACTGAAGGGATCAGATAAATACACTACTATAAGATGATTTCAGGTTCATGATGTACAATTTGAATGCCAGTAAAAAAAAAAAACTCATCTTAATCTGAAAAAATTATCATCCTATTAAACTGAAGCCCAAAAATGTTAGGCAATTAATATTTTTTACTTCAAAGCTGTTTATTAATGTTAATTTTCACTATTAAGATAAAAACAAGAGTTCTCAACATTAATTAAAAAAAACCTCCTCCAATTAAAGGATATCAATTCATGTTCAAATTAACCAACCATCAAAGGTAAAACTATAAAAAATATGAACTTAAAAAAATTTTAAACCTTCCTTGAGATTCATTTTCATCTTAAACTAGGCTTTAGTAAATCTTAACCTAAGTAAATAAAACTAATACTTCCCAAAGAGTTGAAGAAAAAAGTTCTCTCTTGACACATCTGCTCACCATAAAATGACCCAAATGACCCAAGTACTTGTTCTTACTTGTTCCTTCACTCATGGATACTGACTTGTTAAAAGAAATTCAAAGAATGAATCTTTTTGCAAATGTAAAAAAGTATTAGCGAATGCACTATAAATATTAAGAAAAATAAACCAATTGCAATCTGAATTCTAGCATTTGCTGTTTGATAAAATGCAAAACTTGAGATGCAACAATAATCAAACAATTCTCTATTTAAAATACCATTCACAAAAAAATCTGAGTATCACTTAGCATCCTTTCAAATTTACACTTGCAAGAGAAGTTTCATTAACAAAGTTCATGTTGAGTTTTAATAGTCCACTGATTTTTTTCCTATTAATTTAACAAGTGTATTAAAAATAGTTTTCTGGGTGACAAATGAGTGTGCTTTTATCACAAGATTTCTATTATTTTATAGACTCATGAAAAGCCTTTCTCTCCCCATTTTATTAATATAACAAAGTGTCGGCCCTAGAAAAGTATTAAGTTAGAGGAAAAGCTTTCTCTTCCACTGAAGGGACCCCAAAAGACAGGCAACAGTGACTATCATAAAATAAAAGGTCACTCTTTTTCTAGGAACAAACCATTTATCAATAGAAAATAATTGTCTTGCCATTTGCAAGGACTCCATAGCAATAGACAATGTTTTTCACTCACATAATTACAAAACAGTAAAAAGTTCAGAAACACAGCCCGAATCCACCTCCCTATTTTTACCCTTTACAATTCTCATTGCCCTTTGGGTCTCCCTTGGAAGCAAATGGAAGACAGGCTGAAGTTTTCTCAATTGAGCTGAAGCTAAGAAACCTTTGATATGCTAATAATCCCCTTCAAACGGTAAGAATTCACACTTGCATTAATTCAAACAATTTGTGCAGAATGATGTGAAATGGCACCTCTTTTAGAGGCAAGTAACAAAAGAAGAGAATCAGAATGTCTGAAGAAACTAAACAACAGAACATTTGTTCTGCAGTATTCTCTCTATCACGCATAAATTTATTGGAAGGGTGGAGAAGGGCCAACAAAAAGTTCCATAACACACCTGAATAGAAGTAGATTTTCTCTATAAAGGGTTTCTCAAGTATTAGGAAGATACTAAATCTAAAGTTACAAAGTTACCTTTAACCTAGGTCAAGAGTCCCATCACAACTTGGAATTTTGCCAAAGACATCACACAACCCAATCTATTTTTCTGCTATGGATATATATTGCCTTCTTAGTGCCCATCTTTGAAGGTTCGCCCAAGATCAAACCTGATTTAGTAAGAGACGTCTCAACAGGCCATTATTTACCAAATGGATATGACTTTTCTTCATTGTGCAACTCGAACTGAGCGGAGCACACTCGGTGGGGCCCGTTCCAGACACAAACACTGACAAGGAAATGAATGAACGAACCACGTCCGTTAAAGCTACGCCTCTGGAAGGAAAGAAGAGAGAAGTGCACATAGTGTAAAGACTGCAGAAGAAAATTTACGAATTTGGGGTGGGGGCGGGGAGAAGAGCGCCTTCGAACCTGGCCTTTGTAACGGGAACCATATGGTTGGTGACTGCGGCTCAGACGCTCCCAGACTGCTCGGAGAAGCTGCTAAGCAGCCTACACCTTTCAAGAAACAGGAGGAAAACATTTCCTCGGTCTGAATCCGAGACAACACAGTTTGCATCAGGAAGAAGGGAATAAGGGGGCCAGGGAAGGGGGAAAGGATGAGTGGGGTGGCGTCCACAGAAGATGGGAAAGAAGAGGGACACCGCAGCACTGGTCCCTCCAACTGCGCTTTTAGAGGACAGTGTGAACACAGGATTAAAACAACAACAACAAAAAGACATACGTTCCTTAGTCTCCGCTCAGCGACACTATGGCATAAAGTAAAGCTTCCAACGATTTCCCCTAACCCAAGCCCCGTAGTTCGGAGCAGAGAACAAACTTTGCTGATCCCAAGCGAAGAAGTCTTGCAGGCGTGCCTCCCCACTGCTGGGGCGCTTTTGTCGCTTCGATCGCCCCTCACCTCTCCGCCAGAGGGTCCGGTCGCCCCAGCCAATCCAGAAGCCCACGCTTGATTAGCCTGGGTGTCTCCCCTTTCCTCGCACTCCTCCCACGCCTTTATCTCCCCGCAGCTCCCCACCCGGTACCCCCTCTCCTACCAACCAGGCTTCGCGAGGTACCCAGTCGCACAACCATCCCAGGAACCCGTAACTTAACCCACAGGCCCAGCGCAGCCCGCTGCTGCCCTCTCACTGCAGGTCAGGGAGGCTCTCTGCCCTCCCCAGGACTCGCGGGTGCCTGGCCCCGCCACCCTCCCACTCCGCTGGGCCACCCCTAATCGCTGCCAGCCCCAGCGCCGGCCGGCCACATCTGGCTGCGCTTTGCTGTCATCCTCGCCTCTCCACACCACCTAACTGCCGACAAGAAGAAACAACAATCCGAAACAACTCAGCCCAGTCCTCCCCCACCGTCCACTTCCACTGAACTCGCTCCCAGCGCTTGGACGCCCCGTTCCACTTCCAGCCCTAGACAGGTCTGCACACTGGCGGAGCGGGGGTGGGGTGGGGAGTCAGGGCCTCGCACCCTGAGCGGAGCGGCCCAACCGAGAGCGCGCCTCATATCATCCCTCCCCAGACGCACTGTGAAAAGAGGTGAACGGAACCTTTCGACTCAAGCTTTCCGAAAGTCAAAATATGTACAATGCGATCCTACTCCCCTCTCCCCCTGCAACTAGACTGAAGCCTCGAGAACGTTATAACAGCTCCACGAGAAAAGGAGACGCAGGCTGGACGGGATGGGGAGTTCTGCGTATCGATTTCCGAGGACGAGAGGTGGGGAGAAGGGGGAGGGGGCGAGCAGCCCGAGCGAGCACGGGTCACCCCCTCGGCCGGCAGAACATAAACAGAGGAGCCCCGATTCACCCGCGGCTCCCCGTACCTCCAGCATCCACCCACGGGCAGGAGGCGCAAAGCAAACAGGTCTCCCAAGCCCCGCACAGAGGCACATTGTTCGTCCCTGCGGCTCTTACCTCGGTCTGCGAGCGCGCCCCGGGGGCGGGCCGTCTGGCGCGGGGGCCGCGCGGGGAGGCGCAGAGCGGAGCGGCGACCCCGGCCGGCCAGGACCGAGGCCGGGAGTCCGCGCGGGAGGCAGCGCCGCGGCTCGGAGTGCCCTCCTGCTCGGCCGCAGCCGCCGCCTCCTCCAACCAAGCAGCCAGAGCCGGGCGACTCCGGGGGTTAGGTCAACATTTTCCCGCAGTTTCCCACTCTCGAGAGGGGTCTTTGGCACACACGCACACACCCCCAGACCGCGCGCTCCCTTGGAAAAATAAAAAATTCGGGAATCAGAGCGAAAGGGGTGGCGCAGGCAAAAGCCCGACAGAGGTGCGCAGACTTGGGAGTCCCCTCGGAGCGGCGGCCGCTGGAGGGGTGGGCAGACGCCGGCAGCGCGAGGCCAACTCAGTTTGTCCGGCCAAGCCCCTCAGCTCGCAGTCCGCGCCGGCCCGACTGGCATCCCCGGCGCCGACCCTGCGGCCTGGGGCGAGACAGCGGCGGCCCTTCCTCACATTTCGGGTCTCCGGGCCGAGGCTGCGCGGTGGCCGCTGCCCCAGGAAAGCCTGAAGGCGAGAACTCGGGCTCGCGTGAGCGGGGAGGTACACGCCACGCACAGCAACGGAGTGGAGATGCCCCCCCCCCGCAACAATCCCAAGGAATTCTCCAGTAAGCTCCCGATTTCGCTCCGGCACCTCTGCGTGTGTGAGCGGAGAGAGAGGGAGAGGGAGAGGGAGAGCGAGGGAGAGAGGGAGAGACTGGGGAGTGCGAAGTCCTGACACAGACTCCCGGCGAGGTCTGAACTGGAGTCACCTCCAGCCGCTGCCTCCTCCCCAAACCCCCACCTACACGCCCCCGCCGGAGTTCGGCTAATCATATAAACATATTAGCGTGTACAGCGGCAAAGGACAAATCTCTCCCTCCTGATTTTTCCAGCAAGGGGCCCAGGCAAACTCAAAAGAAGATTACAGGCAGCTAAGTACAAAACGTGGAGCAGACAATCTATAACTCATTGCCGCCCAATGGCCATTTTCCACTCCATTTGAGAAGCTGCGGCGGCTGTGCACCCGAGCAGGGGGAGGGGAGCGAAAGGGGACACTTACCGGCTCGAGCTGTTCGAGTGGCGGTGGCCAAGCAGCCGCCCGAGGACTAACCGGCCCCGGCTCCGCCGGCGGGGCGGCCGCAGGCTGTCCGGTCGGCGGCTGGGGACGCGCGCACACCCAGCCGCGGAACGCGCCCCGGAGGCAGCCATCGGAGGCTAGCGCCCCTCCCCTCCGGCTAGGCACACCCCCGCCCCCCACCTCAGTCCCGGGACTCCGCGGTCAGCTTCCCCCACCCAGTCCACACACCCATTCAATCCCTACCCATCCCACCCCCAAAGTCCACTCACTGCGCGCTCGGTCCTCCGCGCGCTCCGCCGGCGCGCGCTCTCCATCCTGTCCACACACACGCACTTTAAATTGAAACATTTATTTATGTCTGGAACGGGGTGAAGGGTATTGGGGCGAGCGCGGCAGAACCCGGCGCTCCGTCCTCGGAGGTGGGACGCGGGGGGCTGGCCAGCGGCTCGCCGCCCCCTCCCTTCTCCCCTCCAGGCCCAGGAGCTCTCTCCTTGCCTGCACTTGGAAGAGGCGCCCAGGATGCGTCTTTTACCCACCCCGTCTCCAGGTTTTCTTTTTTCTCCACGCAGCGAGCCGGAGGCCCCGAAACTTTTAGTTTCCGCAGCCCTCCTTTTGTGTGACTGCTCCGAGGAGAAAGAACGTCTGTTTGCCGCGGCTGCCTCCGTCCGGCTGCGGCGCGCGGGGGACGCTCCAGGGTTAATGTGTCTTTGATACCTGAGATTTCCGGCGCGCTCGTTAATGAAAGTTACATTTTTTAAAATTGCGATGACTTTTTCTTTGTAGTTGCAGAGAGCTAGCCAAACTTTGACTTTATTGACTATATTTCACAAGTGCGTGTTGTTTGTTTTTGATTAAACTCACCAGGATAAGCAGAGGAAGGAAGGGAGACTATGAGGCTCTGTACTCACAAGTGCATTCATCGCTGTTAGGTCTGTTTCCCTAATTTCCTTACATTGAAGCTGCTTTTTGCTCTTGTCCTCTGAGCACACTTCCTTGCACCTCTCGGTTGGTAGTGTCAGCAAGCATCCAGGCAGCGCCAACGATGCATCCAAGGTGAAGAGAACAGACCACGACGGGACAAATCATGCTTGGAAAATGTTTAAAAGCCAGTTAAGTATCCTCTGCATACGAGGAAAACCAAACCTGGATTTTTTTTTTTTTTTAATCACAAAATCCTGAGCTGAAAGTGACAGAGTTTTCAGATATATTTCTAAATTACTGATTCTACTAATGAGTGCAACCATCAATTAAAGAAGCACGTTTGCATTGGCTTTCCAGAAAAACTGATTCTCCAAGATTTAAATCTCTAGTAAATATGACGAAACTTGAGCTTCTTTGCTTTCAGAAACAATATGTACTTTTTGTTGCTGCGGGTATGTTGCAGTCATCATACTTCAGAAATCATTTCAAACAACAATGTTATTAAAATGTCAACAGCAGATTGTGCAAAAACAGGAAGACTCTAAATACCTATCAGTATTTTGTCACAAAGCCAGATACTTGGAGTTCTAAAGTAAATCCAGCTACTGGTCAAGTTTGTTCTTAACTTGTAAAAATCATATGTTAAAAGTACATAAGTACAAATAACTGAAACATGCTCTTTTGGTTGATTCATTCTAATTCCCAAATTAAAACATGAATCCTTGGTGATCAATTTTTTTCTATTTAATGTGTTGATGCTTTACTATTCTCACTATTCTAAAAGGTAAGAGGAACCACTTAGAGCATTTGTGTTATAAACTACATAAACACCTTCATTTGGAATTTCTTAGATGCAGGATATAAATTAGATGCCTGAGGGGGGTGGGGGGGGGGAACCCACACTTATCCAGAGCTGGTATGAAACCTTATTATGTACCTAAGTTTTTACCTCTGTCAGAATGTATACACACAACAGATCTATCTAGGAAAATTAAATCAGGCTACTTTAGTTCAACAAAAGGCAGAAATATAGAATTCTCAAACATCAGAGGTCATTTATATCGTGGTCCTCTTTGGAATTTAAATTTATTTTATTCACGATTGTAACCCAAAATATGTCAAACTGATAATAATTTGAATTTACTGAAAAATTTTAGCCCTTTCTTTTGTTTGTCTTTGAAGGTTTCTCACTCATCTGGGCATGGTTCACAAGAAGCCCCGATGAGGCATAGATCAGTCTAATCCTATTTTCTTTTCGGAGGCAAAACTTGGTCTGAAGTTTTTATTCAGTGAGCTTAGTAAGTAATCAATAGAAATTTTTGCCTGAATTAAGCTGGCCATATGTTGGCTTATTTACTTTCTTATCTAACTCTCTCAGAAAGAATCTCTGCAAGAACCTACTGTGTACATTTCACAGGTCTGGCATTTTTGATGCTCTGGATATGAGTGAGTCACTCTTCACTATGTTTCTAAAGGGACTACCTCACAAGAAAGGATGGATGCATGGGAGGGGGAAGAACCTGTCAGAAGTGGATTAAACTATAGGGAATGGAAAGTGCCTCATACAAGTTTTTAATTTTGATTCAAGAGGAAGAATATTTTATAGAGTTCAAAGGGTTCAACACCTTTTTTTTCTAATATAATAAGCTTGCTGTGTTTTCAAAATTACACCTCAATGTATTCCTTCTCTAGGATAATGTTTTAAATATTAAAGAATTTTTAATTCTTTCCTTGTACTTTACATATAATAATGCTTCAACCTTCCTTGTATCCACAAGAAAGAATTGAAACAGCTTTTAATTGCATTGATATATTCAAGATTAAGCTGTTAGCCACAAACCTACCATTACAAAGGAACACTTAAATCACACACACACACACACACACACACACACACACACACACACTCACACACATAGAAAACATAATTTGCCTGACATTTCATGACAATTCAAAACATAATTTATAACAGTACAGGTGTTACGGTAGAAAAAATGAAATGAGAAGCTTAATAATATCTGCAGATGTTAGCAAGTTAAGGGGAGTTGGAGTATGTTATGCATTCGCTACAATGCAATCAATTTAACTACTCAAACTATATTATTATTTAAGTAATGGCAAAATCATTGACTTATTCATAGTTCTTGCTAATTGTTTTTAAAAATAAATTCTACAAAGGACAAAGGAAACACCCATTTCCATTTGTTTTATGTTAAATCAACATCCAACCACTCATGGTGATTTCATTCAAAGAAAACAGAAGGAACTCATTAGCTTATGTGGTTAGAGAGATTGATGGGCTTCAAACATTTTAACCATACATGTTTTTTTCCAACTGTAGTAACTCATGTTTTTAATTTAAGCAACTTTAAGAAACTGAAGATTATTTTATTCACTGTGGGTTCACATATTTCTGATACAGAAATTATGCTAATTTTTAAAGCTATATATCATCCAAGCATTTTTGTTTAGAGGGAAGTGATGAAGTACTTGTCAGACCACATGTATGATTAACAATAGTTTGGGTGCCAAATTAAAGAATCTGAAGAAGTATGAAAGTGGGCTTGGTTACAAAATATTGTGATTATTATAAGCTGGTAGCACACAGAGTAACTTTTTCACTGCGTCACCCTGGCATTGGGGTGGGCTGGGGAAAAGACCCAGAACTTGATAGTGGGCCAAAAATTGTGTGACGTTTGAGCCACACAGCTGTAGAGAACAATCAGTGAGGGTAAGTTGTATTCATTATGGGGAACATGTTTTGGCCTGTGATGAGAGCTGCGAAAGTTATAAACTAAAACAAACAAACAGAAAACATGTGAAACTGTTCTAGCTTCTGATACAGAAATGGAAACAAAATTAGCTCCATTTCATCCTAAACCTGATCAGTTTCCTCTTCTTCATTGTTTTTGGTCAATGATTCTTAGTGCTGAAACTAGTTTTGCATACTCTAGAAAATATTTTAAAGCTCTAGAGATCAAAGCAATATGTGAATACCAAACTTAACTAGAACTGGTTGAAAGTTGCAAGCTTTGTTTTTCATTTTAGCTTTGCCATGCATGTAGGCTGAAAAGAAATCAAAACTCATTTTCCATGAGAACAGAAACATATGAAAGCATTTGGCAAAGCCAATAAGTTTTAACTATTCTCCTGGCTCTCTCCAAGCTAACTAAATCTTTGTGCAAGAAGGCCAAACTCTAAAGTGTCATCTCCAAAAATTATGACACTTTAAACTATAGTATAAAAATGATTATAATATACTATGCTTAATGATATTATTTAGGAGTATATAATCATATACATGTTCTTAAGTACCTATCATTTTGTGATTAATACTTTTTAAAAATATTCAGCAATACAACTGGTAGCGTGACTCATTCTGTGCACTTAGTGTTTATATATGTGTAACTATATAAAGGATTATAAAATGTGTATACCCTTATCATTATGATACTCAAAAGTAAGCAATTTTTTAAAAATCTCTCATAATTATTGTTGCACTGAGTCTTACACAACTCAAAGTTTGTCTTTCTTTCACATAGATTGTTCCCATAACTCCTGTTAATCTCTGCACTTTGAGAATCTTCTATAATTGGTTCATATAGATCATCTTCTAGCAATGTTTCTGACAAACCATGAAGTATAACTATAAGAACACTCATTTTATTAAAATGCTTTCTATAACTTTGTATAATAATTATTTTGTTCATCATAAATACTCATAACCAAGTGCTTTTTATTAAAGTATATAATTTAAAAATAGGCCTTTCATTTATTAACATATGCAAACCTCTGTCAACAATACAGATGAAATGTCTGTATATATTTTTAATTTTTGAAGTTAAACTAAAAGTAACCTAATATGACAACTCTTAGTTTTAAATATAAAACATTTGAATGGGCAGTTCTTAATTGATCAAATATCATGAATATCTCAGGTGCGAACAAAAGCAATGGTTAATAGATAGTAGAGGCAGCCTATTGAATCCAAACCCTTAAAGTTTACCAAATAGCAATTTCAAAGAAGTCCAAATTGAATGTTTAGTGCCTCTGAGATATGACTGTGATTACTTATGTCATAGTTCATTGTGATATAGCAAAACTTGGAAAAGGCTTTTAAGAATCAGGAAACAAACTCACAAATGCTCTTTTTGTGTTTTAGAAAGTGAGTCAAAGATACAACTATATAACACTTCTAGTATTTTCAGACTACAATGCATAAAGTTTTCTTAATGATACAGCATAAAGTAATAATTATAAGATATGATCTTAGTATTTTCTAAACATAAAAATTATTTTGTTTCAGTTTTGAAAATATTTTGTAGGCTAACATTCTGTAACATGAGATGTTCCACCTTGAATTTGGTTCATACTTCTGATTGTATATATTAGCTTTACTAACATTTTTCATTATTTGTTCTATAATTAATATATTTATTTTTAACTCTACTTATATGCTTTATTTTTTAAAAGGCCTTTATTTGTTGCATATATTTTAGTAAAAATAAATTTGTCTGAGTATGTAAAAAGGAGAACAGCAATTTGCAAATAATTTTCTTCTAAATCTAGCTCTCATAGTGTCTTGATAAGATAATAGAATGTTGCTATCTCTGTTTTCAAGAATAATTTAAATCTTTATAATTGAATTTTCAACTTATTGCAACCCTTTACAATGAATTCTTAAGGTCACTATGAAATCAATCACTTAGGTCCTAGACCAAACAATGATGTAATAGTGATTTATTTTTGTGATAAGTAGAAGTACTTTATAAAAGAGTCCATTTCTTTGAAAATTAGCTTCCAAATTTAGAATTCTACTAAAATGTCACTGACATCTCAAAGGAATACTGAAATAATTTGGTAATGATAAGGTCTGTTGAGTGATACCCAATGAAGAAAATTTGTTTTAGGTTAAAAAATAAAAACACACAAATAACCTCTACAGCTATTCTACATTGAAGAGAAGTTGCCAGAGCATCACCTGGATAACATATTCTTTGAAGAGTTTCGCTTGAGTGATGGAGACATGCACTGAACCATCTACACTCTTATCCAACTGTCCTGGTTACTGAAATCACATATCTACAATATAACTACAGAGGATTATTAGTGCTTTAAAAGAGTGCTCCCCTCATTATGGGAATGTAATTTATGATACCAATTTAATTAGTACTATGTCCTTACTACCTGAATTAATGACCCAAATTCAAACCACATATATTTCATTGTTCAGATAACGTAGAATACACTGCAAAAAAACTAATTTCCTGTTTATTATCTAATGATAATTGAAACACAATTATTTATTATAAGACTGGGTTACTGCTATATATGAAGTGGCGTGTCTTAAAGGAAGAGGAAATAACATGAAAAATATTTACAGTTTGTTAAAATTACAGAAAAGTTGAGTAAGAATGTTTAGCTATAAAATGTAAATGTTCAAGAAATATAAGAATAGAAACTATTTTTCACATAATATGGATCCCCAGAAGAATATCATTTATCATTTTAAAATAAACTTATAGGTAATCAAATAAGTAATCTGAAAAATATTTTAAATGAATTTTGACATTTTATATAATTAATCCAAATTTACTCTCCAGTGCCCCATTGCAAAATGATTTTAAATTATGTGTGTGTGTGTGTATATTTTTTTTTGCAGGTATTGATTTGAGATGATTAATATAGCCTAGTTGTTTATATTGAATATTTCTATACATGGAAAACCATGTAATGTCAAAAATAGATAAGATACTAGATTGATTGTTTATAAAACTGTCTTTAACTGCTTAGGTATATTTATAGCTTATCAAACTTTTTAGCTAAAATATTACACCTTATAACTGAGGAAAGTCTATCTTTGCTTCAATTTTCCAGTTAATGAAAGAAGTGTTTAAATACTCTGTAGTTAGATTATTAACTTCTACAAAACTGAAACAGATGTGTGTCTTAGTATGCCATTAAATTTATGATTTACATAGAACCCTTACATCGAGCTGAGCAGAGGCCAATGATTCTAATTTGCTCTAGATTTACAATAACCTGATCTGGTTTTTGTAAGTATTGAAACACTTTAAACAAAATTAGAAAGCAGTTGGTGCTTTGTGTGATTAAAGATGCAATTCCCTTTGGAGTAATGAGAAAAGTTAGGACATGTTTCTTTCTTTATGGATGTTTCTATTATAAACACAAGTGCTATACATTATATGTTTTTGTTATTATGATTTTCTTGTTTTTAATTATAAAATAAACCAATTGAATTTCACTGGAGTCCCAATTTGAAACTATGCCAAAATTTAGCTAAAGAATGTGTACTGAGCTCCATAAAAATCCTTAAAATTTTTCCCAGGGTCTTAAGGTCTTGTTATAAAAATACTAGTTCACCATCATTTTCTAGAGCAAAATATCTTTCTAATTAAGACCTACACAGCAAAAAGACTTGAGTGCTAAATACATTTTAAACCATAGAAAACATTGTTCAGGACTAATTATTATGGGTTCATATAAATTACAAACAGAAAAAAAAAACATTTATTTTATCTTATTACACAAATAATAATATTTACAGCACTGTTATTTAAACCTCCTTCTACTTGCTTGGTGAATGACAACCCTGATCAGCTCCTAAAAATCAAATCTCTAAAAATAATTTATTTTAAATACTGAACACCATTTCCTTAAAAATCAGTCAGAAATGTTCATATAAATATTATTGTAAGCACTTGTGTGTATATTTATGTATATGGAAAATAAGTACATGCAAAAAGTATTAATTCATTAAAAGTTTATCTCTCATAAAACCTTTATTAGCCCTTGAAGTCTTTGCCACTTCATATAAAATGATTTATCTTTTGAATAACAAGGTTCCATTAATCTGTTTGACAAAGGAATTTTTAAATCATATAAATAATTTATTTGAATGAATTATTTAAATTCTGTAAAGTCTATATATATGCACGTGTATATGTATAGATCTGGGTCTATATGTTTGTGTTCTGGCTTGCTATCACAGAAGAAACGCAAAATAGAATTCAGAATACATTGTCCTTGACACCACCAGTGGGACTCGGTGTTGCTGCTGTTGTGGTCTTTGATCACCCACTGACTGCACAGGATCCCTGTTAAAGGGCCATTTGTGCTACATTTGGCATAACAGGGTGATTTAATGTCAAAGGAACGTGCGCATTCTTTTCTAAACTCATTTTTAATTTTGCATTTTTAACGAGACTGTAGGCTGAAATAATTTTCAAAATGTAAGGCTAATAAAGGCAATTATTCAGGACTCATAGAAAGCCTGCTTTCCTCAAGTCGGTGCTCTAGGTGCTACTGCAAAGTGGTAAACATATTCTCTCCCCAGAAAAATAAATCATCTGTGGAAACAGAGGGCAAATACTCATGGAGAGTAAAAAATATACACAAAAATGTATAAGCAAATACACAAAACTAATTAAGACATAAAGATTTATATAATATGCTTAATATGCATGGCATTCAGGAATTTTAACTATATAGTATTTCTTCACAGACTATTGCTTCACAAGATTTTCTCTCAAATAGATCTTATGGTTCTTTTTTATCACCTGAAGATTCATTATTATTCATTAAAAAAAAACAATGAAAATTATTAAATAATCCCCTAACGTTGGTAAAGTTATAGAATAAATTATGATGATGACAGGTTGTCATTAATTTTATTTTTAAACATGCCATATATATATATAGCTTTTACCCTCTAGTCTTTCTTAAGGACATTTTTTCCAATTTTTCCTCTGGGCTACTATTCCCCTCTCCATTATATTAGGTTTTGGTGGATTCATTCAGGTTTTATTTTAATTTTGTGACCTATCCTTTCAACAATTTTTTTTTAGCTTTTATCTTCCAGGAAGGGCCTAATTATATGCATATTAAAATCTCAATCTGTTTGTGGTATTTACACTATACCATGTTATACCCATTACCCATCATATTCACACCTTAGTAAGGAGGTATGAGAGGCCCTCCACAGTCTAATACAGCTTTTGAAGGTCTCTGATATACCAAAGCAGCATCATGAACTCTTGGGAAGACAGTAGTCTTTCTTTAAAAAGCTCAGGATACCTAAAACTCCTTTTTGGGACTTCCTTTCTGGAAGCTCCTCCCTCACTGCTGACATGGCCCCCAAATACCTGTAACTTGTCTGATACAAGAAATAATATTACACTGCTCAGAATGGCATACACCCATCAGACAAAATAATTTTTGAAACACTTCACCTTCTCTCAGAGTTTTGAAGAACAGAGACCTATTTAATGTCTACAAAGGGCCTGAGTGGTAGATGTTGAAAAGTATTTATGGAATAAATGAATTAGGATCCTATAATAATGCATAGTATTATAATATTTAGTTCAATTATAAGGCTATTTGCTTTCCAAGTATTGTAACACATTGGATATTACAAGTCAAACAGCCTAAAACTCATATACAAATATATTTATCACAAGTGTACATATAAATACATATATAAATTTACTTATTAACAAATTTGCTTAGTCAAATTTGAAATATTTTCATAGGCCACATGTAAATATTTTAATATTCACACACATTAAGTGATTACAATGAAAATTTGCGTGTTTTCCAAAAAATCAATTTAATAATACTGTTTTTGTGTGTGCTATCAAGTAAATAGAAATTCAAACATAGAAAAATTGTTCAAGGAGTTTCTAGCACTACGAATTACCTCACTGTGTGTGTGTGTGTGTGTGTGTGTGTGTGTGTGTGTGTGTGTAAGATGGGAATAACTCAAGGAAGGCGGAAATTAATTTGAATTCAGAGAAGTTGAAAAGTGACTGACCCATTTTACATAGAACAGTCCTTCTCCCTTATACTTTTCCATCCCAACTTAAATAAGATAAAGATGTGTCTAGGGAATCTCAGAAATTAGAATCAGTGGGACTTACATGAAGCTTTTCAAGGATTATAATTTGCACCCTAGTACTTTGGTTTTATTCAAAGGCAAAACATCTGACATTTTATACATTATGGTAAAAAGTATCATACTTTTTATCTTGCCTCATTTATGATTCACTAAGCACTCAAAGACTAGAACCCTACATCCAAGAGCCAGAAAGGATTTTAAGTAAGTTTTTCCTGCCAAATCACCAGCAAATTTTAGTTGTATTTTCTTAAGGAGTAAATTAATCAAAATTTCCAAGGAAGATGTTCTGATTTCCTGTTGATACTTTAAATGATTTTTTAAATTTAAATTTCTATATTTTAAAAAATATTTACAAAAGTTATTAGTATAGCACTTTGTTAAGAAAATACTAAATATCATTTTACTTTTCTTTGATGACATAGAATTTCTCAGTGTTGAAGGACTATCAAAATTAACATTGATTATCATAACACATTAGACATGATGGTATTTATTGATTTATTCCTCCCCCACAAGACAACAAGCTCCTTAAAATCTCACTAAATTTCATATGCCCTGTTCTCAGCACAGTATACAATAGAGGTCCCAAACTGCTGGCCTATATAAAATCTAGCCAACAAATTTAATTTACTGGCCCCATAGGTGGGTCACACCGTGCATTTTTTTTTAAATTTACTATTTGTCAACTTTTAAAAATTAGGAGGTTTCAATTAAAATAGAGATTTACAACTTTTAGGGAAAAAATGGGAAGATGTGGCAACATTTTGTGCATCACCTCATAACAACATTTAGCAAGAGAGATCTTCCTTTTAAACAAAACATGCATTCTCTGACTCACCCACATTCGGCCGCCATGCCCTATTTATTACCCCTTCACAACCAAGGCAACTTATCATGTACAATGAATTGCCCAATTTGTAATGTTTTATGTTCTACTTTAACAGTGGCCTTCACAGAAAGTGAAATATATCTTCACCTCTATCTCTATAAAGTCTGAAATAGGTAAGAGGAATATGTAATTCAACCAACTCCTAACTGCCCTTCACCCATTAACTTTCTCTTCCTCCCATCTATAAATATTTAAATCTTTGAGTGTCAGTAATGTGTATATGAACACATGTGTGACTTATGCTGTCAGTATTCATTGTACCAGTAAGATATGAAGAAATGTATTGAATTGTAGTAATAATGCTTTACTGTGTCCAAATGATTTGCATATAAACTATTTCATTTGTGTACTTACTACATAGCTTAATATTCAAGTTATAGTACCCCCATTATTCTTATTCATTGGCTTAATCCTCTCTCTATTTATATTCACATTACCAGTTTTCTCTTTTTCTTCCCACTTGATACCACTTTTCAACAGTTGTTTACTCTTGCCTTCTTTTCTTTCTGTCAGTTTCTTGACATGGTAAGATACCTCAACAGTAACAAACCATGATTTTGATTATTTTTGTATCACCTAATAACCCATAATATAGTTCACCAAGAGAAGCAAATGACTCAGTCTTCCTCAGCCTTATAAACAAACACCCTTTTAAGGATGAATACCCTAGATTAAAAGCTACTAGTTAAACAAATAATTAAGACATGCTTGTATAACAGAAACAGCTAAACATAAAATGCTTTAAGGCAAACAGGCAAAGCCTTCACTAAAAAGTACTGGAAGTAACTGATGGTCTCAGATATGTTCAAAAGTATTCTTTCTTAAGATTATACTTTTCAAAAAGGAGTATTTACTTAGAAGCGAAATTACCGATTGAAACTGAGTTAGGAACATTGTTTTTACTATCCCAGATTCATGCTATATCTCTTATTTGTATTATCATTATTCCTAATTTGATTTTATATTTTATATTTTCACATTCAAATTTTTAATATGATTAGAAGTCAAAATATTTTTCCATGAAAGATAACTCTGTTTTATGTAATATGATCATAATGAACTACCTCACAAAGAATCACCTATATATTAAACATGCTAGTTTTAAAAAAATTCTTATAGTGTTTGCAAAATATCCTTTATATCTTTTAAAAATCCTGACTAATACATAATTTCTGAAAAGACTGTTTGTGCTTATTTTTCATATATATTTTTATTGATTTCAGAGAGGAAGGGAGGGGGAGAGAGAGACAGGAACATCAATGATGAGAGAGAATCACTGATCAGCTGCCTCCTTCATGCCCCCTACCAGGGATCAAGCCCCCAACCTGGGCATGTGTCCTGACTAGGAATTGAGCTGTGACCTATGTTTCATCCTGGTTCATAGATCGACACTCAACACTGAGCCACACCGGTCAGGCCCGTTTGTACTTAATGTAGTAGTCTTATTGAAATACTGTTCTCCTTATTTACCAATTTTTCAAAACTTTTAACTAACTGTTCTTTCCAGAACACACAAACACCTGCCTAATTTGTTAAAGAATTATCTAAGCAACTTCACCCTTAAAACCTTATTAGAACAGCACTGGCCTGTGTGGCTCGGTTGGTTGAGCAGCATCCCAAGCACCAAAAGGTCACCAGTTGGATTCCTGGCATGGCACATGCCAGTAGGGAACGTGCAGGAGGCAGACGATCAATGATCAATGTTTCTGTCTCTCTCCCTCTCCCTTCCCCTTTTTCTAAAATAAATAAACACATATTTTAAAAAAACTTTATTAGAACAATTGTGTCTGTCAACTGTTGGGATAGCCTCCATTTAAAAGAAAACATCACAAATAATTTATCATGTAACCTAGAAACATGTTGGCATAAATGAATGGATCCTCTTCATGTTTTCACTAAGCAAGGCTCTTCTAAATGACAAAAATAAAACCGAGCTTCTAGTAATCATAGCATTTATTTTTCAAAAATTGTGTCTGCTCTCCCTTTTCACTTTCCTGCCAAATAGTAAGGTAAAGGATATATTGAATACTTAATTAATTTGGGGATAATTAATTTGGCCAGTTAACTTAGTTCATGTCCATATAAAAATATGAAACATTCTTACTATTATTTTTTACTTTTAACAGAACACATACATTGAGAAGTGAAATTCCTTTTCTTGATGCTTAATAAGCATCCAATGAAGCTATACCTAGCTGAAATCATTTATATTCACTTCTTACTTAAAATTCTGCGATTTAGTACAGTTGAGAATTTGGTAAATACCATTTTAAATCACTTTGCTCTGCAAAAGGTTTTGAAGCACCACCACTGAAGCACATGACATATTCTTTCAAAAAAGCCACAGATGTCACTTAAAAAAAATTAAAACTATATTGAAGATTAGCCTTTTCTTTTCCCTTACCTTGAAAAAAGAACTGTTGAAAAGATCTGAAAAGGCCCTCATAAAGTAAAATTTAACTTCAGTTAATGTTAAGTTTAAGATGTCTACTTTTTTGTTTTGTTTTGTTTTTTAGAAAAGCAACAAAATTTAAAAGGTTAGAATTTGGACCAGACCATCTGGGTTCATACCTGAACTCCACCATTTTTAAGCTGTCCTTAAGCCTATCTTTAAATTAATTGTTACTTTCTTACTTTACTTATAAAATGGGGATACTAATTACACATATTTTATAGTGTTGTTGTGAGGGTTATATGAATCAATACAGGTAGTACCTGGCACATAATAAGTCTTCAAATATTTGCTATTATTTTGGTACCATTAATAAAATAGTTGACAATTCTTCAAAATGCTGCTGAATAAATGCCCAAAATTGTACAAGTTACTGTGGAACACTTTTGAATATTCTTACATATTGGATTGTATTATAGCAAAGAAATTTCAAAGCACATTTTTAAATACACAGCTTTATATTGATGACATAAAAATGTATTATTACATTTATGCCAGTGTTGTTGCTTGTATTTTTGACTGTTTCATTTTAAATTAGCAATTTGAAGAGTCTACTCACTGTTATTATATTCTCAGCTTATGATTTTCATTCTCTTTTAGTCAAAAGTGCTTAGTTTTTCTTAATTCCATAACATTAGAAGAATATATGTTAAACATATTATATTCTGAAAGAGCTAAACAAAATTAAAGACAATTATCCAATTGGCATACTAGTTTTTATTTATTAATTTTTAAACTTCACATTTCAAAGAGAATTTAAGGGCATTTATAAACAAATAATAATAGAAGTAATAAGAGTAATGAAGAATGGTGAGGCAAAGAGAAAATAAAGATTGAAAATGGAAAAGCAGGAAAAGTTAATACAGGCATTGAATGCATGCCAGCCTTTAATCTAAGAGCCACACAAAGAGAAAGGCTGTTACAAGTTCCTCAATGCCTAGCAATTGCATGACCTAATGATGAGACGGGAGAGAACCCTGACTAAATGGTGAAGCTGGTCAGTGCTTGTCCTGCAACCCCTTCTCCCCTGTTGTCTGTCCTCTACCCTGCCTTGCCCATTACTGAAGTTGATACAGTCCAGTTTTCCTCCGCAACAAAAATATCCATCCTTCTTTTCTCAGAAGTTCCAAAGCAAAAAAAAACCAAAAAACCCAAAAGGTTAATTTAACTCTTTTTCTAAGCTAAGTTACCAGGGGAATTCTATACATATTTCCAATGGCTCATTCTGGCAGATTCTTAATAGGAAGGAAGGCATCTAAATCTCTTAAAGATTTGGGGGAGTCAGGAGAGAAATCCAGGTGACTTTGGTAGTGTGTTCCCCATTTCCAGTGTCAACTCCTGGGAAACATTGCCTTAAAGCAAATGATACATTATAACTAAATTTAATGAATTACCCTTCCTAGCAGAAAAAATTATGACCTCAGAGGGAAAACCATGTCCCCAGTGGGTGTAACTAAGATATACTACCAGTTAGCTAACAGCTGGGTTCTAACTCAGGGAATAGTTGACAATTAATTTTTAAAGAATATTCATTTTACTATAGACCACAGGTTGAATTTTTGTGTTAGAAATTCTTCCTTCATTAATATATTGTACTAGTGAAATACACCTGACCTTTTAGGTTATTTGGGGATATGTCTTCTTGGATTTGCTTTTGTTGTTTGTTTGTTTTTAGTGTATTTTGTTCAAGAGGAAGAAGGGATCAGGATAGGGGATGAACCCAGTACCATCTATGTGTCAGATATCATGAGGACATTTTAATGTTACTTTATTTTAGGGTTGGCATTCGGCTGGCATGCACTGTCGAGGCTTGCTGATAGTTTATGACCAGCATCTGTTCTGATCTATTGGTGCCCAAGCCCAACCATTTACACATTACTAAATATTTTAGTGTTACTCCTACTATATTTCATCTTTAAAATAAACCTCCAGGAAGGCGAGAAGACAGAGATACCAATGAGAGACCTCTGGCCCTGACTTTGCCTGCTCCTCCCTATCCTGCTTAGAGGAGGTTTTCTTGCTTGTGCTAGTTCGGTTCTAGAACTGAGAGAGCCCGATGTTTATAAGTGTTTTTTTCTTACATGGAGGTGCCTGGGCCCTAAGTATAAATTCATCTAGAGTTTGTTTTAGAAATTGTGTTTTTCAGCGCTGACAGTAGTGCCATTGGCAGCTGTGTGGCCCATAGGGAACCAGAGGAAGAAAAAAGCCAAGCCAAGGTACACTGTGTCTGTGTGCACCTGCTCCTGATACAAATGGCCACCTGGATCCAGATGGATTCCACTTTGCTATTCTTGGCTAACTACATTGGGAAATGGCAGGTGTGCATGTAACAGCTTCCTGCCCATCTATAACCAACCTGGGATGCTCTAAGGCCTGTGATAAGTGAGGAAATGGTGACAAAGAAAGGTTAACTTTCCTAAGGTGCCTACTGGTAAAAGGAGAATTAGAAGCTGTGTATTCGGGACTCTAAAGACTACACATCTTGTTTCAACTTTCTTTTAGCTAAAAAGCATTTTCCTCTGAAAACATTCTTAGATGTCAGAGTGCTATATTAAAAAGAAATATGTATATCTGCTCAAATTATAGCAAGACGAAGGCCAGGAGTTCACTACTCACTACTTTTAACAGCTCTTAAAGTACCTCTAGAAAATTCAGTGTTGTGCTCTTAAGGGCAGAGTTGGAAAATCATTGACTTACAAAATGCTGCCACGCTCAGACCCATTCGGTGTTGTTCACCTTGGTAAATAATTCATTCAACAAACACTCTGTGTGGCTACTGAGTGCCAGACTCTCAGAATACAAAGATAAACAAACAGTCTCTGCCATCAAGAAGCTCATAGTCGGAGGAAGGAGAAAAATACAGAAAATACATAAAACCACAACAACCAGTGATACTGAGACTTTCTTTTTTTAATATATATATTTTTTATTGATTTTTTTTTTACAGAGAGAAAGGAAGAGGGAGAGAGAGTTAGAAACATCGATGAGAGAGAAACATCAATCAGTTGCCTCCTGCACACCCCCTACTGGGCATGTGCCCGCACCCAAGGTACATGCCCTTGACCAGAATCAAACCCGGAACCCTTCAGTCTGCAGGCTGACGCTCTATCCACTGAGCCACACCGGTCAGAGCGATACTGAGACTTTCAATCTCAATTCTCACAACTGTGGGAGATAGGAACGTTCAGCCCTTAAACAGACAAGAAAACTAAAATCAGAGAAGGAATGTCATGCTTCCCTTGAGGGACAAAGTACAGAAAGATTACCATCCTGATCACAGGGATGCCAAAACTCCGCCCTTTCTTCTGTGTGATGCAGCCTACAATTTGTTTAAATCTTCAGCAAGGTAAGCACATTTTACCACAGATTTGAACTTGTGATGCAAATTACTTAAGCAAGAAGGGAGAAAAGCCCAGAGAAACCTACAGATTAAATCATTAATATCATCATTGTAATAATACCACCTTACACAGCCACTATTATTACATACCTACTATCTCTCTCTTCTCACAACTATGTGAAGCACTGAAGGGTAGATAATATTATTTGGATTTCACAGAAAAGGAAATTAAGTCTCTGGACTAATCATGGAAAAGGAGAAATTTACTGGCCTAAGGGGGGGAAAACAGCCTTATTTTTCAGTGACTATCCCTAATTAGCTGTTTTACTGTGGGCAAGTCCACTCACCTTCTTAAGCCACAATTTGCTCATTATTAGAAGTAGAGGGTTACAGATCTTTTGTCCTCAAATTACAGACCTGTTAGGGTTACTTTTAAAATATATATCTTATTGATTTCAGAAAGGAAGGGAGAGGGAGAGAGAGATAGAAACATCAATGATGAGAGAGAATCATTGATTGGCTGCTTCCTGCACACCGCACACTGGGATTGAGACTGCAACCTGGGCATGTGCCCCGACTGGGAATGGAACCACGACTGACCACAGCTTGAATCACAGGTCGATGTGCAACCACTGAACCACACCAGCTGGGTAAGAGCCTGTTAGTTTTGATGTGATCAATCTGCAAGCTAGTATGTGGCTGGGTCAGGAATAGAATCCACCTGCTATTCCACAGCGTTCTAGGATTTCATGCTGCTTCTTAATAGTAAGCTGTAGGGAAACTTTCTGGTTTTCCTGGGCATAGTTTGGTCAGATCAACAATTTAAATCCATTCTCCTTTAAGTTATAATTAGGCCACACCAATGAAAAGGTAGGTAAACAGTCCTTGCTGCTTAGAAGCTGTGAACCTACATGTAAATTGGAGAACCTGTGGGTGAAGGAACACTGGAGACAAATCTAGAGGAACATATGTTGAGAGACAGAGAAGTTATAGCACCACGTGACTGCATTACAAAGTTCTTGACAGAGGATGCATTTCCAGTGCAGACCACAAAATTATCAGGGCTGCAACATATCTTAGTATTAGGGACTTTGGTTTTGAAGTATCTGCAGAAACGTGCATTCTTCAAAAGCAAAACACTGACAATTTCTTGACCAGCTTTGCTGATCATTTCATTTCCCAGAAGGCAGAGTAAGCAGTAAAGGGAACTCCTACTCTGGACCCAATTCTGACAGAAACCAGTAGGTAAAATGGAAATGATTGGAACCTTGGGGAAAAGCAACCATGCACTCTTGGAGTTTGATTTAAGCAGTGTTCTGCCTATGCAAACACAAATGATTCTAATGAGCAAGAAAGTGGGAAGGGAACTGAAGAAACCAGTGGGCTGCACAGGGATCTCCCGACAGGCTCTGAATTTAAAACAGCATGTGCCAAAGATGGCAAAGGGGGACACATAATCAAGCGCAAATATATGAAGGTAGCAAAGACCTATAAAAATAACATCAGCAGTACTAAAGCACAAACTGGGGCTTGTGAAAGATGCTAAGAAGAACCAAAAATTATTTCCTTAGCATGAAATGAAGAAGAAGATCAATACAGGAATAAGCCCAGTTTTTAAATTGAAAACACAAAATTCATTCATGAAAGAGAGAAAGCAAAACGTCTTTACTCTTTTATGTTTCTTCCCTGTTGGCTCGTTAATATATCTCTGTTCCCATGTCATCTCTTCAGAGAGGACCATAACCATGCTCTCTGAAATAATACTCTCTGACATTCTCTAACCTTTATATTTTTTTTTATTCTCCAAATCACTGACTGCCATTACTTTATATACTTAAATTTTTCTTTCTCCTGTATTAATTGCAGGGAATTTTATTTGTTTGGTAGTGTATCTCTAGGCCTTGTATGTACCAATCACTACTCAATGAATATTTGTTGAATGAATGAATGAAGTCAAGACTATTAGACATTGCTTAAAAATTGAAAGCCAAAATAGGTAAAAGGATTATAATATAGGTAACATTTATTGAGGACCTAGTAGGTATCATGCACTAAGTATTTATATGCATTCACACATTTAATCATTATAGCAACCCTATAAAACATGCATTATTATCTGGTTAAATCATCTGTTGCACATCATACAAATAGAGAAGTGTATAATTAGGATTTTAGCCAACATAGTTAAGTCCATAGTCTACTTCCGCTGTATGCCATACTGGGAGAAACTGACTGTTCTAGTTATGGGTATATCTCTTGACCTCTGAATTACTACTAGAGACCTTCTAAATGAGACTATGAAGTATTTACTGATTATCTTTGAGAAATGGAGAGAGGGGATATGAGAAGAATACTTTACTGTTAACAAAATTGCAGATTCTTCAATGAAACTGATGTTGCTGGGGTGAGGGTGGGGTTAGCCTAGATTATATATAGAAAAGACTATTTTGTGCACATTAAAAATGATTATTAGGAAAAGTGTAAGATCAATAAAAATAAGTTATTCAACTCAATCACATAGATTTATTTCTGTAAAGTTAATAAACCAATATATCAGGGCAATAGATATATTTGGATTCTAGCAAACCATTTAATGCAATCTTTCTTTATATACTTGTGGGCCAGATGGAGAAATATCGGTTTAGGGATAGTAAGTACTATTGTGTTTTCATAACTGGCTGAATGAGTGTATCCAATGGCAATGTTAATGAGTTTGTCAGCCTGGAGAAAGGTTTCACAAGTGGTACACCACAGGCTTTTGTCCTTGGCCAAGTATGATGTGAACATATTTATCAATAAATGAGATAATAGCTATAAGAAGGCATGCCTATTTAAAAATGGCTACATGCCATAGGGGTGGTGAGTAAATAAATACATTGGATTATAAGATCTGGATCTAAAAGCTCTAAACAACTAAACCATAGACAGAATCTAACAATATATGAGTTGGTTGGAATAATTGTGAGATCCTAGCTTGGGACCAAAACATCAACTCCCTAAATTTGATTTGAGGAATATGTGACTTAGCAACAACTTGGCAGTGAATCAATGGTATGATATGGTTTCAAGAAGAATAAGGAGGAAGAGATGGAGGAGGAGGAGGAAAAAAAGGAGAAGAAGAGGGAGGGGAAGAGAAGAGGAAGAAGAGAAGCAGAAGCTGAGGCAGGGACAGGAGAAGGAGCAGGAAGGAGAGGAAAGGAATGGGAGGAGAGGGTAAAGAAAAATCATAGTTTAGGCTGCATTAATAACTTTAGGATTGCATAGATTAATGGAGGACATAATCTGACTCTATTTTAAGTTGTGATGACTATGTTCAGTTCTGAGAATAGCATTTTAAGGACGCTATGAATTGAAAGATTACACAACTTTCAGTACTGAGCAGCCTGCATGGGAAAGGAACTTAAAAAAAGCCATGTCATATGAGAAAAGACTGAAAGAATTGAGGAACTTTAGCCTCAATATTGTTATATTTGATAGCTATATCAGAATAGTATAAACATATTAATAACAGTTTTGATTATTATTTAGCATTTACTATTTACTAGCAAGGTGTTAAACATTTTACATTGATTAATGTTAGCCACAACTGCAAGAAGTGGATTCTGGTTACAGATTAGAACATTGAGGCTGAAAGAGATTAAGTAACATGTTCAAGGCAATAAAAGCTGACAAGTGACAATGCCTGACTTTGAACTCAGGTCTGTCTTCTTCAGTGCCTGCCCACTTATCCTCTACAGCAGATTTCCCTCACTAGAAGGGAACAAGATTATGTGATGTGTGTGTGTGCTTTTGACATATGTGATGATGAATTATGTAAAATGATAGTGAATCAAACTGTTTAAAGTACGAAGTCTAGAAAGAGATATATAAAAATGTTAAGTGTGGTTGCCTTGGGTACTGGGAATATGGCTATTCCTTCTTTTACCTACTTCTTCCAGTTTCCCAAATCTTCTTAACTAAAACTTAATAAAAGTCTCACCTGTATTTTTGGAGTTAAAAACTAAGTGCGAGAGGGATTGACTTTATTCCAAATGGCCCAAAGAAACTGAATTAAGATGCTTTTGATGTGTGATGAGGCATATTTCCATTTAAAAACAGAGTCCCTTGTAGTCAGAATTTTTCAAATAAACAATATCTAGATAGAACAAACAGTGAGCTTGCTATTCCTGGAGATGCTAACCAAGTTTGGAAACACTAAAATCTTGTCGTACTATGTGGTCAAAATTATAATCCAAAGACTCCACAATGTTAGAAATATGAGCCAGGATGAAATAACCCAAGGACTAGGTGACTGGCTGGTATATCACTTCAAGCTGAGCCCTTTCAGTCTGCTTAAGGGGCCTTGTTTTATAAGTACTTTTAATAAAATATTTGTATAGTGCGTACCTGAATGTATACATTTAGAACAGGAAAAGGAGACCATGGATCATATTTAGTTTTTCTTAACAGCCTTTTACAAAGTATGCACGGAGAGCAAAGACTCTACTGAAAGAGGTCATGCTCATTTGTTTATTCAAGTTTCAGGGTCCTTCTGGCTGTTGACATCTGAGCATAGAATAAGTAAGTGGTCCCTCCAGGAAGTGTCATTTGGGCAAGACCTCTCTACTCACACACTCTACCTCTTTTAAAAAAAGAGGTAGAGTTTTTAAAAAAAAAGTAGGATGCTTCCATTCCAGGCTTGTGGAAGCATCCTACTTTCTTTTAAAAAAAAAACTAGGAGTTCCTTTGACTAAACTGAAAACTTCAAAAATTCAGGAATCATGTCATGTTTTAATCTTCCTATTTATATATATATATAACCCTAAGCGACCAGACGACTGGCCAGTAGTTAAGACGCACACTGAACACCGGGGGGCAGATGCTCAACACAGGAGCTGCCCCCTGGTGGTCAGTGTGCTCCCACAGTGGGAGCACTGCTCAGCTGACCAATGGGCACCAGATAGATGCCTAGCTCACAGCTGGTGAGTGCAGCTGTGGCAGCACAAGCCTCTCCCACGGATACTTCCCCTGCACACTCCCCCTCAATCGCCTTTCCCTCTCCTCACCCCCCCCACCCCGCTGCAGCAGCTGCAGAGGTCCACTGATCCTGCAGGCCAGGCCGAGGGACCCCACCAGTGCACAAAGCCATGCACTGGGCCTCTAGTTTTATAAAATCCTAATATATATAAAAAGCCAGGGCCCTCACTACCAGACAGGATGACCAAACAGTAACAGTAACAACCACACAGCAGCTGCATGGGGCGACCAGGCAGGCAGAGGGGTTAGTGAGGGACAACCAAAGGACTGACCAGCAGGTTGTGTGGGGTGACCAGGTCAGTGAGAGGGGCAGTTAGGAGTGACCAGGCCAGCCAAGGGGGGGGGCAGTTGGGGGGAACCAGGCCAGCAGGGGGGGGCAGTTGGGGGCGACCAGGTCAGCAGGCAGTGGAGGTCAGGGGTGATCAGGCTGGTGGGGGGGTGTAGTTAGGGGCGATCAGGTAGGCAGGCAGGCGAGTAGTTAGGAGCCAGCAGTATTGAATTGTGAGAGGGATGTCCGACTGCCGGTTAAACTGGCAGTCGGACATCCCCTGAGAGGTCCCAGATTGGAGAGGGTACAGGCTGGGCTGAGGGGAACCCCCCCCCCCCCAACCTTCCCTGTGCACAAATTTTGTGCACTGGGACTTTAGCGCTTAATATAATAGATATACAACAAATACTGACTGGATCAATTAGTTTGGCAAGTTTTTCTTTTGTTATCAAGTATGGTTGGAAAAGCACCTTTGATATCAAGTATGGACTAACAGCAGAGTTTCTCTCTAAGGATTGCCATTATTTGTTATTTTTTCTAGGGTTATGTTTCCTATCTATGCATACATACAAAGACCCGTTGCTTTGCCCTTGAAGCCTTTTTTATTTAAAGTAGAAGAGCAGTATGATTTTTATTTTCAAGGTATAAAGCTGTCAATTTTTTGCCAAGTGATGAGTATATAAATTGAATTTATAATATTAAGGATTATAGTAGAATTTGAGATGTTACATCCTTCTTTTTTTAAGGTGAACTCTAAACCCACTTTTACTTGTGATCCCAACACACAGTAGGTATCAGTATGTATAGGGCCAGGCCACAAACTCACTACAAGAGAAGTAAATGCTCTGCCAGTCCTTTCTCATAGTTGGAGGCAGTAGTGAAGGGGATGTCCTCATACTGAAACACTTCGCATACAGTGAACAGATTGGATAGGATTCATTTATTTCCACTATTATACATATTAAAGTGTCTTCATGGTATTTTTGTAGTTTCTCAAAAGACAGACATATTGTAACATAAAATAGATGTGGATCTTTGACAAAAACATTCTTGAAATACACTGTGAATGTAAAAGACACACAGCTTCGAAACAGTGCAATTAGATTTGTTATTCCTAAAACACTGTGATCACGGAAGGCAAGTAAGAAATGTGCACAAAAAGCTAAAGTAGGAAGTTTTGGGTAAACTGTCACATGACTGTTAATAAAAAGATGGTCAAATTAAAGCAACCAATGTTCACTATTCATAAGATCAACTTAGGAACCTATTCAAAATACCAATTTCTAGCCTACCTGCCTGTAGATTCTTCTTCAACAGATATGGTCCAGGCTCTAGAGCCTGAAAACCTAGAATTAAACATATGCAACCCAAAATTCCAGTACACAGCCAGGCTTAGGAACCAGGGACTGTGCCCTGGGGATAAGAATGAGGAAAGCTGATGGTTGGTTACTGGTATATAGCAAGCAAGGAAAGCAAAGCCTAAACTAAGGTAGTAATGCTGGGATCAGAGAGTAAAGCAGATACTTGGGAGACATTTTATGGGTAGATTGGACAGACAGGGTTGTTTCCTCTGAGAACTCTCTCCCTGGCTTGTAGATGGTCTACACCCTCTATCTTTATGTGGTCTTCCTCTGTGTGTATCTGTTCTAATATCTATTTCTTCTTTTCAAAAATTTTTAATTTTTTTCAGTTACAGTTTATATTCATGATTATTTTGTATTAGTTTCAGGTTGTCCTAATCTCTTCTTATAAGGACACCAGCAATATTGGATTAGGCTCACTCCAATGACCTCATTTAACCTTAAATACTATTTGCAACTATAGTCATATTCTGAGGTTTGGGGGTTTGGACTTTGACACATGTATTTGGGGGACAGGAGGGAGACCCAACTCAGCCCATAATACCTAACTAGTAAATAAATTAAAATGGACCAGCCAGGTCCTTAACAGAGCATAAATTGCTCCCTAATTTTTATATTCTTCCCTTAACTTTCAGCCCCCTTCCTCTGTCATTCAGGTTATGCAAAATCTTAGGTAGAAAGTAATTGGAAAATAATATTACACCCAGGAAGGGCTTCTTGCTAGAATCCCTTTCAGTACCAGAAGTTTAATTGTCTAAATACTAGTGGTCCTAAACCTTGTCATAAGAAATAGTCTTAGGGAATCCTTCATACACTGACCTGCCTCAGGAATAATTCAGAAGGAAGAGGTACAATCTGGTCAAGACAGGGCTTCAAAAGAACTTACCTGAGGACTCTTTCCAGTTTCCTTCCCATGTAGTGAAAAAGCTATTAAAGTTATTTTTCATTCATTGCCTTCTATGACTATCAGCATGCAGGGAAATCATCTCAGATTTTAATTTTATTTATAAAGTGTACTTATCAGGACCATTTTGCTTGTAAGTTATAGAAACGACTCAAATAATCAAAGGCACTTTACTAGTTCATGGACCCCTAGAAGGTTTAAGAACTGGAATAAAGTTTCAGAATCAGCCTTCCTTGGGATCTGTCAACCAATATATTCTCACTAGACCTGAGATTCTATTCTGTAATTCCAGTTTTAAAATGATTAGGAAGACTGTGATAGGAACCGTAAGAAGTTTTATTTCACATTCACAAAATGGATTTAAGAAAACGTTAAATATCTGACAATATTAAGTGCTAACAAGAATGCAACATTATTTGAACACTTATCTTTACACTAGTGGCCTGGTGCATGAAATTCGTGCATGGGGGTGGGAAGTTCCCTCAGCCCAGCCTTCACCCTCCCCAATTGGGGATCCCTTGGACATCCCTCTTGCAATCTGGGACCGCTGGCTCCTAACTGCCTCTGCCTGCCTGATTGTCCCTAACCCCTCTGCCTGCCTGCCTGATTGCCCCTAACCTCTCTGCCTACCTGCCTGATCACCCCTAATTGCCTCTGCCTGCCTGCCTGATTGCTCCTAACTGCCCTCCCTTGCCAGCCTGATCTCACCCACAACTGCTTTCCCCTGCTGGCCTGATCTCGCCCCCAACTGCCTCAGCCTGCCTGATCACCCCTAATAGCCCTCCCCTGTCTGCCTGGTCTCGCCCCCAATTGCCCCTAATAGCCCTTCCTTGCCAGCCTGATCTTACCCCTAACTGCCCTCCCCTGCTGGCCTGATCCTGCCCCCAACAGCCCTTCCCTGCTGGCCTGATCTCGCCCCCAACTATTCTCATCTGCCGGCCTGATTGCCTCTAACTGCCTCTGCCTGTCTGATCACCCCTAACTGCCCTCCCCTGTCGGCCTGATCTCACCCCCAACTGCCCTCCCTGCTGACCTGATCACCCCTAAGGGCCTCTGCCTCAGCCCCCACCACCATGGCTTTGTCCGGAAGGAAGTCAGATGTCCAGAAGATGGCCGGTTGACCCGGTCTAATTAGCATATTACCCTTTTAGTAGTATAGATAGGTTATATAGGATAGGATTGCTTAAATGCGGGGGGGAGGGGGGGAAGGGAGGGGGGAGCCTTTTTCATCAGGAGAAGATGCTCTTGGCAGACAAAAATACATAATCCCTATATCTGGACTGACAGCCAGCCATATGCACTATACTGCCAAACCCATCATTAAAAAATTGAACTGCTTTCTTACACCTTACACCAAACAGCTGTTGCCTTAAAATGCTTCCTCAGTCTCTACCTTAGGGTCTGCCTTTGCAGTTCACCCAGATTAGGTTCTGATTGGTCGGTTTCTATGCCAGTCAGTGTCAAAGCTTCACCTCCTAGGCAGCCATTGGCACCTCGCACTTCACCCAGATTTGGTTCTGATTGATTTGTTTCTATGCCAGTCAGCGTCTCCAGGCCTATCAATGGGCCTGATCAGAGAGGTGGGGCTTATCAGCAGCCCCAGAAAAGGCCCAAGAGAAAGAGAGGTGCGGCTGCTAGCCAGGCCCTGAGTGAAAGAGAGAGGCAAGTGCTGGTCAACAGCTGCCATGGAGGCTATGGATTAGATCCTGCTTCTCTCTCCCCAGGCCTCTCAGCAGCCCTCTTGGCAGTCAGTGCTGAGTCTGGGCTCCCACAGCCGAGGTAGTCAGTGCTGGGTCTCCACAGCAACTCAGAACTGACTTCCAGTCGGTGGAGCCTTTGGTTGTTTTGGATATTACGGACCCTGGGTTTTTATATATTAGGATTCCTGGTAGGGGTGTCAAATGGATACTTTGTAGAACAGTTAGGAATTACCTAATAAATTTGAAATTTTCCACACTCTGTGTCCAGTAATTTCATTTTCAAGTATATATTCTAGAGCAGTTTCTCAACCTTCCACAATTGACATTGCAGTTCAGATATTCTTTGTTGTGGGGGCTGTCCTGGCCTTTAGAGCATCCCTGGTCTCTACCTACTAGAAACCAGTAGCATCCCCCAAGTTTTGAAACCAAAAATATTTTCACACATTCACAAATATTCCCTGGGGAGCCAAATCATTCTAGGTTAAGAAGCACTTACCCTAGAGAAATTTTTATACATTTCCACTTATACATGTTCAAAATGTTCATAGCAGCATGATGTGTAATAGTAAAAAACAAAAAACTGGAAGCACCCCAAATGCCCATCAATGTAGAAGAAGACAAATAAATTATGTCATTGAATGGGATACTACAAAACAGGATAAACTGAGAACTCATGGACATGGACAACAATGTGCTCATTGGGAGGAAGAAGAGGGATTGGTGGAGGTGGAAGAGGGCATAGAGGGGATAAATGGTAATGGAAAATAAACAAACAAGCAAACAAACAAATAAATAATAAAAAACAATATAAATTACTGAATTATATTTATGTGCTGCAAATGGTTGAAACTCAGGAACATGATGTGGACTGGAAAAGTTACAAATACATATATTTTTATTTACATATTATTGCAAGCATGTAAATAAAACAATAATATGTGTAGGGATTCAAATACATGAGCTAAAATTACAAGGAAAAACAAGGGATAGAGAAAATTTAGTTTTGGTTAAAAAAGGTTAAGGAATTTTGAAAGGCTATACAGAGAGCTTGAAAGGTACACAGGGAACTTGGATATCTATGATTTGTTATTTCTTATCTATTTGCAATTTTATTTTTAAGCTACTAAATATTTAAAAACATTTCCCTTTAAAAATAAAAAACAAATATTTTAACTTTATAAATCATGTAAAACAATTCATAACACACCAGAAATGTCTTTTGATTTATTTCATCATTTTGATTTGTATATTACTGATATAAAATGGTAATAAATCATTTGAGAAGCCAACTTTGGATATTCCTTAGAAAAGTTTGGAGGTTAAAACAAACTCTGTTAACCACTCATAAAGAAAGACATCCTGTCTTCAAAGCAATGGCCACTAACAGATAACATAGAACTAACTGCTGTAAAAGCAGAGCTTTTTTTTTTTTAGTGGATAATCTAGTGGCTGTAATCAGTGCACGGAGTGAACTCCCTCTTGTAAAAAGCCCATCAATTGTTTTTTGCTAATTAAGATGAATATTATTCTTGTTAAATGAACCAAAAAGTTTGTTTGAAACCAGAAATCCCAACAGAGATCTATATTCTGCAAGAATAATTGCATGCAATTTTAATTGAAGGAAAAAGAAAGGACTGTTTTTATCTTTGCTTTTTTCCAAATCTTAAAAGTAATCAATCTGTTGGCTAATTAATAAAGATTTATTACTACTATCATCTGACCTAAAAATTGACATTGGATATATTGGAAAAAGTGGTAGAATTTTAAAAGATAAATGGCAAAATGGCTATTGACTACAATTAACTCCAATACAGAATTTTTGTCTTTAATGAAATTAGAATATTTTTATTAATGTTCACAGAAGTAAAATATATTATACTAGTGGCCTGGTTCACAGATTTGTGCACATTGAAAGGAAATTAATTAAAAGAAATGTTTTAATATCGCTATTCGCCCTTTCTCTATAATAGAAGTGTCAACCAAATTCACTATCAACATACACGTGTGATTGGCATCAGTGAGAGCTTTATATGTGTCATAAATGCATGAGTCAACTTAGCCTTTTATATATATATATATATATATATATATATATATATATATATATATAAACTTGCTTAATTAGACCTGCTTTCTGATTTAGCTAAACTTTTTCCAGTCCGCTGAAGCACCCCAAATTCTCTTTCAGGTAATTGTCAACAACACAGCAGTAAATATCAACATGAAGCAGATTATTATTGTAGAACATGCAAGAGAACAAAGGGTAAAATATTTAACTGCAACAGTGTTTGACTATATTCTGTGCAGTGAGAAAACCTGAAGTCATTTTCAAGGTCCACCATTTCTTATTTCTTTTCAGTTGGGTCAAGTTTCTAAACTTTCTAAATCTCCATCTTCTGGCTATTGAAAAGAAAATAGGATTTCACCAAGTCTCCTATGTACCTACTCCAGGACTTCTGTGAGGATCAAATGAGATGAGGCACTAGAAAACACTTCACAGACATTTGGTTAAAGGGTAAAATGTTTGCATCTGGCTATAAAGCAAGTCAGGTTCCTGGATTGAAAAAACTCCAAGGAGGCTAGTTGCTAGGAAGAATAAGCCAGGTGTCACTATGTGATGTCATTACCCGGTGCCCACAGCCACTGTTTCAGGGCTGAGCTGGGCTGTGGGCTATATTTTGTGCCATGGGGTCTCAGCAGTGTTGGCTGCAATTTGATGGGGTGTTGCTCCGGGTGGTGGTGGGCATGTGTCCCATTTGGGGAAAGCCGAGTGTTGCTTTGTGGGTGCCAGGCCCGTGGTGCCATTTCTCTGTAATGGCCAGTGCACGTCACAGCAGCTCCTGCATTGAGTGTCTGACCCCTGATGGTCAGTGTGCGTCATAGCAACAGGTTGGATGGTCAGACACTTAGCGTATTAGCCTTTATATATATAGACTAGTGGCCCAATGCATGAAGATTCGTGCAAGAATGGGTCTTCCTTCCCCTGGCTGCCGGCACTGCCTTTGCTCTGGCCTGGAGCTGCCTTTCAGCCTTCCCATGCTGCCCCAGAGGCCCAGAGTGGCTGGGGTATGTGGAACACCTGCATCGTCGCCATGGTGACGATGCAAGTGTCCCATCCCCGGCTGCTCGGTGTCTGTATGCAAATTAACCCGCCATATTTGTTTGGTCAATTTGCATACTCATTTCTGGTGGGCGTCGCGAAGGTATGGTCATCTTTTTCTTTTATTAGTGTAGATTGTTGATTGAAGACTAGATGCTGTCACTATTCACAGGAATATGCATTCAATCTTTGTTCATTAAGTACGGCCAGAATTGGGAATGAGAGGAAATATTTTGTTGAAATGCAGATTAATCATATTGAGAAAATTGTTTTATTTAAATAGTTGACATTTATCACCAATCTATATTTTAAAAACTTGATAATGCTGAAAATTTATTCTTTTAAAGTTTAACTTTAATAGATATATGACTACAAAATATGTATCTACATTTCAATTCCATTCATATAGGAATTCAGAACATCTGTGTGCTTAAATTTTCACACTTACAAATAAAAAAAAAGAGTTTGAATAAACAGATGTTTTATTTATCCAATAATTTACCATATTGACCTTGCACTGGTTATAGACAGGAGGTTAATTTTGTTAATATGCTTTCTAAAATGCTGTGATATGTTAGTTGTACTAATGACAGTATAGAATGGATACAAAAATAAAATTATGAATTTTGATTCTCCAATCTAGCAGATTAACATCTTGGCAGCATAAAATTATTTAAAATATACATTTCTATATACAAATATATGTAGGAATTTGGCTCCCCACTCCTTAGAAAAGACTAATGCTAGATTTCCTTTCACACATAATATACAGTGTTATCTCATTCAAAGCAAAGTGAGAAAATTCAGGTTAAATTTTAAGGTACATTTTAAAAATAATAATATGGGGAGAATATTATCAAAATACACAATGCATAATCCTTCTCTTACACACTATAATTTGGATGAGACTTTTAATACTAGTATAAGTGAATTTTGCAAATGAATGAAATTTACCCTCTTATTCATTAAAACCTTTCTCATTCTAATAACTCCAAATCTCACAGAATTATCTTATTCTTTGTATAATAAGTTTAAAGATATATCCATTTATTGCAAAATTCTAGGGCTAAAAAGGAATTTAGATTTTATAAAAAATTTTCCAGTATAATTGCCTGATTTAACACATCAGGAATTTTAAACCCAAGTACTAGTATATGAAATATCTTACTCAAAATCATACAACTGGTCTTTAATCACTCAATTTTTACCAGTGGGGAATGGGTACACAAAGACTCCAACTTTTCAATGCTCTAAGCTTTTATAGTATCTTTTTTAGTTTGTGAGCTAGACAATCACAAAACCAGTCTGAAAGTGAAGATTTGGGAAACATTAATGTGAATAGTATTTACTCCACTTTTATTATACTAGTAACAATACACTTTTTCTCATGTGTGTTTAGTACTATCAAATATAGAAAGGTGTCCCTGGACAGTTTTCTCAGTGGTTACAGCGTTCGCCTGTGCACTGAAGGTCATGGGTTTGATTCCTGGTCAAGAGCAAGGACCTTGGTGGTATCCCTGGCCCCAGTTGGGGCATATGCAGGAGGCAACCCATCACTGTATCTCTCTGACATTGATGTTTCTCTCTCTCTCTCTCTCTCTCTCTCTCTCTCTCTCTCTCTCTCTCTCTCTTTCTTCCCTCATCCCTCCCTTCCATTCATTGGCCTGTGCATTGAAGGTCATGGGTTTGATTCCTGATGTGTGAGTTTATTTTTAAAGTTTTACTTTCATATTTTAGCCTTTTCTAGCCAGACCTTTTGTTCTCCTGAAAAAAAGTTCATAAAACAACAAATTCTTATATACTGAAAATCAATGTGAAGTTGCAGATCTTTATTATTTTAGTTTTTAAATCTTTACTTTTTCACACATATGCCTGAATTCTAGCTGCACTTTTGTATTGGAGTAAAATTAATAAAATAGCTTTACCCTCACTTTAAATCTTTTATTTTTTATCCAATTAATTTTTATTTTAATCCTCACTGGAGGATATTTTCCATTGATTTTTAGAGAGAATGGAAGACAGAGGGAAAGAGAGAGAAATATCTAGAGAAATTTGGTTGCCTCTTGCCTGTACCCCAACCAGGGCCCAGGCTGGGGAGGAGCCTGTGACCAAGGTAGGTGCCCTTGATCGGTATCGAAACTGGGACCCTTCTGTCCACAAGCCAATGTTCTATCTATTGAGCCAAACCAGCTAGGGTTAATTAATTTTTATTTTATACTAGAGGCCTGATGCACAAATTCGTGCACTGGTGGGGTCCCTCGGCCTGGCTGGCAATTGGGGCCGATTGGGGCTGGCCAGCCAGGCGGAGAGACTGCAGGAGGTTGGCTGGCTGCAGGTGGTTGGCTGGCCACAGGAGGTTGGCTGTGGGAGTGCACTGAACACCAGGGGACAGCTCCTGCATTGAGCACCTGCCCCCTGGTGGTCAGTGCATGTCATAGCAACCGGTCGATTGCAACAGTCACTTAGGTTTTTATATACATAGATTTTTAGTTTCTTCTGGGGTTAGGTAGTTGTTTTTCTTTAAATTGTATAAGATTATTTTTATTATGAAATTGGTACTGTTTCAAATAGCCTATTTCTCAAAAAGTGCTTTTGTTTTTATTATAAGACTAATTCATATTTAATTTAGGAAATTCAGAATGAAGAAGGAATAAAGACTATTAAACTACCCATTTTCCTACTGTTTTGTGTGATTTTGTGAATCTTTTTTTCTAAGCCTACAGTATGATCCAAATAGTCTCTCCCCACAATACACAAGCACACAGGCACACAACATATAATGTTTGTATTTTGTGACCTACTTTTTTTTTAGTTAACATAGTACTTTTTGATGATTGATTTATTTCAAAGTGATTTTTTTTTCTACAGTGAGAAATTCCTTCTTTTATATGGAATATCTAAGAACCATTCGGGGGGAAAACTTCATAGGGGACAACTTGCTGAGCAATATCATTTTACATTGTCTTTTTCCACTCGGTAAGATTAATTTTATTGTTATTTGGATTGTAAAGAGGTTACAGTTAGAGACTAAAATTAAATATTGCCTTTTTAAGTCATAAAGCATAAAGACAATAAAACTATGTGTGTAGACAAAATAATACAGTAGCTAATTTGCCTAGAAGTTAGGCTATATGTCTTAGAAAACAAATATTTTTAAATTCACAGATGCTGCAAAGTCCTGGTCAAATATAAATGACAATCAGTTTTTATGTAACATTACAAATTCCAAAAAATTCATATTCATTCACTCATTCTCAATTTGTATCACAGAAATGCTTTTTCTTTCTGCTCACAGAATGTAAACCACATTTATTTCTATATCTGTGATATGTTTAAGTAACTTATCCCAGACAACAAAACATAAACTACACTATGTTCAACTGCAATTCCCCAGAGAAAGCAGAATCTTAGATTCCCTTTGAAGAGCCTCTGGCATGCGTGGTGAGAATTTTGAAATGGTTATAGAATTTGAATGCAACTTCTTTTTATTTCAAGAGTATAAGCTACCTTATAATTACCAGATCATTCAACACATTTAACAATGATATTTCACTTTTATTATAATAATTCACTTTTTCTCATTTGTGTTCAGTACTATCAAATGTAGAAAGAGCTTTTTACTCACCATTCTGGGAAAGATGAAATTTATCATTGTGCCATAAATTTCCTGGAAAGCAAAGAAAATATGAATTATACCCACATCCACAGGGATCCCAACTGTCAAATGCAATGCATCAGAAACAAAACAAAAATGAAGTAAATCTATTGCAGAAAACACAAATTAGTGTTGCAAGAATCTTGAACATGTATTATATGCCTTTGGACAGAGCTATTTTAGGATTAAGCAATTGTTGTGATAAGTACTTTCAAAGTCAAGAATAAAACATTTTATTTTCCACAAAACAAATCTTATAGGCTCAAGAGAATATTGTCAACAGGTGGTTTTTTTTTTTCCTTCTTCCCTTTAGCTCTTAGAATTTTACATTGATAGACATGGATCAACTGTATAGTACCTAAAACTCTACGGGAAAATTGGGGGACAGTTTACTTTCCTAAAGTCAACATAATGACCATTTTATCATTTATATGTAAGTAAATTTCCTGTTTGGAATCTTGATCTAAAAATCTGATGTGAAAGCTGAGAAACAAAATTAGGAATCCAAACTCCTCCTTTCCCCCACTGAATAAATGATGATAAAGAACCGTCCACTTTCTTATGATTTTCTTTTTATTATAAACAAGGTTTTTATTGCATCACATGATAAAAATTAGAAAAAAAATGTATTTTGAAATGATATTTGTTACTGATTATTTTGTTTTAAAAATTTTTAATTAACATTTACTTTCACGTTTTTATTAGTACAAAATAAGCTCAAAATCTCTAATATAAAGGAACATGTCAGAGTATAAGAAAATATCCTTTTCTTATATCCTGGTAATTAATGTTATTAAGTGCCAGTCATTTTCTGTTTGTTTTTAAGTATCCTAAACTTAATTTAGAAAAAAAAATTCTGAATTCATCTCCTTCTGCCAAAATTAGATGATGGTTAAATAAATTTTAATAGGTAACATAAGCAGAAAAGTAATTTGCTTGAATTTTTGTATGATGACATCTCAGATCTTTCAATATTACAAGTGAGGTATTTTGAATAAAAATTATAAAGTTTTATTGTAATTTGAAACCATTATTTCCAGGAAAGGTAATACTTCTGCAAATGACAACTAGCTAAAATTTCAAAGTATAAATATTATGTTCACAAATCTACAGACTTTTTGCTGGAGAATAAAATTATGATTTAAAGTGTATCAATATTTTCACATAGAGAATATCTTATTTTTTAGATATTTTACTCTTTTAGAAACCTTTGGATACTAAATATGGAAGTTGGAAGTTGTAATAACTTAGGAATTCTCCCCACAGATGCAGTTTCTTTTAAGGAAACTATTTTTCATAGTAAATAAAAATATTAATTTATTTTAAAATTTTTATTTATTGATTTTAATGAAAGATTTTTAATGGAAAAAGTTTAAGCTTAGACATACTTTGTTGCATGTGGTTTTTATTCCTAAAGAATTATTAATACAATTTTTGATATTGTAACTCATATTTATGATTTCTAAATGGATTACAAAATTTATCAAATTATTTTAAACACTAGCTCCTGAAGAGGGCAGCACGTTCTAGATATTACTGAATTCCAACCTCAAATATGACAGCTTTGGCTTTAATACACTTTTTTAAGAACTAGAGGGAAAAATTGGGTATTTTTTATAGATGTCTACTCCCATGATACAAATAATCCAGCAGAAATTCTAGGCAGCTGCATCCAAGGTCAAAACCGTATTTGATTATTAAAGGAGAACATTCAAATTAGACACCTAAAGCAATGTATTTAGAAAGGGTACAACAAAACTCTAGTAAATAGACTTTCTATGAGGAATGTGTTTTATCTTACAACTGTAGACAACTTTTCCTATTGGCAGTGCATTGACTTTCAAAACTATTAAAGGGGTTAGATTTAATTATCTTCTTGCACATTTCATTTCAATTGCTATGGCAACATTAGTTGCCTCAGCAGCAATGCACACTTTAATCAGATATTTCCTCCTCGTTTCGTTATGAGCCAAAACTGTAGTCAAATTTACAACCAAGTTCTGATGAATCTGATAACACTTCTTACAATTTATTGGGCAACTTGCCTCCAACCACACATACAAATATTTTCAGAGAGGCTTGTAGCTGTTGGGCAAGTATAAGACTTGATAAGAATATGCATTTGGGCCCTAGCTGGTTTGGCTCAGGTGAGAGTATCAGCCTACGGACTGAAGGGTCCTGGGTTTGATTCCGATCAAGGGCACATGTCTAGGTTGTGGGCTCGAGCCCCAGTAGGGGGCCTGCAAGAGGCAGCTTCTCAATGATTCTCTCTCATCATTGATGTTTCTATCTCTCTCTCCCTCTCCCTTCCTCTCTGAAATCAATAAAAATATATTTTTTTAAAAAAGAATATGCATTTGGACTTTCCTACCTCATTTTATTTTCTTTTGCTAAATCTGCCACCTTTCCTCTATTAGAAGTTTTCTATCAATTCGAAATGCACTCCAATAACTCACCACCATGGGTCACCTGACCTTAATAGGCATAGGCAAGCCAATGGGTAAAGGAAACAACTTCTAATATTCAAATATGAACCCCCAACAAGACTACTGAATTATTTCCCATTTATCTGAACATAACTTTGGATTGATACATCGAAGAGGCTTTTTCTATTTCTTGGAAGCAGGTAAGAGAAAGAAGGTTAATAACTGAAGACAGGGGAAAAACCTGATTTAGGAGGACTACTATAGGGTATCAAACTTAAATGGAGAACCAAGCATGAAAACCATCTAGTCAAGCCTCAATAATACAATTTTAATGAGAAGTAAAGGCATGATGCATTAAATGTTGATGTCAGTTGGGTGAATATTAACCATCTGCATTATTGGACAAATGATCACTTTAGCATTTTGCAAAAGACTGGAGAAACTTTAGTAGGTATATAAAAAATATTTAAACTGTCTTTGAGTCTGATTTAAAGTGTTAGCAAATGATATTTTCATAAATGTTTGGAATTTTTAAAATGGTAACTATATTTTAATTTGATCCTATGTAATAAATTTTAAACTATAATTAAGAAGCAGTGATCTAAGGTCTTCCTAACAATTTTAGTGGCTGCTAAAATATGTATTTAGACAGTAAACATTTTATCCTGAAGTTGTATAGTTCTCTGATAAGAAATTGTGCACCAGTGGCTGACAGTAATATTTTAGCATGTTTTTTCAATCAACATTTGGTAGTGTCTAATAAAATTTTCATTAATGTAGGCAGCCTAAAAGTTGTTTTCTGTGGCTGGGTTGGCAGAAAGTTATGTCATATATAACTTATGACATAAGTTATGTCATATATATATCACAGATGACTAAATAGAGCATTCAATCAAAATTTAACCAAATATAAATAAGATTATTTAAAATAAAGGTCTTAAGTATTTTTAAATTGTAATTAGGCCGAGTATTAACAGACTATGCTCAAAATGTAGTTATTAAAAACCTAATTTCTCGTTAATGATGAAGTTTGGAAGCCATATAATTTTGGAATATTCTTATGCAAAGGAGACCAGTATTTTAGAAAACTGAGATGAATGGTAGAAATCCAGATAAGTGGATTTCTATATAAAGAAAAGCTTAAAACAATTCAAGTTCTTAATGGCACAAGGTATGAAGCAGCAAGTTCCTTGTCTGGGCACATTCCATGAACTATTTGCATATGAACTCTTTATTCCCTGCTGCCTGAATTCTGGGACAACATTATAGAAAATATAGTAAAACCACTCCTCAAATTTAGATGTGAGAGTTAAGACAAGTCACTTCTTTAATGAATTTTTCAACTACCAGTATTTTATGTTGGTATGGAAACCTAGCTATGATCTGCAAACAGCATATTCAGCAACAAGTTTTCAAATCCTACTCTGGAGAAATGGTCTAAATGAGAAAACCAAACAGTTCTTAGTGAAGAGTTATCTAAAACCTCCAAGGGAACATGTAAATAGTTCCTAATTGGCATTCTTTCAAGAACCTCAGTAGATGCCAGGGAATGACTGGAGAAGAATGAGTTCCCCTTTCAGTCTTGGCTCTTCTTCCTAAGGCTAGGTGCATCGGTCAGACTGGTTCTCTCGATGAAAGGAAGATTTTGGCACTACCTTCAAACTCTATATTTACTTAATAAATATTAATTGCTCAATTAAAGACCCAGAGTTTTTCTTCTGTACACAGAGAAATTCAAAGTTGAAGAGAAAATTGCACATCATGTGGGAATGCTCATCTTCAGCGAGATTGCTGAGTAAGATAAAGGAAAGTTGTAACTCCCTGGCCTCTGTTGTTCAGTGGTTAGGTGTTGACCTATGAACCAGGAGGTCAAGGCTTGATTCCCAGTCAGGGCACATGCCCAGGTTGTGGGCTCGATTCATAGTAGGGGACATGCAGGAGGCAGCCAACCAATGATTCTCTCTCATCATGGATGTTTCTCTCTCTCTCCCCCTCTCCCTTCCTCTCTGTAATCAATACAAAAATATATAAGTTAAAAAAAGGCGAAGTTGTAATCAATTTGAAGATTAAGTATATATGAGGAAATTACTTATCATTCCAGTCAAAGTAATGCACACTTTTTGTGTGACAACAGATCCCGTATAGTTCTAGTCTACATAAGTTGGAAATAATCGTTTTACTTTGCTTGGTTTTGAAGATTCCTGGTGTGACTTCACTCATGAATCACATGGAAGGAACCAAGGGGATCTAAGAAGGTCTTGCATAATATCTAACCTTAATGTACTCCAGTGCTATTTGGAGCATGAGACTTGAGACCTTTTGAAGAATGTCTGTCTACCAGAAGCCTCTGTTTCTATCTAAAGAACTGATTACTGGTTTAACAAGAAAAACTAACTTTTACTTTTACTCTCAAAGATGATAGAATATTACAAGCTTCATTAAGTGTTTTTTCTTCCCTGTCCCTGTAAAGGTCAAACTTTTACATTAACTTATGTTGTTTTAAATTCCACCTGCTGAGATTCTGTTGGCAAATGGTCTTGAAACTTATTTCCAAAATGCTCACCCACAAAAGCTTTTACTAGCCAATTCCATTTGGTTGGCTGTGCTCCAACACAGTCTCTGGTGAGCACAAACATTAGCTACAGAGAAAGAGAAAACCCCATGGCACCCTGAAGGAACTTTTTGATCCGAATGACACTATTAGTAAACTGAAGTGTCCTTGCAAATTCATGAACATTTCCTTATGTCATGAATAGCAGCAGTAGGAGGAAAGGGCCGCATTTGTGCAACGGTTGTTCCACGTGTGTAAACCTAGTCCCTGACTTCAGATCAAAGACTGTCTTCAATCAACAAGTATTTATTCAGTGCCTACCATGTCTAAACTTAAGGAGGTAGAAAAAGACAAAGAAGAGCTCTTTTAACATTCTGGTATTTGTTGAATGAATGAAGAAAGCCATTGCTGGTCTGTAGAAAACACAATGATCTAACTCTAAATGACTGTGAAATGGACATGAAACAATTAAAGCACAATAGCACAATATCTCTTGTGTTAGTCTTGTCTCTAACAATTGAAATGTCTAATCTACTTCATACCACAAAAGTCTTAATATATTTTAAAATCACTTCCTTTATTTAAGTAGTTTTAATATCCCCAAAACACAGATCATGTAGCTTTATCCTATATGGTCCTGCACTCCTCTGTCTACCCACTTGCGCTTCTTGCCTGTGGACCTTTGGTTCTTTCCTGAACTATTATTGCTCTGATTGAGAGCTTAATGAGGGCATGGAAAGTCTGATTTTTGTTTGCATCTGCACGGTGCAACAGGGCCTGGTAAACAATTGCAAGCATTCAGAAAATGATTATTCAATTAATAAGGAGTGAATAATAATAATAAAATGGTGTTGACCTAAATGCAAGAGTATTCAGCAAAGTTAGTGTGGCTTCAATGGTCTTAGTTTGGTGGATGATATGGGACTTTCCACTGGACCTTCAAGAATGGATGGGACTTAGTAGGCAGGAAGGAAGTAAGGTATGTCTAGTAGAGTTAAGAACATGAGCAAAGGGATTACTTTGGATGCAAAAATATTAATGAAATACTGAATTCTTCTTGATGGGACTGTGGGTTGTGTTATGGGTTAGTGATTTTGTTTGGTTTAGAACAGTGGTCGAAAAACTGCGGCTCGTGAGCCACATGCGGCTCTTTGGCCCCTTGAATGCGGCTCTTCCACAAAATACCACGTGCGGGCGCGCACGTACAGTGCGATTGAAACTTCATGGCCTATGCACAGAAGTCGGTTTTTGGCTCTCAAAAGAAATTTCAATCCTTGTACTGTTGATATTTGGCTCTGTTGACTAATGAGTTTGCCGACCACTGCTTTAGATTAATGGATGTTGTGGAGCAGCATTTCTCAAACTTCAATTTGCATACCTGGAGATCTTGTTAAACTGCAGACCTTTATAGGTCTGGATTGAGTTGTGAGATTATCTAGTTCTAACAAATTCCCAGGTGTTGTTGGTACTGGTACAATACTCTGAATTGCAAGACTGTAGAGGATCCTTAAAGCCAGACAAAGTCATTTGGCCTTGATACAGCAGGCATTTGAGAATGACTTTACGTTCTTAGGCAGTTAAAACGCATTTAGGAAGATCAGTGTGTCAATCTCATGAAATGTATGCTAAAGAAGGGAGAATGTGGATATAGGAAAACCAGCTGGGAGGTTCTTACACTTTATCTGAATATTTCACAGATTTGCTGTTCAATTACTTGTTGATTGATTAGTTTGTATGGACATGGTCAATTCAAAAGTACTTTCTCAATGGAATAATTGTGGGTCCAGTGACTCTTTGTAAACAAATCAAGTTTAGATAAAACACATGGGAAATCCATGAATATTCTCCCGCTCCTTTCCATGTGGAAAAACTGTATTCATTCTTAAAAAGACTTGAAATGTTAACTCTTCTGTTCTTATTTTACTATAGAATTGTAATTATGTCTTCACATGTATTTCTCAAACTCTGATCTTATTAGATCATCATCATCATCATCATAATTAGCAATAATTGTACAACTAGAGTTTTTTTGAGTGCTTATTAGTAGTGCCAGGCAAATTGCTAAGTTTTATAATTAAATTATTATAACAATGCTGTCAGGAATACTGCTATTATCATCTCCATTTCTGTAGGTAAAAAAAAGAGTACTTGCATGCCCTAATATAGTGTCAGCTACATACCAATAAGTATGCTTATTCAGAGAATGATCAATCAAAATATGTTCTAAGAAATTGCTGATTTCTTAGTGTTGCTTCTATTTTTGCTTGAAAACTTGATCTTTGCTCCTCTATCTCCCATAATTACAATAATAACAAGGAATTAGTGCTTCCTATGTCCCAGATACTACTTTGGGTAATTTACACATGTTATCTCACTTAATCTCATATAAACCTATGATTTGGGTGTTATTACCCTCATTTTACATATAAAGAAAATGTGGCACAAAGAGATTAAATAATTTGTTTGTTTCCATAGATATAGAGCGGAATTGTATTTTGAACCCATTCCAATGTGTTACTTGTCTACCTTATCCTTAGTAACATGGAACTCTGTTTTCTTAAGTGAACACTGTACATTTCTTCAAATCATAATATTTGTGAAAAGTTAATTTTTTCACAAATGAAGACTTATTATTTCTTGGCTTCTATCATCACACCACAGTGTCTGGCCTACAGGAACTCACTGTGGGCTGGCAGACATGTAGACACAAGGCAGTCTTTCCATGAAAAGCCAGCAAATCTCAGATAACCTGAGCCCCATATGCCTCACCCCTTCAGTTATGCTCCAAATCCTTTATACCACAGTTCTGTCTTCTAAAAGAATAAGGAGAATTCCCCCAAAACAGAAAGGCATACTCAAAAGAGAGTATCCTTTAATCTTTCCTTACCTTTGGAAAAAGATGCCCAACCTCTGTGGTCCTTTGCTAGTAATGGGAAAATAATGATGATCTTCCAGATATTTTAAGTGCCAAATATGATAAAAACTATTTCTTGATGGACCAACTATATTAGAGATCAAATATGAGTAAAATATTTTTTATTTATTCCTCTACATGTTTAATTTTCTAATCTAAATTTTTAATATTTAAAGTCCAACTTGCCAAGCTTGATATTGCAGTGTCGTGATTTCTGAAATTACACACTTTCACATTTTGTTTTAAAGAAAATCATCCAGTTTTCCCAAGTGCACCAATATACTTTTCAGCAAATCCATCTTGATAGCGCACTCAAGCTCCACTTCATAAATTTACTTGCTGTTCTAATTTTGCCTGTGTCTCTTGCACACCGAGACATCTATAACATCGAACAGACTCAGTGATATTTGCAGCGTCATGCTAGGATTCTCCTCATGCAGTGCCTACATGGCCTGTTCTTGCTGGAATTCACTTTAAGTTCATGCAGCCAGGGAACACTGTAACCTATTTGGCATGCTGTTTGAAAATAATTTTATTATATCAATGTAAGTAAATATAAAATGTTACCTGTGCACATGTCAGTTTTACTCACTTTTTTGTCACTACGGAAGTGCCATAAATTTTTTTCTGTTCTGATACTATTCATTGATACTTCAATACCTATTGCAGGTATTTGTCTCCATCTTACTATCCTATATAATAAAGAGGTAATATGCAAATTGACCATCACTTCAACACACAAGATGGCTGCCACAAGATGGCCTGCAGGGGAGGGCAATTGTGGGGGACTAGACCTGCAGGGAGGACAGTTGGGGGTTGACCAGGCCGGCAGGGAGCAGTTAGGCGTCGATCAGGCTGGCAAGGGAGTGGTTAGGGGGTGATCAGGCTGTCAGGCAGAAGTGGTTAGGGGCAATCAGACAGGCAGGCAAGCGAGTGGTTGAGAGTCAGAAGTTCTGGACTGTGAGAGGGATGTCCAACTGCCAGACATCCCTCAAGGGGTCCCAGATTGGAGAGGGTGCAGGCTGGGCTGAGGGACACCACCTCATGCATGAATTTTGTGCACCGGGCCTTTAGTCCTATCTAATAAAGAGGGAATAGGCTAATTGACCCTCACACCATCACAAAGATGGTAGCGCCCACAGCCAATAAGGAGGGAATATGCTAATTGATTGTCCCGCCCTCAAATATGGTGGCACCCACAGCCAATAAGGAGGAAATATGCTAATTGACTGCCCTGCCCTCAAAGATGGCAGCGCCCACAGCCACAAGATGGTGGAATCCAGTCCCCTCAGCCTCACCAGGGTGGCAGGTATGTGTCAAGGCCTGGCCCAACTCCAGGCAGGCCCAGCCACTCTGCACACCTGCCTCTGGAGTCCCCCAGTCCCCTCAGCCCAGGGGCACCTGAGGCTCAGGTAACCAGGGCTGGCTGAGGCTTGCACTGATGGCAGTGGCAGCAGCGGAGGTGTGATGGGGCATCGCCTTCCCCTGATCACCAGGTTGCCTCCCACCCCTGAGGGCTCCTGGACTCTCAGAGAGGGCAGGCCAGGCTGAGGGACTCCCCCCTCCAGTGCATGAATTTTCATGCACCAGGCCTCTAGTAATATATAAAAAGGCCTTTAATATAAAACAACAAAAAACAGAATATCATCACTAAAACCATACTATTAAACTTCTGAGGGGTCTTGTTTTCATTGTAAATTCCACAAAATATAATTTCTCTTTTTAATTATTATTCCACTTTATTTTTAAAGGTGTTGGGGGAGACATCTCTGCATTCTTACCATAAATTGTATTATAAAAATTCATTAAATATAAAAGACTCTTTTTTATAAATTGACCTTACAACTATTTCAGGATTATGACAAAATTTCATAGAATACATTGAACTTGAAATTTTAAAATTATTTTCTTATTTTGAAACAAGTTTAATTCACAAAAATATTGCAGCTACAGTACAAGTGATATTTTTCCTAAATTATTTGAGAGTAATTTTCTAATATCATAACCCTATTACTCTTGAATATTCTAACATATTTTCCCTACAAACAAGGAAATATTTCTTTAATAACTAAAATACAACCATCAAAATCAGAAAAGTAGTACATCACTACCATATAATCTTCAGACCCCATTCAAATTTGGCTACTTGTCTCAATGATGTGCTTTATGCAAAAGGATCTAGTTTAGGATCAAGCATTGGATTTAGTTATTATGCCCCTTTAGTTTCTTTCAGTCTGGAAGATTTCCTCAGTTTTATCTTGAGAAGTATGGATTTGACATTTTGAAGATTACAAATTACTTATTTTGTAAGCTGTTCCTCATTTTAGATTTGTCTCCTATTTACTCATTATTGGATTCAGGTTATCTATCTTTGGCAGGAAAATAGCAAAAGTGATTCATTATTTATCTCAATGCATCCTATCTGTTGGCAGATTGCTTATGATGTTAATATTAATTTCAGAATAATGGTAAAATTGTTCTTTTTTTATATAAGTATATTGTGGAGAAGTATATTAACTTCCAACTTATTTCTTTATTTATATCAGTATGGACTCATGAATATTCATTTTATCCAGTGGGTTATAATCTGCTCAAACCATTATTTACTTTGATGTTCAAATAGTCTCAGTTATGGCCAGTGTACTTTTTTTTTTTTTGGTCTTTGATATATCCCTAGCATTGTTTGAGTACTTCCATACTTTTGGCACAATAAGATATTCTAGGCTCATTTTGTCTTTTTCATGCCTCAGCTCTGGAATCAGCTATTTTTTTAAAAGAAGTTCTAGTTTTTTTAGTTGGAAATAGTATTTAGAAACCAAAATTTGGGAAGCAAATATGCCCATTGTTTGGGGGAGGGGTGTGTCATTGTTCTCAGATCTGGAACCAAGGAAATATACCAGTATGTATACAAAAAAATTCAGATGTACAGTATATATATGGACCCTTTTTTTCTACCAAAGGCTATTTGGATATTTATAGCATCATTCGAGGGCCATACAAAATTATTAACTTAAAAATTAGCCCGCTAAGCATAGAACAGAATGTGGAATCTCAGAGGGAAGGTGGGGGAGGGTGGGCGGGTGGGAGGTAATCAACTGAAGACTTTGTATGCATATATGCATAACCTATGGACACAGACAACAGGGTGGTGAAGTCCTAGGGCAGGGGGCAGGAGCAGGCTGGAGGGGGTCAATGCGGGAAGAAAGGGGATATATGTAATACTTTTAACAATAATAATTTTTAAAAATTAAATAAATGAATAAAAGAAATTAACCTGTTATTTTTGGTCAAACATTTAATTAACTCACCCAAATGCCTTGGCAGGATCAGGCCACATGATTTCCTGGGCCTTATATGACGGCCCATGGCCCAGACTTTCCCCACTCCTGATCATAATGTATAAAAAGTTCGAGGCCATCATGACCTAAATGACCAGACTGACAACTGAACAGCAGGCTGGCGGAGGGAGAGGGCTGTGGGTTCACGTCCAAAACCACCGAACAAACAGTCACCAGGAGGTACATGGAGGCGGGGCACCTAGAGCACGGTGGGAGGGGGAGGAGGGAGACGGGGCATGAGTCTGGGTCCCGCCTCCCGCCAGCATGGTGGGAGTCATTCTGGGCAACTTTCTCAGACTTGCTTGGTGCTGGGACTGGATGATTCGGAGCTCACGGCAGGTTCTGCAGAGGTTCCTGGTGGCTGAGGGTGCGGAGCCGGAGTGCAGGCATGTGGGTGTGTGCATGAGGGTGGACCTGAGCAACACACACTCACATGTCCGCACCCACACTGGGCCCTTGGCCATGCCACCTGCGCCTCCCTGGACATCACCCTCCAGCCCAGATCCTCCTGATCCCATACCTGGTGGACTGTCCCTGTCTAAGGTTTCTCAGTAACACAACATGCGGGATTTGGGAGTCAGGACTGGAAACGACGGCCCAGTCTTTCCACCACCCGCTATCCCTGCCCGCCCAGGGAAAGGGACAGGGAAGGACACTGGGGGCTCTTACTGCTCAGGGTTGGCAGGGATGTGGCCAGAGGGGGACATGGCTGAGCTGCCCTGCCCTGCCCTGTGGCCTGCCCAAGACTGGCCCCACCCTGTGTGCCCTGTTCCAGCCCCAGAGTGTAGGGGGCAACGAGACTTGCCCCTCCCCCAGCTGGGAGAGTCCCCGCTGTACTTCCACCACTTTGGGAAACTTTGCTTTTCCAGCTCTGTCCCTGAGGGAGAGCCGTAGGGGCGCCTGATCCCTTTCCTTCCTTCAAAAGTGCCCTGAAAAGTGTGTAGACAGCTATGCCAGGAAGGGGTTGCTCAAGTTCAGCAAGAGTTTGTGATTTGCCGAAGACGCATTGAACAGTTTTCTCTTAATCCTTTTGTGGGAGTGTAATCTGATTTAAAGCCAATGGCCTAAACAAACGGAAGCACTTTCTAGAAAGTCAATTTCGAAATGTGGATCAAAATTCAAGTGAATTAGCTTTGGGCCAGGAGTTTCATGTCTGTGAATGTGTCCTAAGTAAATAGTCAAATAAGCGATTATGTTTACAGTAGTTGTTGATGCCAGGGGAAACCGGAAGCAAGCTGCCCCACAATAAAGGGTTAGTGAAGTAAACCATAGTAATGTCAAACAGTCAGGGATAACACTGTAGCCATTAAAAATTATGTCTGTACATCCAATTCATTGACATGAAAAGAAGGCCATAGCCAAATGTTAAGTGGAGGGCAGGGGAAGCTCAGAAGAGTGTATGTATATTTATTTATATGTATGTATATTTTATATGTCAGGGAAATAATAGTTTTAAAAACAGTGATTCTTCCTGAGCTCTGCAATTGTGCGTGTTAGCAAATTGTGTTTCAGGTGTGACAGGCATCCTTTGGTGTCCCATGCACACAGATATCCTTACCTGTGGGACAGCCTGAACCTTTGCTGCACCTGCCCCTCTCTGCTGTGGCAATGGCCCAATCAGACATTTCCTTTTATAGGGCTGGTTTCCTTTTCTCCTTTGCCCAAACTATGCCTTTCCAACAAAAGAATATTAACCAAGCAATCCTAACAACAAGTTTTGTTGCCGACTGCAACTTATGCCCTTTTACACAAATGTTGTTGCTTTCAAGCTTACTAGGTTTATTTCAAAACTTTTATTTTTCTGCAACTTGACCATTTTTTATTTGCTTAAAATATTCTGGAGTATTTTAAATATATATAGAAAAATAGAGAATACTATGACAAATACTTATCTATACTAATAAAAGGGTAATATGCCAATTAGACTGGACATCTTTCCAGACATCCTTCAAGAAAAAGCCATGGTGGTGGGGGCTGAGGCAGAGGTGGTTAGGGGTGACCAGGCCACAGTGGGGGGCAATTAGGGGTGACCAGGACTGCCAGGGAGGGCAGTTAGGGGCAACCCGGCAGGCAGATAGGTGAGCGGTTAGAAGCCAGCTGTCCCAGATTATGAGAGGGATGTCTGACTGCTGGTTTAGGCCCGATCCCTGTGGCAGTCGGACATCCCCTGAGGGGTCCTGGAATGGAGAGGGTGCAGGCTGGGCCAAGGGCTCCTCCCCATGCACAAATTTCATGCACCGGGCCTCTAGTATATATTTAAAATCTTTATCTGTCTCTGTATCTATATACCAGGAGTTCACATTGATATCTTTATATCCAAACCAGTGGCACAGGATTCATTGTAGCTTCTCTCTTTTCATATTTGTAACTACTTTCTCCAACAATAAAAACTTTATCTCCCAATTATCTTTAATATATTCTCTTATTTGATCAATTTCCTTCCCTATGGCTGCTCAACACTCCAACTTCTGCACACAGATGTCCTTCTCTCCTCCTTGAACGTCAATGCTGCTCTTTAGACCACCGAAGCCTCCCATTTCATGCCCCTATGGAAGCCTCCTTACTTTCTCCCACGTAATGGGTTTAAGACTAAATTGTTCAGTAATGAAAGGGAAAGAAAGAGAATAAATAGGAAGGGGTAAAGGAAAATAAAAAAGAGGAAGAGAATGAGAAGAACTTGAGATATTTTTAAAATAGCTTACATGTCTGCTATGGCCTTCATATTTAATTGAAAATTTATTTTTATTTGAGAAACTAAAACAAAATAATAAGTCTATTTTAACTAACTAGACTTCGCATATTTGACAAATATTTATTGAGTGGCTACTCTGTTCTGTATAATAAATTTTAGTAAAAACCCAATTAACTGCAGTTCTCAATTAATCAATGCATTTTACTTACTTGCTTTCAGGGAAATTGGCCAATTATAAGAAACCACATCCAAATTGAAGATTTATGCAAAACAGTGTCAGTTATAAAGCCTGTATGAATTTCATCTTAACTCCCATGACATATATTATATTATAGTAGTGGCCCAATGCACGAAATTTGTGCACGGAGGGGTCTTCCCTTAGCCCAGCCTACACCCTCTCCAGTCGGACATCCCTCTCACAATCTGGGACCACTGGCTCCTAACCACTCACCTGCCTGCCTGCCTGATCACCCCTAACTGCCTCTGCCTGCCTGCCTGATTACCCCTAAATTTTCTGCCTGCCTGCCTGATTGCCCCTAACTGCCTCTGCCTGCCTGCCTGATCACCCCCAACTTCCCACCCCTGCTGGCCTGATCTCACCCCTAAATGCCCTCCCCCTGCTGGCCAATTTGATTCTGATTGGCCAGTTTCTATGTCAGTCAGCATCAAAAGCTCCGCCTCCTAGGCAGCCATTGGCTCCTCACAGTTCACCCAAATTTGGTTCTGATTGGTTGGTTTCTATGCCAGTCAGTGTCTCTGGGCCTATCTCCAGGCCTGATTGGAGAGCTGGGGCTGATCAGCAGTCCCTGCGGAGGCCCGGAGAGAAACAGAGGCGTGGCTGCTGGCAAAGCCCAGAGAGAAAGAGAGAGGCAATGGCTGATCAACAGCTGCCATGGAGGCTGCGGATCAGACCCTGTCTCTCTCTTTGGGCCTCTCTCCAGGCCTGATCTGCAGCCCCCTTGGCAGTCATTTCTGGGTTGCCGTGCCTGCACTGACTGCAGGACTGATTTCCAGTGTTTAGTCAAGCCTTCAGTCATTTTGGATGTTATGGACCCTGGGATTTTATATATTAGGATGATAAGAAATGCTATTCAGAATTATGACCCTAAAGGAGAATATGAAACTCAATTACAATAGAAATATTGTCAAACTCACTACAGACATTTTAGAAATCTTTTCAATAAATACAATTTTATTCAGTTAGTCATTAACTTATATTCACCAAACAATTTCCAGTTTTTTTATTCAACAAATATTTAAGAAACATCTATATATGTCAGGTATTGTTTAAGAAAATAAAAATCAGAGAACCAAGATGTTGGTGTAGGCAAATGCCTGTACTCACTGCCTCCCACAACCACATCAAAATTACAACTGAAATACAGAACAACCATCATCCAGACTCACTGGAAAGCTGGCTAAATGGAAGTACTACAACTAGAGAAATAAAAAAGAAAGCACACTGAGACTGCTAGGAGGTGTGGAGGCACAGAACGAGCTGGTCTGGCACCCACATGTGCCACTTTTTTAATCAGGAGGGAGATCGCCTCTGTGAGGGTACCCAGGTAGCAAGGGGTCCCAACCCCACACCAGACACCCAGCCCAGGGTCCCAGAGCTTGGAAAAGTAGTCCCTATGGGAAATAAGAACTACAGGCTGTAAAAATCAGTGCAAATTGGGGCTGAGTGAAACAGGCTGCTAGAGACTGATCTGCTCCTCTTAAAAGGCAGGCAGCACTAACTGAACTTACAAGGTCCTGCTTCCTCTGAGCTCCAGTGCTGGGCGAGGCTCTGGGGGACCCAGACACATAAGAGGAGAAACTGCACTGGCTGGCCTGGGGGCAGGAACTCGGGGGCGACTTTCTTCCAGACGAAGGTGCTTGCAGTGGTCATTGTTCTCATGCTGGGCCCTCCCCGGTTGCAGGGTTGACTGGCAGCCATTTCTGTTTGCTCTGCCTGGTGATTCCCTGAGACCCCACCCCACCCAATTTACAACCTCAACCAAGCTGTATGCAGGGGCTTTTGCATATGAATGGCCTGTCCTTTCTCAGCTAAAAACCTGTCAAACAAGCTGCAATTGGGTCAGAAACCCCCAGACATATCAATAAAAGGCCCAAGACCCAGCACTAGCCTGCCTTGCTTCATATCTGGGCCATGTATAGGCACTGCCAAACCCGATATAAAGAGGAGAAATCTGCAGCTCTCTCTGTAGCTCCTGCTGGGTTGCCCTGGGAAGTGGCTGACTTTACACCTCCCTGGAGACCCAACAGCCAGTGTACCCAGTGATCAGTGTGAGATCATACCAGATTAAAACTCTTTATATCCATAAGTGACACACTCAAGGGGCAGACTCAGTGAGCACCAAAGCCCCACTGAAGCAAGTCCTGCTCCATAAGAGTGTCTCCTGCACAGCAGCTCTCCCACTGTAGTTGCAGCTGGTCCCCACAGCCAATTGGCCTGGAGGTCAAGTCCTCCTAGTGACACCAATAGCAATTAAGGCTCAACTACAAGAAGATAGTGCACACAGCCCACAAAGGTGTGAACCTTGAGTGTCCAACACAGGTGATTGGGGAGGCTGAGCCACTGGGCCCTATAGGACATCTACTACACAAGGCCACTCTATCAATTCAAGGAGACCTAGCAGCTCTACCCAATACTTAGAAACAAACACAGGGAAGCAGCCAAAATGTGGAGACCAAGAAACATGTCACAAATGGAAGAATCAGAAGAAAGCAAACTACTGGATATAGAGTTTAAAACCACAGTTATAAGGTTACTCCAAAGTCTTCTAGAAATCTCCAAGGTACTTAATGAGACTTTCAAGGATCTTAGTGAGAATGACAAAAAAAAAAAAAAAAAAAAAAAAAAAAAAAAGAAGAAGAAGAAGAAAAAGAAAAAGGACCAGTCAGAAATTAAGCATATACTGACTGAAATAAAAAATAATATACAGAGATTCAACAGTAGACTAGAGGATCCTGAGAATCAAATCAATGATTTGAAATATGAGGAAGCAAAAAACACCCAACCAGAAGAGCAAAAAGAAAAAAGAATAAAAAAATATGAAGATAGTGTAAGGACCCTCTGGGACAACTTCAAGCGTACCAACATCAGAATTATGGGGGTGCCAGAAGAAGAGAGAGAACAAGATATTGAAAACCTATTTGAAGAAATAATGACAGAAAACTTCCCTTACTTGGTGAAAGAAGTACACTTACAGGTCCAGGAAGCACAGAGAACCCCAAACAAGAAGAACCTAAAGAGGACCACACCAAGATACATCATAATTTAAATGCCAATGGCTGCTGTAGCTGGTTTGGGTCAGTGGATAGAGCATTGCCCTGCAGACTGAAGGGTCCCAGGTTTGATTCCAGTCAAGGGCACATGCCTGGGTTGCGGGCTTGATCCCCAGTAGGAGGCATGCAGGAGGCAACTGATCAATGATTCTCATCATTGATGTTTCTATCTCTCTCTCCCTCTCCCTTCCTCTCTGAAATCAATAAAAATAAAAACAAAAATGCTAAGGGCAAAAGACAAAGAGAGGATCTTAATAGCAGCAAGTGAAAAGCAATTAGTTACCTATAAGGGAGTGCCCATATGACTATCATCTGATTTCATGCAGGCCAGAAGGGAGTGGCAAGAAATATATATTCAAAGTGATGAATAGCAAGAACCTACAACCAAGATTACTCTACCCAGCAAAGCTATCATTTAGAATTGAAGGCCAGATAAAGAGTTTCACAGACAAGAAAAAGCTAAAGGAGTTCATCACCACCAAACCAATATTATATGAAATGCTGAAGGGTATTCTTTAAGAAGAGGAAGAAGAAGAAAAAGGTTAAGATAAAAATTATGAACAACAAAGTGGCAACAAATACATTATCTATCAACAACTGAATCTAAAAATCAAATGAATAAAAAATCTGATGAACAGAATAAACTGGTAAATGGAATAGAATCAGGGGCATGGAAATGGAACAGACTGATGATTCTCAGAGGGAAAGGGGGAAGTAGGAGAGAGAAGAGATTAGACAAAGATCTTATATGCATGTATGCATTCCCTATGGACACAGACAGTAGGGTGGTGAGGGTCTGGGGTGGGGTGGGAACTGGGTGGAGGGAAGCTAAGGAGAGAAAAAAGAGAGACCTCTATAATAATCTGAACAATAAAGATTAATTTTTAAAAATCTATCACATTTCCTGTTCTCAGGGAGCTTACCATTTAGTGCGGGGGGAAAGGCAATAAATAGGCAATATAGGGCATGCCAGGTTATTTTAAGCACTAATAAGGAAAATAAAGAAAGGTGATGAAATAGAGTGTGAACAAGTGGGTAGTAGTGGTAGGTGAGCTGTCTTTGATAGATGGTTTGTTTAGTTTTTTTCTTGTCATCTGTTTGTCATTTATCCAGTGAGAATCTTTTTCTCAGGAAGAGAAATATATTATTCTAATACTTGTTTTCTGCTTTTCTTCAGTATGTTTGGATAAAATTAATAAACTCTTAGTTGCATCTAAATAATTTTGTGAATCTTGGAAATATATCAATTGAGAAGACAAAATAGTAGAAGGGGGAAAAGAAGTTTGAATGGATTTTTAAATTAAAAAGAAACTTTCTTATGTTGCTAGAGTTTTTTACATGAATTACAGTATCTTCATAATTTCTAAGTACTGTTTTTATTTAGAAGTATTTTTATAGCAGCTGAATTCTACTTCAAACATTATGCTGATAGAACTCGTGTACTTGAACAAGAATGAAAGGGAAGTGAAATGATTGAGATAGACAAATCTACAAATCTTCCTATTGTTCATTAACCACTTTCCAGATAAATGTTTCACGGACTCCACAAATGGTGACTCTATTTTAATAATTTAAATTGTGAATGTGGTCCAAAGTCTTCCATTATTCTCAAGCAAAATTTGGATTTTTATTCCTTAGCTCAATGGATATTTGTCTGCTCCAATGATATCATTATAAATTAAAGAATTGATGTTATAATTTTAAAGGAAAGAAAAGTAAAAAAAAATGAAAGTTGTTTAATTTTAGGGTATATAAATATAAGTTAATAGCATCCATCTGAAAAACAGTATTGGACAAGGAATTTTGAGACCTGGCTTAAACTCTTTCTAATTCTCGTTATATAACTTTGGGCCAGTCACCCCTACTTTCATACCTCCAGTCTTTGGTAAAATGAAGATGATGTTAGTCTGTGTCTCAAGTCACCATTTAAAAACACGATCTTAAGATTAAGCAAACAAAAAACCCAATAAAAAATCTACCAGCCTCCGGTATTTCTACATACACACTTTCTCTCTCACTACATACACATACACATAGAGTAGTACTAAAGGAAAAATTATTTTTAGTGGAAATTATTTTTTATTTTTCAAATCCTCACCCAAGGATATATTTTTATTGATTTTAGAGAGAGAGAAACAGCAATGTGAGAAAGTAACATCAGTGGGTTATCTCCAGTATGCACCCTGACAACACACAACCTGGGTATGTGCCCTGACCAGAAATCACATCCATGACCTTTCAGTGTATGGGACAATGATACTCCAACCCACTGAGCAACACCAGTCAAGGTGAGAAAAAAATTATTTTTCAGTCAATAAGAAAATATGTTGCATATGCAATTATTAAAAGTCTTTTCTACTAAATTACTGTGTAGTCCTTTGCATTCTTTCAACAATTTTAATTCTCTCAAATGATTATATTTGAGAAAAAAGAAAGGCCAGAGAAATAGTTACGTTTCCCTTTTGACCTTTATTTTTTGGATAGGGTTCACAAAAGATAACTACATCTGAATCATTTAGATTTTGTATATGTTTTAAAAGATCACTTTAGGAATTAGGAACAATGTGTGAAATGTTTGATTGTCTGGCTACTAGGCTGTACACCTGAAGCTAATTTAAAAAAATCATTTTTATGGAAATAATCCTTGTAATTCTACATTATTTTTTAGATAAATATTATTTAAGTACAAGTTTAAAATAGTTTATTTATTCTTAGGGAGAAAAGTACCCAACATAACTATTATAAACTAGAGACCCAGTGCATGAAATTCTTGCACAGGAGGCGGGGGGCCCTTAGCCCAGCATGCACCCTCTCCAATCCGGGACTCCTTGGGGGATTGGGCCTAAACAGGCAGTCAGACATCCTTCTCACAATCCAGGACTACTGGCTCCTAACTGCACACCTGCCTGCCTGCATGATTGCCCCTAACTGCCCCCTCTTGCTAGCCTGATCACCCTAACCACCTGTGCCTGCCAGCCTGGTCACCCCCAACTGCCTCCCCCCACCAGCCTGGTCACCCCTAACTGCCCCCCCCTGCTGACCTGGTTGCCCCATACTGCCCCCCCCCACTGGTCTGGTTGCTCCCAATTGCTCCCCCCCCCCGCTGGCCTCGTTGCCCCTTACTGCCCTACTTGCTGGCCTGGTCACCCCCAACTGCCCCCCTCTGCTGGCCTGGTCACCCCATTCAGCCTGCTGTTCGGTCTTTACTGTTACTGTGATAGCGTACCAGACAATTTGCATATTCCTTTATTATTAGTATACATCATTGGAAAAAGTCAATAATATGTTTTATTAACTATAATAATATTTTGCCTTTGATTTTTTGTTCTCTCCCCCTTCCCTTTTTAAATCATCATCCGAGGATATGTTTTTATTGACCCCCTAGAGAAAGAGGGAGAGAGAGAAACATTGATGGTTTGCCTCCTCAACCTGGACCAACTTGGATGGAACCTGCAACCTAGGCATGTGCCCCAACTGGAATCAAACTCACAATCTTTTGTTTGGTGTGCAGGGTGATGCTCCAACCAACCAAATCACTGGCTGGGGCAATACTTTGACTTTTATGTAGTAAATTTATTCAAGTAGAAAATACTTTACATGATAGAATATCATTTTTCTAGTTCATCCTCAGAGGCATTTTATAAAATACTAAAGGCCTGATGCATGAAATTTGTGCAAGGAGCTTGGCCCCTGCCACAATGGCAGCAGCCTCTGCCTTGGTCCCCACCTGCCACAGCTTCATCTGGAAGGTCACCCGGAAGGACGTCTGGTCTAATTAGCATATTGCGTTTTTATTATTATAGATAGATGAACAGTATTAAAATTACTTGTTTCTTTCACTGTGCCTTCATAATATTTATCATCTTATACTTTCAACTTTAATAAAGTATACCTTTTTGATGTGTACTAATTTAGTATACATATTACACACATATTTGCAAAGGCCCAATGTGCACTTATAATTGTATTCTAGAAATAAAAATCAGAACAAAAATCTTTCCACAAAATCATCAGAATATACAAGTAACTGTGAACTTTCATTTTATCACCATGCACTATAATCCTATATAATAAAAGCTTAACATGCAAATTGTACCCCCCAGAGGGAGGTCGACCAAACAGGAGTTTGACCACTTGCTATGACCTGGGGCTGAGCCCACCAGGGGGCTGTGCAGAACATGGTGGGTGTCGGTGATGCAGTGCTGGCAGTGGGCAGCAGTGGAGGCACTGCCGGCCCCGATGGGCCCTGATGAGAGCGGGAATGTGGTGTGATGCTGTAGCAGGAGACTGTGTAGTGCCAGGCCAAGGTGGGTGTGAGCAGGGGCCCCAATCGCCCCATGGGTCGCACCACAGAAGTCGACCAGTGGTGGTGGTGGAGGGCGGGACCAGGAAGTGGGCGGCGCCAGGCCAAGGTGGGGTGCCAGGCAGGGCTGCGGGGCTGTGTGGTGAGGGGCATGAGCCAGGCCCTGATCTTCGCAGGCCACCCCGAGGGACCCCACCCCTGCAAGAATTTCATGCACCTTGCCTCTAGTATTATATAATAAATTGTATTTACTTCATTTGTCTTTAATCAAGCAGTACCTGAATCCACTGAAAGATTTCCTCTCAAATACTGACATGCTTTTATACCTCTTTCTGAACTGATTAGTGTAGAAGTACTCATTCTTTTGGTCTCAGACCATTTTACAAGGTAAACAAAGTCACACAAGTGTTTATTAAAACGTCATCTACAAAGCTAGCCAAGCATCCTATAGATAGCAAATTTGGTTGGGAGGGAGAAACAGATCAGATTGCATATAAGCTCCCTAATAAAAATAAATACACAAGCACAGGTAGCCTAGAAACCACAGGACAAAGGGTGTACTGCAGGATATTTGATGCCTAAGGAGAATCATTGTTTTTTATGTCTTACGATTGAGGAAACTGATGCTTAAGAAAGAATAAATGACTTTTCTAAAACACACAGTGTTTGCTTCTCAGAGAAATAGATCAAGAGAGATATGTGCAGCCTTAATGATGTGGCTCAGTGGTTGAGCATCAACCATGACCTATCAATCAGGAGGTCATGGTTTGATTTGAAGTCAGGGCACAGGCCTGGGTTGTGGGCTCCATCCCCAGCAGGGGACATGCAGGAGGCAGCTAAACAATGATTCTCTTTCATTGATGTTTCTATCTCTCTCACCCTCTCCCTTCCTCTCTGGAATAAAAATATATATGTATTTTTTAAAAGAGAAAGATATGTGCACTTTAAATACAACCCATTCACCTTAAAAGTTTCCTTCTTTATTATTTTCTCCTAACTATATAGGTTATAGTGTAAAGCAGCTTAAAGAATTGTGATTTTTTTTTATATCAGGAAGTTTAAATTTGAATCTAAACTATAGTATATAAGGAATGCCAATTTTGTATAATTACAGTAGATTGTAAATACAAATCATTAAACAAATATGGGAAAAAAGAGAGACATGCTTATTTTGTGCCCTTGGTAAATTTTAAATTGCTCAAAAAGTTAAACTATTTTTGTTGTTAGCATTATGAAGTGTTTTCTTCCCAGCCTCACATTGTCCTTCATTACTCAATAATCAAGGATTACCAGGGAATGATGCCTCTAGCTATCCAGAAAAAGGCTTTCATGTTTATTATCTTCAGAAATGCTTCCTCTATGTTCCTGGCTAAATGATTTAAGTATTGCAGTACCTTAGTTTGTTCTCAAATTATCTCCTATGCTGTTGTTAGAACAAATGAGGTGCAAGAGCTATTGGGGATAACATTTAAAATTTCATGGAACATTATCACCTCTCAAATAGCATACAAAAATAACCTTCAACCATAATTTAATGAGATTTAACTTGAGCTGAAAACAGAGACATTTTATACAGCATGTACTGCAGAAGAAAGAGGAATCTAAATAGGGATATCTGGTTGTTTTGTTTTGCTCTTCTACTCTCTTTTTACCAATGTCTCCGACACTCCCAGGTAATCCACTAGGCACTTGGAGACATTATCTTTGAGTGGCATTTGGTGCACAGCTTTGAGGCAGGAGAGACCATCCGCAGTCCTGGAGTAGAGAATACTGAGATCTTTCTTAGCTCCTCAGCAGGTGCTGCCTTTTCAAGGAGGTACCTAAACACAGTTGTCCGTTTCTTTGTAAAATTTTCATCCATAAAATAGAAACATTTTATTTTTATGGTTCTCCTGGACAGAGCCGGTAGAGTGGTTGCCAGTGCGTGACTCAGGGATCACCTGCGTTCATCAACCTGCATGAAATCTCTGCCATGTAACTACCCGTGTGACTGGGCAGGCTGTTTCCCACTCAGAAGTGGGGGTTACGTTAGTTCCTATTTCACACAGTTTAGAAGTATTTTAAATGGGATAACGTAAGCAGCGTTTAGAACATTGCCAAACCTGCTCAGTAATTTCATGGATTGTGATTTCTCATGATATTTTGAGCCCCTCTTAGTTTAAGATTTAGAAACACAAGTGCTTTCATGTGTTCATAAACTGTTTAAACACCCATCAGGATGCTCTTAATTTCCTTCAGAATTGATTCATCACACTCCTTGCATTGATCTATTCCCACTTTGTTTCCTAAACATATCCTTAACTTCCCATTTCCTAACATGTCTGTACCACCTCAGTTTTCCCAGAATAAATACACTTTATCGCCATATACATCTATCCTTGTCCTTTCCTTTCCCTCAACATAGTCATGCATTTCATTGTTTTCCATATCACTTACTGATAACTGCTATGCTACCAAAATAGACCTCAATTGCTAACGGTCACTATGCTGGGTGCTTTTCAAAGCACAATGAAAGCCTGCCCTAAAATTAAAGCACATGGAAAAACAAATTAACATCTACACTGCTACATATATCGGTTTACAACAACAAGAAATTGCCTGTGGATATTATTGTGCTAGTAGAAAAAAGTGAAATGTGAATTATAAGTCACAGTAGGTTAATAGAAGACCATTAGCTCTGATTTTCTTTTTTTTCTTATAAAACCTTTTAATTACTGCATTTCTAATGCACTTACATTTACTGGTAGTTCTCTTTTTTATTCTTCTAATAATAGTTCTTAAGGTACATCCTATAAATTACCCCTTTCCTTTTCCTCTCTTCTCTATAAACAATTCTGAGAAAGAGAGAGGAAAAAAAGAAAACTGTAACTCCTTTGGATTAGTTCATGTGCTCTTTTAAAAAAATCTCTAACCATCATTAGCACTGTGCTTTCCTGCCCCCATTCTTCTTACATGCCAATTTATCAGCGGTGGTCATTGCATCTGGCTGCCTTTTTTTCTATTAAGGCACCAACTCTAGACAAACAAGCCCGCTCCATTCATTCCCATCATTCATTACTTCTTTAACTTGTTCTAATTCCAGATTTCCTCTAAGGACCCTCCATTTCAAAACCCTTCATTAGGCTGGCCCAAAGTACTTCAATCTCTCTGTTTCCTTGTAGTCTGTAAAAGGCCAGCTTTCTCTCCAAACTCATTTGTTTGGCTTTGTCTCTTAAAGTCCTTACTTCTTACATCATTTTTTTCAGACAGCCCCTCCCCTTTTTTTTAAGTTCTCTAATTCCTGTCCCTCTTTTCTTTAAGTGCTTCTGGAAATCTCACCTCCAGATTAAATATAAGAAATGTGTTACTAGTGAACTTGCCAAACAATTTAAGAGATGAATATAGGTCCTACATTTGGCAATAAGTAGCAATAAATGATGATTCAAAAATCCTGAGAAAAGTAATTATTTGGGGACAGAGAGAAAATTTTGATAAGAGTGACTCTATGGCGAATAATTAGATGCAAGAAGAATAGATATATTGTCTTTCTTTTATTTTTAAATATTTTTATTGGTTTTTAGAGAGAGGAAGGGAGATGGAGAGAGGGAGAAACATCAATGTGAGACATTGATCAATTGTTTCCTGCACTCTCTTACTGGGGATCTAGCCTCCATCCAAGGCATGTACCCTGACTGGAATGAACCAGAAGCCTTTTGGTGCATGGAACAACACCCAACCAACTGAACCACATTGGCAGGGTGATATATATATATATATATATATATATATATATATATATATATATATATATATATATAAAGATAGAGATATTCATTCATTTATTTATTCATTCACATATAAAATTTTCTAAATCCCTCAATATGTTAAAGACCAGAATGACAATAACAATTCTAACTGCAAATATTTCCTTTTGGGGAATGTTCATTTCTACAATAAGTTTTTTTGTTGTTGCATTTTTGCTTCCCTTCTTCACATGATGCCATTTAAAGCAAAAGGTACAAATAAGACATCAGATGCTTGGTTTCAAGTGTTGAATTCAATGCTGTCTGCCTAAAAATCCTCAACCAGAGTAATTTAAAGAATGATAATAAAGGGATGGACTTAAAAAGTGAAATGTTTTCATCTCTATTTTTTTCATTGCTTGCTTTTCCACTAGTAGAAGAAAATTCCAAGGATTTGGCAATATGAAGAGAGGAGAATTAGTCATGTGTTGGAGACAAACCTTTAATGAGTGAGGTTGTTTATGATTCTTATGTTTCATATGTTTTTACAGATTTGGATTACAACAACATTTTTTATACTCAACAAATTACGTAGGGAACATATTATTCCCAGTTTAAAAGAAAACAAGAAACAAAAAAACAAGGAGCACAGCTAGTAGTCAATGGGATAATCCTGGCCCATTTTTTTTATTATAATACTAGAGGTCCAGTGCATGATATTCATGCACAGGGAGGGAGGGTACCCCTCAGCCCAGCCTGCACCCCCTCCAATCTGGGACCCCTTGGGTGATGTTCAACTGCCAGTTTAGGCCCAGTCCCTGGGATTGGGCCTAAACCGATAATCGGACATCCCTCTCACAATCCTGGACTGCTGGCTTCTTAATTGCTCATCTGCCTGCCTGTCTGGTTGCCCCTAACTGCCCCTCTGCCAACCTGGTCACCCCCAATTGCTCCCTCTGCCAGCCTGGTTGCCCCTAACTGCCCCACCCCCCTGCCGGCCTGGTCGCCCCAAGCAGCTTACTTGTTCAGTCATTTGGTCGTCCCTCACTAACCCCCCTGCCAGCCTGGTTGTAGGCAGCCATCTTGTGAGGGTATGAGGGTTAATTTGCATATTACCTCTTTATTATATAGGATATATTTCTGCCTTTTAAAAAATGCACATGCTAATGTAAACCCACAACAGTCAAACTTCAGTTTTTTGACATACAAATAGTAAAATTTATACCAACCACATTCACAGTTATCTTACTAGTATGTTTTATATATTTAATAAACAATAAGGCATTTAAAAATAAATTCATTTTTTATCTAAATCCTTGGTAAAGTTTGCACTTTTCTTTTTGTGTTAAAATTTTAATATATATATTTTATATTATAGTAGGAAAAAGTATGTATACTTAAATTTCAAAGTGAAGTGAATTTTTAAATTCTGAGGCATGGTTTTGACATCAAAGATATTCAAATAATCTCTACACTGATAACATAAATTTGATTGAATATTGCAGTCCTCTTGGTTAGAAATATTTAAAAGTTATCTTCAGATGATGCCTTTTATGTAGAAAAATATACCTATTAAGGGGAATTTAGTCAAGGACTAAATTATGTTAGCTTTTAGAGAAAAAGTGGGTAGGTTTGTGTAAAATTCACGTGTACCTTTAACTTTTAAGTTGCAAAAGATCCCGACTGGTAAGAAGCAAAGGTAATACTCAATGAAATGTAACAGAATATATCTAATTGCTTTGTTCTAAGGATGAGTATTACTATGTAGATGTTGATCTTAGTGTATAGATCTTGAAATGTAAAGACTACATCTTCCTGAACGAAATTTCAGTATCTCAGTGTGAACATTCAAGATGCTAAAACATACTGCCCAAAGGTCTATTTTCTAAAAGTAAGGTGACTCTACTTCCGAGTAAAGCATAAAATTATTTTTTGTAGGCTTTCCTTTTCCTTATAATGTACCTTTTTTAGCACTGGTTCCTTTTTCTCTATTTCCGTTATCTATTTTGGCCTCACTCTTCAACTTCATTTCACTCTAATTTTCTTTCCCCTTATTCTGTAACTTGTCACTTTTCTTAGAATTCCCTTGTCTTGTCTACACCTGAGATTAGCCTCTAGCCTGTAATACACAAAAGGGGTGTAAAACCATTCAGTGCACTGAAAACATAACTCTCCAATTTATAGCATATATATATTTTTCCATCTGAAGCCTTTATTTCTGCGGTAATAGAAACCTTTAACCATGTCTTTCTCCATTCTGCTTGATAATCCATCACTCTGCTTTTCTACACTCAACCTGCAGGTTGTGACCCTCCTTCTGTATTACTTTCTTTGAGATCTGAACTTCTTTCATCCCTTTTGCTATATTGCATGCCTTTCTCTTCTTAAAAGCTCCCTCACTTCTGTTCAGAGCATGTAATCTTCTAGATATATCACCTAGGGAGGGGATAGAGAGTAGAAAGCCCACCAAATGGCTTATCTTCCAAATATTAAATGTGAATGTTGGCTGGAGCACATGGCAAGTCTGTACAATACAAACAGTAAGCACCATGGGGGCTTAAAACCTTGGAGCCATGTCTCTGTGTATATCTGGACTCCATATTTGTTTCTGAATAATCTTGCCCTTTTCTCAACTCCGTTAGGATTCTTCTTCAATGCAATCATTCAGGCCAAAAGGCATTGAAGCTGTAACAGAAATAGTGCCAAGCCCAAAGATTTGACTTAGCTCTACAAAAAATAACCAAAAGTAAAAAATTAGTTTTAGGCAAATTGGGTTAATGGCTACTACTCTGAGATCCAAAATAAATTGCTACTTCAGACATGGCTACTAAATAGACTAGAAATCATATTCAGAAATGCCAGAAATGCATTGTGCTTTTTTCTGATTCAAGTAAACCTTTTAAAGTGACTATGCATCCAGTTGGGCTATCTACTCAATAGGCATTTAATAAACCCTTGTTTAATGGATGGAAATAGAATAATAATTTTGTCAGAGAATCATTTGGAAGAAAAACCCATGAACTACACTCCTGTCCTTAAAGTGACTTCACCCAAGATTTCTGCTGAGAAACACTGTAGCACTGTAGGGCTTTGTTTGGCATGCTGGGTAGAGTGAATCTAAGCTTGAAATTTGAAGGGCTTCTACTGAGGTGAGTTATCTCTTGCTTTGCTTACCTGCTTTGTTCAATCAATCAACCAATCAATCATCAATCAGTATCGAACACCATTAACAGATTAGGCTCATTTTTTACTTTTCTCTGCCTCCCGTAGTGTAGGGCAGGGGTAAAAAAGATTAGTTTTTATTATGTCCTAGATAAATAGTTAATAAGACCTTTATCTGGCTCTTTCTCCTTGGTCCAGGCCAGGGCCTTTTTTTTTTCAGTGAGCTGATGGCTTTGCATCTAAGGTAGAGGAAATGGGTTGATGGCCTTTATCAAACCATTAATAATTAATTTATTGAGCACTTGCTATGTGCAAGCACTATTGAGGATGCTTACATGGATGATTTCATTTTTAGCTTTCCAATTCATCTATCCCCATTTCAAAGGTGAGGAAACTAAGGTATTCCATTAAACCATTTGCCTAAGGTCATGTAGCAAGCAGTGGAATCCGGGGTGGAACCCTGCAATTTGACTAGAGAGGCTACACTCTAGACAGTTATGGTTGCCCTAGGATAACTGAGTTAATTAATTCAACTCTTGTTATGTGAGGGTATGGTTTTGTTTTGTTTTGTTTTCTGTCTGCCAGGCTTGCTTCCCTGGATTGGTTCATGCTGAATAGATTGCCTTGTCAACAGCTGCCAGCACAAAAGGTCTTTTTTGCAAAGCTCTTTCTCTTGGCCTGATTTTTCCAAAAGCAAAAGCACTGCACTATCAGGAGGGCACAAGGCCACTGGTCCCTGGGGCAGCAGGCAGAGATGAGCACCTGGTGGAATGAATGACAACAGAAGCAGCCCAAGTTCTGCTGGCCAGAGCTCTACAACCTGGCTAATCGTTGCGAAAATAGAATCTAGAGAAATGATCACCAGGTTAAAGGTCCCAAGTAAAGAGCTCAAAGTTTAGGGCCGAAGATGAGGCCAAGACAGCACAAAGAAAATGAAGTCAGAAACACAGGTGTTAGAATGCCAGACTGCATTAGGTAAAGGCAGATAGAAAATCACACCACATCTCAGGCTCACTATGCAGAATGAGGAGAAGTGAAACTTCCAGATGTGTAACAGAAAGTAGAATACTCCACTGAACCAGGTGTGGTCTCTTCTGCAGCTCACCCTGCATGTCAGCACCTTTGTGCCTAGTCTGTCTACTTTTCTGTAAGGTCTTGCTGGTGAACAGCATACCTATAACCTCTCAGTTTCAGCTGTACGTGGGGAACTCTCTAGAAATCTGTGGAAAGGTTTTATTTTCCACTCTGCTGTTTCACTGACTTTCTTTGTGTTCAGCTGTCCCTATTGATGGAGAATCAGATTGAGACTGAAGAGCGTTTTCAATGTGTTCTGAGTAGAATACTAGAAATTACTGTAAAAGGATAAGGGCTAGCTCAGAGAATCTGTCATTTGGTCCTGAGAAGTAGGACCCGACGTATGGGAGACATTGGTTGGTATGCCAGTTAGCTCAGCATTCAATCTTGACCTAAATCCAGATCCTGCCAAATTATATGGCACCATAAAGACATACTTGGGCAATACATTTTCTGCATTGCGGGACATACAGAGTTTGTTTATTTTTTGACATTATTATTTACTTAAGGTTAGATCTAAGATTGATGTGATCTTTCTTGCCAGATTGCTTCCAATTTTGCGTTCTAATCTTGGTTTCATTTTGTTCCCAACCAGGGCATATACCTTGGTTGCAGGTTCATTCCCCACCCCAGTTGGGACTAGTGTGGGAGGAAACCAGTCGATGTGTTTTTCTCACATTGATGTTTTTCTCTCTCTCACCCACCTTCCTCCCTCCCTTCCATTCTTTCTGAAAAGTAGTGAAAAAAAATATCCTCAGGTGAGGATTAACACCCCCCCTCCACACACACACACACACACACACACACACACACACACACAGTCTGTTCATGATACCCAGAATCCAGAACAGTAAAGAAGCAACCAAGAATCAGATTGAGTTTACTCAGCACAGAAATCTGAATCCAAGAGAGAGCCAAGATTGCAAACTAAATATGACCTTTTAGAACCATGTGAAGGAAGAGCCCATTCTTGCCCAACAATGAATTGTTGGTGAGATTGGATTCAGCAGAGCTTTGGGGGAGGAAATAAATCATAGGAACCCAATTGATACAGGATGTTAGAAGAGAAGGGTGACCTCATTCCTCTGCCATAGTTATAGAATGATTCTGGGGCAAGGAATTCCCTGTAATATGGAGGGAAGATAACTCTTCTTCCTGCCTCTTGCCCTTCTCTATAGCTGCCTCCATGATTCACTGCTTAAGCTCAATAAGTTAATCCCTTTCAGCCCAAAATTTTCAATTCATCATAGCCCCAAGATACTCTTATCTGTCAGTTCGATGCTGCGTAGTGGAATGACCACCACATGGAGTCAAATTGATATCAGTTTGAATCCTGGCTTTGACATTTAATAATCTGTTCCTCCTAGAGGAGTTACTCCTATTTCTTTATGCTTCAGTGTCTTCACTGTAAAATGAATAAAATGGAACCTATCTCACATAGATGATTAAAGGATTTAAGAGATAATATAGAACCAGTAAAGTGCCTCACACATGGAAGTCATCAAAACATGGCGGCTGTGTTTATTACTTTCCTGTACCAATATCTGTATTCGTTTCTTGTGGCTGTCACAACATACTATCACAAACTAGAGAAACGTATTCTCTCACAGTTATGGAGGTGGGAAGTCCAAAATCAAGCTGTCAGCAGGGTCTAGACTCTAGAGGCTCTGAAGGAAAATCCATTTCATGCTTCTCTCCTTGCTTCTATAGAGACCAACAATCTTTGATCTTCCTTGATTTGTGGACACATAACTCCAATCTCTGCCTCTGTCTTCATATTCGCTTCCCTTCTGCATCCCTGTGTGTCTTCTCTTTTACTCTTACTTCCAAGGACATACATCACTGGATTTAGGGCTCACCCTAATTCTAGATGATCTATCTGGAGATTGGTTCCTGAATTATACATACAAAGATCTTATTCCAAAATAAGGTCACATTCCGAGGTTCCAAGTGAACCTATCTACTGGAGGAACATTGTTGAATTTACTATAAAACATGCAAGTAGCCAAATTGTAAACCCCCCCCCCCCCCGAAATTCCTCTGTTGAGCCCTCAGAATGTGACTGCACTTAGACATAAGGCCTTTACAGAAGTAAATAAATGAAAATGAGGCCATCAATGTGAGCCCTAACCTAGTTCGACTTGTGATGCGTGTTTTTCTTAGTTGGATTTATTGGAAGACATTGGTTAATAAAATTATATAGGTTTCAGGGATACAATTCTATAATGCATCATCTGTAATTATTTTATTTATTTACCACCCAGTCAAGTTTCCTTCCATCACCATTTATCTTCCCTCTACCCTTTCTATCTCCCCGCAACTCCCTTTCCATATAGTGATCACCATACTGTTGGTTGTTTGTCTATGAAGTTTTGTTGTTTTGCCTAATTCTTTCACCTATTTTTTTCACCCTTCTGCTCTAACCCCTTCCTGACTTGTGTTTTTATAGGAAGAGGATATTTGGACACAAAGAGTGACACCAGAAATAGATACACTATGAAAGGGCATAGTGCAAAAGTATCCATCTGCAAGCCAAGAAGAGAGGCCTCAAAAGAAACCAAACCTGCCAACACCTTATCTTGGAATTGCAGCTCCAGAATTGGAAGAAAATAAGTTTCTGTTGTTTAAGCCTGGGGTATTTTGTGATGGCTATCCTAGAAACGAATACAATGCATATTAATGATTGGCCTTGCTTTCTTTTAAAAAATATATATATATATATTTTTTATTTCAGAAAGGAAGGGAGAGGGAGAGAGAGATAGAAACATCAATGATGAGAGATAATCATTGATCAGATGCTTCTTTCACACTCTACATTCAGGATGAAGCCTGCAACCCGGGCGTGTGGCCTGACTGGGAATCAAACCATGACCTCCTGGTTCACAGGTTGACGCTCAACCACTGAGCCATGCCAGTCTTGCTGACCTTGCTTTCTTTAGCTTCTTCAGGTGTGTATCAGTTTGCACATGGAATCTGACTCCTTCCAGTGTGGTCATGAACCCCTTATTTGAAGTGAGCTTACAAAGGGAGGGAAGTCCCCTTTACCTCATGTTCGGATATCACTTAGTACACCAGGCTGTGTCACTTCACTGAAATGGTTCATTTTCTTGCCGACTTAAATGAAATACAGTGAATTGAGCCAAGTACCTGATAACTGAAATCCTAGTGTCTCAGACCATCATAATAAATATTATGGTTAGTGTGCAATCTAGATGACATAAAGGATATAGAGTAAAGCGTACTAGATGATTCTTTAAAACAAACATCCTTATTATAAGCTTTGCTTGTAATTTACATTTTCTTTCTCAATTTAAATGTAAAAAAAATCTGATTAATTGACAACTTTGATCAATAAAATAAAAGAAAAGTCCTAAGACATATAGATGATATTCTACCACATTTCAATTTCAGAGCCATTTTGTTTGTTAGTCACCTATTCGGTCATCCTCCATCAACAAATCCTAAAAGTTAGCTTTCTTGGGCATGAAATTTTGCATCTTTTAATTTAAAGTTTTAAAAAAAACCACCCTAAACTCTTAAGCATTATATTTTGAAACTAGCTTATGATTAGCACAGATGTTATTTTAGTTCATATTTTATTGCTTTTGTAAAGAGCTCTGGGATTTTTATGAAGACGCTAAGCTTCTAGTGTATTTTTAATCACCATTTTAGTTAGCATTGTCTTTGCCATTATAAGCAGTACATCTGTACTAGTAAGCCTGTGCTGGCATTCAGATAATATACATAAGCATTTAACAGTAAATATTTACAATGATATTGGCAAACCTAAGACAGAAAGCAAAAATGATAGCATTAAAAAGCGTATCTAGTTCTCTCCAACTTTTCTCTGACAAGTATAATTTCACATACATTTATTGTTGAGATATTTATCTGATGTATTTCCTATGACTGGCATATCTAGAGATTTTAGGGCAATACATCAATGAGTGCTCTGGGCGTGGATTTCACATTGTGCTGTTTTAACAATAGTTGGCAGCAGGTAACATTCCTTTCCTCTGTTTCTACTCTGATGGACTCCAAGATCAAGATAATGAATATGTGATCTATTGCTCACTTCCCTTTGAAAAAATACATGGATATCTCACAGTTAACTAAAATTGACATGTTCTGTAACAGCAATAAATACTCAGAAAAGCAAGTTACACAGGGACTAGTGATACTCTTGTCTCTGACTAATGTGTGAACATTGGAACAATATACTTGTAGCATCATGATTTAAGTGCCTTGAACAGATTGTCTTGGTCTAGATAGTAAGCTCTACAGGGGCTGAGTCTCTCTCTTTGCCATTGTATCCCAAGTATTTAGCCCAGTGCCAGACACCCAAGAGGTGAACAATAAATAATTTTAATGGATAAATTAATGAATGAGAAAACAGCAAAATGTATCTTTACTCTTCAGTGGAAAAAAATATAGTTGTTGCTTAGTCAAAAGTGAAAAATGCTACTGAACCCCATCTGATGAAATTAAAACTAAAACAAAAAACGCATAGGTTCATGCTTCCTCAAGGCTCAAGCTAAGAATTATCATGATGCAGAGAGAAAAACAAACACACACACATTTATAAAATAAGGAAATAGCAACAATTACTATATATATATTAGCACAAAGCAGTTTAAATGGAATATGCACTGAGTGGCCAGATTATTATGATCTCTGAACGCATAATAATCTGGCCACTCAGTGTATATCCTATATAATAAAAGGCTAATATGTAAATTGTCTCCTTGACCAGGAGTTCAACCAGCAGGCAGGCCGGCCAACCGCCCATGACCCCTCCCCCTGGCCAGGCTGGCCGGACCCCACCCATGCACAAATTCATGCATTCATGCACCAGGCCTCTGATATATACATATGTGCGCTTGCGCGCGCGCGCGCACACACACACACACACACACACACACACATGTATATACTGAGTGGCCAGAGTATTATGCTGTCAGAGATCATAATAATCTGGCCACTCAGTGTATAAGCATGGTATATATGCTGTACCAAAAATAAAAAAAGAGGATAGAACATTTGAAATCTAACTTAGAAATTTTCTAGATGAAATGCAAAATTAAGTGGAGTTAATTTGTGAAAAGTCCTTGAAGAAAATACATTTTGAAACAGATTTTGAAGAAGCTGAAAGTTCTCCTTTGGTAAGAAGTGCAAAATTGATAGATTAGAAAGCCACTGTAGGAACTTGAAGAACCTAATGGAATTAAGAAACAAAATTATGTGGACAAATTTTTTTCAATGAGCCCATGCAACATAGAAACATTCAAACAGGAAAACTTGATATAGTACATGTACAAATGTTTGAAGAATGTATTAAACATAATACACTGGTTCATTTCTGTAAATAATATCCTTGGGTCCTAGCCGGAGGGATGCTGGTTCAGATAATGGCTTTCTGAAGTCAAATTGTTGTACTTGCCTGCACAAGCCTAGTTAATAATCCTTCAAAATCTAACCACCTGTGAGTGAGATGTTGAGGAAGCAGTAATAAATAAACTATTTTACTGCACCTCAGGGAAATACACTCATAATTTTACCCTACCCGAATCATGGAAAGGTTAATTGTGATAGCTTTGACAGGTTTTCCATAAAATCACAGGCTCTGCCTGTATATATTAGGTGAAGCAGAGAATCAAGTTGATCAATAATGTTGAGTAAAGAATAAAACAACAAAACAAAACTTTTCCCTCAATTACCTGAATCATTAAGGTAAGAGTGAGTTTTATAGAGTACATTTTCTTTTTGTGCATGAAGCAAAATAAGCAACATCTGTTGACTAAATAAATAACATGTTTTGCACCAATTTCTTTGAATAAGTGTTATGATAGTAAAGCCAATTCTAATTTACAGATATTTCTGACCTTTAATGTAGCACAAAGTGCCACTTCTGTAGGCGTGGGATCAGTTCTCAGAGAAAAGGAGTTGATTAAAGGCCATGCAAACCATCTCAAAAGGTGTTTGTTACAATGTGCCAGGTATGGGCTATTTTATGCTTTTTCAAACAAGACTACAAGTGGAATTCTCAACAATGTTTTCTGATATAATATGGTTCTCCTAACTGAAAAGGAGAGGCACCACCGAACTAGACAATTGCTTGAATCTGTACTGACAGTCATGACTTTCTAGGATCGTAGGATTAAAGAACAGCTCAGTGGATTTGACATCTTTGGCTGTCTTTGTGACTGATGCTCACTCATCATGGTGGCTGAACCATGATGATACTGTTCCCATCAGTCATTAAGGAAGACTGTCACTTCACACGTATAGCCACAATTGGAGGACATATCTGAATAGTGGTAGTAATGAAACGGCAGCATGGCCAATCCTTAAATTTAGTCATATATCATGTATTACAAGATCTAGAGTATATGGCCAGGGTGATGGATATTAATGATGGAGATGGCTCGATTTAAATCGTTTATTGTTCATAGGTGTAAATTAAGTATTATTTTCTTTTTCCTCAAAATTACCCTAGTTAGAACTGGGAAGATTAACTGTCAGAAATTACTTCAATGAGAAAGAATATTATTTAGTGTATCCCATAACAGATTTAATTTATACCAGAATTGAAGGGGGGAAATATAAAAATTATGAAATACAAAGAAAATAAAAATATGGATGAAATACACTGATCACCAAATCACCAGTTCAGATGAATCATTTTGTTTAGTATAATGAGCACAGTTAATAATGGATTATCCCTAATAATGCTTGAAATGTGGCATTGCAAGAGATAGTTCTTTTCATTTATTTAATTTTTGCACAGTCAGATAATTTTGAGAAAAACAGTACTGCAGAAAATACTAAAATTGCTATATACAGCATTCCAGTTAAAAATAACTACAAATAGAAACCTATGCTTGGTAGAACAAAAAATAAACTTAAAAGTAATTGTTTCCGTGGAATCAAAGATCTCTGACAGGGACAAATGGAAAAACACCCAAGTTGACAATAAATATAGAGAAGCTTTGCCATAGAATTAAAACTATGTTTTAAAAAAACCCACTAGATTATCATAAATGATTTTCAAAATGATGTTAATTGTAAGATTTATAAAAATTGTACACTCAAGTTAGATTAGTGAATTATTACATAATAGCAGTCACTGTCTGCTTACATGTGTATCCCAGCATCTAACAATTGCACGCTCAAGGGGACATATGCCTTTAGGGATATTTACCAGTCCTAAGCTTCTTCTTTGAAAATTAGTCCCATATCTACAGTGGGTACTACGTTTGGTATTTGAACTGGGTGATCCTTCCTTATCATCATAGCAGATTGAAGTGGGGACAGAGGGAAGAGAATTAACTGTCCCAAGATGGGTAGATCTAATCCTCTCTGTAGAAAATTTGGAAATGGAGCACAGCCAACTAGGTGCTGGAATAGGAAAGGAATGCAAAGCCAGTGCAGGATCATGTTTGAGCGTGTGCATGTGCTGAAGCAGAGAAAGTCACTTGGGGAGGGAGGGAGCGGGGAGAGAAAGAGGAGGGGGGGGGGCGGAGAATGGATAAGAGGCAACAGCAAGAAAGGGAGGAGTGAAAATAAGAGAAAAGCAGATGTTCAGTGAGAGACAGCCCCCATGAAATGCCCTTGTTCTATGAGGTTTGGTTCCACATGAGGTTGGTCTGGAGTTCCAAACCTTGGTATCTGTGAGTTTTCCCTATAGCTTTTAAAATGAACATCTATTGTGCTAAAGCATTAGGCTGAGTGAAATATAGAGCACAGAGAAAAGATAAGAGTTCTGCAGAAATTAGCAGGGGGAGTTCATTATTAGAGTCACAACCTCTCTCTTCTTTCAGGCTTCTCTATTTTGTGATTTATTAAAACACAATACCTGCACTTATAGGCACTATATCTGTTGAGATGTAATAATAAAGTGTGCTTAATAATTTCTTTAAGTCATGTGGTTTCTTAGCAGCCTGCAATATGATTTCCAAACACATAATCTTCCTACTAGAATTTGCTTAGTCAAAACTTTAAGATTTGGGGATGTTCAGCCAAATTTAGGCTACAAATTTCTTACTTTAGGAAACATGTTTTTGCCTAAGTAAGCATGATTTGACACAATTTGTACTTCCTGTAGAAATAAGGAAGTTAGAACAAACTATAATGAGATACCATCTTCTGTCTACAAAACTAAATAAAAAAATCTCAGAGTTGATGAGGGATTAGGAAAGTGGGCCATCTCATACTTGGCTTTTTTTTCTAATAAATATTTATTGTTCATATTATTACAGTTGTTCCTCTTTTTTCCCCCCACTAGCTCCCCTCCACCCAGCTCCCACCCACCCTCTGTCTTTACCCCCCACCCCCTACCGTCCTTATCCATAGGTGTACGATTTTTGTCCAGTCTCTTCCCCACCCCCCACATCCCTTTCCCCCGAGAATTGTCAGTCCACCACCCCCTTTCTATGCCCCTGATTCTATTATATTCACCAGTTCATTCTGTTCATCAGACTTTTTATTCACTTGATTTTTAGATTCACTTGTTGATAGATATGTATTTGTTGTCACTTCGTTGTTCATAATTTTTATCTTTACCTTTTTCTTCTTCTTCCTCTTCTTAAAGAATACCCTTCAGCATTTCATATAATACTGGTTTGGCGGTGATGAATTCCTTTAGCTTTTTCTTATCTGTGAAGCTCTTTATCTGACCTTCAATTCTAAATGATAGCTTTGCTGGGTAGAATAATCTTGGTTGTAGTTTCTTGCTATTCACCACTTTGAATATTTCTTGCCACTCCCTTCTGGCCTGCATAGTTTCTATTGAGAAATCAGCTGGAAGTCATATGGGTACATCCTTGTATGTAACTAACTGTTTTTGTCTTGTTGCTTTTAATATTCTCTCTTTGTCTTTTGCTCTTGGCATTTTAATTATGATGTGTCTTGGTGTGGTCCTCTTTGGATTCTTTTTGTTTGGGGTTTTCTGTGCTTCCTGGACTTGTAAGTCTATTTCTTTCACCAGGTAGGAGAAGTTTTCTGTCATTATTTCTTCAAATAGGTTTTCAATATCTTGCTCTCTCTCTTCTTTTGGCACCCCCATAATTCTGATGTTGGTACGCTTGAAGTTGTCCCAGAGGCTCCTTACACTATCTTCATATTTTTGGATTCTTTTTGCTTTTTGCGTTTCTGGTTGGGTGTTTTTTGCTTCTTCGTATTTCAAATCTTTGACTTGATTCTTGTGATTCTCTAGTCTGCTGTTGGATCTGTATATTCATCTTTATTTCAGTCAGTGTATGCTTAATTTCTAGTTGGTCCTTTTTCATATCCTCGAGGGTCTCACTAAATTTATCGGCAGTTTCTAGAAGATTCTTGAGTAACCTGATAACCAAGGTTTTGAACTCTATATCCAGTTGTTTGCTGTCCTCCATTTCTTTCATTTGTGATCTGTTTCTTTGTTTCTGCATTTTGACTGCTTCCCTGTGTTGATAGCGTGGCTTAGTGTGCTAGGTGTCCTATAGGGCCCAGTGGCTCAGCCTCCCAAATTACCTGAGGTGGACACTCTTAGTGCACCCCTTTGTGGGCTGTGTGCACAGTCTTGTTGTAGTTAAGCCTTGATTGTTGTTGGTATCACTGGGAGGAATTGACCTCCATGCCAATTGGCTATAAGGATCAGTTATGTCTATGATGGGAGAACTTTTGTGCTAGAGACATCCTTATGGGGCAAGCCTTGCTTCAGTGGAGCTTTGGTGTTCACTGACTCTGCCCCCTGAGTGTATCTCTTTTAGATCTGAAGAGTTGTAGTCTGGATGGTCTCTCTCTGACCACTGGGTACACTGGCTCTTGGATCTCCAAGGAGATAGGCCACCCAGCAGGAGCTACAGAGAGATTTGCAGATTCCTTCTCTTTGTTTGGGGTTGGGAGGTGCCCAAATGAGGCCCAGCTGTGAAGCAATGCAAGCTACTGTAGAGCCTTGGGTCTTCTTTTGGAGGCTCTGGGGCTCTTTGACCCAGCAGTACCTGAGGTTTCAGATTGTAAAGGGCCAGGCCATTCATATGCAAAAGCCTTTGCACACAGCTTGGGTGGAGTAGTAAATTGGGTGGGGCAGGGTCTCAGGGAATCACCAGGGTGGAGCAAACAGCAATGGCTGACTATCAGCACTGCCTGGAAGATGTCCCGTGTCGCTGTGTCCCACGGCACTGTGCAGGAACAAAGATTGCTGCAAGCGCCCCTGAGAGAAAGCTGCCCTCGAGTTCTGCCCAATGCCAGACAGGCCAGTTTCACCCGGTATGAGTCTGGGTCCTCAGAGTCTCACCCAGAACTGGAGTTCAGAGCAGTCAGGAGCTTTTGTATCCCTCCCTATTGAAAAAGACAACTGCATACTCAGTTGCCAGCCTTGTCTGCGCACGCTCCTCCATACCTCTGCATTTCACTTCTGATCTCCGCACCTCCTCCGAGTCTCAGTGTGCTTTTCTCTTTCCTTTTAGTTGTATAATTTCCACTCAGCCAGCCTTCCTGTGGTTCTGGATGATATCCGTTTTGTCTTTTAGTTATAGTTTTGAAGTGGTTGTGAGAGGCAGCAAGTTCAGCAAGTTTACCTATGCCACCATCTTGGTTTCTCCTCATACTTGGCTTTTTGAATTACAATTGGAAATATACCAATACTCATTCATTTAACAAATACTTATTGAATGTATTAAGTGTATTCTAGATGTCAGACACTGTTCTGCCCACTGAAACTCATTAGTGAACAGAACAGTAAACAATATCTGCTTGCCTGGAACTTAAGTGTTTCAAAGTACTTAAAAATGTACATATTCTTTTAAGCTAAGTGTTGTACTTTATATAGACAAAATGAAATACTACACAGCCACCAAAGACAATGTTATTTAAAAATAAGGTTAAAAAGAAGTAACTACAGTTGGTTCTCATTTCATGAAAAATGCGTAAGTACCCACGCACATCTATTTTTTAAAGTCAAAAGAAATATATATTAAAACATTACAGGTAGTTACCACTGTGTGATGGGATAATAGATAATTTTTTTCTCTTATTATCCCTCCATATTTCTCAATATTCTGTAATAAACCTGAATAATTTGGTATATTTAGCCTCAAGTGTAAGATTCATGATATTTAACACTTTCACATTTAAATTTGAGAATTATAAGCACAATGTGGGCAGGAACTCATCTGTCTTAGAAACTTAGTTGAATCAATGAATGTGTCAGTGTAAAAAAGAAAATTCCCATACTTCAGGCGGAGAAGTACATTTTGGTGCAATTGTCACTGGACATATTTGACATTAATGGTGCCTAGAAGATAATTACCCTTTGTTACTTCAATTAGTTATTTTTATCAAAAATCCCACATGAATTTTAACTTACATTTGGATCCATATATGTTATTGACAATGTCCTTTGAAAAAATGAGCACAGTGTGCATGAAAGGTAATTCTGTTTATAGTATTGGATCTTTAACAATATCTTGCGCTACATTCTTATTTAAGTCTGAACAGCTGTGTCCAAAGTTCTTACTGTACGAATGTTAATTAAGGGAAAAAAACAATAGAGGATAGAAAAATTGCTGGTGATATGATACAAGCCATACAATGTGAAATTAAACTCTCAGTCCGAAAGGTAGTAATAAAAAAGTTCAAGTTTTAGGGTACAGTATTGTGAACATTTGTTGTTTTTACCCTTTGGCCTCTCTATTTCCCATTTCTGGTAAAATGGGACCTGCTTCTTTAAAACAAAACAAAACAAAACAACCCCACCTTTCCTTTGAGGAACCATTTCTCAGCCCATCTAATCTAAATAGGTTTGACCCACACACCAAACTCTATAGAGTTTTGCTGTACAACACAGTAGTGGCTATTTGATTTAAGCCCCAATTATTATTTTTTTATTGAATGTATTTAATGTGTTAATTTTTAATATATTTATTTATAACTTTTTTTTTATTGATTTCAGAGAGGAAGGGAGAGGGGGAGAGAGATAGGAAAATCAATGACAAGAGAAAATCATGGATCAGCTGCCTCTTGCACGCCCCACACTGGGGACAGAGCCCACAAACTCAGGCAAGTGGCCTGATGCAGAATCGAACTGTGACCCTCCTGGTTAATAGGTCAACACTCAACCACTGAGCCTGCCGGCTGGACTAAGCCCAGGTTATTTAAAACAAAATTTAAAATTTGGTTCCTCAGTTGCTTCAGGCACATTTCAAGTGATCAATAGCCGCACACTTGACTTGTGTTACCATACTGGCCAGTGCAGATTTCAGAACATTTCCATCATCACAAGAAGCTCTCTGGAATCGTGCTGTGGTGTTTAGGTGACTTCCTAAACCCAGAGACCCCCCATGGTGCTAGTCCAGGGAAGGACCCACTCAGGTTGGTAAGAGCAAGGCCCAGGACTTTGTACGGGTTGAGGTGAAAGAAGCTCCCATGACTCCCCTGGAATAAAAGACAGGATATGAGACGAGAGCTACTGCAATTTCTACAAGGGACAGCCTGTTGTGTATGGAAGAGAAAATGCCTAGATGTGGAAGAAAGCCTGATCATGGTGATGTTTTTCCAGTCCATGAGCCAAGCATGCCCAAAGACTACTGTAGATTTTTAAATTACAAAAGCCAATGATTTTCCTTTTTGCTTAATTTGCGTCTGCTCTGTTGTTTATATAACTTAAGGAGTATTGAGGTAGATGTATAAGAGAAGGTGAATTAACTGAAAAGCAGGTAGTTGTCTCTTGGATGCTACCATAAAGACTCAAAAATGACATCAAGGATATACAAAAAGAGTTTGAGTCAAACTTTGTAATTCAAAGAAAAGAGTGATATGTAATTATGTAGACCTGTAGATAAATGTATGCTGTTGTCATTTAGCAAAAAAATATTGTGTGTGTAAATTTGATGTGGTTTATTTTCTGAAAAGCTGTTACCAAATGAGTGGGAGTGTATTGCTAAATTTGTAGTCTCTTAGAATCAGTATATCTTTGATATATATTTATTTTAATATATAAAACTTAGAGAAGACAATAAATTTTTTCCCATGTTCATCAGCTCATACATTCTCCAGATTTGGTTTGTAGTTGCATAGGTTTTATATGATCTTTTGTTATACTGCTTGAAGTGGTTTGTGGTTAATTTTGGTATAGCCTACTTCCAACTAATAACCATATAATCTTTTCGTATTAAATAGTACTCCTTATGATGATATAGAAACTTATATAATGTATTACTAAAATTTTGGCATATTATACTTAATTTTGTATTTCTTTTCTCTTGTTTTTCACGCTCAATTTTTTAGCTACTATCAACTGCTTTGTAGGTCAGAAAAATTAGTTTAAAAGAACTGGAATGAATAGGTGAAGAAAATGTAAAGACCCAGCCTGTTAACATTAAGTACAAAAACAAAATACCTAAGCCCAGACAGTGTGGCTCAGTTGAGCATAGGCGATCACAGTTTGATTCCCCATCAGGGCACATGCTTGGGTTGTGGGCTCAATCTCAGGAGGGGTCATGCTGCCAATCAATGATTCTCTCTTATTGTTGATGTTTCTATCTCTCTCTCCCTCTTCCTTGCTCTCTAAAATCAATAAAAATATATAAAAGAAAAAAAAGCCATTTTACTTCACTCTCAGTTATCTGTGAGCAGGAAAAAAAAATCAATTGTCAGCATTTTAGATTTGTCTAAAAAAAAAAAAATTAAATTCCAGTGCAGGCCTTTTCAAGTATTTGTTTGAAAACATCTGTAACACAGCTAGGAGAATTGAGTTGAGTTCTCTACTTTCACTCTGATAGCCCTCACAGCAACTTGTTTGCATATGCTTCCATTTCATTTTCATAATAAAACATAGTTAACAAGAATGAAACATAGCCAACAAAATAGATGTGTTTCTAAAAGTGGCAGGGGATGGGGTGGGGTAACTGGATAGTTTTCTAACACAGTTCACGAAATCATGTTCTTTCTTATATCACATCCCTCAAATAGACTAGCTAGGAAGATAGCCTGGTTAGAAGAAGATAACCCATTTTCAGAAAGGCTCCCCCAGGTATCATTAGTGGGAAATGTTCAAAAAACACTCTGAGTCAACATGCTGACAGTGATCAGGAAAAAAACTCCACCAGCATTTGGGCTGTAAACCAGGAACCATCACATCCCAGACTCAGGGAATGATATATGATGCACCTGGAAAAGTGCATTCGCCTAGAATAAACTTAATTCCAGAAATATGTGGAAGATTGGGGAGAGTGAAGATGAAAAAAAAAATAATGAAGTGACTAGGGAGGTGAGGTTAGGACAGGGCTTGGGAGGAAAGATTAAAGCAACTGACTAAGTAACTTTTAAGATTTGACAAGATAAGAGCCAACAAATATTTAAAAATAGCAATCCTGTAGAGACAGAGTAAAAGACCACAGGAAAAGAAGCAAAACTGATCAAGCTAAAATTCTGGCTACGTATATGGGAAAATGAAAATAAGAAAAGAGTAACTTTTGGGATATTCTTTTAAGGAGTCCATAGGAAGCTTTAACTCATTGCAAATTTACTACTAAAGGCAAAGACAGCACTGGGTGTTGGAAGAAGATGGTAGGAATGGGTGGTGAACTCTGTGCTGGAGATGTGATTCTACTAGTATTTCTAGAAATCTATTATGATATAAAAATTCAAATTGATGTTGCACAAGGGCATATTCCTAGCCATGCAGCGAGGTTTAAATCAAACTTTTAAATAACCCATTATACACAGTTTGCCCTGGGGTCTCTGACTATCACAGGGGAGAAAACAATTTTTAATCGGCAGTTTTCCAAAAACAATTCAATTAAAAATAAAAAAAATCTGAAATCCTGTCCACAAGGGTTAATAACTACAGAGGTAGGTGCCCAACAGATATTCAATCACAAAAATTTAAATGCTCTTTTCATTATACCTCTTATGTCTTTTTTCACAGCTAAACCAAGATAATTGTTTTGGGCTAATTTCTGAGACTATTTAACAACACCTCCTGCTAGACTTCATGTGTAAACTCAGCAAGAGGAAGCATCCAGAATAATAGAAAAATACTTGTGCTCATTTTACAGTTCAAATTCATACTTTTCTTTACAAACAAAGATCCCGTTGTTTGTATTTGGCAACTATTATACCAACCGCATTGGGGAAGATTGGATTAGGAGGCAAAGCTGACTATGCAGTAAAGTCCCCACTCTCTAGCAGGATTTTTATGTAAATTCCATTACAGTCCCTGCTTTTGCAGATAATAAAATGGATACAGAACACGTCAAGGTTTCTAAGTCAGCAAAATAATGAACAGGATAGCTTGTAAATACCTTTAATACATTTTTGACATTTGGTCACTCATAAAAATGGGCTTTGTATTTCTTCCTTGTTTTCTTTTTTGATGGTGCATTCTAACAGCTCATAGTTTTACAAGTTATTGCTAAGGTGTGAACATGAACTACAAAGAGTTCATCACACTTCAAATAATTTCAGTAAATGGCAAGTTTTGCCTTATGTCCTCTTAAAAAATATGAAGTTTTTCCTCCCAAAATGTCATTTCTTCAGATTGAAAAAAGAAGCACACATACCTTGTAGACTAAGAGTAGTGCCAGAGGGATGTGCTTTTATAATTAACTAGCCACAAAATTAAAAATTATGTAGATTGATCTATAATTTTTTTTTTAATAATTTGTGATGACATGTATGGGGAAAAGTGTGTTTTCAAAAGGCTAGCCTCTAGAGACAATATGTTTTCAGATTTCCAAATGGATCTCTCTTAGCAATAGTCAATGACTATAACAGAAATAGTCAAGAAAAATATTCTGTAGTACAATGTATAAAATGCATGCTTTACCTTCTTCCTGCTATTGTCATTTTAGTTCCATATACTATCTGTGCTTGAAGGTAGAATTCCCATTACAGTGTCAGTGGAGAATCCAGGCATGAGGTAAAAGAAACCCAAGACTTTGTCAAAAATGACACAAGTCTCCAAGTGAAGGAATGTGAACAAAGCATGCATTTCAAATATAAAATATTCTGGTGGTCCATTATCTTATTTGTATAGTTGAACTTTCCAGGAAAGTAATCTCATCTTTATTCTGGATGACTAATGCACATGCAATATTCCCTTTGGTATATTTAGTAATTTTTGTCAAAATAGACAGCCTATTGACATTTCTTCTCATTGTCAAAACAGATAAGATTAGTCCTATAAGCTCAGTCTCACAAATTCTGATGGTCAAATGTCAAACATGATGTATGACCTTTGACTTATAGTTGTCCTTTTGGGAGCCATGCGTGGGGTGTCTCTCTCTCAAGGAGAGAAGCCCAGTCTTGGGTCCCTGTGGACCTATGTCAAGTCATATATGACTGGTTCATGATTTATATTTTAGAATACTTCACTTTCATGGGACCCTCAAATGCACTCAAGTGTTCTAGAAACAAGCATTCCAGGACATTGATTTGGGAAGTTCTGATAACTTAGAGAAATAACTAGATGAAAAAATGGAGACAATGAGGCCAACCAATGCTAAATAGAGGTAAAAGGCTCATACACATTAATAATAATATTGAGTTCTTACTTAGGCTTGTACTGATTGCTTTTTAAAAAAATATAGTTTTATTGATTTCAGAGAGGAAGGGAAAGGGAGAGAGATAGAAATATCAATGATGAGAGAGAATCATTGATCGGCTGCCACTGGGGATCGAGCCTGCAACTCGGGCATATGCCCTTGGCTGGAATCAAACCCTTCAGTCCACAGGCTGACACTCTGTCCACTGACCCAAACCAGCCAGGGCTGTACTGACTGCTTTATATGTATTATCCCATATAAGCTTCACACAATCTTATGAAGTAGGTCTATTATTTCACAGATGAGAAGACTGAGAACCAAAACAATATCTTTTGAAGATCAAATGCTATGTAGTAGAGTTGGATTTGAAACTATGTTCGCATTCTTAACTTTTAAATATGTTCTTCCCTTCAATCTTTCCCATCACAACCACTACTCCCACCAACAATAAAAGTAACTTACCTTCCATATCTATATTAATAAAAGGGTAATATGCTAATTAGACCGGATAGACCAGACATCTTCTGGTCGTCCAGTCCTCCTTCCGGACAAAGCCACTGTGGTGGGGACTGAGGCAGAGGTGGTTAGGGGTGATCAGGCTGGCAGGGGAGCAGTTAGGGGTGATCAGGCAGGCAGGCAGATGAGTGGTTAGGAGCCAGCAACAGTGGCTAGGAGCCTAAACCGGCAGTCGGACATCCCCCAAGAAATCCCAGATTGCAGATGGTGCAGTCCAGGCTGAGGGACCCCCATGCACGAATTTCATGCACCGGGCCTCTAGTATTGATATAAATTGATATGAGATACACATTAATTTTTAATAGACATATAACATTATATTAGTTTTAGGTGCCAACATAATGATTTGATATTTTTATATTTTGTGAAATGATCATCTTAATAAGTCTAGTTAACATCTGTTACCATATATAGTCATAAAAATTTTATTCTTGCGATGAGAAGTTTTAAGACCTGCTCTCTTAGCAACTTTCAAATGTTCAATACAGTATTACTAACTATGTCACCATGCTGCACATTCCATCCCCATGACACTTACTTTAAACTGGAAGTTTGTGCCTTTTGACCACTTTCACCTATTTTACCTATGCCCTCCCAGTCCCCTATATTGTTTTTTGTAGCATTTTTTATGTTGCTTTTGATGGTTTTTAACCTGGTTTAATATAGGTCTAAGATTTGGATTTTGTAGTTATTGATGGTAGTGTGCAGATTTTTATTTGATCCAGACAAATCATATTTGGTTATCCTGGTTTAATATTCCTGTAAGAAATTTTTTTTCAAAAGTGCTGAACATCAGGGGAAGAGAAGATAGACATTCTTTGCTTTTTTGTGCCTCAATTTTTATTCCTCACATAGAGATTCCTATATGATTCTGGCAGTAATAAAATATCGTTCCTGGGAATATAATTATATTTTAATGACCATAATAGCCAATGAATGAGCTCATACTCATGTCTCATGCTAGCTATTTTGAGTATAGGATCTCATTCAGCACTTACAACACTATGGAGTATGGATTATTGTAACCATTTTATAAATAGCAAAATAGAGATCAAATAATCTAAGAAACTCATTTAAGGTTATGCAAAGTGTATAGCAGAACTCATCCAACACAGACCTTTCTGCTCCAGGCACTGTGCTCTTTCCTTCCCCACCCTGCCTGCCATGTCCAGAAATGTGGGCTCTTTCAAGCTATTTTCTTTAAGGCTAGAAATAACTTTTTAAAATCTGACTATTAGAGAGGAAGAGTGAAAGTCAGGCCCTAGCCTGGTAGCTCAGTTGATTAGAGCGTTGTGTCCTGATATGCCAAGGTTGGCACATACAATAATCAACCAATGAATGCATAAATAAGTGGAACAACAAATCAATGTCTCTCTCTCTCTCTCTCCCCACCCCCTCTCTCTCCCTCTCCCTCTCTATCTTTTTCCCTCCCCTTTCCTACTTTTAAAATAAATAAATTTTTAAATTGAATTGATTTTTTTTATATTTTATTGTTTAAAGTATTACAAATAGTAGTACATATGTCTCCTTTTTTTCCCCATTGACCTCCCCCCAGCCTTCCCTATCCTCGGCACATGCCCTCACCCCCTCCAGTGTCTTGTGTCCATTAGTTATGCTTATATGCATGCATACAAGTCCTTCAGTTGATCTCTTACCCTCCCAACCCTCCCCTGCCTTCCTGCTGTAGTTTGACAGTCTTTTTTGATGCTTCCTTGCTTCTGTATCTATTTTGTTCATCAGTTTATAATGTTCTTTATATTCCACAAATGAGTGAGATTATGTGGTATTTATCTTTCTCTGACTGGCTTATTTCACTTAACATAATGCTCTCCATTTCCATCCATGCTGTTGCAAATGGTAAGAATTTCTTCTTTTTTACAGCAGCGTAGTTTTCCATTGTGTAGATACCACAGTTTTCTAATCTACTCATCGGCTGATGGGCATTTAAGCTGTTTCCAAATCTTGGCTATTGTAAATTGTGCTGCTATGAACATAGGGGTGCATATATCCTTTCTGACTGGTGTTTCTGTTTTCTTGGTATTTATTCCTAGAAGTGGTATTACTGTGTCAAATGGCAGTTCCATTTTTGTGTGTGTTTTTTTGAGGAAACTCCATACTGTTCTCCACAGTGGTTGCACCAGTCTGCATTCCCACCAGCAGTGCAGGAGGGTTCTAAATAAAATTTTTAAAGAGTGAAGGTCATTCGTATTAAATACAATAGCATAAATGCCTTTCTTATCACTTGCATCTTTCTTCTATCTGCTCTTGTCCCCTTTTCATATGAAATGATATTACACATTTCAATACCTTGAGCAATTCTGATGGGGATTTTTGGATGTCCTGGCAGTGGTCGCCATAGCAAAGAGAAGAAACAAAATGTCCCTAACATTAGCATTGCCACGCTTAATGGTGTCCCTGGGAACAGGATGCCTTGTCTTCCTTGATCTGTTTGGCTTCAGAACCTCAGCTATTGATTGTACCACCAGGTTCTGCTAATGTTGACAGTGGACCTAAGAACTCTGCTTCCTTTGACTTCTGTTCCTCATTATGTTCTGGGCTCACAAAGAGACAATGAAAAGGAACGCAGAGGGATGAGAGATAATTCCCTCGGCACTTGGCAAGTTGCCATGTATGCAGATCTATATTTGTCTCCATCACCTCCTTCTGAAGGTAAGCTTGTGGGAGTACCATGCATGGCATGTCAACTTTAAGTACAAACATTTACAAGATGCACACACATACCAAGCAAAACCTCACCGTGGTAGAATAAACTATCTGAATTGTTGCTCTTTCTTTTGTTTAGACCTAATGTCTGGATACCATGTTTATTCAAAGCTGGTACATATTGTATCACTCAAGAATGTATGTATGTCTCTTTAGAATTAAAAAAATAAAAAAGAAAAACCCATCTGTTTGTGAACAAATTTGTACTTTGGAGTGGCCCGCTTGCTTGGAAGTTTATAGTACTTATTTTATAAAAATAAAAAAAAAGATTTTACTAAGTTAGCTTCCTCTAGAAAATAAATCTGGATATGATCAGGAGCAGTCAAACTAAGAAGCAGTAAAATCCAAAAATAATATCACAAACAGCTTAAGTCACTTAACTTTATAAATCTACTGAGAAGGAAAGAAAATGAGAGAGAAGATTAACAAAAGACTGAAAAAGGCAGGTTAAAAACTGGGAGGAGAGAACTCTTGCATCAAAGAAAAAGAAACAAAAGAAATTATAAGCTATTCTTCTTTTACTGGAAAGACATTATTAAGACTTACACCTATGATACATTGGCAACTATAAAAGGAAAAAAACATGCTCACACTTGTACTTGGATCAAGGTGGAGTAGCTACCTGCCACAGTTATATAAAAGAGTCTCAAGTTATTGTTTCAGGATTATTTCTGAAGTAGGAAAATACTGAAGCATGCAACATACTTCTCAGAATTTCTCACCCCTCAATCAGTAAGTAATAATATTTTGGAACATAGCAAGTGCTACATTCATTAACTTCTTATACTGAATTAGAGTTTTCCAAATCTCCTTTGTCCCCTTTAGAGTTTTATGCCTGACTTCTGTTTCATTAGAGTTTTATGCCTGACTTCTGTTTCATTATGTATAAAAATGCATCAGAAATGATGCATATTTTTTATTTTACTGTTATTTTTTAAATTGCTAGGTAGAAATTATTTTTCAGCTACCAAGCATACACAAAGGCATTTTCCCCCTTAAATTACAATAATTTGCTTAAGGTGAAATGATTAGTAAATATTTTAAAACCAAGAAATATCTAAATGCATTTATTTTTATGAAGTTTGATACTGCAGAGCCCCTATCTGTATCTGATAGCAAGTTAACCATTTATCCCTCATTGTCTGAGACAACGCCAATTTATGTCTCTTGCTCTGGCACAATTATTACTAGCCTCCTTTTACTCTTAAAGGTATCCAAGTTTAGACAAAAATTATATAGTTACGTCTACCTAATATAGGCAGCATGGCATCAAAAGATCTGAGGCGTTTGAGACCGGCACCCTGGGGTCTCTGCATATTTCCATCACTTACTTGCTGTGTAAACATGAACAATTACTTATGTACTCTGAGACCAATTTTGTCATCAGCAGCATATGGATAGTAATAGCTCGTAGGCTTGTTGGGATAACATGAATGCAGTGGTATTATGTCTGAATACACACACAAATGGGGATCATAAGATCGCCTTATAGATAGTTGTGCAGTTTACTTAAATGATGAATTTATGCAGTGTTCAGTGTATCATGGTAGATACAAAAAAATATATATTTTTTGTCACACTCATTCTCATAATCACCATTATCATTCACCCGTAGTGTTATCACCCAATATTAGAGTTAATATTATCTGCTAATAAGTATTAGTTGCTGTTTGCAAATATTCGAGTTAATTGCTTCTTTCCTTCTAACCTCATCTTTCTGATACTGATATCACACCCATGGAAGATGTTTAGAAATTTGCCTTGTACCCATAACAATCAGGAATTACAAGCTCATTCCTACCACTAATAGTCTGTTTTGAACACTAACTGGACAGCATTTGACCTGGTTACTGGGGGAATCACATTGGTTTGTTTGAAATAAGAATGATTGTCTCAGAGTGCGTCCAAAGTCCCCTCCATGCAGGTGTGTCTGAACTCTGACTCTGAGCAATCTGGGGTTACCACACATTGACCTCTCCTGAGAGGACATTCCTTTGAAGTCTCCATCTGAGTCTTAAAAATGCAAGTGGTTTCCATTTTATTTCATTATACTAGAGGTCCAGTGCACGAAATTTGTGCACTGAGGGAGGGGGTGGTGTCCCTCAGCCCAGCCTGCACCCTCTCCAATTTGGGACCCTTTGGGGGATGTCCGACTGCTGGTTTAGGCCCACAGGGATCGGGCCTAAACCAGCAGTCGGACATCCCTTTCATAATCCGGGACTGCTGGCTCCCAACCACTCACCTGCCTGCCAGCCTGATCACCCCCTAACCATTCCCCTGCCAGCCTGATGGATGCCTAACTGCTCCCCTGCCAGCCTGATTTATGCTTAACTGCTACCCTGTCAACTCAACTGCCCTCCCCTGCTGGCCCAGTCACCCCTAACTGCTCTCCCCTGCTAACATGATCGCCCACAACTACCCTCCCCTGCTGGCCATCTTGTGGTGGCCATCTTTGACCATATGGGGGTGGCCATCTTATAAGACAGTATGAGGGTCAATTTGCATATTACCTCTTTATTATATAGGATATCTATTTTTGTTTTGAATTTGAAAATGCTTTAAGAATCTGCCACTCAGCCTTGGCCAGTTTTGCTTAGTAATTAGAGCATCTGCCTGTGGACCTGAGGGTTTCGGGTTTCATTCCTGGTCAAGGGCAGGTACCTGGTTTGCAGGTTTGATCCCCAGTCCCAGTCAGGGCAAGTGTGGGAGGCAACCAATCAATGTATCTCTCTCACAACAATCTTTCTCTCTTGCTCTCTCCTTCCCTCGCTCCCTTCCACTCTTTCTAAAAATCAATGGAAAAAAATACCCTCTGGTGAGGATTAACAACAACAACAAAAAGAAAAAAAAAGAATCTGCCGCCCAGGTAAATTGGTGCTCCAGTGGGAGACGGGCAGTGTGGGCTCTGGGCTTGTCTTCCTCCTGATGCACTCCTGCCTGCTCCCAGGACGAGAAAGATCAGAGACTTCCCAGTTAGAAGCCTCTGGCTCAGGAGCAAGTTCCACACTTCAGGTACTTTGTGACCTTTGGCTTGTGAATGCCTCTGAACCCCAGTGTTCTGGTCTTAATAATGGGGATACCATGAATATCTATCAAATTGTTTCACAATTAATATGATAATGCCTGTAAGGTCACTATGTCACATATTAGGAATACAATCTATGCCAATAATTTTGTACACTGTGTTAGTTAAAACGGTTAGTGATATCTAGTCATGTCACACTGATGAGGACTGGTTTGAGTTTGCTTCTGTTTGGACACAGAGCCCCAAAACACATAAAATAGATCACCTCTGTATCACTACATAAAAATCTCTGTGCAATACAACACGGACTCTCATGCAACTATCCAGGTTCTCTCTTCCAGATTCCGATAGTAACTCAGCCTTGAGTGGTAATGGCTTATTGATGACCTTATTTGACCGGGCACACATGATTTTTGGAATCCAATTGCCATATTGGAACCACGTGGTTCAGATCTCTTTGGCTTTTAGAAAGAGCGTTAGTAAAATGAAAACACAAATAGCATTCTGAGGCACAGGAATCAATGAGCCAAAGACTTCATTCTTTAATTGGCTGACACTTAGGTATCCTTCAGGTTCCCATTCAGACATAACTTCTTTTGGGAAATGTTCCTAAAAGACAGTGCTTTCCTTTATCACAGTATTTACTTAAAACGCACAGAAAATTCATGTTCATTTATCTACCTGATCATGTAGCCTTTGAACCTCTAGAGTAGTAGTTCTCAAAACAAAATAAGCAGAACCTCAGGTCCCTGAGACCCTTTGGGGGGATTTCCAAAGTCACACCTATTTTCAAAATAATACTAAGACATTATTTGTCTTTTTCAGTTTGTTGACATCTGCACTGATGATGGAACGCATTCGTAAAGGACTGCTATACCACCTTGAGTGAAGGCACTGGCATCAACCCATATTGTAGTATTGCAGTCATTATATTCTTAATCACCTCACACATACAGTGAAACAGAAACAAAAACAATACAAAACAAAGAACGAACAGAAAATAACACCCCAATTTCAACGAAGGATGTCCTTTAAAAAACAAGAGAACATTAGTATTCATTTTCTAAAATCCAAATCCCTGAATACATGCCTTTAATATTCTGTGTGACAAAATGGGATGTAATTAAAAAGCACTTCCCCTGTATTCTAAAGTAGGATTGTCTTGAAGAAAAGCACTTGTGAGATAAATGCTTGAGTTGCAAGCTGAAATGGCTGCTCTTTTCACAGAATACCATTTTTACTTTAAAAGCCACTGACAAAAAAACTGTGGTGACTCACACTTGGGTATTTCACAGATATTTTTCAAAAGAGGAATAAAAGCAAGCAAGTCACTTCAAGAAAAACAACCAGTGGTATTTATCGCCAATGCTAAAATTCAAACATCCAAACAAAATCACCATCCAGAGAATAATTTATATTTGCAACTGTGAACCTGACAACTTCCCAATATGTAAAAACTTTTCTGATAAGCTTGGTGATGATATTAACAATGGCAATTGTTTTAAAATGTGCATAATTCAGTGAAGCAATGTTTTCCAAATGACCAAAGCATCATGTTACAAAATATAATGCATGGGAGAAAGATCTATTCAAAATTAGAGATTAAGTCAATGTGTTTTAATGCAACAGTTTAAAAAAATTTCTTTGGTATGGTTTGAGATATCTCTTTGCAACTAACCTTTAATAAACTATTATTTGTTGAAGTTTGATTTATTGTTAAAGAAGAATACCATAGCCCAGTTGACATGGTTTACTGGTTGAGTGTCAACCTATAAACCAGGAGGTCATGGTTTGATTCCTAGTCAGGGCATATGCCTGGGTTGCAGACTTGATCCCCAGTGTGGGGCATGCAGGAGACAGCCAATCAATGATTCTCTCTCACCAATGATGTTTCTATCCCTCTCTCCCTTTCCCTTCCTCTCTGAAATCAATAAAAATATATTTTAAAAAAAGAAAAATATCACATTTATCTAAAAAATGCTATTAAAGTACTTTTTCTTTTTTCAAATATCTGTGCAAGGCTGATTTTCTTTATTACTTCAAACAAAATATATTGCAGTAGATTGATATAGGAGTAGATACGAAAATTCAGCTACCCTCTATTAATCCAGACCACAGATACTTGCACAAAATGTCACTTTTCAGACTACTTTGTTTTCAACTATAGTTATTTTTTCATAAAAATGTATTTTTAAGCTAATATACAATGGGTTTTTATTGCTATTTTAATTGAATTAATTAATAAACATTTTTTAGTTTTAATTTTAATGTGATAAACATTGAGAGCTATTACCCATATAAATGAAAGCTTTTGGGATCCTCGATCATTTTTAAGGGTGGAAATGGGTCCTGAGACCAGGAAGTTTAAGAACCATTGTATGCAGGGCAACCCATTCATCCTTCTATCCACAGTGCCTGGTATTCACTAGATGCTTCATAAATGTTTGTTTAATAGATGGGTGGGTCATGAGTAACTGAATATTGTACATAATGTAAGTTACCTTGACATACAGTATGTGAGGAATCCATTAAAATGCAATTTAATTTTTTCCATAGCATTATTTCTTGCCTCATAATGCCTACTTCCAAGACTGAGATAAGGAAAGGGAGAACTCTTTAGTCACAATTAATCACGTAATTAAATAACTCCAGGAGCATCTATTGGGAAAACACAATTTGCCAGGCACTGGGTGAGGTCTTGATGTTGACAGGGGGACAGGGAAATAGGTTCTTTCTCTTATCATTCATTATGACAGCCAAATCCAATAATTTACTTGTTTAATTATCAGTTTATACATTTCTCAACAATTTGGAATAGGATAGTTTTAACCTTTTGAAACTTTTTATAAGTTTTGGTTGACTTTTAAAAAAATTTATTATTGTGTTTTAAGGCATATTTAGTATCCACCTCTGTTCCAGTTTCCTGTAACAAAAGTGTGGAGGGCAATTTTGATAGGCAGAAAACAGGGAGGGACAGAGTAAGTGGAGACAGAGAGAGTCTCAGATTCATTTATAGCTTCAAGTCCCATAGAAACAAGAATCAAGTCTGAACTTTTTAACTATTTCTAAATCCCAAGATTTTTTTTCATTTTGTATTACTATTTTGCTTCCTTGGAGACAAAGTCTACTCTGTTCTCACCATAGGAAAAAATAAAATGAGGTGAATATGTGAGGTGATGGATGTGTTAATTAACTCGATGGGCAGAATCCTTTCACATGTATAGGAATATCAGATCACCATGTTAAATACCTTACAGTTTTATTTGTCAACTAGAGGCCCAGTGCATGGATTCTTGTACCAGTGGGGTCCCTCAGCGTGGCCTGTGCCCTATCACAATCCAGGACCCCTTGGGGGATGTTGGAGGCCCAGTGCATGGATTTGGACCAATCTCCACAGGCCAGGCCGAGGGATCCCACCTGGGCACGATTCCATGCACCGGGCCTCTAGTATGCATATAAGATCTTTGGTTAATCTCTTTTCGCTCTCACCCCTACCCTCTTCCCTCTGAAATTCATCAGCGTGTTCCAGGTTTCCATGCCTGTGTGTTGAGTGTCTGCCCCATGGTGGTCAGTGTGTGTCATAGCCACTGTTGAACAGTCAAAACGTCACTTGGGCTTTTATATATATATAGATTATCCTATATTATAAAGAGACAATATGCAAATTGACCATCTCGCCATCACAAAAGCAGGCAGTGCCCACAGCGGGGGTAGAGCCAGCTGCTCCGTGTGCCTGCTACCAGAGTCCCGTCAGCCCTGCTGGGGCCTCGGGTCCTCCTTCACCCCCCACTGACTGAGACTTAGGCAAGCAGGGCTGGCCAAGGCACAGACAAGCTTTGGATGGTGGCTGCCCAGCCGCCCAGGGCTGGCCCGAGGCTCAGGTAACCAGGGCTGGCTGAGGCTTGTGCTGCCAGCAGTGGCAGCAGCAGAGGTGTGATGGGGGCATTGCCTTCCCCTGATCACCAGGTCACCTCCCGCCCCTGAGGGCTCCCAGATGGTGAGAGGAGGCAGGTCGGGCTGAGGGACCCCCCACTCCAGTGCATGAATTTTCATGCACTGGGCCTCTAGTAACTCAATAAAGTTAAAAGAGACAAAGTTAACTCTTAAAAAAATAGTGTCTTCCTGCTATCTCTGAATGATAAAAGATAGAAACCTTTTTTTAGACCCACTGAATAGAGGAGATAGTAAATCTCTTGCAGGAGAGGAGCACCTCTGAGTTCTGCTGATGAGATTAACACACCAAATCCAAGTGCTAAAGCTCTCTAAGAAGTCAGATATGCTGTCTTACCCATTGTGAGATGCTTTGCCCCCTCGTTTGAAAGGTTCTGAAATTGGGATAGATTGTTCAATCAGTGATATATCATAGTTTCATTGGCAGTTTAAAATTTTCTTTGTAGAATATAAAATAATGGGGCATCTTATTATGGATAACATCTTACAGTTCATGAAATATAGTAGCCCAGAAATAAACCTTGATTATAGAGTTATCTGGTAATAGCATATTCAGGATAATGGTCTCTAATGCCTTGACTTAAATTGGCTAGACTTCCTTTTTCAGTCGTTTTGGAAAATAATGGACTCATCTAATGAGAAATAAGCTGATTTACTTCAAGGCAAAGGAAACAACACTATTTGATCACTGAGAACTCCAGAGTTTGGTATAGAGTGTGCACAAGTCCAAACGGGGGTGTTGGGGGGAAACAGCAGATGTTCAATTAATGTATAAATAAGAAGTGGTCACAAGACAGAGATTCCTATTTAAGGAGTGCATCCTAATTTTTATGCTTCAAAATATTAAATATTTCCTTAGCTTACAATTGATATATATATTTATATGCAAATAACAGCATATATAATTTTTCTTTGCGTTACCCCTCTCTTCTGAAGCACTAAGGAAAAGAAATGTGTGCAAAAACGTTTATGCCCACATCACTACCTAGACATTGGTTAAACAATCAGAAATATTTCTGCAGATGCACATATGAAAATTAAGAGCATTCCCACTTCTTCAGTCAAGACAGTCCTGCAATTCTGGCTCTACATACTCATAATGGAAACAAAATTTCTTTAAATAATCAAAATACACAAAGGCACATTTTTCTGAGTGATTGGAAATAACCCTGACAAATGCTCACATTTGGTAAATTGTGAGCTAGCCAAGTTATGTTTGCATAAATATAATGAAAAACACTTTTTAAAAATTTAGTAAGCATATAAAGCAAAGCATTGTCTTAGTATTGAATTTCTTTGACAGATAAACCAACAACCACACAGGGCAAATTTATGAGGGTGCCTCCCTGAGAGCTTGAGAGAGTATGTGTGTAAAAGAGAGAGAGAAAGCTCGTGTGTGTGTGTGTGTGTGTGTGTGTGTGTGTGTGTATCTATCTACCGATAAATAGACAAATACACATATAGAAAAAAATTCTGCAGAAGTGGAGATGTTCTTCCATCTAAAAAATTATAAAAAAGGCCAAGAGATATAAGGTAGATACTTATATTTTGAAAAAAAAAAACACAAACTATGTGTAATTGCATGCTATGCTAATATGGCACACAAATAATTCATATTTTCCATATGGTAACACAGAGATTGCCTATTAGGTAAACAAATAGTTATATTCTCTTCCAACAATACAGATTCCACATCTCAGCTACACACTTAAACAGGCATCTGTATATAGTTGGAGAGGATTTGTGGGTGGCTCATAAAACATGTATTTATGTTGTAGAGGGCAAAAAATGATTTTCTACTCACAGGTGATATGGCATTATTGGTTACCAGATTGCTTCGAGGAGGCCTGAGCACTGAGTACTACAACATGTGAATGCATCAAAGCAAAAGCCAAGGAAAGATGTAATTCATTTAGAATTTTCTAGAATAGCCTGTTTCTTAAGCTAGGCTTAATAAGTAGGGAGACAGACTTAACTAAATTTGCTACATGGATAGCAAAGCTATTCTGAGAATTCTGTTTTAAAGTCACCAGAAGCGAAAGAACACACCTTTACACAAAAGGGATATTATCCAGGTCTTTTCAAATAGGCCTGCCACATAAGATGCGACATTTACACACACACACATCTATGAGGATCAATTGTGTTCAAAAAGAGAAAATAGGCCAGGGACAGTGGGTGTAGAGCAGATGAGTTTCTTAGGGGAAAATTCTTTTAATTCCAAAGCATGAACTGTAGGAAGAGCCCGATTGCCTTTACAGGCTTAGTCATCTTTGACCATCATCACCTTTTCCCCATTAACTGCCACCCACCTTCACTTGACATCAGGAAGTAAGAGCTTGAGAGAAACCAGAATTACAACAGGCCTCTGGTTGGATAAAATGGTATAGCAGACCAAATTAAACTGGTCCCACTTGCCTCACTCTTTTCCTTATTCCTCATCTTCTCTTCCTCTAGTTTTAGGGCAAACATTTGTTAAGAACTTATTACTTACAATATGATTTTCCTTCCCATCATTTTAATGAAACCTCTCTCCTGAAGGTCATTAATGACTAATTAATTGTGACATCCAATGTTCTCATATTTCTTCCTTGTCTGTGTCTCCTCCTTGTCACCTGACCAGGCCCTCCTTCAAAAAACTCTCCACCCTTCCTCTCTATGGCTATTTCCAGTTTTTCTTTTAACTCTGTGACAGTAACATTTGTCTCCTTCCTCTTCACATTTTTCGTATATGGGATCTAAATATTTGTTCCTCAGCCCTCTTTCTCTCTCTTCCTTGACAATCTCATCTACTCTTTGGGCCTTGTTTACGGATGACCTTCAAAACTCTGTCTCTGGACTTGTCACCCCCTCAGTTTCTCCCTGGATACAAGTACCCACCTATAGACCTCTGTTTTCTACAATCAGAGGCTCTGGTACCTCCCATTACATCCAAATTGAACTCAGTATCTTCCATCTCATGTTTTCATCTCCTCTTCATGTTTCCTACTTATTTTTAAAATGCCATCCCCAAGGTTTGAAATGGTAGAGTCAAATATAACAGTTTCCCTGTCTTTTTCTACAATAACTTTCGAAAACCTGGTCAATACTTCCTATGAGATATCTCGGTCATTTTTAGACTTTCTTTCATCCCCTCTCTTCTATAGACTATTCAAGGAGCCTCCAAAATGCTTGTTAGGTATTCTGCATCCAAACGACTTTGTATATTACTGCCAGAAAAGTCTCTTTAAAACACAGTTTGCTCATGTTTCTGTGCATTTCCAAATTTAAATGCATGTTTCCTCCATTTGTTTTTTCGGTACTTTTCTTTCCCTACACACGTATTTCTCTTCTTGGTGCCTCTATGTTACTAAGTGTTCCAGCCCAACAGGTTTTTCTTCCCATTTCAAGGTGAGCTCCAGAACTGCAGGGCCAGGTATGTTTACCCTCAAATCCCCCACATACACTGCGGTGACTGACATAACGAAGACCCTCAGGAATTCTTTGACTTTTGGGTTAGGTGGAATATCATTACTTTGTTTAAAAACCTTCAACATTCCCTATTTTTTACATGCTACAAATTATCTTATCTTCACCTAGACCCTAGGATTTGGGATTTGGGAAGGTTGGGAAGTGAATAGCAAAAGACAGGGAAAGAGGCCCAAACAAAAAGGAAATTGGGGGAGGCAGCAAGTGGCAGGCTGGAAGTCTTCTGAGACAGTCTTTGTCTTGACCTTTTGCCGACCTAGGGCTACCTCATCCTTGAGGTCCCAGACATTGACTTATCACAGCCACCAATCTCTCTAGGAATTTCAGAATGCTCAGTTCCCCTGCTATACAAAACCCTATACCACACCCAGGGGATGTCCTGTGTCTATTGGCAGATGCTCAGTGACCGAAGAGCTATGCTCCTGTCTTCTGGCCAGAAAACAAATAACCAGATGAACTTAAGAATAGACCTATCCTAAAATGATAATGGTAATTCCAGGAATATTAAGTACTCAAACTTGGGGCCTTCTCTCTCTTTGCCAAGTGGTATGTGAACACTATATTTTTAACACTGTTTTCTGGAGATGCTGCCTTGATTTTGGTGCCTAACCCAGAGAGTATGAGCCAACAGGAATTTGGGTTACGTAGGGGGAAAGAAAGTACTGTGATAAGGGAGAGTTAGGGAGCCCCATACAGTTTTCTGTTAAATAAATACTTTCACTGTTAACACAAGGCCACAGGTGAGCAGGAAAAGGGAGAGCCCTGGAAAAATGGTAGGTTTTCACCCAAAGATTAAGCTCTTTTGTGCATTAATTTACTTAATGTACAGATACCTTCCCCCCGGTTCCTCCCTCACTGTAGAATACAAGAGTGATAAACTGTAAATAATTACTTTAGCTGTACTGATATTGGAGAATGTTAAACTTACAAATTGTTAGGTGTTAGTCCAGTCCCTTACTCATTTACCATGGGATGAGTTCATATCTAAATGAAGCTTTTACAATGACCAGTTTCCATTTAGCCATTGTTCCTCAGTTCTTCATCTAATTTCATTGTACATTTTTTTCCTTTACCTATTTTTTTCCCCAGTAAGAAAGTAAGGTAATTTTTTATTTTTTAAATCTCTGTGTCATGTCTACCTTATCCTATGCCCTGCAGGAAGTGATCTCACCAATGTCTTCACAAGATCAAAGGCATCTTGTGCATACTCTCCCAACTTTCCTTATTTTCACCTTAGATTTTTCTCTGTCACCAAGCCCCTCTCCTCCCCTTTCCTGGAGTAAGATTTAAAACAAAATCTCCTTAGCTACCATAGCTACTGGATTGTCTCCAATTCCTGCCCAATTAAGGACACATTTCCCATTACACACACACACACCCTCATTTGCAGCTGCTGCTCCACCAGCTCTTTTCTTGCCTACAAAGATGATCAAATATCCACTTCCCTAAAAAAAAAAAGCCTCAATTTTTTCCCTTTGCTTTCTATTTCCAATTATTCTCACCTTCATTCTTCTCATGTCTTGAAATATATACTCTGTACTCAGGAATCTGTGAAACAGTTTCTGTTGACCTAATCATTGCTGAATCATTAGCTACTGCCAGTACATCTATGGTTCTCTGTAATAATCAGCAGAGCTGACTGTTTTGAATCGCCTGGTGTGTTGTGTGTCTACACCAGGTTACAAGCTTTCTTCATGTCTGTGGCTAGAGCTTTTTCAGATTTTCTGAACACTTCCTATCTGCAGAGTAAATTCCTTCCCCCCCTGCTCTACACATTTACTCTCTTTCTTTCCTACCTTGTAATTATTTTCATGAAATTACTCACATCACTTACATTACTTACATGAAGATAGACCCTTTCATATATCACCACAAGCCCACATTGGAAGTCATTTACTACAGACAAAATCCTCTAAGATTCTTTGCTCTCCTTGGTAAAGATACCAATATACCCACATGCCACATATTTGTTTAATATTTTGGTCCCAGCCAGATGGAACTCTTAATGCATACACATATTAAAATTTTATTTTATTTTATTTTATTTTTATTTTATTTTATTTTCTGAGTGTGGGTGCCCAATCATAATAGAACTAAGAGGAAAAGTTGTTTGAGCTCAGGTACTTTCAATTCATTGTTAATCCCTGAAAAAAATCCTGTTTCCAAATTACTGTGTTGTATATCATGGAGATAGCCTTGGTTTTTTTTCACTATTCTGTATGTTCTCCTTCCTTCTTGCATATTTTTATATGAGGGGTGAGAGAGTTATGACCACTCTAAAAGTGAAGTGGAAGCTTAGATGGTGTGGGTGAATGTTTTTAGCTGTCACTTTCCCCTTTTGTACATACACATGTCCCATAGATATAGGAAGTCTTTGGTAGACATTTGAACAGACTTTTTAGAAAGCAAGGGTCATCATGCTCTCTAGTCGGTGTTCCTCAGAGCTCCATAAGCTGAACTAATGGAGAACACAGGTAGAGGCTGCCTATTTTTGGTCAGACCAAGTGGTGTGAAGTGTGCTATATTCATCTATGTGATGTGCCCACTCTTCTCCTTGATGAATTATTCTTATAGATAAAGGCTTTCAGAGAAGGGTATGGACAGCCTTCCTCATCTACATAGTCTTATAAAACTTTTGGGCTCGCTGGATGGACTGTCTCATGCATCTTTCTCAGTTTCCATTCAGCCCTGGGGCAGAGGCATCTCCCTCTAGCTCACACAGGAATGGAGTTGAAGAAATGTCCGAGAGGGAATTACTCTCCCACAAAGGCCATGAGAACTGTGTTTGTGGAAGGTCATAGATTCAAGTTTCTGCGCTGTGGGGCTTCTCCAAGGTGATAACAACTAACAGCATATATTTCCCAGGGACACTGAGTTAGTTAGGTTCCTTCACCAACTATGGAGAAAAAAGAGATGGCAAATGCCGGGACTGTGTCTCACTTGCTCACTATTGTATATCTTCGGCTTCGCAGTGTCTGACAGAAATAGGGGCTCCATAAATATTTGTAGAATTGAATTGCATTAAAATGCGTAGAATGTGTTGGCAGGGTAGTACCAGAATTTTGAGACTTGGGCAAAGTCCTTATTTTCTTATACCACTTTCTAAAGAAAGTATCAGATATTCCTAGGGTGGTGGTATAGGAGGATTTTTCCCTAGGGCATTGCCAAGGTTGGGAATTTGGTTGAAGCTGATCTCTGTTAAAAGATTCAGAGGTTAAACTAGAAAATCTCACCTCAGTGCATTTTAAGATTTAGGTGTCTTATTCAAGAATTAAACCTTTCCATGCTCTGGACTTGGCTAATGCTGAACATGGGATACTAGATTTGATAGGCCAGTTGGCAATTCTATTGTGACCACTGATTTATTCCTCATTAGATTTAATTATAAGTTTACCATTACTGACAACAGTTTCCCCAATTATAAAAAAAAGTGACTATTTGGGTCAATTACATGCAATGTCAAGTAGAAATATCTTATGAACTGGTATAAGTGTACTGACGTTAAATCGTTATAAAATTAACATTATAGCAATGGTTAGTGTAGTCTCAACAGTTTTTAAAAAACTGAAACCATTTTATTTTCATCAAGGAAACAAGGTATGCCACAGATGAAAATGACACATGTATTTTTGTGCTTATTATTTAAAGGAAGGAGAAACATCTGAAATCTGTTTGCTAACTAGAGTAAAATACAAATTAGCCTGCAGGCACCGTGTGTGCTGTACCCTGTCTGCTTGCCAGCCCTGCTTAGTCCCAATGTATTAATGAGCAAGTGCAAGTATTTGAACAATCAGCATTTCTGCATTTGCATGCAAACTCTCATGCTGTGTAATTATACACAGAGCTGGCACTCAAATTAATTAAAGCTGATTTCTTTGTGACTGCAAACTGGTCATATCCTCGGATTTGCCTTCCTATGAAGTCATCACTCTACATTCAACCTGACACTTCTGTCCCTGGCATTCTTAGTAATGCAAATGTTCGACAATTGTTAATCTGGCAATATTTTAGATTGCAGCTGACAATGGCTGGGTGTTTTTGTGCTTTTCCTCTCCTTCCTATGCCCCCGCCACCTCCCTTCTGGTGTAAAGGACAGCTTTGAATGCTTGCTTTGTAATTATCTCAAATAATAATGTAAACAAATTACATGTATTGTTTCAGATGGTTCCCTCCCCTCTTTTATGACTCCACCCACTTGATTAGTGCTTACAAACAATTCATCAAACTTAAAAATATTATTTACTTGTTAGTAGCAAACAATTCGTTTGGATGGTTTTAGCCTTAATTTTGAAAAAGGCTTTAACAAATGCTGTTTTATTTTCATAGATAGGGATCTCATAATTCAGGATCAGGGAGATTAGGAGAGAAAGAAGCAGCAATGATGGCTAGATTTGATTAAGACTTTTTTTGAATCCTCATCAAACAGAGGAGTATTGCAACAGAGACTATTATTTGCCAAAAAGACCCATAAACATTAACTTCTAGGGCAGAAGGCTTTCCGCAGAAGCTGTTCCACGATAAAGCCATCTCCTTTTGGTTTCTCAGCTTCTCCGAGAAGCTGTTTCTGTGACAGTTCCTTGGGAAAGACATCCTTAAAGCAATAAAGGTATCAATATGATTCTCTTTTAATACATTTAAATCTCTGAATACAGGTGGCTACTAAAAAACATCATCATGTAGGGCCCAGGAGATCTGCTGCTCTGACACATTCCTCTGAAATCAATCCTTACCACCAACCACAGCTCACCACCTTCCTCCTTTCTCTGTATCCCCTTAAGCCAGAAACTTGCATAGACAGCTATTGCAGCGCTGACTGTCTCTTTTTAGAGTGGACACCAAACAGTTTTATCACTCAAGTTCAAGATCCTGAAATAGACTGCCAAGAAGATTGCCTCAGTAACCTACATTTAAACGTAGGGAACCTCCGTATCACCTATCTCTAGCATCAAACCAAGAGATATAATTGCCCTTACCTTATCAGTCCAGTATACTTCTGGGTCCACACAGATCATCAGCAAGCAAGCTCCCTTCAAATTCCAATTGGCATACAAGGGTGAATAGAGTACTGAGCCTTTCCCTGAGAGGCTTCCGGGGAGATCAGTCACAACAGTACCATGATCTGAAGCCTGCCCTGCTGTCTGTGTCATGAATTTCCTACGCAGCCAGGTGTCATATTGGCATGAATTTTGTTGCCAAGTACATTTTAAGAGGTGGGCGTGGCCGTGATCATGTAGCCAGTTCCACCTGTCTCTAAACCCTCATAACCTCCAATGCTTTCAATATTTCGCTCAGGTACCCAGTGACTTCATGAGTTACCCACGCACTGGGGCCGACTCAGAGAGGTGTGGGAACAGTATTGAGTTAAAGCAGCCCCGTCATTGTCGCACACAATGCTCATGGTTACTGGCAAATACCTCGTTGCTGAATCAGGATTGGGAGGCACTGAGCAGGACCAGGCAGTTCTACCGCTTTCTGTTTGTTTCCTTTTTAGAAACCATCCTCTTCTAATTAACCATTGAGCAAAAATAGATTACTTTTTATGGTCAGCGTTTAAAACTATAGCTTTGTTTTACACAGAGAGAATTACTGTATTTTAACCTTTTTTCTTTTTTTAAAGCAAGCACTTGTAAAACCAAAGGCAAAGAAAAGAGAAAATTGGAGTTCCCCATACAATGAAAATCAACATCACTGCACGTGTTGTATATTTTGGTCTTAAATTTTCTGATAGCAAATCAAATACATTTATTGGTTATGATTCTTCGTCTCATTCTCAAGAGAAAAGGATAACAGGAGAAGTGTTTTGTAAACCTCTTTAAAAAAGGGAATCTTTTACTGCTTAAGGAGAAGAGTAGACATCAGGCACTTTTTTTTTTTTTGGATGGTGGTATTAAAATACTTGGCTGGCTACATATTTCTTTATGGGCATATGCGTAAGTGGAATTCAGGTATGGAAGTGGCAAGTCAAGATTTTATAAACATTCCAAATTTATATGTTTTATTCATCATTGTAAGGATGATAAGATAGGAACAAAGTCTATAAAATATGGGGTTGAATAGATGTAAATGGCATGTCTAACTTACAATTTCTACCCATTTTATCACTGTGCTCTGAAAGTGGTCAGTTATTAATTTTCTCAGACCCTTTAATTCCTCAGTGACATTTAAATCAAGCAAAATGTTTTGCTTTGTTTTGTTTTAGATTGATTTAATCTTAAATATTAACTTTGGTCCAATATCCCACCCAAAGCAGGAGTTTCATGCTATATAATAAAGAGCTAATATGCAATTAGACCAAACAGCAGAACAACCATCCGGATGAAGCCAGGGCTGCATCCAGCCTCTAGTGTGTGTGTGTGTGTGTGTGTGTGTGTGTGTGTGTGTATATATATATATATATATATATATATATATATATATATATAATGCTGCCTTTTTTTTTTCAAATTACCCATCATCTAGCACAAAATTGACATGTAATGACATTCAGTAAATTTTGCTTTGTAAGTGGTATATTTATAACTGCATATGTGGACATTGCAAATGATATAAATCAACTAACTTGAAAACTTTTTAAGGTTCCTTTCCTATACAAGGCTTATTTATTATGCACATAAATGTGAACAATAATCATTTGCTAAATAAACTGAAATTAAATAACTTTGGTGAGAATATTCCACTAAGTTTAAGACAAGCCATTCTCATTTTAGCTAGAGATCTTCCTTATTTTTCACTAGTATTGTCTTTTCTTTGGAATGAATTTTTTTCTGAAGCTTCATGAAGCTTTGAGGATAAATTTAATCTGTATTCCACATGAAAGTTATTCAAGTATTTGAAAAATGGCTATCATTTTTCCCTAAGTCTAATCTTTTTTCAGACTGAACATTCCTTTAATCATTCTAATATGAGATGGCTTGTAAGGCCTCTCACCATATTGGATAGATTCCAGTTTGTCCATTTCTTTCCTAAATGTGGCAACAGAACTGAACGCATTACTTGAGATGTGGCCTAATTATGCAAAGTACATGGATCCTGGTGCCTGCCTGGTCTGGACTTTATTTCTAATAATTTAGAGTTTTATGAAGGCAGGAAGTACACTCTGAGGAGGGGTTGGCATCATTATCATATTCTTAGTTCTTGAATTTTTACAAAACTAAAATGTTTAAGTCTTTTTCATACCAAATTTTGTCTAATTAAATTTCTTGCATCTTGTTCTTGTTGCAATTGCTGTTTTGGAGGGAAATAGTGGGCTTTATATACACCCATCCTAGAGCTCATCTTTGGTACTGGCTCATTGTTCTATTTAGTTGTGGCATTAAAAAAAATATTTTTATTGATTTCAGAGAGGAAGGGAGAGGGAGAGAGAGATAGAAATATTAATGATGAGAGAGAATCATTGATTTGTTGCCTCCTGCATGCCCCACCATGGAGATCAAGCCCACAACCCGGGCATGTGCTCTGACCAGGAATCAAACTACAATGTCCTGATCCACATAGGTCGACACTCAACCACTGAACCATGCCTGCTGTCCTATTTGTGAATCCTGATTTTGCTACCCATAATTTTGGTTACCAATTTCATTTTGTGTCATTCTTTAAAACACATCTGAGTGGGTCAGGCACTATATCAGGCAGTGATGATACCAAGAACAAGAAGACATGGCCACTTTCCCAAAAGAGCTCATGGTGTAGCAAGCAAGGACACTGCAGTATAATTACTATGCCTTCCATGATTTCTTTCAAATCATTGGCAAATTCTCAGAGATCTCTCTTTAGATTGACAACAATCAATTAGCTTTAGTTAATAGAATAAAATATATCACCTACCATTTTAACGGAGCATTTATTTAAGGACTAGAGGCCCGGTGCATGAACATTCATGCATTGGAGGCAGGGGGGGAGGGGGCTCAGCCTGGCCTGCCCCCTCTCACAGTCCAGGAGCCCTCAGGGCCAGGAGGTGACCCAGCCCCAGCAATCAGGGCAAGGCAATGCCCCCATCATACCTCTGCTGCTGCCACTGCCAGCAGTGCAAGCCTTGGCCGGCCCTGGTTACCAGAGCTTGGGTGACCCTGGGCAGCTTGGCAGCCGCCATCTGAGGCTTGCTAGCACCTCAGGTTGGCCCTGGGCAGCTGGGGGGTTGGGGGCATGGGGGACTCCAGAGGCAGGTGCCCTGGTGGGGCTGAGGGGACTGGGTGCCACCATCTTGTGGCTGTGGGCACTGCCATATTTGAGGGCATGGCAATAATTAGCATATTTCCTCCTTATTAGCTGTGGGCACCACCATCTTTGTGAGGGTGTGACGGTCAATTAGCATACTCCCTCTTTATTAGATAGGATAGGTTAAAAAGCACTCCATGTCATTTAAGAAGCACACGTCTTTATGATAGCTAGTTTTAAACCCTCATTACTGTTGAGGCAACTAAGTTTCAGAAAGTTTCTAAAACTTGCCCAAATTTACATAGCTGATAAGTTGTGGAGCTTCAATTTGAACCCGCAAAGCTCTGTGACTCCAAAATTTATTCTTAATCACTCTTAAGGAGGTAATGCTACCACTTTTGGGAACTTCCTAGAAATACTATAAACTATCTCTAATTTTTCTTCTAAGAAGGTATGATTATTTTGGCCAAAATTCAGTTATACTCTCCTTTGAAGAATAAAAGTTAATTAGTTTGCTTGGGGTCGCTTTGTTGTTAGTGAACCCATACTGGTTCTTAATCATCACTGCCATCTTCTCAAAAGGCTCACTTTTCCTTTCCTTGGGACTGATCTCAAACTCACTGTTTCCTATTCTCAGAATCTTTCTTTTCTTCCTGATAAAATCAGGTCAGCATCGACTCATTTCCAGTTTCTTGACTCGGCCCCATTTTTCATGAATAACTGGCAAGGGTTCCATGGACACCCTTGGATTTCTTTCTGTCCTGAAGACACTAGAATATATTCATGGAGCTATCTGCTTTACCTCCTTGGGGTTCACTTACCATAAGGGGAGTTATTGGAAGTAAAGTGAAGACTGAGTTGTTCTGGACTAAGTCTTATACATACAACACACTTTAAAAGTCTTAGTTGGAAAAAAAATCTACATAGTGGGGAGGGGAAAACCACTGCTTTATAAAAAAGAGAAAGACCACTATTTTTTGCCCTCTTGGGAAAGCAGCACATATCACACATGAATGGTTCTTTTATTAAGCAAAATAACTAGACAAATCTGGATGAGACACTCAAGTTGAGAAAGTCAAGGTCCTGGGCACAGCCTGATGGGCAGCACTGGATAAAAGAGGGCTAAATGTCTCTCTAATAAATTATGAACAATTTGTCAGTCTGGGAAACAAGACTTGGACATGGGAAGAAGAAAAGAGATATGAAGTGGTGTGAGGTGTTGCCCAAGAACGTGGCAGAAAGCCCAGAACACAACAGAGGAATCGAGCCAGGGAGAATTTCTGAAGCTACTCACACTCAAATCTCAAAACATAGGTGCCTCGGTGCTGGGCTAGCCCAGGAGATGACACAGAAATAATAATATAGGATGGGGCCCTTTTCTTCAAGATAGAAATATTAGTGGATAATACTAATTTTGTAAAATAAAAAAAATCTTTAGAAGAAGCAAATAGCTTCTATTTGGTAATTTTTATAATTACAGTTTGAGAGGGTTTTAGAAAATAATAAAACCCGTATCTTCTTATAATATTCTATTGATATAATTTTCCCTAGTAGCACATTTATTAATATATTTTAAGAGCTGTATTTATTCTTTTTATGGACTATAATATATATTTATGACATAGGAATGCTTCAGATTATTTCTGGTAGGTAAGCATAGAATGTAAGAAAGGTATACTTTCAAGAGACTATAGAATCCCCAAAATGTGAAAGATTTTTTAAAAATATCACTTTATCTAGAAAAAACTAAAGTGTCAGTTCCATATGAATTTCATAGGACTAACCAAAGAATTAGCAATAAATAAAGATTTTTGAGATATTTTTTTCCAGAACAACATTGTATATATGCACATTGATCGTATTATCTTCAATATTCTTAATCAAAATAGGTTTATGAATAAAAGTAATCAATTCTGATGGAGAATATTAAATAATCTATATATTACATTATTAATATAGATACACATATACTGTAGATGTGTGTGTGTGTGTGTGTGTGTGTAACAGAAAGTTTAAGGTTCACGACTTTAATCAATGGTTGAAAGTAAAAATGTATTGCTGAGAATGGTTCTCATTGGCAACATGCATTATTGGAAGCATCAGCATAGTAGTATTATGCTAATGCAGTATGACTGGAAGACGAACCTCACTGAAAAATTCAAGAAACTGAATACTGAGCAGTTCATTGCAGAATGGCAATTATGGGACCTGGTCTGGTTTCATTATCGGGGATGAGTGAGAATAAAATGCAAAACTGAAACATAACTGATGCAAGGCATATCAGGTATGAGGTTTCCTTTTTGTTTTAATTATCAAAGTTTTATTAATAAGTGCTTTGAAGTATATGATCCTTTTTTTGATGTTGGCTGTTTCAAAGCAAAATATTATATGGGCTTATACTCCATTATATTATAACGATTGTAATAGCTCACAGTTTATTATTATGTGCCAGGTATTATTATAAACATTTTATATGCATCATCTCATTTATTACTACCACAACTCCATGAAGTAGGTAATATTATCTTCTTTTGACAGAAGAGGAAACTGAGGTACAGAGAACTTAAGCAACTTGTCCATAGTCACACCGTTAGCAAATAATTGAGCTGGTATTGAAACTTAGGTAGCATCTGGAGACCATATATATCTACTCATTTATTTTGCATCTACTACAAGCTTTCTTTATGTGCCCACTATGTTCTTAAGTGTTTTTCATATAATTTATGCACTTATTAAGGAGAGACCCATCTTCATAACTTATTTTGCAGTGCTATGCAGTCCTTAATATCCTACCCAAAGTGAATATAAAACATATTTGTGTCTGTTAGGATTCAGCTGAGAGGTCAACATATTTATGGAACTTTTATTGATTTCATTGGGCAGAACTGACCTGTTTCCTTTGTGTCCTCTTAACCTCTACAGATGCCTAGATATGCCCTTAATATCCACTGCACCTATTTACTGACATGTGTGCTTATCTCCAGGGCCTAGCTTAGTGTTGGAACACAGTAGGTGTTAAAGAACTTTTGAGGGATGTATCAGTAACTGGTGCTAGTCCTGTATCAGTTTTTGACACATAATTTTCCCGGCCAGGCACCCATTTACCGCCTGCTGGGAGAAAGTCAGAGTATTGCTTTTTCTAGACTTTGAATTCATCATGTTGTTGTTGTTCTTTACTAACCTAAAGTGGTAAAGAAACATGAGTTTCTCTGCTCAAGCAAGGAGCATGATTGATAAATACAGGGGTAGACAAAGTAGGTCTACAGTGGTAATATAAATAAATAATACAATCCTAATATATAAAAATTCAGGGTCCCTAACAACCAATCAAACACCAGAAGTCAGTCCTGCAATCAGTGCTGGGTTGCTGTAGTGATCCAGCACTGACTGCTGCCAGTGTGCATGCAGCGACACAGCACTGACTGCCAAGGGGGCTGCAGATCAGGCCCAGAGAGAGAGGCCCGAAGAGAGAGGCAGGGTCTGATCCGCAGCCTCTGTGGCAGCTGTTTATCAGCCCTTGGCTCTCTCTATCTCTCTGGGCTTTGCCAGCAGCTGCACTTCTGTTTCTCTCTGGGCCTCCACAGGGGCTGCTGATCAGCTCCGCCTCTATGATCAGGCCCGGAGATAGGCCTGGAGATTCTGACTAGCATAGAAATGGTAAAATAGTAATCAAGTTTTCAGATTAATTTAAATAGGCTAATTGAAATAAGTGAATATTCAAGTAAATTTAATTGTACTGGACAAAAAGCTGTTCTTAAAGTAATAACTAAAATTTCTATTGGTAGTTAATCTCATGGTAAAATTCCTGAACATGCAATGAACATAAAGCAGTCATATTTTGGGGCAAAAAAAAAAAATTAAAGTTATCAAGACTGCATTATAAAATTTACAAAAACCTCCATTAATCAAAAAAAAAGGGGGGTATAGTAGGGTAATAACATATAAGGAAAAATATCCTATAAGTAAATTACATCTAGAAAATTTTTACTTTACAAAATTAATTTTCATTTGTAATGCTAACAGCAAGACACCCATGAAAAACACACATGGGGTCTAAATAAGACAAAGGAAAATCTTTTGGGCAAAAATAAAAAGGATCCAAAATCAATTATATAGAAAAGATTCCTTTATTAACTTGTGGTCGAGAATATGTTTGCATATTTTCAGAAAACAACTCCAAGACCATGTGGATTCCTGCAATAGAGAGGAATTGACAGGTCTGCTCCAACCACGAAGACAAGAGGAAAAACAGTCCAGAGATGGAAGACCCTGATGATGCCTTGCCACGCGAGCAGTCAGCAGCTGTGCACCGCTGCAGGTTGCCTAAGACCAAACCAGAGAGGGTCAGACCTGCATTGCCACCATGTGCCCACCATCCAGATATCATTGCTGACATGTACACATAAGGAACTGTTTGACATTGAAATGGGGACTCAGAACTGTTGGACATTGAAATTGGGACTCAAACATTTTTGTTTGTTATTATATGTTTATTTCTAGTCTGCAGAGGCAAAATTTTTTAAAGGAAAGAAATGAGGGGAAAATAGATACAGAGGCAAAGAAGCATTGAACAGACTGTCAAAGTACAGTGGGAAGGCAGGGGAGGTTGGGCGAGGGGGGCTGTAAGAGATCAACCAAAGGACTTGTACACATGCATATAAGCTTAACCAATGGATACAAGACACTGGGGGTGGGGGAGGGCAGGCAGGTGAAGGCATGTACTGGGGGGTAGGGGAAGCCGGGGGAGGTCAATGGGGGGGGGGGAAAGGAGACATTTGTACTACTATTTGTAATACTTCAAACAATAAAATAAAATAAATAAAATAAAAGGCTCACCTTGAAAATAAGAAGAAAAAGAAGAAACTGACCAATCAGAACCAAATCTGGGTGAACTGTGAGGAGCCAATGGCTGCCTATGGGGCGGAGCTTTGGACCCTGATTGGCATAGAAACTGATCAATCAGAACCAAATTGGCCGGCAGGGAAGGGCAGTGGGGGTGAGATAAGGCCTGCAGGGGAGGAAAGTTGGGGGCAAGATCAGGTCAACAGGGAGGGCTATTGGGGGCGAGATCAGGCCAGCAGGGGAGGGCAGTTGGGGGCAACCAGGCTGGCAGGGGAGGGCAGTTAGGGGTGATCAGGCAGGTAGGCAGAGAGGTTAGGGGTGATCAGGCAGGCAGGCAGGCAGAGGCAGTTAGGGGTGATCAGGCAGGCACGCAGGTAAGCAGTTAGGAGCTAGCTGTCCCAGATTGTGAGGGGGATGTCTGACTGCTGGTTTAGGCCCAATCCCCTGTGGGGATCACTGTGTGCACACCAGTGGCAGTCAGTGCTGGGTCTCCACAGCAACCTAGCACTGGAGAGATAGAGAGAGGCAAGGGCTGATAAACCAGCAGTCAGACATCCCCCCAAGGGGACCCCGATTGGAGAGGGTACAGGCTGGGCTGAGGGAACCTCTCTTCTGTGCACAAATTTCCTGCACCGGGCCACTAGTAATTAATAAATAAATAATATAAGAATAACTCTGTGTTTCATGTACTCACAACTGTTAATCTAATTTTTGCCCACCCTGTAAATAAGGTAAAAATACTGAAGCAATAAGCTTTGTGTTGGGTTACCTCAAAGTTTCCTGAAGTTTGCCCACATTGCCTGTGATAAATGTGGCTCAATGCCCTTTGCCTGAAAATCTTTATTGTCAAGTAATCTGACCCATTGTTTAAACAGAGAAGGAAAACCTAATGTTTTCACCCCAACATAGACCTGGGAAAAGAGTAAGTCAAATGCAGACTAAAGCACGGGCATAAGACTACTCTTTTCTTTCTTCATCTACTTATCTGACATTTGTTGACTGAATAAATGACAGCATGGGATGAGAGGGGGAGCTGCAGGTACACTCAGAGATGGCTGCAGAGAGATAGGGACTTTTGAATGAAGCAGTAGGATGAAGGGTTCATCAAGAGAGGGAAGAGTGGCAAGCAGACAATTGGAAAAGCAGAAGGAACAGCACCAACCATGAAGGAATAAGGGGTACATGATTTCTTGGGCAACTGTGAGAAATTCGGTGGAACAGGAGGCTCTTCGAGGAGAGGAGGGAAGGAGGTGATAGCCACACAGTCCTGCGTGAACATTTTATGACAAAAGAATGCATCAGTAGAACTGTACTTTAGGTAGACTCTTTCATAACCTCAAGGCATGGCCTTATGAAAGTCCTTTTATACCAGTGGTGCAAAAATCAGATGCCTAAAAAGACCAAACAAGTGAAGATTAATAAGTGAGGTGACTGGAGATAAGGCAATAGGAAATAGTGGTACTGTGTTGGATGGGGGACACAAGCCCAGTGTTATCTAGTGATGCTAGAACTTTCAACTCTTCTTGATAAGTCATTTTTTAAATGTGAAATACCCAATTTTTAAAATATTGACAATGAATTTAATGTTTTATTAAGCACTAGAGGCCTGGTGCAAATTCGTGCATGGGTGGGGACCGGCTGGCCCCTCCCCTGATTGGGGTGGGTAGGATTGGGAGTGGGGCCAGCCAGGGGGAGGAGCTGCAAGCAGTTGGTGGGCCGGTCCTGCCCCCTGGTCGAACTTCCTGATTGAGTTGAACTCCTGATTGAGGGGACAATTTGCATATTAGCCTTTTATTATACAGGAGGATTATGTTGGTAAAAAAAAAAATGCTTGTTGTCAATTTATAACCTTGATTTTCACTTTGTATTCTATACAATGACTTGATAACATTTGCTCTATCTTCTTCAAAATATTATTAGAAAGATCAAGTCATCTTGTAGATAGTTAGGCTATCACATGTGCAACTTCAATTGAAATATTATTTATATTATTATTACTGCCACTAATTATCTCTTTTAAAAAATAATTTTAGACAGGGAGGAAAGGGGGGGGCGAGAAAGAGAGAGAGATTGTGTGAGAGAGAAACATCTATTGGTTGCCTCCCATTTGCACTCTGACTGAGGATCAAACTCGAAACCTAGGCATGTTCTCTGACCAGGAATTGAATCCAGGACTATCCGATGCTCCAACTGGATGATGCTCCAATCAATTGAACCACACTGGCCAGGACCCAATTCTCATTTTTTAACATGCTGATTTGTGTCTCACTGACTTTTTCCCATCTTTATTTTTATCTAACAGTGATCAAAAAATGAGCATGGTCTACCATAGCCTGACATCAAAGGAATCCAGGTCCAGCACTGCTGACTGGTGGTGCGATTGGTTGGCACTTCTGTTTCAAGTTATGTGAGTATTAGCTCTTCTTCTGCAATAGGATGGGTAGGAACACGTTTGAAATACTTCATCTAATTTGATTATTATATATATATATGAATACCATTTTGCCTCAGCTTACATAACTCTGAATAATCAAAAGTCTAACAAAGAATACGCATAGTAGACATTACCCAAACGCATTGGAATGAGCTATCAAAATACTCTCTATTTTTAAATTATTATTTCTTTCCTACGAAGTAGAGATTCTCATGGACTTACGGAGTTTTTGGCCAAAGTTTTGTTTATCCTTACCCAATTTGTAGGCTAAAAAAACAAGCAGAGCTGATACCAATAAATACTAAAAACGGATCCTAGAACTGAAGATAACAATTAGATATTGGCAGATCTCCCCAGTTGAAGTTGCAGAATCTCTTTCTCTTACTTTACTTCTTTAAACAGGATTTATCTCATTTGTCTGAGATGATTTTAGTGTGGTCCTGCCAGTGACCTTTCCGATTTTCTATGCATGTCCTTATGCCGGTTGAGAGGTCTGTACAATTTTCACAGAATGCATTCAGACTTTCTGTGGCATATGTGCTTTTTTAGAACCAAAAAAATCTCATAAGCATCCCATAAATTTCCCCCTGCTGCTGATTGGAACTTCTTCAGAAGCAGCACCGGAACAACCGGGTCTTCTTTAAGTGCTTCTGTGAAGACTTATTTCAGCAGCTGTGGCTGAGGACTCCACTGCAGGCAGCCCAATAAGGTTTAGATTAAAAACGGGAAATAAACCTCTTGAAGTAGAATTCTGAATGTACCCACCAGCAAGAATGAAATGAATCACATGTTTCCTGTAGGTGACATTTTACTCTATGACTTAAGGAATCTCAGCGGGAAGTGTAGGTTTGCCTAGAGAGGAGTGTAGGAAAAATTTACAAAGAAATGAAAGACCTAGGAATGAGGAAGGCAGGTTGCCAATTCTGTGATTAAAAAAAAAAAAAAAAAAACACCACACTAGGAATATTCAAAAACTGAGCCTTCGGCATAGAGAGTCAAAGCAACCTTTTAAACTTTCCAGAATAAGGCTGTAACTCCATCTCATCTTCTTAGATTTTGTGATGAATAGAAGTTGGGACCTGAATTTTACGTTTTGAAGGAGGCTAAAAGCAAAGTGAATACTGGGAAGATCAAATCTGGGGCCTGTGCTATATTGGTAGTCTGAGTCACAGTGAGAGAATTGGAAGTACTCTGTTCCTGCTCCATGTCAACTTATTTCCCTTTGTCTTTGTCCTCCTAGTCCTGTGAACAAGTTGAAGTCAGAGAAAACTTTGGGAGAGAGTTAGAAAGAAGAGTTTCAGATGTAGGGAAAGAAAGAAACAGACATTGACTCCAACGTTTAGATCTTATCGAGAAAACCAAAGGTATTGTATTTGTGAAAACTCCAGTAGGGCTATCCTCAAGAGTTGCAAAATCACAATTGGATGGAGCTTCAGGGGATCTGTAAGATCAAATCAGAAGAAAATACTTAGCCTAAGTCTCAAACCAACTGGTTCCTCCTTGCCTTTGGATGACCTTTCCTCTTATTCCACTCATGGGAGTCACACCTAAAGTTTCATCCCTCTGCTCTGTCACTGTCTCCAGCCACATCTGCAGGTGGGTGGCATGGGAGGGCAGAACAAACAGGTTTGGGTGTGGTGTCTTTTCACATTGTCCAAGGGTCACAGACATTTGTTTTTAACCTTTGCATTTATATCTCAAACTGAGGATGTGCAATATGTTTTGAAAATCTGGTGCTTCACATTAATGTTTTCCCCTTTTACAAACAGGTCAATTAGTTGAGGGTTTTTTTTCCTAGTTGACTATCACTGCCACAGATCTGGGAACTTCCTGAAGAGAAGAGACTGTGTCGTATATTTCTGAAATCCAGAAGTACTTAAACATAATGGGTGCTTAACAAATCTAGGTGAATAAAGAAAACAATTTAATGTGCTCTTAGATGTTCATTTTAGCATACAGGTTAGAGATAAAGAAAGTTATGAACTCCTGGGACAGTAACTAGGCAGATTTACAGTGTTAACTAATTCTAATAAGTCAGACTAAGATCACTGTATGATGAAGGCTGACAAATACTTTATTTAATTATAATGATTAGCCAAAGTAACCTACTATATTTCCTTTACATGTAGGCAGTATTTGAATACATCCTGTATCAGGAAGCAGTTCTTAAGATTTGGGGGCTCATAAATCCTTTGGGAATCCATGGGAAGCTGTGGATTCTCTCCTGGGGGTGGGGGCGGGGGGCGGGGGGCGGGGAGCGGGGGGGGGGGGTGAAGCGCACATTCATATCTACTCAAAAACAAAACAAGAAGCTTTGTCCATGAACATTCTGAAGCTCATTCATGGACAAACCTGTATTCCAGGTTAAGAACTTTCATAAAGGCAAAGCACTTGAATGGTGACCTTCAAAGTCCAGGAGAGGGCTATCAAGAAAAGGCTTATTTCAAGATTCGGAACAGTAGACTTCTATAGAGCACAATCACAAATTCCATCCATTCCAAGAGACTGAATTGAAAGAAACAAATATGCATGTGGAGCTGCCCCCTCTCTGCAGAGGTAATGGAATTTTCATGCACACCCCACAGGGCAGAACAACTCAAAGGCACTTGTTAAAGCCAGATGACACGCTGCAGTACTAAGGCCATAGCACACTGTCCTCACATCCAAAGAGACACACAGTAGGTTCACTGCACTGAAACACATTAACATAGCAGAGGGGTGGGGTTTGCGCTCTGGAAGTTTAATGGGAAGAGTAAAATATTTCCTAAACAAATTAAAAGGGAAATTACTGTCATTAATCACTCGCTTGTTAACATGGTTTTTCCTGGGACCTAACATTTAAGCTGATGACCAGTCAGCCCCTAAGATTCAAAGGCCAGGGAAGAACTTGTGAGAAAGCAATCTGCATCTCACTTGTCCTTCCTGACCCTTCATCTCCCCTCTTCCCAGAAACTGCTAATAGTTTCCTCCTTGCAAAGCAGGGGAAAAAATATTGAACTTACTAACCGAGCCAACTGCAAATTGCCAAACTAGAAGCTGAAAGGTTGTGTTTTAAAATGCTTTTGTAGCCAAACAGATGTATTTCTAAATTTCACTCCACTTCATTCACTGGTTTCTACTCCACTATTTTTAGGATTCGTTGCTCATTTTCTTATCATTTTCCATTTCATTGCTTTTGTTGCACATTTGAGTAACTGCAGGTCAAATGTGCTCCAGACTATTCTGTGAAAGACATGTGAAAATCAAATCGAAACTGTGTGATTAATGATGTGAATCATCTGTTTTTTAAAAAACAGGAAGGTAAACACGTGCCTGGCAAAGCCCCACCTGCTTCGCTGCTGTGGTGGTGCTGTGCATACCAGGAGGAAAACAATTCCCCCTCCTCAAGGCTGAACTAAAATTAGGCTCCACCTGCAAGATGTTAATGAAAACTTACACAGCTGCATTCCAGAAACGAGTTACCCAGATTGCTTTTGGAAAGATCTGTGTAAAAGCAAACGTGTTCGCTCTTTGCCTAATTCCCAAAATGTAGTATTAATTTTAATGGCAATTATTAGCACAACCACTAACTGATAAGTAATCTCAAAATAGATCCAACAGTATCAAAGAGGAGATAGACGGTAATTTTATGCACGCATCCTGCTGGGCTTTACCCCTCACTCACAGATGCATACTTCCTGTCTCTTCTTTGGCACTTGCCTTCAATTGGAAGACACCAGAACAAGTGAAGTCACTGGAATGGGTGGCGAGCAGGTCCCCTTGGTGCGGGAGAGCGTCCCTTATCCACATGCTGCTCCGTGGGAATAAGGGGCGCACCTGCTGCCTTGGCCCTTGATTTCTTTTGCAGATTCTCCAGCATTATTTGGAAGAGAAGCCTCCAATCAAAGCCAAATCACATCAGACTCACATCCACCTTTTCTTGGCAGATTTAAGACACACCGACACTCCAGTATTCTCCTTGGGGAAGGTGATCTCCATTTCTATTTCCAGGTCAAGTGTTCCCAGCTCACTCCATAGGCCACAGGACTCAGATTTGAACCCCATTACTTTTCTAGATCATACTCTAGTGCTTATCATCTGAGAGAAAGATGTGTTAGGAGGTAATTATTTACTAAATTATATGTGCCAGAAAAAGTTTTAAAGCTGCCATTTGGGGATGGAGAATCTCTGCCTGTTAAAAATGCCAGCCTTGAAAAAAAATCCTCTTTATCATTTCCTTGACTTGCAATTTAGTCTTATCGAAGGAGCCTATGGTTGTTGTGATGTGATCCATTTTCCCGATGTTGTATAGTTGCTTAATATTTTCACAATTACAAAAAAAATTGTTAATTGTTTTGAAGTCAAATCGGCTCAATTAGACGTCAAGCAGCAAATTCGGTTTCTGTTAGAACTTAAATAACGAAGAAAATAGCAATGCTAACAAGGAGGAGGCTGCCTTTCATTACCCTATCTGAGTTCATTAGCCTAATTCAGGCTCATTAATTATTGGTCTGATGAGCTCATCAATGTAAGTATGCCAGCCTCATGAGGGTTGCATTTGGGGAATATTCAGTCTTTTTCAAGACTTCTACATGGCACTCAGATGATATTCCCATTTCACTTCCATTTCAGGCTGCTGCCCTACTCAATAAATGTATCTGAACCGCCTATGAAAGCAACACGGCCAGAATAAACATTTTGTTTATAATACAGCTCTGCTTGGAACTGTCAACAAAGAAATGTAAAAAGAGATTTAAGTTTTCATTCCTACATAGTGAACTCCTGTGTGTTTCTACAATGCAGGTCATTACAGACTTGGCTGCCCCCTGAGATTGAGCAATTCCTGTGCGAGTGGTTACAAAGGGCTGCGGATCTGGCAGTGTGGGAGTGGCCTGGGCCACTTAGATAAGTGTCATTCAAGGCAGGAGCCCAAGGGAGCAGTGCATCAAGGCAGCTGCACTGCTTGGGTTCATGGTGTAACTTTACACTATTTTCCCTTTAAGTCGCTACTAATCCCTTGGGTTTACATGTTTTTTTGGGAGCAGCATGAGAGAAAAGCAGTGTGAAATTGCCTGAAAGCCTCCTTATAAATAAGACTTATGATATAGACCAGCTCTGTTGATGAAAAGACTGAGAGAAATGCCCTTGAGGGCCCCAACAACTGTTTACAGGCTCCCACTGAGAATTTTTTTGTCTCTATCTAATGACTGCAAAATAATAATAATAATAATGATAATTTAAAAAATTACTAACTAGGTTAAAATCTCACTGCCCCCAAATTCAGTTGGAAACTGAGGCTTAGTATTAACATAAATCCTGTCTACATATTTACTAACCAATATTGCTTGTTTAAACTTGGTCTTCTCTTTCTAGAAATTTCTTACTTCATTGACAAACAGAAGAAAGAGGAAGCAAAAATAAGCAGAAAATCGGGGACATCTGAGATTGGAGCACTGGCCTAAGATTCCAGGGACTCTAGATCTGCTTTCTCAACTGTGTGTAAGACACCAGTGTGGGCCATTTTCATGCTTCATCTACTTAGGTCAATTCTTTGAAGTGTTATTGTTCAATTTTAAAGGTGAAGAAACTGAGGCTAGTAAATGGCAGAACCATTCATTTAGCATGGGAGTGTCTTACTCTAAAATAATCATGGTGTTGTTTTTTTCTCTTACTGCCAACCAAGGAAGCTAGAGGAAGTGCCAAGAGGTCAAGAAGAGACAAAAGAAAACACTCTTCCCTCTTTATTCCCTTGGGTTCTTCATTATCACTTGGTGGCTCTCTCGTGTTCAGTCTTCTGCTTCTAGAGTTGGTTTGACCTTCTACCATGTTATTTTTATGAAAACACCAACTCCTCTTACACCTCCCATTTCCTAACATTCTGTCCTGTCCACCCCATTCTGTACCCCCATTAGTTTTCCTTGTCTCTAAATCCTCCTAAAACAGCCGTTTGGAAACAATTTCGAGGTACACCAATTTTCCTGTGCATCTGTCTTTTGTATTTTAGAAGATAGGGACTGTGTGTTTTCTACTTGTCATGTTTATGTCTCATACTCTGTGGGTACCTAATAAATGCTGAATAATAGCAGCTTTGTGACAATGCAGAACCAGAAACACAGGTTCTTTCTTACATTTAGTATTTCATCACCAGCAAGGAAACTTTACTCACTGTGGGCACTATGCTAGGCACTAACTGAAGTTCATTACTGAAGCCTGGCTTCTACATTTGCACACTAAGATATTTTACTTTTCTCTCTTATTTTCCTGACCAAAAAAAAAAAGAGAGGGCAAAGATCGGCACTGAATCTTCTCATTCAATCCACAGCATTCTGAAGATAGAGGTTGGCCCTTTTTTGAGGAAGGGGGACCAAGGTACAGAGTATGCTGAATGAGAGCTCCTTGTGAGTCAGTGCTGAAGCCACATACAAACATCAGTTTGCTGTTGCACAGTATCTAAAATTTGTATTTTCTAAGAATAATGAGAAACAAAACCCTCTGTGTTCATGCTGTGTCTAAACAAGCAGAGTAAATTGAGACAGTTAAACTTGACAATTTAGGCCAAAGATTCATTTGCTTGTAATATCAATATAATTGACTCAAAAGGGTTGTGGGTTTCTTTCTTTCTTTCTTTTTTTTTTTTTTTTTTGGTATACTTTCCTAAATACTGATCTTAGTTCCATTTCTTTTGCTCCCCTGTGTGGTCAGAGGCCACAAGCATACAGGAAAAATAAAAGGCCACTTGCAAATTTGGGACATTAATTCATGAGCAGACCCATTGTAACATCATAGGTTTGTTGTTCTCAATCATTAATTCAGTAAATATTTATCAAACACTACCTACCACATTCTTGGCTCTGTGCTATTCAGTGAAGTTCACAGTCCAGTGTAGAGACAGACATGTAAACAAGCAATTAATAAAATATAGTGTGCTGTAAGGGAAATAGTCTTACAGGAATGATAAATTCTTCCCATGTGCTCTGAGAAGGCGACATGTGGGAGGTGACATTTCAGCTGTGTCTTAAAGATGAATAGTTGTTCACTGTCAGAGTGTGGGAAATACATCATAGGTGAAGGGAACAGCAAGTGCATAAATAGAAGTCCGGGGAAAAGGATAGTATAGTGTGTCTATTACTTAGGACCATGGTCGGCAAACTGTGGCTTGCGAGCCACATGCGGCTCTTTGGCCCCTTGAGTGTGGCTCTTCCACAAAATACCACGGCCTGGGTGAGTCTATTTTGAAGAAGTAGCGTTAGAAGAAGTTTAAGTTTAAAAAATTTGGCTCTCAAAAGAAATTTCAGTCATTGTACTGTTGATATTTGGCTCTGTTGACTAATAAGTTTGCCAACCACTGACCTAGGGTATATGATAAGAAATAGTACAAGATGACGTTGAATTATCTAGTGATGAAGGCCTTTCTGCATCACTCTGGGGAGATTAATATATTTTATAGGCATCAGAAAGACATCCCTCTCACGATCCAGGACTGCTGGCTCCCAACTGCTCATCTGCCTGCCTTCCTGATTGCCCCTAACCACTTCTGCCTGCCAGTCTGATCACCCTCTAACCACTCCCCTGCCAGCCTGATTGATGCCTAACTGCCCTCCCCTGCAGGCCTGGTCACCCCTAACTGCCCTCCCCTGTAGGCCTGATCACCCCCAACTACAGCACCACATTTGGTTCTGATTGGCTGGTTACTATGCCAGTCAGCGTCTCTGGGCCTATCAATGGTGCCTGATCAGAAAGGCGGGGCTGATCAGCAGCCCCAGTGGAGGCCTGGAGAGCAATGGAGGCGCGGCTGCTGGCCAGACTGGGAGAGAGAGAGTCAAGTGCTGATCAAAAGCTGCCTCAGAGGCAATGGATCAGTCCCTGCTTCTCTCTTCAGGCCTCTCTCTGGCCCTGATTTGCAGCCCCCTCAGCAGTCAGTGCTGGGGCACATCACCTGCAGCAGAAGCAGCAACCCAGCGCTTACTGCAGGACTGACTTCCAGTTGGTCAAGCCTTGGTTGTTACTGGTCATTAAGACCCAGGGTTTTTATATATTAGAATGGGATAATAGGTTACTAGATGGGGGTGGGTGGGTGAAGGCTGCCTTTTTTTCATATTGAGGCCATTTAGTTGTTTTGTGTTTGTTTGTTTGTTAGTTTAATTTCTACTTCTCAGTTAAGTTATCTCATTTTAGTATGGTGGATGCTGTATTTCCTAGCATCTTCTTTGTTTTTGTGGTAATTTGGGAAGGTATTCATTTGTGTGAGCTACTTGCGCCTGGCCTAAAATCTATAAAAGAAATGAGGATGGGGTGTGTGTGTGTGTGTGTGTGTGTGTGTGTGTGTGTGTGTGTGTGTGTGTGTTTGGGGGTGGGGATGGGGATAACATGGCCTTCAGCACTTTCTTTTTTCTTTCTTTCTTATTTTAGTTTTATATTTTTCATATGAAACTTTTTCCTGCAAGGATCTTCTAAATAGAGTTGGAGGATGTTTTTGATATGCAGATCAAGCAAAATGGTAAATACATGTCCCTCTCTTTTTAAACATTCCCTTATTCTACATCTGCCTGTCCTCTCACTTTCTTTGATTTCCATAAGGCCTGCCCTTGGGTTTGTATTGTAACTTGGTAAAGTTCCATTGTCCCTTACCACAGAAATGCTTCTTAAAAAACTCCATTCAGAATTTAATCCAAGCTTTAGCTCTTCTTTCTCCTCCTTCCTTCTGAAGATTTAGTGACTAAGTCTTTGCTTTGATTTTCTTTCTCTGACTTGAGGGTTCTCACTTTCTCTCCTAATTGCTACAATCTGGTGTCCCCTTTTGCCTGGAAGTAAACAAAAACAGAAACAATTGGTGAAGAGACACATGGGCTCATGAGCTCACGTGCCTGACTAGCTGATGGATGGGAAGGTCTGCCTCTTAGGAATGAGATCTTTCTACCATTCCATGCAGCCTCAGTTTCAGGAAGGGCTCTATGCACAGCACAGTGGTAAGTGCCTCACATGCATTAGAGTCCTCCAACTGATCTGCAAAGTAGGCCTTGTTACCATCTCCATTGTTTCAGCTGAAGGAATCAAATCCAAAACAGATGACGCCTCTTTCTTAAAGTCATTCACCTAATTAGTGATAAGGAGTGCCTGGTAGACCCAAGAATTTCTGACTGTAGTACCTGAATTGAAATACTTAATTCATATGTTTTCATCTGAAAACTTCCCAGTGTCATTGTAAAACAGTTCTCTAGATTGGAAGAGTAAGTTACCATTATGTTATTTCTTGAGTTCTAATATTCCAGAAAGTATATTTCCTCTGATGCCTGTGGACTTGTTAACAAGCTTTTAAAAATAGGAAAAAATAGAAAAGTTGACAAGGTCACTCACTGAAAGGAAAATAAATATATCGTTTATTGAGAAAAATTTTGATAAAACTTAAGCTGGAGGGTAAGCATGGTGTAATGTTGACTCTGATTCTCTGTTGGCCTGTCTTATTTATTTTCTTATAATAGCAAATAGTATATTGAAATGATCATTCAGTGTGTTCTGTGTTATTATGTGTTAGTTTGGCTAATTCACCATTTTTCAAAATACAAATACTATTTTGAATACATATGGAAGTATCTTGACAGACCAGCAATACAAATCCTCTGAGCTACACATTAAGAATACATAATGTTATTAATTTTCAAGGCCAGAGAGGTAAATGCTACATTAAATTGTAAAAATAAGAAAAACACCTTTAAAATTATTAAAATTTTTGTATTAAAGAGGGATTTATGGCTTCCAGTCAAGATGGTGGCATAGGTAAATGTGGTACTCACACCCTCCCACAAATACATCAAAACTATAACTAAACTACAGAGCAACCATCATTCAAAACCACATAAAATCTAGCTAAATGGAAGTCCTATAACTAAGTATTTAAAGAAGAAGCCACGTGGACTGGTTAGGAGGGGTGGAGGTTAGAACTAGATGGTCCCACATTCATGTGTGTCAGATAATCAGGAGGAATATCTTGGCTGTGAATGTCCCTCTGATGAGCAAGGGGTCCCAGACCCACACCAGGCCCCCAGCCCAGGGTTCCAGTGCCAGGAAGAGTAGTCCCCTTAACTTCTGGCTGTAAAATCCATCAGGGATTGAGGTTGAGTGACACAGAGGACTGCTGGAGTCCCAGGCAGTTCTTAAAGGGCCCACACATGGATTTATTCAGACTCACTGACTCTGAGCTCTAGCACTGGGGATGCAACTTGAAAGGCACCAGGGACATACAGGGAGGAATTGAATTATCTGGCATCAGTGCCAGAACTAGAGGGGAAGCTTTCTGCCAGTTAAAGTGCAAAAGGTTAAAGACAAAGACAGAACCTTAAAGGCAACAAGAGAAAAGTAGTTAGCTACCTACAAGGGAGCTCTGATAAGACTGTCAGCTGGTTTCTCAACAGAAATTTTGCAGGCCAGAAGGGATTAGCAAGAAATATTCAAAGTGATGAAAGCAAGGACCTACAACCAAGATTACCCAGCAAAGCTATCTTTTAGAATTGAAGGGCAGGTAGAGAGCTTCCCAGACAAGAAAAAAACTAAAGGAGTTCATTTCCACCAAACAGGTGTTACATGAAATGTTAAAAAGTCTTCTTTAAGAAGAAGAAGAAAAAAAAGATTAAATATCTGAACAATCAATTGGCAATAAATACATATCTATAAACAATTGAATCTAAAAAACAATGTAAATGAATAAGCAGAACAGAAACAGACTCATAGATACAAAGAACAGTTTGATGGCTGCCAGAAAAGAGGGGGATTAAGCGGATGGGTGAAAAAAGTGGAGGAATTAAGAAGTACAAACTGGTTGTTACAGAATAGTCATGGAGATGTAAAGTACAGCATAGGTTATATAGGCAATATATTCTCATAACTACATATGGTATCAGATGAGTATGAGGTTTATCAGGATGATCACTTAGAAAGTTATATAAGGTCTAATCACTGGGGTGTATACCTGAAACAAATAAAATATTTTATGTCAACTGTAACTGAAAAAATAAAAAATGATTTAACTAACATTCAAAGAGACTGTGAACAAGAGAAAAAATAGAGATTCATTAGACACAAAAATTTTTTTAAATGTGACTTTATTTTATCCAAATTGTATTCAAATGTTAAATTGTGAAATTTTGCCAGCCTCTGATAATTCATAAAAATCATTTACCATGGGCTAGTTCTTAAAAGGTCAATATGATGATTTGGTGATCTTAATGAATAAAATAGATCATCCCATAATGCATTAATGCACAGTCATTGACAATTATAAAGATTCAATTCAAGCATTACAGACTATACCCCTATTATTAGAAAACACTGGTTTATGCTCTTTTGGAACTATAATAATAAATAAATTTAAATAAATGTACTTAACTTAAATTTAAATAAATTAAATAAAAAATAATAATGATTTCTGTTCCACAGGAGCTCACCTTCTAGTAGTAAACATATCTAGTTGCATCCCATAAAGATTCTACACAATACATAATATTAGATATGCGTAAATTGTATCACCAAAGTACAGAGAGTGAGAAAAAAGTAATTATAACTTAAGGAATGCAGGTTTCCTGGAAGAGAAGAGATTTTACTGGGTCTTGAAAAATGGAGAGGGTTTTGAGAGGTAGGTGTGACTCTGAAGATAAACATCAGTTATTTTAAGATCAAGTCACATTTCCCTGTTTGTGTCTTTTTTTTTTTTTCATTGAAAAACAAAACAGATAATATTCCTTGGAACAAAAACTTGTGTCAAAAAAAATTTAAATGCTGGATATTCTTCGTTTAAATGCCAGAGTAAGTTATTTTTTTCTCTCATTCTGTGAAATAAATAAGGCTAAAAGCTGGAAAATTATAAGTCACTTGATTAAATGAGGCAAAGAAATGCTTTCTAAAGATCCCAACTCAGTACCCTCTGTGCCCGAGGCTAGTTGGAACTAGTCCACAGTCACAGTTTCTCCATCACATGGGTGGCCAATGTGGTGCCGGCAATGAAATGTGTAATCAACTTTCACATGTTTTTAGACATTCCCAAATCACTTTGATCATGACTAACAAGAAAACTGCTGCTTCAGTTAATAATCTATAAATTCTCAGGGGGAGGTTTAATCCAATACCAAGTAGAATATTTCACATTTTATTTTAAAGATATAGACTAACACAATCTAGAAATATATTTATCTTTAAAACATTCATCAATTTTCCAGCATGTAATTTGGTTCAATGTTAACATTTTAAATTGTCATTTCCCACAAGTCCAGGGACCTTGATAATTGAGATAGAATTGCTTTTGAAAACTCGTATCCTTTAGATTACATTTCATCTAGGTAAAACGCACAGAGATAACTTTTATGGCAGCTTTCAAAGCTGCTTTAAGCAGTGCAACCTGTGACATCTCTGTCCTTCCTCATGTAGTTGAATATTGCTCAATGCAAGGAAAAGTAGTAGTTATGGCAGAGAAAGGACCAGATTAAAAGTATTCCTGGCCGAGTGCTTTTTTAGTTAGGGAAGATGTTCTTAAATATGTATTAGTTCTATGCCACAGGACACAGTTAACATGAGTAGTTAGTAGGGTACCAACAGCAACAGCAGCATCCATCAAGACAGCAACATGAAAGAGCTTGTTGAAAGCAGAAAATGATTGAGAGAGGAAATTTTCTGAGATGACAGCTGTTTAAATCTAATCAAAATCTCTTTCTTACACCAGGAGACATTTAGTCTTTCATTGGCTCTATTATGTATCTTAGAAATCTACACAGTTTTAGAAGGTTGCTAAATTAACACTTGAGAGCAACACCAAGATAAGACCTGGTGACATCACTCATAATGAATTAATAGGAAGGAAGAATAGGTGTGTGTGAGAGGCTATTGTCTGGGACATCATCTGAGATGAGAATCTTAAATAATAATAAATCTAAATGCTGTGTCTTTTAAACTTATGCTACCATGTGATTTTTCTTTTTACAGACAGTATTTAAATATCACTTCCCAAAGTGACAGCATGTGCACACATGAATACACCCATACTCAAACGAAGCCAGTAATATTCCCATAGGCCTTGCACCTCAAAGTGTGGTCTACAGGCAGGCATCACTGGAGAGCTTATTAGAAACACGGGTTCTAGAGTCCCACCCCAGACTCAACGACTCAGAATATGCATTTTAACAAGATTCCTGGATGAGTCTCACGCACCTAAGTTTGACAAATGCTGATTTAAATTCAAGTTACACAGCCCTTGCCCTCTCATCCTTAAAACCCATGCGTCTGAATTTTCAGACCTTTGCTAATCTCCCCATTGTCTAATGCAGTATAGTTTAGGGAGTGGTAAGAGCCAATGTTTCCAGAGATTCTCTGTGCAAATGGCCTGGAGTCCACTTCCAGGGCCAACTTGGGCCTCTTCCCTGGGTCAACCCTCCCAAAGGTGTGGCTGTCTAGGGTGGAGCGCAGGCGTGAGATGGAGACTAGACATACTTGGTAGGCACCTTATCCTGCAGAAAGGAACAGGGGGTGGGTAAGGGGTAAGGCTGGTCCCAAGTTCAGGCCTCCATTTGTACTCTTGCCCAGGCCATGCATAAATTAAGGGTGTTGGTAATTATTAAAAATCAATCTGTGGCTATAAAGTTGATAGATTTTATAAAATAGTGAGTCTAGTCTTGGGGGGGAAAAATGCTTGCACTTCCTCCCAACCCTCCTTCTACTGCCCCAGTTGGCGGGATAAAAAGTGTGAGTCCAGATGCCATGCCCTTCCTTTTCATCTGTTTTCTCTGCTTCCATTCACACTGCGGCAAGTGTGGCACTGTTGAGAACAATGTTTCCTTAGGGACTCGCATCGACTCTCGGGTTTCCAGGCTCTGTGCCAGAGGAGTCTGACAGTGGCACGGAGGGCAGATATACAAGCACAGCTCCGACAGCCATCAGTGGGAGTTCTACAGCCAGACTGAGAGCAGAGTACAGTCCAGAATTGGAAATTTGTCCTCCAGGTAAGGCAGCATAAGTGACCTGGTTATAGAGGAGTCACATTCCACAATTAAATAGCAAATGCATTGAGAATTTAGAGGAGAGTTTATTCCCCCGAGTTCTAGAAAAGGAAGCAGGTGAAAATAAGTTGAATGACAGCCAATCATCAAAGGAATTTTTAAAATTCCTTAAAGAAATTATCTAGTAAGCTACCCATTTTTTAAGAGGTCTCTTAAACTGGCCATTTCACCTAGTTAGAGGATTCTGGAAATAAAGGAAAAAATCTCTGAACATTACACAGTTTACTTATAAGCTATTTTCTTTATCTGCCTCCCTTAATTGAACCCCTCCTCCAGGTCTCAGTTTAAATGAGAAGCCTTTGCAGATTAGCTTTGGTGCCCTCTTTTACATGTGTTTAGGGCATCCTGCATTTCTTCTTCATAGCACCTATCCATTCTAATTAAATATTTGGAAAATCATGTGTTGTATGTTTGTCTCTCCAGTTAGACTGTAAGCTTCATGAAGACAAGGGCCATGTCTGTCCAATTATATGCCTGAAACACACGGCGTACTCAATAAATATTTGTTCAATGAATTCATATTTCGTAGGCTAAATATAAACTTCAAAAGTCTTACAATAAAGCACATCCACCAAAATTTACAGGAATTGACTGGAACCTTACCCAGCCCAATTTACTATGTAGACACAATCAAGTGGATTTGTTTGTTTTCTCAAACCACAACAGACTCAAGTAGTAAACTAGAAAGAGAAGAAGGGGGGAGGATAAAGAAGGAATGAAATAGGCCAACTCGATCAACAGTTTCACAGAGGGGGAAGATAGAACACCACAGATGAAAGAACTAAAAGGCCCGTGCGGTTCAGTTCATTGGGATTGTCCCGTGCACCTCGAGGTCACCTGTTTGATTCCCAGTCAGGGCACATGCCTGGTTGTGGGCTTGACCCCCTAGTGGGGGGCAGTTGATCGATGTCCCACTCTCACACCAATGTTTCTTTCTCTCTCCCTCTCTCTTTCCCTCTCTCTAAAAATCAATTAAAATATTTTTTTTAAAAAGGACACAGCAATGGGGAGCCATTTATACCTTTGTAAAACTCCAGAATCCCACAAATGTTGATAATTACAAACCTTAGATTAAAAAAAAAATAGGTAAAATTATATTCCATATTTGCTGCTTAAGAAGGCAAGAAAGTACATATTTTGGAAAAATTTTGTATAGATTATCTAAAAGCAAGTTTGCAGCATAATAAAAATAATAGTGTCCATTATAATGCATTTAAAAATATATAAAGCACTTTCTTATATTTTATCTCATTTGATTTTCATAAAATACAGAAGAGGGCAAGCTACAATTGTCAGGAAAATTTACTTAGGTGGAGCATCTCATTCTAGGCTGAAGTTGATGAATTAGGTGCTATGGGCAATTTTCTCACTTAATAGTATAAGAGTACTTAAATTGATTTTTTCAGAGAATTGTTGAAAAGATATTTGATTATGATTTCAAAAAATTTTAAGATTCAACATTCTTTTCAATAATAATTTACTGAGAGTTAAACATTATATTTAAATTAGGTTATCTAAATCTTACAATGTTGGTGCATAAATAATATAGAATAGAACTTATAAATATGCAGCAGATGCAAATTTTATTATTTATAATATTTTAAAAGTAGATGTGTCCTGGACACTAACTAATAATTTACATTAGTTATGCCACTGTATTTTGACAGTGCTCTTTTTAGAATGCTGAATTTTACAAAAAACAGACACACATAGATTCTCAAAAACATGCATACTTTAAGGTGTATCAGGAGTGCCAGAATATATTTTAAATTTTCAAATGTTCCTAGTATTCAGAATTTCAAATGTTTCTAGTATCTACAATTTCAAATTCAGAATTGCATGTAAAAAGGAAAAAGTGTGTCAGAGATGATAAGGAGAACTTATTGACAGACAAAAGACAGTCCCAGGAATGTTATTTAGTCAATAGTGGCTGTTGCTTCACAATATAAAACCATCTTTATATAAAACTAGAGGCCTGATGCAAGAAGATTCATGCAAGAATGGGCCTTCTTTCCCCTGGCTGCCGTCACCACCTTTGCTCTGGCCGGAGCCGCCTTTCTGCCTTCCCACACTGCCCAGAAGCCCGGAGTGGCTGGGGCGGTGCAGAATGCCTGCATCATTGCCCCCAGTTGCTCAGTGGCTGCGTATGCAAATTAACCCCCACCTTTGTTGGGTTAATTTGCATACTCACTTTGGCTGGTGGGTGTCATGAAGGTATGGTCAATTTGCATCTTTCTCTTTTATTAGTGTAGATGTTCATTTTATAATCCTTCTACAGGAGATCAAAAATCAAATATATGCAGGAACATAATTAAAGGATTAATGAACAAAGCCAGTTCACAAAGGGAGAAATTTCTGGGGAAAAAAAGTATATATTGCAAAATGATCTCCACAATAAGTCTAGAGAACATCCATCACCATACATAGCTGCACATTAGATTTCCTAGGCCCACAGAGGTGGAAGACCCAATATTGACTCTGGCTACTCTCTCCAATGACAAACGTAATTGTATGAAAAATGGCACTTTAAAACTGAAGATGGGATTAGTGATGTCTTCATGAGAATGTATTGCCTACATTGCTGAATAAGAAATAAAGTACATCTCAACTTAGATATTAATTTCTTTGAAGAAGATGGTCAAAAGGATCAAATGTTTTATCATACACACTAGAGGCCTGGTGCACGGATTCATACACCACCAGGGTCCCTTGGCCTGGACTGCACCCTCTTGCAATCCAGGACCCCTTAGGGGATGTTGGAGAGCCAGTTTTGGCCAGTCCCTGCAGGCCAGGCCGAGGGCTTCTAATATGCATATAAGATCTTTGGTTAATCTCTTCCTGCCCTCCCTCCTCCCCCCTTCCATCTGAGATTCATCAGTCTATTCCTGTTTCCATGCCTGTGGTTTCCACTCTTTCATTGAGTGTCTTCCCCCTGGTAGTCAGTGCGTGTCATAGCTACCAGTCTATCGGCCAGCTTAGGCTTTTATATATATAGATAGAAAACACGTAAGATCAATTTTTAAAGGAAAATACTACTTACATACTAAGACACTTCCTATGTGATTTCAAGGTACTTATGATCTTTGGATCAAGTACCGTTGCATGCCCTCTACCTGGAATGGACTTCATTAGAACTATGTTTACTTGGCAAGCTCTACTAAGTCTTAAAGATTTAGTTTAATCATCTATCTCTAAAGGATTTTTTTCTTTTCTTACAATTCCATGCAGAGTTCATTATGAATCATTGCTGTGTCTTGATCAACCCTTTCTTATTATCTGAGCCACACAGTATTTTATTTGGTCACACTTCTCCCCCTCTGACTATGATATCCTTGTGGGAAGGAACAATGTCAGATTCATTTTTTATTGTATTCTTGACATCAAGTTCAGTGCCTGCTATAGCCTAGTGACTCAGTAAAGAAATATAAAATGAATGAATGTGACCTAAACACCACACATATTAAATCAGTTCCATTCTAAAGTTCTACCCACATAAATATAATAAATAAATTAAATGAGTTTAGGCAAAGACATATATTTATGGTTATCTTAGGACTATAGAGGAACAGAGAGAAGAAAATGATAATGCAATACTAAAATTTATAGACTAAAATAAAAGTAGTTCCTTAAGTTGTCTCAATTATCTGTGCCCTCAGAAAGTTTTTTAGATTTTAGAGACTTTGTGTATGTTCTTTTTCAATCACTCTCTCATAAGCAAGGCAATCAACTGAGAAATTTCTTGAATCTATGCCTGGTTAGGAAAACTCATGAGAACTCAAAGAATCTGATTCATAAAAAGGTTTGGTATCATTCATGGAATGCATATTCTAATCACTACACACTGTTATTTTAAAAATCGGCACTGATTATTTCAGAAGGAAGCACATCAACATTATTATAGTGAAACTAGAGTGAAATTATGGATTTTTCTTCTTGGATTTTTTGTTTGTTTGTTTTTTGCTTTTCTGAGAGGGTTGAACATATACATGTAGTTTTTAACATACCTTGAATTATGAACACATGAGAAAAATATTTTTACTATAAATCTGAGTACCTTACCTTACTATATCATATATTTTAGAAATCTGAGATATATGTCAAGATATGAAGTTATTCTTTCACTTGTTTATGTGATAAATATTTCTTTGTGTATTAGTTGTAAGGCATTGTGTGGGCACTTTGGAAAGTACAAAGATTTTCTACATATGAACAATTTAGAAATGTAAATAACAAACTAAAATGGTTAGAAAAAAGATGTTTAGCATGCAGTATTCTCTTTTAACAGTTTTTAAAATATTTTATAAGCTGAAGTCACCCTTAAGGACAGCAGTGTGTAATAATTCTTCTAGCTCTGTGAACATATGATAACTTGAATCAAACATGGACATCCTTCCTCCTCCTTCAGAAATCAATATTATATTAAACTAGGGGCCTGGTACATGAAATTCGTGTGCAGGGGATGTGTCCCTCAGCCCAGCCTGCACCCTCTCCAATCTGGGACCCCTTGAGGGATGTCTGACTGTCCAGTAGGATCGGGCCTAAATGGGGAGTCAAACATCCCTCTCACAATCCAAGACTGCTGGTTCTGAACCGCTTGCCTGCCTGCATTCCTGATTGCCCCTAACCATTTCTGCCTGCCAGCCTGATCACCCCCTAAAAACTCCTCTGACAGCCTGATTGATGCCTAACTGCTTCCTTGCCAGCCTGTTTGCGCCTAACTGCCCTCCCCTGCAGGCCTGGTCACCCCTAACTGCCCTCCCCTGCAGACCTGGTCCCCCCAACTGCTTTTTCCTGCAGGCCTGGGTCTCCCCCAACTGCCCTCCCCTGCTGGCCATCTTGTGACAGCCATCTTGTATCCACATGGGGGCAGCCATCTTGTGTGTTAGACTGATGGTCAATTTGCATATTACTTTTTTATTAGATAGGATAGAGGCCTGGTGCACGGATGAGGGCAGGCTGGTTTACCCTGAAGGGTGTCCCAGATCAGGGTGGGGGTTCCCTTGGGTCATGGGGCTGCCTGGGTGAGGGGCCTGTGGTAGTTTGCAGGCTGGCCATGCCTCTCAGTGACCCAAGTGAAGGCCCTGGTATCTGGGATTTATTTATCTTCTATAATTGAAACTTTGTAACCTTGAGTGGAGGTCTGGGCCTGCCAGGGTGTGTGGAAAGCTTGGCTTCCTCCTTTGCCCAGGAAACCCAAGCCACCTGCTCATTCAGTGGCCGCAGCCATCTTGGTTGGGTTAATTTGCGTACTTGCTCCTGATTGGCTGGTGGGTGTGGCTTGTGAGTGTAGCGGAGTGATGGTTAATTTGCATATTACTCTTTTATTAGATAGGCTAACATTTAATCACCATATTTATTTACCATACTCAGAAAAAATCTATAAATCATATGCAGGAAATGCTATGAGTAAAAGGAGCCAAATTTTTAAAAATTGAGGTATAATTGATAGACAAGATCATATTAGTTTCAGGTGTACCACATAAGATTCAATATTTGTATATATTGAGAAATGATCACCACAATAAGTCTAGAGAACATCCATCACCATACATCATTACAGATTTTTTTCTCATGTGATGAGAACTTTTAAGACTTACTCTCTTAGCAAGTTTCAAATATGCATTACAGTATTATTAATTATAGTCACCATGCTGTACATTACATCCCATGACTTATTAATTTTATAACTGGAAGTTCATACCTTTTGACTAATGAGCTAATTCTTAAGATAGTCTCTTTCATTGTCATGCTTCTAAACTCGACTTTTACAATTAATATGGCCAACAAATGCCTGGACCCTACAAATGGAACACTTAACAACAAGAGCAAATGGTCAAATGCTCAACCATCTGCTCATCAATCAATCAGGCCCAAGTTAACAAAACGACCAAAATACGGTGATAGAAGAATTGGACCAGTATACTATTACCAAATGACACGGAAGGAATTTTACCAGCAATACTTGAAGAACATTTAAGCAGACTGTATTCCTCTTTTTTTTTTTTCCTCCTGTATTCTATTACAGTTAAGTAATACTTATCTGGTACGATTCAAAATTATTTACAATGAGAATGTATGCAGTGAGGAATGAGGGAGGGTTAAGGAAGCACAATCCTGTTGTTTTCAACTCATTTGGCAGAATTTGGTGAATAACTAGGGTGGCCATATAATTTATTGTTGAAAGTCAGTGCTTTTCAAGTGAAGGCAGGGTAATTATGACAGACAATTGATGTAAACTGGAACTATTCCAAGCAAACTGAGTTGTATGATTAATCTGTGAATAATTAGCCATAACTAGACAATTTTAAATGAGTTAAGACAGATCAGTGACATTAGTTGTTGTATACAAGCTGTGTGAGGAAAAATTTGTTAATGTTTGAACCACATAGTTGATTATCTAGTTTTTTTAAATGATGTCAGTGACTCAAAACACCTTTTTCCACTGTATCTTTTATGGTTTCAATGACATGCATTTACATACTCCCCCCCCCCCCTCCCACCCAGCATATAAAACTCGTATAGTAACACAAATATCTGGGCAACCGAAAACCTCTAATGATTAATAAGCAAGATGCATAAGGGTGGAAGCCAAAAGAAGAGACCATTAGGAGGTAAGGAACCTGGAATTGTTTTGACTCTATGCTACTACCAGGTAGGACTTACCTTCACTCTGATTTTAGTTTTTAATTGCTACAAAGGTGATAGTAACACTCTTAATTTCCTTGGTAGGGCTTATAGAAATACTTAAAATGTTTAAGTTTAAATATTTTATTTTCAAAACCTCTGTAGTGATTTTTTTTTAAAAAGTAAAAAAGAGGCTTAAAGAGTCTGAGATGACAGAATTAAATCTAATGTTTAAAATACTACAAAGAAAAATATGTTTAAATAAAATGGAAAGAAAATGGATCTTTCTGACCAGGAAACTTTCAGTGCTTTTGCTAACACTTTCAGAAAGTATTTCCTGAGTCTTGTAATTTCACTCTGACACTTCATTGTTATTGTTTATCTACAAGGCTGTATGCTTTGTAGGACCCAAGTATGTTTTATCTGTTATTAAACTGTACAGTGTCTGAACCAAAGTAGATACTCAATAAATATTTTTTACCAAATGTATTAATGTTGATGACAAATTTAGAGAAGCAGAATAAGACATCTCTTTGAATAATATTTCTCTGTATTATGTCTGCCAGAGTCTATTTTCCTTCGAGTTTTATGTTTGAGCTTTTTCAAAGATTCCTTTTCCACTAAAACCTAGAAAAGGAAGCCTGTAAGAACTACTGAAGGTTCTATGAGTTTTCACCATAGGATACTTCTCCATTGTGACACAGGAAGAACTAGTTTGGAAATTGAATGTGGCTCAGTGCAAATAATCTATTTACCTTTGGAGGTGTCACCTCAGTTGGTGAGAGGACAGTGCTAATAAGGGTTTTATTAGCTTTACCCAGAGAAAAACTGCCCCAGAGTCACAGATTCTACCTCGAAGCTTGGGGATCTCTTGGGTCATAAAGAGAGTGCAGATTACTCAGAACAACCTATTAACAGATTGGAAAACAAGTAGCTGATGGTAGATCTAATACCCAGAAGACAGCAAATATTACTTTGCAGAGTTATAAAACAAATTGAACCCATCAAACATGTGTAAACTTGAGAAGCATGCTTTTGTCATCTGTCCCCATTAGATCACAGCTCTAAAATGGGCATATTAATGAAGGAAACTTTATTATTTTTATTTTATTTTAATATATAAATATATATATATTTATTGATTTCAGAGAGGAAAGGAGAGGGAGAAAGAGATAGAAACATCAATGAGAGAGAATAGCCTGCAACCAGGGTATGTGCCCTGGCCGGGAATTGAACTGTGACCTCCTGGTTCAAAGGTCAACACTCAACCACTAAGCAACACCGGCTGGGCAGTGAAACCACATTTTTAGATGGCCCAGGCCGGGTAGCTTAATTGGTTAGAGCATTGTCCCCACACATCAAGGTTGCAGTTTTGATTCCCTTTCAAGGCACATGTAAGAATTAACCAATGAATGCATAAATAAGTGGAACAACAAATAACTTTCTCTCTTCCTCTTTTACTTCAAAAATTAATAAACTAAAGAACAAACAAACAAAAAAAAACACAAACTCTTAAAATATACCTAAGTCAGTCAGTATTAGACTCTCTGCTTGGAAGGAAGAAAATATGGCTACGTGGTATTGGTAATAGATTGTCAAAAGGGTGAAAATCAATCTGAAAACCACCAGTAGTGATCACATTTGGCACTTGCAGGGTGATGGATTCTGAAAATATTTATGTATTGAAATAATGGTTTTCTTTGCAAGAATGTGCTTTTTCCGCATACAAACAGCATTTCATTGTATGTGAACCTCTGTTTTTCCAATAAACATTAATTCATGGCTCACTCCCTAAATTAATGTCAGAGAAAGAAAGTAATTTAGAAATATTTTGATACATTCTGTGAAATTCAGTATGAGATATCTGATTAGAATGTGATAAACCTGTCAATTCACTAAAATATAAAGTGCACTAAGAGAAAAGGGAAAGTTAATGGTGGCAAGTAACATCCATTTACAAGCCATATGGTAGCCATGAAATGATCCTACTAAGAGCCTTTCCATACATGGCAATGTTCTAGTGTCATAGATGCTGCACATCTTGTGATCAATCCATGTTTTAAATGAATGTTCCCCCTGGGAAGGTTGATAAAAGAAATCAATTACTACTTTCACTGGGTTCTCAGATAAGAAGAGAATCCAGGTCTTAAAAGGGGAAAACCTAGACAGGTTAAAAAAACAAACTTTATACTGAATTCTTTTGTGTAATAGTTCCCTCCGGGGTTCAAAGTTTACTTCTCTTGTTTCCATTGGCCTGCCCTTTTGGGGGCAGGTGCAACAAATATCCATCTCTGCCTTCTCCAACATGTAAATAATAGGCGTGCTGTAAAGCAAGTTACACATTGGAAGCAAGCATTTAAACACAGACAATGTTTATGTATCCAAATAAACAATAAGACATGATGCTACATCAATGAATATACTACCGGATATGTAGTAAAACCATATAGCAGGGAGCCTGTTAGACATGAGCAGAGCAAGGAGGATGGGCCAGGTACTGAAACTCACCAGGGTGGAAAGCCCCAGATGCCTAGCAAGGTGCAAAACTGGGGAAACAAGAACCTCACCCCCAGAGTAACTTATCCTCCCCTCGCTTATCACTGGTCATGTGGTTTGGACCTCTGATCTTTCATATCTCTGGTCAGGTGGTTTAGAACCCTTGACCTTTTTCTCCCTAAAGATAACATCTAGGCCTCAGTTGTAACTCAGCTCCCAGAAAAGCGGCAAAACCAGACAAGTGACATCATGGCTGCCTCAGGACCAGCTACATTGACTAATGACCCTCTGCCTTGGCATGCAGACCACGAACCTGAAAGAGCACACCTGGACGAACTGATAAATATTAAGACCCTCCCCTAGACCTCCCCTAAGATTTCCACCTGCAAGAGAGAGATAAATACACAAAGGACAAAGGACCAGGGTACTCTCTACCTCCAAGGAGCATGCCCGTGCCATTCTCCCACAGGAAGGTATCCCTCAACCTCTAAAGGACCCCACGAGATCTGCAACCAGGAGAGCAATGGGCAGCAGTGGCTCATCTTGGGCTAACCCCCTGAATGTCTCCAAGGCCCCCTTTTCTATGACTTCCTAGTGAGCTAACACCCCAGCCATTGTCTCTCTCAACTGGCCCACTCCTTGCTTGGAGTGTATCTTCGATAAATCCCACTTTGCTTTACTTTCATTTTTGTTGACCTTAAAATCTTTTCTGTGTCAACGAGAACAGAGGTCCCAGCTGGTAACCCCAATCAGTAGCAAGACTATCAAGAACATTCTAGGAGCAGATGGGATTTTGACTTACCATTCTTTTTGTTTTTATTCTTTATAAATGATCTATCCTTATAACTGTGAAATAAGAGCACACACACACACACACACACACACACACACACACACACACACACACACACCTATATACACACCCCTCCCAGTTGACTCTGCTCCTCCTGGAAGTAGAAGGGAGAGTTGGAGACCTAGGGGCTTGGTGGGAATGGAGTAGAAGTGCTACTTCTCTTAGGATATTTTAACCATGAAGGAATTCCTTTAGCAGATGAGGCTTACCAAATCTTAGGCTGTGCTAGAAAACAAAACTGGCTCATTCTGGAGCCTTGAATTGAGGTCTTTCCCTGATAAAAGCTGCATGGCTTTCGGAACAATTTAAACACTGAGGGTATAGAGCAAAATGTCTCAGATGCTGCTGCTCTTTAGTACCTGTTGCTGAAGAAGAGTCAGAGGTTAAGATATCAAGATATTTCTCAGAGATAATAATGAAAATATCATTTGCCAACTGTGGTTGAAAGCCAAACATCTGGCACACAGAATCTTATTCTAAAAGCAATTTTTAAATTGCCAGGGCCTAGGGCAAAGAATATCCTTACATGATATTATTCTACAATGCCATTATAATTTTAGATATTTTACAATTATCCCAAACATACTTACAAACTAATTCTTTGAATGGTTGGCAGCAATGAAAAAAAAAAAAGGGGGGGGGGACATGAAAGGATTTAATCCCTTGCAGAAGGAATTAAGGCACTGGGAAGGCACTTGAGCATCCTATATTGGCCCCTCTTGCCCTTTGTGCCAAGAGGGACCCTCTTCTCACAATCCAATTGTCCTCAGCTGTTACCTGAGCTTTCTGTTCATGCTGAGCTTGAAGCCTCGTGGGGGCTGGTACCAGGGATCTGTCTCACATCCAATTGTGTGAGCTTGGCCCTCACTGGAGAAGAAACCCGAGTTCCCCGAGATATGTGATCAGCACCGGGACCCTGCCAGCAGGCCAGGGGTTCCCAAGGCAGGTGCTGGGTGTGGAGGCCACGGGGTCATAGGCTACCAAGGAGACAGAACTGAACCTCACAGCACCCTGCTTGGCCCCGGAGGATGGCTGGTTAGCCAGAGACGGGTAACATTCCTCAAGGAAGGAACAACCTAAGACAGGCACAGTCGCAGAGGGGCCATCAGGAGAGCACTTGGGGGGGGGGGCAACAGAAGTGGGGCACAGACCCTCACCCCCCCAACATTGCAGGGGCTTGAACCCTCACCCCCTTCTAAAGGAGGTCTCCTGCCCCCATGGCTGCTTCGCGCTTCCTACACCCAGCTCAGATCGGGACCCTGGCAACAGAAAGAGACCTGGCCCAGCTCACATCGAGATACAGGGGACAGACAGAGACTTGGCCCAGCTCAGATCGGGACCCAGGTAACAGACAAGAGACTTGGCCGACAGCAGTTGCCCTATATCTAAATTCAGCGAGCATTTGGAATGCTCAGGGCCCACTCAAGAATGCAAATAATCCTTCCCACTAATATTTACAGGGTAAACTAAGATTGTTGGTAGAGTATTAAATTTGACAGTAAAATAGGAATCGAGTTTTCAGATTAATTTAAATAGCCTAATTGAAATAAGTGAATATTCAAGTACTGGACAAAAAGCTGTTCTTAAAGTAATAACTAAAAGTTCTATTGGTAGTTCATCTCATGGTAAAATTCCTGAATATGCAATGAACCTAAAGCAGTCATATGTGTGGGGGAAAAAAAATTTTTAAATTTAAAGTTATCAAGACTGCATTATAAAATTTACAAAAACCTCCATTAATAAAAAAAAATAAAAGGGGGGGGGGATAGTAGGGCAATATCATGTAAGGAAAAATATCCTATAAGTAAATTACATCTAGAAAATTTTTACTTTACCAAATTAAGGTTCATTTGCAATGCTAACAGCAAGACGGCCATTAAAAACACACATGGTGTCTAAATAAGACAAAGGAAAATCGTTTGAACAAAAATAAAAAGGATCCCAAATCAATTATATAGAAAAGATTCCTTTATTAACTTGTGGTCGAGAATATATTTGTATATTTTCAGAAAACAACCCCAAGACCAGATGGATTCCTGCAACAGAGAGGAATTGACAGGAGTGCTCCAACCAGGAAGACAAGAGGAAAAAACAGTCCAGAGATGGAAGACGCTGACAACGCCTTGCCACGCGAGCAGTCAGCAGCTGTGCACCGCTGCAGTTTACCTAGGACCAAACCAGAGAGGGTTGGACCTGCATTGCCACCATATGCCCACCATCCAGATATCACTGCTGACATGTACACATAAGGAACTGTTGGACATTGAAATTGGGACTCAAACATTTTTTTGTTTTGTCTTGTTTTGTTATTATATGTTTATTTCCAGTCTGCAAAGGCAAAACTTTTTAAAGGAAAGAAATGGTGGGAAAAAGATACAGAGGCAAAGAAGCATTGAACAGACTGTCAAACTACATTGGGAAGACAGGGGAGGTTGGGCGAGGAGGGCTGTAAGAGACCAACCGAAGGACTTGTACGCTTGCATATAAGCACAACCAACGGATATAAGACACTGGGGCAGGGGGACAGGGTGGGCAGGTGAAGGCATGTCCTGGGGGTTAGGGGAGGTTGGGGGGAGATCAAGGGGGAAAAAAAGGAGACATATGTACTACTATTTGTAATACTTAAAACAATAAAAATAAAATTAAATTAAAAAAAATAAATAAATAAAAGCAATTTTTAGAGGTATGCCTATGCCTGGTATAAAGGTGATCCTCAAGAAAATTAAAGACCTTGCCAAGCCCTGCTGGTGTGGCTCAGCCATTAGGCATTGACCTATGAACCATAGGAGGTCACAGTTCGAATCCTGGTCAGGGCACATGCCCAGTTGTGGGCTCAATCCCCAGAATGGAGCCTGCATTAATTCTCTCTCGTCATTGATGTTTCTCTCTCTTCCTCTCCCTTCCTCTCTAAAATACATGAAAAATATATTTAAAAAAATAATAAAGACCTTGCCACGATTGCAGAGCTAGTTAGAGATAGCCAGTGAGTTGAATCTTGGTCCATACAAATTCAGAATCTGAGCCACACAGGTCTAGGTTTGAATTCACTGTCTCTTACTTAGCAGTTTAAACATAGGCAGATTTCTTAACTTCAGTGAGGTAGGTCTCCATATTTATATCTAAAATGAAAATAATGCTTACCTGACAGGAAGCCCAAAGGTTAAATATTTGAGGCAGGGTATGTTCAAGTATTGAGCATAGGGTGTCTTCCCTCTGTGGACCTGTCTTGAACAAGCAGTAAGTCAGTCAAGGCCCCAAGCTTGCTGCTGCTCGAGACACACCATCCATAGCTTCTCTCCTCCCACACAACGTTGGAGATGCAGTGGGAGAGAGAAGACAATGACTTATTATAGGCTGCCTGTAAACATTTACCCCAATATGTGGAACAGATAAAAAGGGGACACTCTGTTTAAAGGGCTGTGGGTGTGTGTAAGGAGGACACAGGTGCACCCACTGTTTCCCAGCTGCCTCGGGCCGTCTGGACTGACTCCTTTGAACCCGGGGCTCTGAAAACAGTGATTAGGTGCGATAACATCAGGTGGACTTTCAAACGTAGAATCCTGGTTTCTACTGTAGGTGCACAGATATCTGTAACAAAAGGCAAAAATATGATAACAACCATAATGTATACGTGCATTCACACAGAGGTCACACTTGCCTTTACATGGAAGAGGAAAGAAGAGGGTCAGTGATGGTATCACAAAGAAGGTGGCCTTTCATGGAAATGGGTAGGATTTTAAACGGCTGAGATCACCATTGAAGAGATAGGAGAGGAATGAAATGCATTTTAACAGAACTATATCGGGAGGAAAGGAAGATTATGAAAAGGAAGACAAAGAAAGGAAAACATACAAAGCATCTTGGAGATGTGTGAGTGACTGACTAACTGGAACTGCGAGTACATGTGTATAGGAAGTAGGAGAGATGGGTCTGGATGGGTCAAGGGCTGTGCTAAGAACCTGGGTTTTGCAGTCAGGCAGTTGGGGCAGGGGGGCGGTGCGTGGTATGAGCTCCTGTTCTGTCACTAGTTGTATGAATAGGGTCAATTGACATAACATCTATGAGCAAAATGGAAATAATAATAATAGAGCAGAGTAACATTTATTGAGTGGTTATTCTGTGCCCGGCATGGTTCTAAGCATTTCAAGGTGTTTACACAGTTAATCTTCACTACAATCCAGTGAGGCAGATACCATCATTGCCACAAGTTTGAAGATGAGGAGACTGAGACAAGAGAGGTTAACAAAGCTGTCATGCAAGTCACTTGTCACATGGTTGATAAGAGGGATTGGAATCCAGGCATTCTGGTTGGTGAATCCCCCTCTTATTAATTCAATCCTGTGCCTCATAGAGTATGGTGAGAATTAAGTGAGATAACACCCATAATATGCCCAGTGATGGGATTCAGGACATGCTATCCCAAATGATGGCGCCTTGGCATATGGAATATTTTAAGCCCGAAGAGTCTGAGAAAACAGCAGAAGCAGGTCAGAGTCCTTCCCTCCCAGCCCTCTTCTTTTCTCCTGACAGAAGCCATAAAACCCTTGTATGAGAGGTGCTTTCCCTATGTCCAGAGGAAAGAAGCATCCTTATCTCGGGAGAAAAATTGATGCCAAGAAGAATCCTGCATACAGATATTATTAAATATATCTCCCCCCCCGCCCCCCCTCCCCCCCCACACACACATACCCTTCACCAAATTTTCCTCATTCTCCTTGACTATCATATTTTTTCCATGGCTGCCTACATTCTTCAAACCCAGTAGAAACAGTCAGGTCTAACTGTTTCTTTAGGTTTTCACTTCCTTATGCAGTCTCCCATGTCATGTGTACTTTGTATTAAATAAATGTATATTTTCCTCCTGTTAAACTGTCTTTTTCAGTTTATTTTTCAGAACCAGTAAGGCCCAGGAAAACTTTTTTGTCCCCTCTAGTAGCAAAAATATCAGGCATGGACTAAGGATTCAATTGAGTAAAGCTTCACACGGAAAAGCAGACAAACGCGAGGTAGAGAAAGAGTTTGAAGCCAAGTCATCTGAAAGCTCTTGAATCCCACACTTAGGGAGTAGGTTTGACATTTCCCAGTTGGCAAATTTTAATTATATGTGGGATTGCAACAGGCTTGAGTTGTGATTTAGAAAGATTCATCTTGTAGGGTAGATCAGTTTAAAAAGGGAGAGAATGAGTAGACACCAATTAGACTTTTGTTGTAATAGTCACCAAACGGGCCGGAACAAAGGTGGTGGCAGTGGAGATGGAAAGGAGGAAAGATGTAAGCATATTGCAGACACTAAGATGAAAGGCGAAGCATACAAAAGATGACTCAGGTTTCGAGGCTGGGTGACTGGGAGAAGGCTGCTGATGCCATTAATAGACATGCAGAAATCATGGGGAGAAGCTGGGCCTTGAGGGGAAAAATGATGAATGCGTTTTTTCACAGATTGAGTGTAAGATGATGACAAATAATTTAGGTGGAGGCACAAGATAGTCAATCAGCTTGGCAGAAACTCAGCTCCATATAACAAATACACAATAATATCTATACTTTTTTTCTCATAACATCCTTTTGATTGAATATTTTGAGCACATACCCATTATATATGCAAACATATATACATATATATATATTTATAAAGTATTTGCATGTATTTTGATCCATTATAAAATATGCACATAGAAAATAATCAATAGAAATAAATTTATTTTTTCTATTCCACAGTGGATGTTTCTGAGTACCCTCTGACACATGGACCCTGTTGTGGAGATGACTGCAATATTTTAGATCCCTTTCCAGTGTTGGGAGGGAGCTGAAATGCCTTGTACTAAACAGAATGACCTGCTATTGCTACATCTCCTGTGAATGAAAATCTCACCTTTTCAAAGTCTCTTGACAGGGCACATGGGAGAAAAAGAACTAAAGATTTCATTTTCCTACAAACTCTTACTTGTGTAGACAAAAGCCTGTGTATAGGATGTTCAATGTAGAATTGTTGATAAAGGTGAAAACAATCTTAAGGTCCATCAGGAGGAGGAAGAGAATATAAATTATAAACTATAATTATAAAATATAATACAAATAATCCTATATAATAAAAGCCTAATATGCAAATTTTCCCCTTAACCTGGAGTTTGACCATTTGCTATGATGTGCGTTGACCACCAGGGGGCAGCGGGGAACATGGTAGGTGTCAGCGATGCAGTGTTAGCAGTGGGTAGCAGTGGAGGTGCTGTGGGCCCCAATGGGTCCCGACAAGAGCAGGACCAGGGTGGGATGGTGGAGCAGGTGTGCAGGCAGCACCAGGCCAAGGTGGGTGCAACCAGGGGCCCAATGGCTCCACCAATCACCCCATAGATGGCGACCAGAGGCAGCAGTGGGGGGTGGGGCTGCTGCCCGGCTCCCAAGTGCTGAGGGACTGGGCAGGGGGCCCCAGCCCTGATCAATCTCCCCACAGGTGGGATGGTGGAGTAGGTGAGGAGGCAGCACCAGGCCATGGTGGGGTGCCAGGCAGGGCTGCAGGGCTGTGAGGCCTGGGGTGTGAGCCGAGGCTGCAAGCCTGGGGGTGCAAGCTGGGGCCCGATTCCCGCAGGCCACCCCGAGTGACTCCACCTGTGCACAAGTTCATACACCGGGCCTCTAGTAAATTATAATACATCATTCTGTGGAATAAAGAATTAAGTTAAATCTACATGTACATGTAGGACTCTCCATGACATATTTTTAGTAAATAATTAATTTGCAAGAGAGACAATGTCTTGATAAGGAATACCTCATGACCTATGAAGAATTTTGAATATGAATATTATATTATTATATTACTAGAGGCCCAGTGCACGAAATTCACGCACGGGGGGTGTGTGTCCCTCAGCCCAGCCTGCACCCTCTCCAATCTGGGACCCCTTGAGGTATGTCCAACTACCCGTTTAGGCGTGATTCTACCTGGACTAACAATCCAGGACTGCTGGCTCCCAACTGTTTGCCTGCCTGCCTTCCTGATTGCCCCTAACTGCTTCTGACTGCCAGCCTGATCACCCCCTACCACTACCCTGCCAACCTGATTGATGCCTAACTGCTCCCCTGCCAGCCTGTTTGCCCCTAACTGCCCTCCCCTGCAGGCCTGGTCACCCTTAATTGCCCTCCCCTGCAGGCTTGATCACCTCCAACTGCCCTCCCTTGCAGGCCTGGTCCCTCCCAACTGTCCTCCCCTGCTGGCCATCTTGTGGTGGCCATCTTATGTCCACATGGGGGCAGCCATCTTGTGTGTTGGAGTGATGGTCAATTTGCATATTATCCTTTTACTAGATAGGATACTAGAGGCCTGGTGCATGAAAATTCATGCACTGGAGGGGGCGTCCCTCAGCCCAGTCTTCCTCCTCTCACAGTCCAGGAGCCTCAGGGGCAGGAGATGTCCCGGTGATGAGGGGAAGGTGACACCCTATCACACCTCTGTGACCCTGCTAGCGATTCTCAACCTGTGGGTTGCTATCCACAGGTTGAGAACCGCTGCTGTAGAGCCTAAGACCATCGGAAAACACAGATATTTACATTACGATTCATAACAGTAGCAAAATTACAGTTATGAAGTAGCAACGAAAATAATTTTATGGTTGGGGGTCACCACAACATGAGAAACTGTATTAAAGGGTCGCAGCATTAGAAAGGTTGAGAACCACTGCTCTAGATCAACTACCAATTTATAGGAATTACAGAAAATGAAGGAATATGTTGGATGACATCAAGGGAATGCAATCAATGAAATCCAAACTGACAAGATCTGTTTAAGACATATTATCAAATGATTTGTTTTATTCAACAAATTGCTATAATTAAAAACAAACAAACAAGAAAAAGCTGGAAGGGAAGTATGATTAAAAAACTTAAAAAAAATTCAAAACTGGCAAAACTATAGTACTTAAAGGTGACCACTTGAGTAATAGATTACTCCCTCTGTATTTTATTTTTTGTAAAGCAATGTGTTCATGGGCTACTTGTGTAATTAAGTATAACATTAAAAGAGAAAAAGACAGGAACATAGTACATATCAGGTGATTTGTTGGAATGAAAGTTCTAGGTGTATGTTGGAGTGATTTTGTTACTTATGAACAAAGCCGAAGCTGGGTTACATTTATAAGGATACTATAGGCCCGATGCATGAAATTCATGCAATGGTAGGCCTTCTTTCCCTCAGCTGCTGGCACCGGCTTCCCTCTGGCACCCGGGGCCCGGGCTTCCCTAGCAGCCCCGGCTTCATCTGGAAGGACATCTGGTCTAAATTAGCATATTACACTTTTATTATTATAGATTGTGTTCAGAGATTCATAACTATAAAACCTTCAGTTAGGAAACTGTAGAAATGTAGTTTACTGAAGAATGAGTGAAATGAATTAGCTTTGAAGTTTGTTTTCTCTGAAATTTCTCAATATTCTTTCTTTCTTTCTGTTGAACTCCCAAATAGCACAGGTAATTTTTTGTTATTATTTGCTATCTCTGACCCGTGGGGCTAGATCCTAAGATAATATAACAAAATGGGCATTAGTCATGTACAGGAAAGTTATTATCTACTGAGATGAAAATCGCCTGGTTGATGACAGGAGTGTTCTGTTAGTCAAACTGATGCCAAAACATGACAAACTAATGTCAAAATATAATGAACATCCAGTTCTAAAGGATGATTAAGCTCAAGTGCGGTGGAACCTAGCAATTATGGAGAAAACTAATATTGTTTTGGTATTCTTTATTTCCCACATTTGCTTCAGGCCTTTTTTCCCCCAGACTCATATCTTTATTTGGTTGCTTTGTGTAAGTCCTCAGAAAATTTGGCTTGTTGAACCACCATTATAAACAAGGGCCATTGTTTTATTAAGCTTATTGGCCATAGAAGTATTTGATTTGTGGGTAAGTACTTGTTAATCTGTTAGCAAGACTCTGCCCCAATACACTTTTTAGCAGCTCTTTTCAACATATTTTGGGTTTGACATTTATATGCCAATAGAGATTATAGGAGTTGTACACTTTGGTGTTTTTTCTAATTCTTGTAACTAGTCAAGAACTCTAAACTGAAATGAAGGAAGAAAAAACCCAGTGCACATCGTTCCTTTTCCACAACCAACAATTTCCATGCTATTTTGCAAATATAGGACAGCTGCTTTATTGAGCTAAAAAAACACTACAAAATGTAATGATAGTACTTTGGACTCTATTCTGATCTCCCTTAAACTCAACACAGCTTGGATTTTTCAGTAATTTTAATGAAAATGTGGCATGGCACATCTCTCTCATTTAAATTATGCACTGTCAGTATTTTCCTTCTTTGCAACTGAAGCACTTCTTGGGAAACATGCCAGGTACAAGAGGGGAGGGTAAAAGCCCAAAATAGAAAAGAGGGGTGGGTAGGGAGGGAGGAACTGGACTAAACAAACACACTCTTCACACAGCCATGTTTTTAAAGACTTGCAAATTGCGGGGAAATGGGGTACAGAAGTTCAAGGAGGATTAAGGTAGCTTTAGCAAGCCTAAATGCAGCTAAACATAGGTCAAAATAGGGCTATAATTCGAACCTTAAAACCACACATAAAAACCTGCAGATTTGTTAAAAAAACAAAAACAAAAAACGAACACGAGATTTCATTCATTTTACTATGATATCAGAGTACATCTTATTATTGCTTAGCTACTTAGGACTTGATAGTCAAGTGTAAAAGTCAGTAGTGTTTCTTGATGCCAGTGACGATTTCTCAATTAACAAAGCCCTCTTCCTTCACCTGCTATGCTCCCATTTTGTTTCCCAAGCAAAGATCAATCATTTATTTATTTTACAAGTATTTGTGAAGAGCCTGCATGAAGTACAAAACAGAGAAGGTCCCAATTTATTGTCATGTATGTCCATCTTTTGTAGAAGTCACATATACACAGAAATAAAATTCCCTTGAGGAGAGGTGGTTTTTTAAAAAAAAGTATAGGAGGATTGGGGGAGGGGGAATGAGACAGAAGTGATGCTTTGAACAATAAAGGTCTTTTAATTTAATAAAAATGAAATTAAAAAAAAATAAAGTACAGGAGCCATATTTCTATCAGTGAGAAATAGCCATATAGATTTGGTACCATTTTATAAATCACTCTTCACATTTAATCCTTACCTTAGCCTGGCATGGTAAATATTGTAACCAACCTATTTTACTGATTAGGAAGGAGTTTTAGACAGGTTAGGGCAGTGGTCGGCAAACTCATTAGTCAACAGAGCCAAATATCAACAGTACAACGATTGAAATTTCTTTTGAGAGCCAAATTTTTAAAACTTAAACTTCTTCTAACACCACTTCTTCAAAATAGACTAACCCAGGCCATGGTATTTTGTGGAAGAGCCACACTCAAGGGGCCAAAGAGCGACATGTGGCTTGCGAGCCGCAGTTTGCCGACCACAGGGTTAGGGAAATTGGTGGTCATCATTGCAGAGCTACAACATGAGTGTGGGACTTTTGCCTGGAATTAGTGCTGTTCTCATTATGGTGCAGTGGTTGAGAACATGTGTTCTGGAATCCATGGGATTTAGGTATGACTGCAGATCTGCTCCTTACCATTGGGAGAAAAACCATTCTAAGCATGTTTTCTCTAAAATGGAGATCATAATAGAATCTCCCTCAGAGGGTTGTGGGAAAATGTCAATAATATAAGACTTGTGCTTAGCACAAAGTCCAGACCCAGAAAGGGTTACCTGGAATAGATTAACCCATCCTTCAAGCAGGATCAGAAATTCCCTGTCAGCTACTTCTAAGACATCTTTAAAAATGAAGAAACTCCAGTTGGGTGGCGTAAGAGAAACAAGAAGTCTGGGATTAACTATTAGTGTAGCTGACTGGTCAGGGCTAGTGCTGAGAGTAGGGAGTGCCCAAGGAAGTCTAGGGCCTCAGATCATAAACAACTTTTCTACATATTAAGAGATTCCTTTAGGATAAGTCAACAGATGCTTTAAAATGCAAAGCTTTGGGGGCAGGAGGAGCAAAGTGAAAGCATTTATCAGATATCTTCCTGTTATACATTCTGTTAGTCAAATACTATCTTATTTGAGATCTCCTGCACAGCTGGAAGAAAGGGGCTTCTGGTCCACTTTAGGGTAGGGAGAGTTCTAGAAGAGATAGGATCAGGTGGAAGGTGGAATGCCTCTGGCCAGGATGGTGGAAGCCGGAGGGCTCTGTGTGTTTGGATAAGGAGAGGCAGGACATTCCAAGACAGGGAAGAAAAGTCTGGAAAACGTGGGAGAGCTCCAAAATGAACATCCTTTATTTTGCAATTTCGGTTGAGAGTGTGAACCGCCTGGTGCCAATTAAAATGTCCTCCTGGCTTGCCTTTCGCACTGCTGATGTGGGGCTGAGGGGGAATACCTGGTCAGGCCAAGCCCGGCCATGCAGCCAGTGCTCTGGTTCCAGGTGTCCAAGGGATTGTGCAGGGCCAACACTTGTCCAGGAGGAAGAGTCAGAGTGCTGAGCTTGTTTTCTCCCTGAAACCTGCTTGCATTCATCACTTGAATTACACCTTTAACTGTCTTCTCTGAAATATTTCAAGCTAGGAAGCCCAGGAATACCTCTTCCCCTCTACTACTTAAAGGGCTGGTTAGAATAAAACCTGAGGCTTATGGGAATGTCACTGTGTAACATGGATCTTAAGAGCCCTGCAAAGCCCCCAGGTAAGCTATCCTTCTTGGAGGATCAGAAATTCAGTTCTCTTTGTGCCTATTAACTCTTCAATTCCCTGTCCCCATCTACAGCAATCTGTCCTTGTGGCATTACATTTTAATTGCAATTAAAATGGCATCTGTTCATGATTTTGTGCCCATTATTCTGGGAGAAGGAAGATGTGTCTTCTCTTTGTTTTGCCTCAGTAAACAGAAAGGATTTATCAAGTGTTTGTCTCCAACACGTGGAGGCACTCAGGGGTGAGCAGCTGCAGCTGGGAGAGGTCCGTGGTCAAAGGCAGAGATCCCTGCACTGGGCCTAGAGTTCTAAGTGTGAATCCCAGCTCTGTCCCCTGTTTGGACTGCAGTTTTCAAGTCTGTGGAATGAAGGAGTGGGATTTTGCTGGTCTGTGGCTCTAATCCTCTGAGTTGGCAGGATCCAGTCATCCTTGCTATGAAGGTGATTTTTAGTTCAACTCTAAATTAGCAGCCATCACCCCTTAGTTATGATCTCACTGCTGCCTCTGGGACATAACAGGCATTTGCTTTGAAATCCTCTTCTTCTCCCAGCCTCTATTTAGAAGCAGAAATCCCCAAATGCTAGCTTATCGACTACTCCTATCATCCCCACATTTGGTTTCCTTTGCATTTGCCACCCAGTGACCCACATCTAAATAGGTGGAAGTTGCATGAAAAGAAAAAAGGCAGAAAGTTAAGTTAGAGCTGAACTGTAGATCAATGGCTGCAATTTTACCCCAAAGCAGGGCTGTGCTTTTGGAAGGACTAAGATTTATTGGTTTCTACACATGAAGATGTAAAATGTGCTGTTATCGCATCTCCCCAGAATGTGTACTGGCACCAGCCTGGGGAAACTGCATGGAGTAGCAACTTCCTGGTTGCTTTGTCAGTCCTACCATCCATTTTGTGAGTCTAAATTCCACCACATTACCCACACAGAGATGCTGTCTTGTTGGCATGAACCTTGAACTATTAGGCACTACGAGTGATATTGCTGATTAATACTATGGCTTACAGACTTCCATATCTAAATGAAGTGAAACCTCACAGTATTCAGAATTCTGCATTTAAACACAATGTAAACTTTCATTTATGTATTCACTTAAGATATAGTTATTAAGTTGGTATAGTATACTGTGAAATGGTGGAGGCAGATTATGTGCTGGAAAGAACCTGGATGTTGGATGCAGAAAGAATTTGTATGAATTTCGTTGCTGCTGCTACATTTACCTTGAACATGATACTTTCACTGAGCTTCAACTTTCTCTTGGGAGCAACCATATTTATCTCACAAGACCTTTGTGAGGCATGTGTGGGTATTCAAAAATATTGTTTTATTTACTTAATAATAATGACTGCCCCCACTTTAGAGTTGATAGATATATTTGCACATATAGAATAGCACTTTAATCTTGTACTGTTGGAGCGGGAATATACCAGTAGAGTCAGACCAGACCTTGGTTCAGCAACCTCAGTACTTGAGATCTGGCTAAGAAAGAATTCAGAGCCAAGTCTTAAGCTGTAGGAGAAAGTTTATTTAGAAAGTCACAGAGGTAGAAGAAATGACCTACAGAAGCAAAAGAAGGGCCCTTGGTACCTAGGAGAAAGAAGGTAAAGGTACTATACCTGGAGGGGAATTAGAGGGGGACAGGAAATGCACCAGTGTGCTCCCCAGAGAGAGAGTGCACTGGGTCCTCTGACTTGTGGGTATTTATCTGGAGGTCTCAAGGGAAAAGCCCAATAGAATATTCACCAGCTTTCCAGGTGTGTCCTCTCAGGGTCATGGCCTACTGATAGGTTGGCACCAGGGCAGGAGGTTATTAGTTAATGCAACTGGTCCTGAGGTATCACTTGCCTGGATCTGAAACACAACTGAGGCCTAGATGTGTTTGATATGGGCCAGAAATTCATTGTCCTGGGGGCTTAATGCTTAAGGGCTATTCTCTAGCCATCTTGTTTATTCTCCTTCTGAGGGAATCTAACCAGAATGACTAGCAACAGGCCAGGAACCACATTACCAGAGATATGAAAGGTCAGGGGGTCTAAAACACATGACCAGAGATGTGCTAGAGAAAGAAAGGTTATCCTGGGGGTGATGTCCTTATTTTTCCAGTTTTGTCCATTGCTAAGCACCCGGGGTTTCCACCCCTGGTGACCTTCTTCTGTACCTGGCCCATCCCATTGTCCTTGCTCACATCTGTCTAACTTCCTACTACAATACTACCTTGGGAGGCTGCTAAAGCTTGTTAGCATGCTAAGAGATAAGAAAATTGAGGTCCAGAGTTGGACCTCAGACTCTTGGAATCAGACTTTTCTTCAAACTAAATCCTAGACCCTGAGGCTTTCTCAGAGGTAGCATATTTGCTAATGAAAAAAATGGACCTGCTGAGTGGTTGAAAGCTCTGTCTTCTCTCATAAGCTTGGAGAAAGATATTCCTGAGCAGTAAATATGTAACCATGCCTCTCTGGGGTTCCTGTTAATATAAGTGAAATTTGTTGCAGAATTCTAATATTACATCTTCCCTCAAAAGCCACAACACATTGCCTTTCAGGAGGGAGTTTAGTGCATTTGCTACTTGAAAAATTCTCTGATATTGAGATGATCTGAGTAGCAATCAGCATACACAAGTGTTTTCTAACCAGAACATCATGATTTTCCACATATCACTAAGTCACTCCTAGTGGATCGTGACCAGGGCCATTAATAGTGTGATTTCTGAAACTATGAAAGCCTCCTAGTCTAAGAAATAATTCTCCCTTTATATAAGTCTTTAAGTTGCTCTACAGCAGTGGTCAGCAAACTCATTAGTCAACAGAGCAGCAAACCGTGGCTCGCGAGCCGCACGTGGCTCGCGAGCTGCAGTTTGCCGACCACTGCTCTACAGTCTTTTATCCTGCAATTAGAGAGACAACTTGAAGTGCAAATACCCATAAGAACAGTAAATAAATTTACTTATATTTGTACTGAGGCAAGTGATACCAGGTTCTTTCCTGAGGAAAGATTTATTGGAAGGAAGAACAATGTGTAAACTTCTATAAGGGAGTTGGGAAGGATAGAGACCAGAAACTGTGATAAGAAGGTCTAGTACAGAAAGAAATGATTGAAATTAAGGATGAGATAACATTTTTACCTCTTAGATTGACTTTTTGATAACATGAAGTATTGGCGAAAGTGTGGAGTTCTCTCATACTCTGCTGGCGGGGAGAGTGAGTTGGTACAGTGACTTTAAAGGGTGAATTAGAAGTATATTAAAATTAAATTTCATCTCAATATCTAACCAAAGGAAGATTATATATATGACCAAAGAGACACATGCTAGGATATCCAATACATCATTCTTTATTATAGGAGAAGAGAAACAGAAACAGTCTAAATGTTCAGCAAAGAAGGAATAATTTCACTGAATCATATTATGACAGAACACATAGTAGTTGAAGAGAGTGGAGACAATATATATTGATATGGAAAGGTACAATGTAATAGAATCAGATACCAAAGGAACTGCCTTGCACTTTCAAACTTTTGGGACATTAAAACTAGGAAAAATAACCTTTGAACTGGGCTGAAAGCATCATTGTATTCCTAACAACTGTTTGCTAGGACTACTGGACTGAAAATTGAAGACATTCTTTAGAATTAGCATCACCACTGTTAGCTTATCTGCATCTGTGAAAGGTCCTTCCTTAGCTTCTGAACACCCAAAGGAACTCCTTCCTTCAATTCATGTACTTATTCCCTTGTTTTCTCAAAAATACCTTTGCCTTCACTTCCTCATGTGTACGTTATTGGGTTACTGCCTGAATTAGTGCTTCTCTTTTGGATCTCAAATGCTTGTTATCTCTCATTTTAGCCTTTTATTTCTAGGTTAACAGATAGTTAATACACATTGTGAAGTTAATGAAATAATGATACATCTCCCTTAAACCATAAATTTATATATATATATATATATATGTATATATATATATATATATATATATACATATATATATACACACACACACACACACACACGCACATACACACACACATACATTCTGGAAGATATATACTCAAAATGGATAAAAATAATGGCCTCTAGATCTGGGGTTGGGGCGGGTAATAGATAAAGGAGGTTTTAGTACTATAAATGGAATATTTTACTGGAATGTTATCATGCATTTAACAAAAAGGATGCACTGTACATGGGTTAATACCTAAAAATCAAAAGTGAATCATTGCATGTGAGAGCTACAAGGACTCAAAAAGTTTTCAACACAAGCCACCCCTCTCTTCTTAAGCATGGAGAATTTGCTGAAGGTCACATTGCTTATTTAGTACTTCAAATGGACTGCTATTCTTCATCTGACTTTTGCTGTAGCCCTCCCTCCACAATTTGGAGCTCAGGATGCTAGTACATCTTGCTAAAGTTCCTTGCTATGCAAATGCAAGGTGTTATTATTCTTATGAATGAGGGGTAAGGAGTTAGGACAGGGACAACTTTTGACTTCGAGGACAAAACACTGACTTCCCATATTACTTTGGGACTGGTTAGAAGAGCCCATTTTATTATGCTCTTTTAAAATTTTCAGCTATAAGAGTAGAAATTACTGAGAAGTGTGGAAGAACAGGCAAGAGAATGACTCTCAGATGTGTTCTTCATGGTTTTGCACTTTAATAATATCAGCTGAAGCCCTAATAGCAACAAATGAAAGTGGCTTTGCAGAGAAAATTTATTAAATTTTATTTAATTAAACAACTAAAGAACATTTGATTATAGTGTAGTGGTTAAGTGCATTCTAGATAAGAAGATCTGGTTTATCCCATTTTGCTCCATAAAAGTTGTGTAAAAAATCTGAATACAGCTCTACCTCATTTTATTGTGTCTTGGTTTATTATGGTTAATGGGTTTTTAATTTTACAAATTGAATGCCAGACCCTCCACCAGCAAAAAAAATTATGACTCACTTCATGACATGAGCAGAGCAAGGATGATGAGGTCATCAGCGTTGAAAGCCCCAGGTGCCTAGCAATGGACAATCAATTATACAGTGGGGCCTTGCCCCCACGGTAACTTTTCCTCCCCTAGCATATTGCTGGTCACTTGGTTTGGACCCCCTGACCTTTCCTCCCTAGAGATAACACCCAGGCCTCAGTTGTATTTCAGCTCCAGACCCACATAAGCACTAAAACCAGCCATGGCAGACTTCAGGACCAGCTACATTGAATAATGTCTCCCCTGCCCTGGTGCCGGCCAATCAGTCAGTGGAGACCACAACCCTGAAAGGACACACTGGAAAACTGCTGAATATTCTATGAAGATCTTTCCCTGGGACCGCCCCTAAAATCTCCACCCTTAAAACCCTTAGGATAGAGGACCCAGTACATCCTCCCTCCGGGAACACACTTGGGCCTTTCCCCTTCTCTCCCCCAAGCACTTACCATTAGCTTCCTCACTCCCAAGCTCCAAGGGCCCTTCCTTTACCTGCATAATTTGTTTCCTAAGACCCTTTCTTCTAGGAATTACTTTTTCTACCTCTGTAATTTACCCAATAAATGTTCTCTTACAGTTTGGGTCTTGCTCTGGATTCTTTCCTAGTGAGAACTCAAGTCCCAAGGTTGCTGAACCCAGGATTGGTTTGACCCCACTGGTTAGACACCTGGTGTCCTCTCCACCCCTACAACAGCACTCGTTTCGTTGTGGTGGTCTGGAACAGAACCTGCAATGTCTCTGAGGTATGCCTGTATGGTATGCGAAGAATGATACCTTCTTATTCAGGTTGCTGGTAAAAAGAGACATACGACAAAATGTGAGACCAAAGCTGCCAAATTGATAAAAGTGCACTGTTCTTGTAGAACTGGATTCTATTATACTGTGGGGGTTCAGAATGAGTCACCCTAGGATGTGGTATGCAGATTGTTTTGAGCTAAAAAGGCAACTTTGGCTATAGGCTCAAGAACTTCTGTCCCTTCCTTAACTACCTAGAAGAACTTGAATTAGGGGCCTTGCCCATAATAAGCGATTATCGCAGATAAACTCTGTTGACATACGTATAGGGCAGGGCAAACTGCTACCTGTATTTACTAAGTATCTGCTCCTCTTATCCTGCAAAGTCCCTTCGAAGCCCCCAAGGTGCATTACCTCACCCCTAGCTCAGGATGTCTTACATAGTTCAATCCCCCTTTTTATCTCTGAACCTCTCCTGCATGTGGGGTCTCTGATTTTCTCATGTGTGTGGGGTGCCCATACATATATATGTATTAAATTTGTTTATTTCTCTTGCTAATCTGTCTCATGTCTATTTGATTATTAGACCAGCCAGAAGAACCCTGAGGGTAAAGGAAAGTTTTTTCCTTCCTCACAGTACTGTTGGACAGTACTCTTATTTGAGACACTTTGCAAATTAAAAACAAAGAGTAAGATGAGCTGTAGAGGGGATAACAGGGAACATGTGGCACATTTTAGAGAACTGCTATAAAGAATCATAGAATTTTGGAACTTGTAGAAGGTTAGATGCATTTTGAGTCATTCCAACAGCCTCATTTTACAAATAAGAAAAACGGAGAGCCTGAGAGGGTAAAGGATCGCCTAAAGTCACTCAGCGGGAGAGAGCCGCATCTTCCCAGTTTCACTCAGTTGCTTTGTCTTCAGAAAATTCAGTGACGGGGTTCTTTTGAAAGTAAGAATGCAAACATTCTATCTGCTTCCCTAAAGGATGCCGGAAAACAATCAACTGTGGGACATTATGTAAATGGTTGCTCAGTGAGTGAGAGGATTGTATTGTTTACCCCGACAATGTGCTGTCAACTCCTCAACCATTTGTTAAGTCATCAATTTGACCTATTGCTGTTAATGCCAGTGGGGGCTGGGAGTATTCCTGCTTTAAGTTCTTCTGGTGCAAAAATATGAGCGGGGGAAGAAAAGTCAAAGACTTGGAAATGAGACCTTGGGCTGGTTAAGTGATGTCACTTCATATTCTACAATCAGAAAACTGTTCTTTATCTTAAAAAAAATTTTTTTTTAAATTTCCCAATTAGTTTTTCTCAATAGGGTTACCAGATGTTCAGTAACTGGAATTACACAATCCTGTATTTTCGCTGTTTGCTATAATGAAAAACACAGAGAGGTTAAAACAATTATTTAGACTTTTAAAAAAAAATTGAATTAAAGCCCCGGTCAGTGTAGCTCAGTTTGCTGGGTGTCCTCCTGTGTACCCAAAGGTTCCCGATCAGGGCGCTTGTCCAGGTGGCAGGCTCAATCCTGGTGGGCATGAAGGAGGGTATGAAGGAGGCAGTTGATCAATATGTCTCTCTTGCATTGATGTCTCTCTCTCTCTCCCTCTCCCTTTCTCTCTCTCTAAAAAAAAAAAATCAACACAATTTTTTTTGAATTAAAAATGTGTATAATATGTCAGAATTTAGGACAGAAACCTTAGCCAAGAAAAGAATAGGGAGGGCCTGTGGGAGGAGCTCTTAACACCTCAAGTCTGTTGCTAAAGCCCTACAGGAAGAGCTCTTCTGTTTTAAACAGAGCTCCAAGGTAGCAACAACCCTCCCCTCTGCGGAAAGGGCTCCTGCTGCTGCTTGTTTTCCTCTGTGTGTGCATGTGGCCTGCCAGGTCTGCATGTATCAAACTGCAGCCCCTTCTTTTTCCTGAATAAATCCTTTCTGGTGACAGAATACCTAGTCAACTTTTGTTTAAGGTTGACAATGACAATAACAATGTAATGTAGACAAATGTGGTACTTTTTATAAGATACTAGTGGCCTGGTGCACGAAATTCGTGGGTGTGTGTGTGGGGGGCGGGGGGGGTCTCTCAGCCCAGCCTGCACCCTCTCCAAACTGGGGCCCCTCGAAGGATGTCCTACTGCAGTTTACAGGGATCGGGCCTAATCCAGTAGTCAGACATCCCTCTCGAAATCCCGGACTGCTGGCTCCTAACCACTCACCTGCATGCCTGCCTGATTGCCCCTAACCACTCTGCCTGCTGGCCTGATCACCCTCAACTGACCCCCATGCCAGTGTGCTCACCCCCAACTGCCCCCCTGCTGGCTTGCTAACTCTAAACTGCACCTCCCCCCCCCCCCACTGTCCTGATCACCTCCAACTGACCCCCACTGACGGCCTGCTCGCCCACAACTGGCCCCCCTGCTGGTCTGCTTACCCCCAATGGCCCCGCTCCCCACCAGCCTGATCACCCACAACTGCTGTCCCATCCTGGCCTGATCACTCACAACTGCCCTCCCCTCTTGGCCACTAAACGCCTCTATCTCTGCCCTGCCAACATGGCTTTTCCAGAAGAATGTCCGAACAGTCTCCTGGAAGGTCTCCCAATCTAATTATCATATTACCCTTCTATTAGTATAGATGGAGGCCTGATGCATTGGTGGGGGCCGGCTGGTTTGCCCTGAAGGGTGTCCTGGATCAGGGTGGGGATTCCCTTGGGGCGTGGGGTGGCCTGGGTGAGGGGCCTGTGGTGGTTTGTAGGCTGGCCACACCCCCTTCAGGGTGGGAGGGTCCCGCTGGGTGCCTGGCCAGCCTGGGTGAGGGACTGAGGGACCTTTTCAGGCTGGCCACACTCCCTTCAGGGTGGGGTTCCCTGCTGGGGTGCATGGCCAGCCTGAGTGAGGGGCTGATTGCTCCCAGCCCCTCCTTTTTTTCTTTTTCTTTTTCTTTTTTTTTTCCCAGCACCTCCTTGAATGGAGACCAGGATTGGCTGGAAGCAGGTATCTGGGATTTATTTATCTTCCATAATTGAAACTTTGTAGGCTTGAGCAGAGGCCAGGGCAGGCCAGGGTGGGTGGGAAGCTTGGCTTCCTCCATTTCCAGGGGCAACCCAAGCCTCCTGCTGCTCCAGCTCTGTGGGGATTTGTTGGGATTTATTTATCTTCCATAATTGAAACTTTGTAGGCTTGAGCAGAGTCCAGGGCAGGTGGGAAGCTTGGCTTCCTCCATCACCAGGGGCAACCCAAGCTTCCTGCTCACTCCAGCTCGGTGGCTGCTGCCATATTTGTTGGGTTAATTTGCATATTCACTCCTGATTGGTTGATGGGTGTGGCTGGTGGGTGTAGTGGAGGTACAGTCAATTTGCATGTTTCTCTTTTATTAGTGTAGATATCTTCAGGCCAACAAATGACATTCAGGAGTTATAATGAATATTGAATTTTAAGTTAATGTTTTCATAAGTAATTAAGAAATCTACATGGTTCCTTTCTTAAATGCTTCCATAGAAGGGGAAAAAGTCAATTTTCAATGTATTCGCCATGTGTGGACAGATTATATACAATGAATTCAAACTGAAAATTTGAATTTTCTTCAAAATTCTATGCAATTATTTAAAACCCATTAATTGCAGAAAGAATACTAAATAAACCAATATTTTACAAACAATAAATACAAAATATCAGCTGAAATAAGCAATAATTTAAAAAACCAAATCATTGTTCCCCACACCCCCTTTGCCAAGTCCCTCAGTTTCAATGAGGACATCAGGAAATAGGATTGCTTGGCCTTAGCAGAAGCTCCTTCCAGCCCTTCTTCAGCTGCGCTAAGTCGGAAAAGAGGGCCCTTGGAACCCAACCAACATGGTTTTGAGCCTTTCTCCTCCACTGACTAGCTTTAAAACATGGGTCAAATTATTTTACTTCTCAATTCTCTCTTCAGAAATGGAAAATTATAATTCGTACCTTGACGTATTTTTGAGGACTAAAGAAAATCATACCTCTTTTACCTCACAGGTATACAAACTCCCAGAAAGCATTTAGCATGATGCCTGACCTGGAGTTGTGCTCAGGCTGTGGATTACCAACCTGTTCCTCTTAGGCCAGTGCTGTGTTTCCCAACCTGTTTTCAGAGAACCCACAAACGGATTTCAGGGTCCAATAAGTTTGGGGGAAGGCACATACTCAGTTCTACTCTTTGGTATAAGAATTATGCACAATAGTATATGAAAGGTGCTAAGGAGGCTTAATCCGGTGTTTTTTCCATCTTATTTGAACACAGATTTTCTTTAATCTCTAGAGAACATAAATTAATGGTTCTGGGGAACTCAGCATGGGGAAAACTGGGCCAGAAAATTGGGGAAGTATGGGTAATGGCTTTAAGGCTCCTGAGAACAGGGGACAGTCTTAGGAAAAAAAAAAATAGGGACAGCTTGTATAGCCGTCCATTCCCATTAGAGTTTCCTCCCTTTTTCCAATTAGAGTATGGGTCCCTTAGAGGAAGGCTTTCAGACTTTCCTATCTAAGTATCCCTAAAGCAAGGGACACAGAACACTTATTTTATCATAAAAGCCCATGAGAAACTCCCATGTTACTCCATAAGATATCTGTTTGTTTAAATATAAAAACAAAAATTTTAATTATTGAAAAGTAAATAATTGAATAATTTCCTACAGAAAACACACACACTTTTTTTTTTTCTGATCATATTTATGTTCTTGGAACATGTACCTTATTTCATGCTTACTGGGTATATAAATACAGACTCTCTGATATAATATTGAATGGCCATGGGAGGGGTACATATACTCCAGTATGAGAAGCAAAGCCTAAGTCAGCCAGTCAACAAATACTGACTGCTTCTCTAGGCCAGGTAGAGTTTTAGGAGCTAAGCGAGAGGCAGGAAGAATTTGTATCCTTTAAGGAATTCTTATAATCTTGTATTCCATAAATGCGTGTGTGCGTGTGTGAGTATATGTATGTATGGGGGGTGGTGTGTGCCAAGTGTGAGGAGGGAAGAAGTGAGACAGCCAATAAGCAATAATACACAAGAGAACTTTTAGCACTGATTGATGCTATGAACAAGATACAATAGTGATAGAGTGACTGATAGAAGTTACTGAAACTAGAAGGTAAGGGAGGCTCTTTGAGGATAAAACATTCAGGATGAAGCTCACTGATAAGAAAGATGTCATGCAAAGGTCTGCATTAAAGGCACAGTACCTACAGAAGCCCAAGGATAGGAAATAGCTTGGCATGCAAGCTATTAGTTTGGGTTTCTCATAATAAACCCAGAGGTAAGGACTGGGTTACAGGTAGTTTATATGGGAGGTCACTCCATGAAGCACCACAGAAGAAATGAAAGTGGGCAAGTGGGCGGGGGGGGGGGGGGGGAGGGGAGGGGAATGCCAAAATAATAATATGTTATAAATGAGCTAAACTATGGATAATGAGGACTTATTTCCCCTGGGGTGTGGCCCTTGGAGAAACCATTTGGAGCTTACCTCAGGATCTTCCTACCTGAGGGCTGGAAGGCTGGGTCATATACCTGCCTTTTCCTATATCTCACTGGCTTCTTATTCTTCTTGGGTATTAACTCTCCTACACTTTTAGGTTGTTCCTGTGGAGGTCAAGCAAACTCCTGAAGAACTAAAGCAAATCCTCAGGCAAAAAAAGAAGAAAGACATAGATAGTGAAGATAGTATGTCAGTATGCTGAACACTCTTCCACTGCAGGGGGGAACGGCAGGGCATCTGCAGTCTGTCTTCCACAGAATATAACTCAAAGCTAAGTCAGTTGGAGCATACTAGGGGGAACATGGAGGGAGATGAATTCAGAGAGATAGGCAGAGACAGATGATTTGTAATTTTGCCTGTTTTAAGTCCATTTGCAATGAGTAGCCATTGGAGGGTGTAACGTGGGAAAATCATTTGATATAATAAATCTTTAGAAAGGTAGTTATTTTTGATTGTTTGTTTTTGGTGGAAATGGCCTGTAATGAAGCAAGAAAAGAGGCAGGACAATGAAATGGGAGGCTATTAACATATTCCAGGTCAATTGGGTTCAGCAGTAGATTATTAGTTGTTTTTTTTTATTTAATAAATCTTTATTGTTCAGATTATTACAGTTGTTCCATTTTCTTCCCCCTAGCTCCCCTCCACCTGGTTCCCACCCACCCTCTGCCCTTAACCCCCCCCCCCCCCACTGTCCTCATCCATAGGTGTGTGATTTTTGTCCAGTCTCTTCCCCCACCCACCACACCCCTTCCTCCCCAAGAATGGTCAGTCCACTCCCTTTCTATGCCCCTGATTCTATTATATTCACCAGTTTATTCTGTTCATCAGATTTTTTATTCACTTGATTTTTAGATTCACTTGTTGATAGATATGTATTTGTTATTCATAATTTTTATCTTTACCTTTTTCTTCTTCCTCTTCTTAAAGAATACCTTTCAGCATTTCATATAATACTGGTTTGGCGGTGATGAACTCCTTTAACTTTTACTTATCTGTGAAGCTCTTTGTCTGACCTTCAATTCTAAATGATAGCTTTGCTGGGTAGAGTAATCTTGGTTGTAGGTTCTTGCTATTCATCACTTTGAATATTTCTTGCTGTCACAGTACCTCTGCCTTCTGCAGCTCCTCTGAGTCTCAGTGTGCTTTTCTCTTTCCTTTTAGTTGTAGAATTTCCACTCAGCCAGCTTTCCTGTGGTTCTGGATGATGTCCGTTTTGTCTTTCAGTTGTAGTTTTGAAATTGTTGTGCGAGGCAGCAGTTTAAGTGTTTACCTATGCTGCCATCTTGGTTTCTCCAACTGTATGACTATTTGATTATTAGTCTTTATATTACTCAATCTATAAGCAGTATTTGACACAATTGAACACTTCTTTTTTTACTGTATATTTCTTATATGTGGAATTTAATAAAAGAAAATGAACTCATGGACACAGAGTAGAGATTAGTGGTTATCAGAGGTGGGGTGGGAGGTGTGTGAAATGTGAAGCGGGTCAAAATGTACAAACTTCCAGTTATAATATAAATAAATCCTGGGAATGTGATGTACAGCATGGTGACTTTAGTTGACGATACTACACTGCATATTTGAAAGATGGTAAGAGAGAGATCTTAAAAGTGTTCATCACAAGAAAATGAAATTTGTAACTGTGAGGTGATAGATATTAACTAAACTTATTGTGGTGACACTTCTTCATTTGAAATACTCTTGCCTCAGCTTTCAGAAGCATCACTTTATCTTCTAACTCTCATGGACTTTGTACCCAGTCTCCTTTTTTGGAATGCTCAAAGCTTCAGTTCTCATATATTGCCTCTATCTTTACACACTCCCTAGGTGATCACATGGAGTCTCATGGCTTTAAATACTTGTGGTATTCATGCCTCTTGAACTCCAGAGCCATTTATGTCACCATCAAATTTATCACCATTTTGAGTGTCTGATTGACCTCTCAAACCTAACATGTCAAAATCTATACTCTTGGTCCCCACACCCCTGCTAATTGTGGTAGGGATTAAGGTTGTAGCAGTGAGGTGGTGAAATTGGTTGGTTCATGAAACATTTTGGAGACAGAGCAAACAAGACTTAATGATGGATTAGCTGTGAGGAACTGGAGGAATAAAAGATGGCAACTCAATTTTGATCTGACCAACTGGATAAATTGTGGTGCTCTTTCCTGAAATGGGGAGGATTAGATTTGGCAGAGAAAAATCAATGGTTCTGTTTAGACTATATTAAGTTTGAGAGTTCTGTTAGGTACTCAAATAGGATGTGTGAGGTATTTGAGTGCTTCATTTAAAGGACAGACTCCCTCATCCATATCTGTATTTAAAAAGCCAAATGAGGATTTTACAAAGATGCAGCCCATATAACAGCTCTGTTTCTCTCTGTGTATTGGAACCACAGACCTGAAGAACTCTTGTCTAACTATTAAGCATGTGGGAAAGAGTAGAGGTGATATGGGCCAATAAGCACTCCTCTGCAGCCAATTTTATATTCAATGGCAGATAAGCAACTGAAAAGGTTAGGCAATCATTGTCTAATAGATTTTGGTATAAAAACTCTGTTATAGCCAAGTCAGTCTTTTTAGAAACCCTTCCAAAGACTTCCCATTTCACTTAGAATAAAAACCCTGGCTATGCCTGATTTGGTTGTCTCTAGTCCTGGACCCTGTCCACCTATCTCCCTCTTATCCTAACATAGTCCCTTTGTTCATCCTGTTTCATACCCAATGGTCTCCATACTCTGCCTTAAACACTCCAAGCTGCCCACTCAGAGACTTTGCCCTTGTTCCTTCCCTCTGTCTGGAACCTTCTTCCTCCCAGATATGTGTATGGTTTTTACCTAGCCTCATTCTGTTTTGTTTTTTTTTTAATGTTTCTTATTGATTTTTACAGAGAAAGATAGAAACATTGATGAGAAAGAAACTTCATCAATCAGCTGCCTCCTGCATGCCACCTACCGGGGATCAAGCCTGAAACCCAGGCATTTGCCCCAAACAGGAATCAAACCAGTGTCCTCTTGGTTCCTGGGTCGATGTTAAACCACTAAGCCAGACTGGTGGGGCCTCATTCTGGTCTTGCTCAAATGTTTTCCTACACAGGAGACTCTACTTAGACTATCCTATGTGAAAAACAGACTCCATCATTGTTTATCCCTTTACTCTGTTTAATTCTCTATAATTTTTATCACCACTTGAACTTAGCTGATACATTTATTTGTTTATTATCTGTCTCTTTTATTCACATGTAAGCGTTAATAGGTCTGGGGCTTGTTTGTTTGATGCTGTATCCTCAGATCCTAGAACACTGCCTGACACATAAGAGGCTTGGTAAGGATTTAATTGGATAAACTAACACATGATTCTTTTAAAATTTATGTTAAATTTAGGAGTAGGGAAGGAGGAAGTTAGCAGGCAATAATCCTATTGTGTAGATTATTAAGATTAGATTTGAAGCAAAATATAACACTTACGGGCCTAATTATTCACATTAGTATATATTAGACCAGTGTTTCTCAAACTGTGTTTTACGTCAGAATAAACTGGCCAGTTTTTAACATTCTTCATGATGAGGTTGCACTTGATAGCAATAAAGTCAGAATATCTGGGGATGGGACCCAGGTATCAGCAAGTGACTCCAAAGTGCACATAAATGGTGTTATTCGTGGGATCCCCATCTGGCAACCTGGGCGTTAGCTGAAACTTATTAGAAATGCAAAATGGCAGGCTTCCTGCTTACCCATTGGATCAGAATCTGCATTTGAACAAGACCTGGGTGATTTGTATGCACACTGAAATTTGAGAAGTGCTAATAATGACTATAAGGTTGGAGCTAGGTGGGAGAATAGGTCATTAATCCTCAATTCTCTGAGGTGAATTAGAGAACCAATAAATCCACTATGTTCACTATGCTCTCTGATTTAGATCAGAGTTAGATTCAGAGTCTGAAAGTGGGAGTGGAGGCAGGGGCCTTGCAAATAGAGGACACGTGCGTCTAGCTCTGAATGAGGTCAGTTAATAGAATAGGACAGAGTTTAAACCCCACGCGCGGTAACTGGTCGGAGATAGGATTGAAATGATAGGTTAGTTCCAAACTGCAAATGAACCACAGATGGTGATGGTGTTAGAACAGGTGAGTGACATGATTAAATACATATTTTGGGCTCAAATTGAGCAGGTAGAAATTCTTAATGCACTTCTGAAAAAAATAAAATAATGACGTAAGGATAGTGCAAGAACAAGACTAAGTGGGAATTTTTTTCACCATTCTTCAGTATTAATGCATGTCCACAAGTCTTATAAAATTTGGTTGTGTAGCTTGTTATTTTAATCATCCAAATAGTGAAAACATCACTTAAAATTAGGAGAGCTTGTAGAAACCTGCACAGCAGATTAGAAATTGTTTTGCTTGGTTAGCTTTGTTAAGATTCAGCTAAATTCTTTTCTTCAGAAATATAACTTTTTATTTCCATATCAATAGCACAGTTAACATGATTTTTTTTTTTGCCACTGCATATAACTTTTCTTACAATTGCAAACTTTAAAGCTGTAACACATTTTACATATTTTAAGAAAGTATTGGCATGTTCAAAAATTCCTCCAGGCTGCTAATCATACCCAATATATATACCTTCACAATCACATTACCTCATTTTAAATGCATGTGCTCATTTCACTGTGAAGAGTTAGGAAAATGTAGGAAAATTAAGTGCAAGAAACTTGAGGGTGACCCAAGGAATCTGGTTAGTGATGGAAACGGCCCTCTTTCCTATTACAAAATATCCTATCACATGTATTCTACATATGTAAAACTAAACTTGGGCTTTGACTTACTAATATGTAATCTTTCTGAGGCAGGGTCAGATTTCAGGGCATAATGCCTTTCTTGCCTGTACTTACCTTTGAGTTCTCCATTACACTGTCCAGGCAGCCAAAGTAGGACATGTCACTGATGGGCTGGACTGGGTTCTCTAGGAGTTCCCGGACCGTCTGTGTAGGTGGAGAGCCAAGTAAGACACCTCTCTCACCCCAAACCCGGAACACCTTCCTCAACCTCAACCCTGCGAAGTGCCCACCTCCAGTTCTCTCAGGGCATTGTCACACTCTTTCTGGCCTGGTGCCTGCTTGGGTGCACATGGTGATGAGCTGGTTGATGCTGTCAGTCACTGCCCTGTGAGGAGCAGTGGAGTAGGTGCTCAATAAGTACTTGTTGAATATAAGAATGAATAATTGTCAGCATTCAGTGTGGAAGGAGTCTAGCTTGTCACTGCCCCTCCTCCCCTGGGGGGATTGCCCTTTCCTGAGGGAGCTGCCTTTCCTAGAGAGAGCTGGGAGGTAGACTTCTAACAACACAGCTTTACCTTGCTTTCTCTCCACTGTCTTATTTTGCTCATTTCTCTCCACCATTGTCTCCTGAAAGCACCCTCAATATACCGCTTACATAAGAACTATTGTCTCAGACTCAGCTTCTAGGAAATCTGATCTAAGACATTATATACTATGTGGTATGTGTGTAGGATTATTATGTATATGCATATATGTGTGTGTATACACACAAAACTTGCTAAAATTTTGTCCTACATTAAGAAATATGTTTTATATTTTGATCCAGTAAAAGATTAATAGGTATGTATATAAATGCACACACACATTTATTCATTTAACAACAAATGTTTATATATTGCCTATTATATGCCAAACACTGTCCTCTCTATTATTTGTTGTGGGAATAGGAATTAATATGGAGTTTACATTCATAATACAAAACTTAACTTTACCATGTGTCATGCAGGCTGATTTACTTGATTCTATTCTAATATTTTCTTTTGTAATCTATAGTATTCTATTCCTTTCTTTAAAAAAATGCCGTTCATAAGCACTAAATTGATTTAACAATGTGCTTTAGAGTTGTAACAATCGGTTTGAAAATATTGCCTTAGTTAGTGTCATATCTGATTTTATGAGGTATAAAAATGTTTTTGTTAATATCTTCAGGCATTCAACATGATATAATATTTAATACCAAGGAAAAATATCTGCAACTGGCATATGCATGTTATTATTATCTTCTTTCTTGAAGGCTCATATGATTCAACCTTTATTTTTATTAATGTTTCTTTTCAAAATACCCTTTTCATCTTTTTCAACTACAAGTCAATAAAGGAAGCTTTTGCCCTATATCTAAACTGTCAAGGTCTGTAAGAGAAAATGCACTTTAAAGAAGTGGGAGTTAATGATCACTCATGCACTATAAATTCTATTGGCAGATACTCTACTAGCTGGTAGATAGAAGGATGACTTTCTCCTTGAAAACTCTAATGAGACTTGGGAATAATATTCAATCTGTAATGCAGGTACTCTCCTCCAAATGTAAGAGCTTTCAGGTAATCTTAAAACCTTACCTTAAATAAATTACATTATTTCTGGTTATTTCTTAGATATGTAAAATATCACACACACACACCCCTATACTAATAAAACGGCAATATGCAAATTGGTCAGGATGTCCTCATTCAATGACTGAACAGCAGGCTGCATGGGGCAACCAGGCCGGCAGGAGGGGCAGTGAGGGGTGGCCAAACTACTGAACAGTAGGCTGCGTGGAGTGACCAGGCCAGCAGGGAAGGCAGTGGGGGTGACCAGGCCAGCAGAGGGGGACAGTGAGGGGTGACCAGGCCATCATGGGGGGTGGGGGGAGCAGTTGAGGGCGACCAGGCTGGTAGGGGGGGAAGTTGTGGGTGACCAGGCTGGTAGGGGGGGCAGGGAGAGGCAACCAGGCCGGTGGGGTGACAGTTGGGGGCAACCAGGCCAGGGATGGCAGTTATGGGTGATCAGGCCAGCAGGCAGAGGCAATTAGGGTTGATCAGGCTGGCAGGGGGGCAGTTGGGGACAACCAGGCTGGCGGGGGGGGGGGGAAGGTAGAGGTGACCAGGCTGGCTTGGGGGGTGGGCAGTTATGGGTGATCAGGCTGGCAGGCAGAGACAATTAGGGGTGATCAGGCTGGCTGTGGGGGGGGAGTTAGGGGCGATCAGACCGGCAGGCAGGTGAGTGGTTATGAGTCAGTGGTCCCAGATTGTGAGAGGGATGTCCGCCGACTCCTCCCCTGAGGAGTCCCGAGTTAGAGAGGGTGCAGGCTGGGCTGAGGGGACCCTGCCCCCCGTGCACGAATTTTGTGCCCCAGGTCATATATATATATATATATATATATATATATATATATTAGTTTTTGAGCCTAAAAATTCATTTTCTTCTTGAGAAGAGGTTATGACATATGTTTGTCATTTGATTGATTAAAAAGAAATAAGTGCTGTTTTCTACAAATATTCTTTCTTGAAGGGGCTTAGAAAGGTCAGGGCTAAAACAGTTGTGAATGGTGGAAAGAAAACATTCTCCTAAGCATGACCTTGATTTAAATACTAATTGATTCAAAAAGGAATAGGTGGCATAGGGTTTGCTTATATTTCAGTTTTCTTATCTGTAAAATGGAATAATAATTCTAATTCCATAGGGTTGTAGTGAGAAAAAACATGATAGTACACTGAATGACTGGTTCATTGTCACTGAGCAGATGTCAGTAAATGTTTATTTTTATCAATTGAGACTCATGAAGAGGAGGCATTTATTAGCTTGGTGAGAGAGGTCATAGAAAGCATACGAAAATTCTGATTGTTTAAACACCCATTGAACTTACACATCCAAACAGTAGCTCTGAGAGGCCTCATACAGAGCCCAGTGATGATATCCTCACTGTGCACATCTTCAAAACTCTTCTTTGGGAACTTCCCTCAGAATAAATCTTACTCTATAAGTAAGTTACATTTGATGATTGATATTACTCAGTGTTTACCCAACTGGATTCTCTACTTTTCTTATCAGACTTAGATCTCAATGACTTTTGGTGGTACCCAAAGTCCAATTCAACCTTAAAAAGTTAAAAAATACTATGCAGAACCTGGAGGCAACATCAAAAAGGAACTCCAAAAACACTGGGATTCATTGCAGCTAATGTGATTGTTAGACTATCAGCTTGCTTGCCAGGAAGCCAAGAGGATACAAACTACTGATGGAGATCCTTATCAGCTAGCTAAGGATGGCTCCCAGCTGCTCAGGATCGAACCTCAGCTGAGGGCCATGGCCAGGCTGAGGAACCTATGGAGCTCTGAGGCCCAGGGCTTGGAGTTTAAAGCTTGGGAGCCTGTGAAAATTTAGAGTTCAGGGGATCTCTCAAAATTCCATGCTTACAATGTGTTTTAGCTGGGGTAGGGCTGGATGTACAGATCTGATCCAGTTCATGCTGGCTTATGCCCTTGCTTCTGAAAGTCTGCTTTTATTCAGAGTGAGACCGTTCCACAATGATCGCAGGAAAAGTTATTTAATCTTTCTGAGCCTCAGACTTTTCACATGGAAAAATGGAAGCAGTAATAGTACATTTCAGTAGGGCTTTTGGGAGATTACATAAGATCATGAAAACAAGTGCTTAATGAGGCACCTGACACATAGTAAACTCTCAATAAATTAGAACTATTATTATTACTATTATTATTATTATTATCCATTGCAGTTAAATACAGCCCAACCTACCTCTGTGCTCAGCTCAATGCCTAGGAAACCTAGCTTAATTAGAGGTCTGACTCTCTTGAATTTACCCCAAAAGGGGGTACTAGACAACAATTACTGGGGGAGGGAACCTTTTATAAAATGTCTGGAGTTCAGATTATGGGAGGAGAGAAAGCCATTAAAGGTACCAAGCTTGTAGGATAAATTAAATATACAAGGTTTGGCAAAAGTAAGTTTATAGTTATGAGTACGTGAAACACAGAGTTTATTCTTGTATTATTATTTATTAATTATTGTATTACTAGAGGCCCAATGCACAAAATTCGTGCAAGGGGCTCAGCCCTCGCAGCCCTGGCTTCATCCAGAAAGTTGTCTGGATGGTTGTCCAGATGGTCGTTCTGCTGTTCAATCTAATTAGCATATTAGCTCTTTATTACATAGGATTTTCCATATGAACAGTGGTAAACCTACTTTTGTCTCACCCTCTACATTCCAGAGTGGTTTTTTTAAATAGTCATGTACTTTTATAGTCATATTTGCTATAGAAATATGAATTCAATTTTCATGTCTTCTGAATAGAATAATAATAGTAATAGTAAGACTAATATCTGGCTCAGTGGTTGAGCATTGACCTATGAACCAGAAGGTCACGTTTCAGTTCCTAGTCAGGGCACATGCCCAGGGTTGTGGACTTGATCTCCAGTGAGGGGTGTGCAGGAGGCAGCTGATCAATGATTCTCTCTCATCATTGATGTTTCTATCTCACTCTCCCTTCCTCTCTGAAAGCAATTTAAAAAAAAAAATAGCTAACATTTACTGATAATTACTCAGGATGCTACAAAACCCCTTTGAGTGGGATATATACCTGGTTTGTCATTGCACTAATAAGTAAAATGTCAACACAAAAAGAGCAGAGCTCTCCCCTCTCCCTAGCTCTCCCCACCTCCCCATGCATCCATGCCCTTCACCATTCTGGTGTTCACCAGTGCATCAGGCATCATTAAACTGAATAACTGCCAATTTTCTCTTCCCACTGGTATAGATACACGTGCATTCATTTGCACATCAGCAAATATTTACTAAATGCCTGCTCTGAGACAGTGGTCAAAGGACTGAAGTAGAGCATTCCTTCATGGACCAGCTAGCTGAGAGGCCTTGGAATATCTCAAGGGTCAGTTCACTGTGTTACAATGAAGAATCTTTTCAACTAAATTGTTCTTGTGTCAGTTTGTACATGTTTTAAATGATGGTAACACTTTTAAGTGTTGGTAAAACTGATTGGTAGTACTTTAAACAATAAAGAATTTAAAAACAACAAACCAACCAACAAATAAATAAATAAAACTGATTGGTAACAACAATGCTACGGTGGTCTTTGGTGATGTTGGTTAGTCTTTGGTGTTTACCAGTCAAGAGGTGGGAAAGAGTGAAGCACTTCTAGGCAAGTATAACTAGGAAGCTAAACTAGGGAGCTACCCGTCACTTTTAGGGCCTTGTAAGAGGAGGTTTAAGACTGCGTTTTGAGTCTCAAGTTCCTGCAGCCTAACCCAATTTCCAGTCCTTCAGAGGGTGTGTCACTTGGGATTGTTATTGTGTCGCAGTAGAAAAAATATAGCTGAGATGGCTGCAGGCTAGTCACCCTTCAAAGGCAAATGAAAGAAGAAAAATTCCTCTCTGGCAACATTTTAAAGAACTTTTAAGTAAATATAGTCCACCATTCAACTTGTGCAAGGCATGATACTTTTAAGTATGACTTCCTCTGAAGATAGTTACTGCCATTAGGAAGTCAAGGTTGCTGGTGGAGTGCGTGTTTTAATGTGAAGTTTTTGATAGTGGTTGTTGTTTTTCAACTTTTAGGTAACGGCACCCCAAAATAATGCAACTAGAACATATAGAAAGGGTACAATTTTTAAGACTTCTTAAAGCACAGTGGGAATGTCTCTTTTGAAGGGGTAAGACAGCTTAAAAATTGGCTTTCTCTAAAGAACAAAATGAGGCTCAACTCTCACGACATAGTTTCGGCAGCTCTGTTGTTTCTTTCTGTAAGTAAAATCCCATTGATAGCTGCTCCAGTCCTTAAAGATTGGAGAAAACTGACAGCTTCAGAAATGACAGAGTATCTAACATAATTACTCTTTATTCATTAACCCAAAATAGAAACATACTTGAAATAACCAGAAGGAAAAATACCTATTTTCTTGATCGCCCAACATGTCAATTATTTCTCTTTTGTTGAATGTCAAATATTCTGTAACCAAATCTATTTTTATAGAGAGGGGCAAGGTAATTTAGAGGAGAGAGGGAGGGAGGAGGAGAGAGAGGGAGAAAAGGAGCGGGGAGTGAGGGAGAGTGCGAGAATGTGATGTCTCCCACCAGTATTTCTATGCTCTTTATAATGTCATTAGTTTTTCTCCTGATAAGCATTCTGCCTCATTCAGGCAATATATTACACTAAAGAATCTCTTTCCTTTAACTCTCCTGTGTCTCAGTTTCTTTATCCTTTAAATGATGATAATGCTTGTTCTGTTTCCTAGTAAAGGTGTTAGAATTGCTAGTATAGTATAGATAAAAATATTTTGAACTCCCCAGAAAGACACAATACAGAGTATTCTTATTGTCTCCATTATCACCAAAGATACTCTGTGCTTTCTTCTTATTGCATCTTCGCTTCCCAGCATCTAGCCAAAAATAGTAGTTTAATGATGGATGTAAAATAGTAGAGCTGCAAAAGAACTGAAAGGTTGTCAAGTTCAGCCTTTTCTTTTATTCAGAATTGGATAGTGGGGCTTAGAGCCATTAAATAACTTTGTGGGTTACTTCCCAGACCAGTTTCTTCAACTATGAGTTATTTTCAAGACTATGCTGTAAATTCTTCCCTTTTTCTGCTTATTTTCATAGCGGCTTAAACTATTTAAACTTCAAATATAATCTTTTTTCTGAAGTTTCTAAAATTGATACCCCTCTCTCTGACAGGTGTGTTCTTCCATTTCATACAACAATTGCTTTCACAGCTTCAATAATCAGATCATTGTATTTGTTTTCTAGAATTGCCATAATAAATATGAACCCTGATGTAGTTCAGAGCAAAATTGATGCTCATTTAATATTTCCCTAACTTGTCAGAAATCTTTAGAGTTTCTTCAAATCCAGGCTGTATGCAAATTGATTAATAAATTAAATCAAATATGTAATATGGAATCTTACCTAATAAAAGAGAAACTTTCAAATTAACCATCACTCTGCTACACCCACAGCCAATCAGAGTGAGTATGCAAATTAACCCAACAAAGATGGAAGTTAATTTGCATATGCAGGCACCGAGGGGTATGAAGCCTGCTATGAGGAGAAGCAGGGCAGCAAGAGGGAGTTACTGGAGTGGTGGTCTAGACAGAAGCGAGGACTTGCCAGTTCTGGGCGGCCCAGGAGTGGGGACTTGCCGGCTCCCGGGCGGCTGGGGTGGGGAGCAGGGACTTGCTGGGTCCCGGACCGCTGGGAGTGAAGCCAGGAGCCTATTCTTGCACAAATATCATGCAACGGGCCTCTAGTCTTATATAAGAAACAGAATACTAACAATGATGTTAAAGGTCAGTAAATAACTTGGAAAAACATGCATGGTTTATTGTTAATTCAATAATGCTGGTTCAAAGGATACACAGCATCAGCTTTTGAGAAAACTATGTATATAAAAAGACCAGTGAAATACTGGACAATATTAACAATGGACATTTTTCATACTGTTGTTTTGGATGATCTCTATCCTATTATTATTTACTTCCTGCAATGAATGCATATTATCAGTTCTGTATTAAGGAGTAAAGAAGTTACCATTAACAAACTTTATCTATCTGAATTTATGTCCTTCTACTTTTTAAGATTTATGTGTATATTAGAAATGAGATCAGATTTAAAAAGTTACGTAAAGAGGGTCAGACTTTCAGCCTATGGTAGAACCACTCATTCTTGCAGGTCACCAAAGGAAAATGTAAATCCGTGATAAACTATAACTAGTTACAGAGGATGAAGCAGGAAGTCAAACTGTGTCTTTGATCCAGACCCTAGTGTGATTTTGCCCCTTCATTTGTTTAGGTTGAAGTCACATTATTAATTTCCTATTGATGCATAACAAATCACCACAGACTATGAGGCTTAAAACAGTACTGGCATCTATTATCACCTGTCTGTCGATTATCTGTGGATTTGAAAGTTTGTGCATGGTTTATTGGGGTCCTCTTAGGATCTCACGAATCTATGATGTGGGTGTTGGCTAGGCTAAGTTCTCATCTGGAGGCCCAACTATGGAAGAATCTACTTCCAAGTTCATTTAGGTTGTTGGAAAAGTTCATATCATTGCAGCTCATTGACAGAGGGCCCTGGCTTCTCCCTAGCTGTCAGCTGGATACCCTCAGGCCTTAGGTGGCACCTGCAGATCCCTGCCTCTCTCCATAGGGAATTCATACCCTGGCTGGTTGCTTCTTCAAGCTTATAGGAGAATCTCTCTTTCCAGTCTGCTAAGACAGAATCTTAGATAACAGTGACATGCATCAAGTTTACATATTTATTAGCTAGCAGCAAGTCAGAGTTCAGACAGCACTCAAGGGCAGAAGTAGATACTAACACCTCACAGAGATTATGGAACCATTGTGGAATTCTGCCTATCACACAAACCAAAGCACATGGAGAAGTCTGCAAAAATAATAAGCAGAGAGAGAGCAGGAGAGATGAAGTGCACCCCAAAGCCCAACCTATTCCCTTCTCAGCTGTTTTGCGTAGGGGCTGCTCTCCTAGGTAGCCACAGAGAGAAAAGCTCTCTCCTGGGTAGCTGAAGGGAGAAAAGCTCTTCAGCCTCCAGAAAGCAGAAATAACCAAGCAGAAAAGGACATAGCCACATATGCCACAGAATCAACAGGGCACAAGGGGAAAAACACACAACACCCTGTCCACTCCTTTAGAGATTCTGATGTAAAAGTTCATCGTACAAGCCTTGGCTGGTGTGGCTCAGCTGGTTGGAGCATCATCCAGTACCCCAAAAGGTCACAGGTTCAATTCTTGGTCAGGGCACATACCCAGGTTGTCAGTTATCCCTGGTTGGGGTGTATACAGGAAGCAACTGATCAATGTTCCTCTCTCACAAAGATGTTTCCCTCTCTCTCAAAAAATAAATAAATAAACTTGGTATTTCTACTTTTTTAAAGTCCCATAGTTGATTCTGATGAGCTTCTCTGTGTTTCCTACCAAGTTGAAGGCCTTTCCCTTTCCATTCACATATTTAAAGCTCCACTCTGCTTCCATGTTTGCACAAAGCCCTTTCTGATTTTTCCAGTGCATGCTAATTTTCCTTCCTGAACTTATATAGTTGAGTATTTACTTATAAAAACTACCATATGGGGTAGTGAGTTTTTGAGTTCCTGTTCATAATTTTTGGATCTTGTTCTTTGAAGACATAGATCTTTTCATTAAGCAGATTTCTGAGTATATCCTAGTAATTTAGTTTCATTAATTATTTAAACTCAGGTATTTCATTTCTATGGAGGTACTTAATTTGGATTGAGCACAGGTATTTCATTTCTATGGAGGTACTTAATTTGGATTGAGAAAACTATTGTTTCAGGTGAGAACAGTGTAAGGAGGCAGTATGTTACAGTAGAGTGTTCCCCAATGCTACATATTCATGTATAAACTACTTAATTTTATTGGCCATCTACACTAATAAAAGAGAAACATGCAAATTGACTATACCTTCACAACACCCACTAGCCAATCAGGAGTGAGTATGCAAATCAACCCAACAAAGATGGAAGGTTAATTTGCATATGCAGGTGCCGAGCGGCCGGGGGCATCCCACACCGCCCCAGCCACTCCGGGCCTCTGGACAGTGTGGGAAGGTGGAAAGGTGGCTCTGGACCCTGGACAGAGTGAAGGCAGTGCCAGCAACCAGGGGAAGGAAGGCCCATTCTTGCACGAATCTTCGTGCATCAGGCCTCTAGTATTTGTATATTTTTGTACTACAATTTACATAATACTTTTCTTTAAATTGAATCTTACTTGACTGTACCTAAACAATACTACCTACACCATGAACTTCACATACTAGTTATACATTTTTCAATTTCACCAGAGTATATCCTATCTAATAAAAGGGTAATATGCAAATTAGCCTTCACTCTGTCACAAAGATGGTGGCACCCATAGCCACAAGATGGTGGCGCCCAGTTCCCTTAGCCCCTCCAGAGTCTCCCAGTCTTGGGGGGGTGGCCTCTGAGACCAGGCAGTGTGAGTGGCCTGGCGGAATGCTTGTTTCATCGCTGCAATGACAAGGCAAGCATCCCGCCTCGGCTGCAGAGGGCCTCTGGGCAGTGTGTGCATGTGTGGAGCAGCCGGGGCGGGGCGCTTGCATCATCGCTGAGAGGATGAGGCAAGTGTCCCACCCTAGCTGCAGAGAGCCTCTGGGACGTGGAGAGCCTCTGGGCAGCGGGTGCAGAGTGGCCAGGCCCCGCAGAGAGCAGAGAACCATGGGGAGTGGGCCTAAGCCGTCAGGTATCCTGGATTAAGGCGGGCTCCCCTGAGGGCTCCCAGATTGGAGAGGGTTCAGACTGGGCTGAGAAACCCACCCCCCATGCATGAATTTTGTGTTCTGGGCCCCTAGTATAATAATAAAGTATTGTCTATGTGCCACCTACAATTATTTCCTGTAATACCAATAGTGTTTACACAACTTGTTAGGAATTACTTACACAGTGCAACACATTTCTAGTCTCAGAATCTGGCTCTGCCTCTTTTAGACTTTGGCCCTCTGAGTCCAAAATATAGGATAAGAATAATAACAGTAACAACTAATGTGTATTAATAAGTACTATGTACCTGGTAAAGTTCTTAAGTGTTTTAAATGTATTCATTTATTAAATCTCCAAAACAATCCTATGTTATTATCCACCCCCACTTTTTTCCTGACAAGGAAATGAAGGCACAGAGAAGTTAGGTAACTTGCTTAAGGTCATACACCTGGTGAGCAAGACTCAGGGATTTGAACGCAGACAGTCTGACTCCAGAGTCTGTTCCATTAAATACTTCATACACTGCTTCCCTGGTTTCATCTGGTATTAGGAAGATTAAACACAAAACAAAACACAAAACACACATACACAAACACAGGCATACATACACACACAAACATCTCAGTTAGCACCAGTCCTAACCTATAGAAAGAATTCAATAAAGTGTAATGATCTTTCTAGAAGGTATATTGGTATATTTTATTCCCTCCTCACATAGGAATCACAAATGGGGTTATATCAGTCTTTAAACCTCAGACTGGATAAGTCTAATGCATTCCCGTTGAGGCCACTAAGAAAACTTCAGACAACTTTCCGGTGGGGTTAAAGAGCAGAAGTGCATCTGATTTGAGAAATTTTACATTGATCCCTGACACAACAAAGGTGGCTTAAATTGACCTTCCTGAAAGTTTGCAGGTCATGAAGACCAATTAGTTGCTATGGTGTCAATAAGTGCAAATTGCTTTAGATTGTTGGTGAATAGGGAAATCTCCACTGGGTCAGTGCCCAGGGCAATGAGGTACTAAAGGCACTGCAGGTGGTTTGAAGGCAGACATTAAAAAAAAAATTCACAGCTGTGCTGGGCTTTGGTGGTTCACCCAGAAATGGTGATGTGTTCATGCCTCTTCTTTAGCTGATGAGTGCAAATCAAGGTGCTATTCTCAGCCTATACATCACTATGGGATCTACATTAATTTCACTATAAGGATCCTATTCTCTTTAGGCAGGCTACAGCAACTGGGGTTAGACAGAGTTGCTTATTTTGCAGAACTTTTGGTTATCTGTAAAACATCAACAGATGACTAATTAGTGGTCCTTCCCCCCAAGCAGTCTTCATTTTAAAAGACTGCATTTACAGTTAACTGAAAAGAAAATTTATAAATAAATGTCTGAGTTGTAATGTGGAAACCAAATGTTCAACCTTTATAAAAACACCAATTCAGAACTCAGCCTAGACATGTCGTTGTTTCAGTAACAATTAAAAAAAAAAAAAAAAACTTCTCCAAATTAACGATGCATATATTGTCACAATAAACAGTTAACAGAGATAATTAAAAATATTTTTATTCAGTTAAAAAGATAAAGTGTCACAGCTGAGAATGATTACTGTGAACTTCTGGAGATAGGGTACACCTTGTTTTTGTAAAAATGTAACTATATCCAACAATTGCAATATGTTTTATTCATATGGTGTTTATGTCTAGATATGCCCAAGCTATTTGCTAGGTGAACAGTCACACTTGATAGATCCAGGAGGGAATTTCTTGGTACAATGAACAAAAAGAGCTATTTTGTTCTTGTGCTCCAACCTCAGACCAAGGGGGAAAAAAAAACTGTCATAAAGATATGGTCCCCTTTCTGCCTTTAAAACTATGCCGGTGCCTGGGGAAGAATTCTCAGAATGTAAAAAAAAAATGGTGACATTACATGGGAAACTTTCTGTACTTCCCCTTGTAATATTCAATCTTGTTTAGGCAGTAGCCTCTGAGTGGACTGGGAGCAGTGCATTATGAGTGATGGCGAGGGATTCTGGGGCAAGGGATCCACGAAACTATTATATGATGATCGAGAACTGATGTTTCTATTAAAACTTTACTATTAAAGCTTTGTTTCCTGATGCTTTGATATAGTGAAATGTCTGGGTCGAGTACCATTATCCAAACTACCTATGATAAAAATAAATCACTTAATATACCAATTTAATGCTCTTTTATTCTCCCTGCCTTGCCTAGGTTGCAAAGACAAAGATATACTCCTTATAATTGGAAGGGAAAACAAGCATCATGGCCTTTAAATGATCGAGCTTTTGTTATGTAGCTGTAAAAATTCAGCAATTGAAAATAAAGAGGACAATAGCTGGGGGGAGGTCCATAACCAACTAAGGTTATGCCCAGGGGTGTTGCTCAGTTCACATTTTCAGGGGAACATTAGGTCACTGGCAGAAATAAGAGTGGGTGGAATTTTTTGTTGTTCATTTTAGTTCCAATGACCTGGCAAAGGGCTACTTACTGACCTGTGTTTGTGGAGGTAACTCTATGGGGAATAGTTTAGATTATGCTATAGGAATGGTGTATGCAATAGAAACACCTTTTAAAGAAACATTGACATAGATCTGAGCTCTGCTACCCTTATAGTACAACTAAGAAGCCAATTTTGTTTTTGAAAAGGAAAGAGTTCTCTGTGGGGATTGTATGCCCTTTATCAATGGAATGGCCATTGTAAATCCATGGTTGTTCACATTCCAGATGGAGATCTAATATTCAAAAGCAAAGCAGGAAATGAAAAACTAAGACTATTACCCAAAGCCAGAAAAGAAAGTTGCTCTGCTGGCGTTTGGGATATTTGCAATAGGTAACCCAAGCAGAGGAAGCCTGTGAGCAGTGTTGTCTGTGATGTTTTTAGCAGTCTCACAGCCTGACTTTGGATGGACTTGCCCAGGAAAGTGCGAAGTGCCTGACCAATTTGAGAACTAGAATTGAATGCTAAGGTGGAGGCAGCCTCAGATGGAAAGTGACAGGACTCACAGTGCTGAAGACTTGGAATTGATACCTTTATAAAACAGAGAACATGCAGCAAATTAGCCCTTAGGAATGAACAGCTAGAAAAGGGCAATTTCTCTGAAAACTCTTCTACCCTCACTGAGATGAATGTGAACGGACACAACCTGAAAAGAGAAACTGAGCCCAAATAGGCAACACAGGACCAGAAATAGGCAGACTTTGCAAAATTCCAAGTACAGTACAGAAGCTCAGATGATTAGACCTGCTCCTGTTCAGGGCAACCAGGCAGCTTCTCTGGGTCCTGTGCTTATTGTCCGATGGAAGGAAGTAGGGCTCAGGGAAGCATCGTTCCTTATTCCTCTTCTCTGAACCTCATTAAAATTCATTGCCAAAGTTTCTGTTAGGGGAGCTGTATGAGTTGCTAACAGTGTATCTTCCTCCTCCACTTGATGATTTGTGGTAGGGCTTAAGATGCTCAGGCTCCAACTGCTTCTAGGGAAGATGCTCTGACCATGGCGCTGGTGGATAAGGCTGGCTGTTTTAGGTGGACCTGGGGAAGGGTAAGGTATGCGCAGGCAGTGATATAAGGCATGGAGCTGGTGGAATGATTGGCATATGCAATCTGAAGCTGTCGATTTTGAAACTCCCAACATAATCAGCTGGAGGCACATCTATAAGAGAATCACTCTCTAAGATGCCATTTTGGATATGGGGAAAATTTAAAGTGTAAGAAAACATAAGATCTGGATCACTTCCCCCCTCGTTATTGCTCTCCATTCCAATTTAGCTTCCTGAAGATAAAGACCAACTATTTTTCATTTAGATGGGCCCTTAAAAGATGTTTGTTGAAGAGATGAATGGGAAAGCAAAAGCTAGGAACCAAGAGAAGAATGATCTGTGATATTTTGTGTTTATGCTCAGTGCTTTTTCATTTACTGGTGTATGCTTTTAGAGTTGCCTCTGGCAGTGGGGACAGACGTTCCCCTTTCTGCACACATGCCACACTTGAATGCCCATGAGCCCTGGGTTTGACTTCCTGAAGAAATGGAATCTAGTGGGAGAACTGGAGGTGGAGTTGAGAGATGGAGCCCTGGGTTTGACTTCCTGAAGAACTGGAATCTAGTGGGAGAACTGGAGGTGGAGTTGAGAGATGGAGAGGCAGGGTGACTCGACTGCTTCAGAAGATGTCTGTGACTAACTTATGCATTTCCAGATTTACATGAATGATGTCTGCACACTGGCTTCTCTGTAAAGAAAAGATTTCAATGCCATGAATTCCGGCTTTAGAAGTCCATCTCTCCAACACATTTATACATACACATGCACACATGTGCTCATGCACACATACGCATAACCCTATTCCCACACACACACACACATTCCCCAACCACTGTACTACAGAATGAAAATATTGACTGGGTCTATTCATTATAACATTTGTATCGAAGAGTCTATGGATTTACAGGTACCTCATCAAGTAATGTCTCTTCTAGACTCCATATCTGTGCCCTCCTGAGGGATTAAGTTAAGATGGTCAAGGCTCACAGGACCAAGCTAGAAAGCCCTGGTTAAGAGAAAACATGTCTCTAATTATCTTGTTCACAGACATGGACTAGAGCAGTGGTCAGCAAACTTATTATTCAACAGAGCGACAAACCGCGGCTCGCGAGTTGCAGTTTGCCGGCCACTGGACTAGAGCATATGAAGGAAGTTTCAAGGAGTCTGTAGCTATTATGCCAATAACAATCAACATATTGAACCAGGTCGAAGTGTTGAGGGGGCAGTGCCTGAGGCAGTGATGGGTCTGGTTTTATTTAGTGCATTTAATAATGATCTGGAAGAAGGAGAAGTGCATTAAAATCACAGAGTATATTAAATTGACAGGTGGCATAAACACAAATGAGGGCAAACAAGAGGATAAAAGAATTTAGAACATAAATGAGTTTCTGTCAGGAAAAAAAGTGTGCTTTCACATCTGTGCAAAGTCTCTTAAATCAGCAATGGAAATTGTTTTAAAGTAATTTAGCTCAGAAAAAATTCATAGGCATTGCTCACATTTATAAGTGCTAACCGCTCCCCACTCTAACTCTTTTTATTCCATTGGAGTATACTGTTTATTCTTATTGTTTAAAAATACAAATCTAATCATGCCATTCCTCTGCTTAAAATTTTTGAAAGATTCTGGGTTTCCTACCTGATGGGGTCCAAGCTCCTTAGCCCTGCAGAAGACCCTTTCTTCACTATTTTTGTTCATTTTCCCAACCTCCTTCACATGTCTGTCTGCTCTGCACTCCTCATTGCATCCCAGCTGAATCATGTGTAGTTCTTGATCGCATCCCACCTTCTTCCTAACTGCGTCATCTGTTCAGCATCATACTCCTTTCTCCTCTCTGGGTCATCTCTACGTGACCTTCAAGACTTAGTTCTGGCCTCACCTCCTTCACAAGCTGTTGTACACAGAAGCCATCCTCGCCCCTGAGATGGTTTGGTGCCTTCCATGGTACTACTATCACACCCATTGCCCACTTCTAATATAACATGTTGATCATGATAATGGGCACTTAGTTGAGCACTTAATTATGTTCCAGACTCTGTGCTATGCGTTTTCATGCATTGTCTTTGTAATCAACACAGCCATAGGAGGCAAGTATCATGAGGAAATTTAATCTTAGGTTAAGTAACTTGTCCAAGATTATACAGCCCATAAGTGGCAGAGCTGGGCTTCAAACTGCTTCTAGAGTCTACTCTTTTAAAATTATACTATTATAGTAATTTGTTTCCTTGTCTGTCTCCCCTACTTGTGTACATTTCTTGAGGACAGGGATCATGCCATGATCACCTAGTATCTGTAGTATCTTGCATGGTATACACACAACTTAATAATAACAATAAAGATAATATTTAACAAGTGCTAACTATCTGCTAGGAAAATTTACATGTGCTTTTGTGTGCATTACTCACAAAACATTGCCGAATGGATAAAATCATTTTTCATTTATACTGGAAGAACCTGAGGCTTAGAGGTTGAGAAACATTGGCAATCTATCCCCAAAGTCCTCACTTTTTATGATGTATCATTTTGCATTCTCATATGAAAGAAAATAGGCCTAAAATATCTATAGGATTCCGCAACAAACAATTGCCAATGAACCCCCAACTTAAATACATGGGAGGAACCAAGTATATGTATAAGTATAGACTTTATGTCTAATTTTTGTTGGGCCTGTTGATCTCCATTACTTAAGCCCATTCTAATTTGCTTTAAGCTTTAGTCTCAAGGGCACTTGCTTATTTTTATGATTAGATTGAACATAGATCCACATACTATTTTGGCATCAAAGTAGCTTGGCTCTTACTATTGTTCCATCTCAAGTTTTTCTTATTTAGAAGAAACAGCACAGTGCAGGCCCTGAATGGTGCGCATGAGATACAATGAAAAGCATGTTGGTCTAGATAGGAAAGAAGGTTCTCATCCAGTTGTGCTATTGGGTTCATCACTTTTTCTCTGCATTTCAGTTTTCTCTCTAGAAACCAGTTTCCTAGGTCTTAAACTTTGGGCCAGCTACATCAACCTCACCAGGGCAGTAATTGATAAGTATTGATTTCTTGGGCCCCATTCATAGAGATTCAGCTTCTGCAGGTTTAAGGGGAGTGTTTTTAGAATACCCCCCAGGTGATTTTGCTGCAGTGAACTTTTGTGTACTACCGACCTAATGACTTTTAGTTCATAGATAATGTCATTTATTATCCAGGCTCACTTCTTGGAGGCTCAGGAGATTTTTGTTAAAGTTGATAATTTGCACATACCAAAGGCTTATAAAATGAGGGCCTTGCATGTAGTAGGCTCAGTGAGTAAGTTTCACATTTACTACATTCTCAGATGAGGCCTATGTTATCTGGAATTTTAAAAAAATATAGTAAGAAAAGTAATGGCTAAGATTATATAACAGTTTAAAATTTTTTCATATGCATTACTTTATTCCATGCTCACTTGATAGATTATTTCCCTTTTGCAAGTGAAAAAGCCAAGGCTTTCAGACTTGTCTAAAGCCATAGAGTGAGTCAGGAGCATAGCCAAAATTTGCTCTTGTATCATCTGAATCTGATAGCCATGATGTATTCAGTTCCTCAATAACAATCTTGAAGCCTATGACTCTTACAGTAGAGCTTCTAAGTCTTTATATGAGAAGGAACTACATTTTATTTTTAGATTCTTAAAATAAGAAGAATAAGCTTTTTGATTGTAAGAGTACTGAACAGAATGGATAGCATAATGCTGCTGAAGGCTTTAGTATGCCGCCAGCAATTTCCAGTAACTTCAAAAACATTTGCTAGGCTTGGTGCAAGAAACTGGCTTGAGAACCACTGGTTTAGAATTTGTGGCCTTACAGGGAGTGACTTATATGTTGACGATTTCATTCTTTGATATTTATTCGGCTCCCCACCCGCTCCCCAAAAGATTGTATTTCTCCCTCAGTACAAACCCATTTTAATAAATGGTACCACAAGCAACCTAGTTGCTCAAGCCCCAAACTAAAGTTTGATTTCTTTTACTCTCACTCTGCTTCCTAAGTCCCACTCATCCATAATAGGTCCATTTGGCTCCATGTCCATATATAGCCTAACATTGTCCATTTCTCTCGACATCCCTCTGTCCATCTTCCCTAATACCACCTTAAATTATACCACCATAATCCCTTTTATGAACTGCAATAGCCTCCTAAGTGTTCTCACAGATTCTTCTCCTGGCCCCTGCAATCCATTCTCCTCACTCAGCAGAGAGACATATTTCGAAATATAAAATCCATGTCAGTCCCCTACTTAAATCTCTGCAGCAAATTTCCATTTCATTTGGAATAAAATCCAAACTCCTTTAAATGGCCTTGGGTGATTGAGTTTATCTTCATCCCTCTGAGCTCATCTCTCATTCTGAACAGTGTCTCATTGCACCAGTCACACTAGGCTTGTGTTGGACCTTGAACACATCAAGCTCACTTTTCTATCAGAACCCCTGCATTTTCTTTTACCTCTGCCTGGAATGATATTCCCCAAGATCTTCATATGTCTACCTGCTCTCTTCACTCAGATATTAATTTGAATATCTTTAGACTAGAGCCCGGTGCACAAAATTCATGCACAGGGGTGGGGGTTTCCCTCAGCCCAGCTTGAACCTTCTCCAATCCGGGACTCCTCGAGGGCAGTCGGACATCCCTCTCACAATCCAGGACTGCTGGCTCCCAACTGCTTGCCTGCCTGCCTTCCTGATTGCCCCTAACCGCTTCTGCCTGCCAGCCTGATCACCCCTAACCACTCCCTGCCAGCCTGATTGATGCCTAACTGCTCCCCTGACAGCCTGTTTGCCCCCAACTTCCCTCCTCTGCCGGCCTGGTCACCCCTAACTGCCCTCCCCTGCAGGCTTAATTGCCCCCAACTGCCCTCCCCTGCAGGCCTGGTCCCCCCCAACTTTTCTCCCCTGCAGGCCTGGGTCCCCCCCAACTGCCCTTCCCTGCAGGCCCAGTCACCCTCAACTTCCCTCCTCTGCCGGCCTGGTCACCCCTAACTGCCCTCCCCTGCAGGCTTGATTGCCCCCAACTGCCCTCCCTTGCAGGCCTGGTTCCTCCCAACTGCCCTCCCCTGCTTCCCATCTTGTGGCAGCCATCTTGTGTCCACAGGGGGGCAGGATCTTTGACCACTTGAGGGCAGCCATCTTGTGTGTTGGAGTACAGTCAACTTACATATTACTCTTTTATTAGATAGGATAGAGGCCTGGTGCATGGATGGGGGCCAGCTGGTTTGCTCTGAAGGGTGTTCCGGATCAGGGTGGGGGTTCCTTTGGGGCATAGGGCAGCCTGGCGAGGGGCCTGTGGTGGTTTGCAGGCTGGCCATGCCCCCCGGTGACCCAAGTGGAGGCCCTGGTATTTGGGATTTATTTATCGTCTATAATTGAAACTTTGTAGCCTTCAGCAGAGCCAAGCCTCCTGCTCGCTCCGTGGCCACAGCCATCTTGGTTGGGTTAATTTGCATACTTGCTCCTGATTGGCTGGTGGGCGTGGCTGGTGGGCGTAGCAGAGTGATGGTTAATTTGCATATTACTCTTTTATTAGATAGGATATCACCTGTCCTTGTCCTAGAGACTTTCTCAAATAAACTCTATGTCACTAATCTGTTTTGTTTTCTTTATAGAATTTAGTGAGGCTACACTGTAATTTACATAAAATGTATTAGAATGGATCTTATAATCTGAGGATGAGTTAGTTGAAGTTACACTCAAATACAGATAGCATCCTAATCAGGAGTTCACACCCCCACAGGAAGGTGGGAGACTGTTAGCTAACACTGTACAGAAAGACTACTCTAGTGGAGGCTACTAGAAACATTTCAGCTACCTTTATCTCTGATAAATATGTTATGCTAATTAGCATAGTGAATGTCAGCAGTGGATTTTTTATTGGTGAAATTAGTGGCTTGTTAACTAGCAGAATGAATGCTGGAAATGGACTCTGACTAATAATAAAATTAAAGGTGGATGTGTCTAAAACATTTTGGTTATATTTGGCATGAACAAGGTATAGAAAACTAGAAAACACTTTTTTTTTTAAAGGATTGGAATACAAAGCTTGACCTCCATATTTCCCAAGTCTAGCCATTGGTTGAGAAGACCTTTGAGGGCCTGATGCTGACCCGGAGGGTAGCAGAATACTTGTTACATCCACCTTATGGATGAAAAAGAGGGGGCCACTGAAAGTAGCCTCCTTAAATGATCTGATCAGAAATCCCTAACTGGGCAGGTCATGGTGGGTCATCATGCCCCAGATGTATAACTTCATTAATCAAAGGTTTATCTTTGCTTTATGCAAGCCCTGTTCATTGTTTCTGTGCATCTAGGTGAACATATCTTTGAAATGTCTTTTTACAGTCCCTCTTTTTAAAGTATGACCACCCTCAAGAGAGCACATAATCTTAACTGCCCTGTAATCTGCTACCTGCCTTGCTTCCTCCCACCTTCTTATAATCTTCCTTAGGTTCCCCTCCTTAATTCCAAATGCATTTTTAAAAAGCTGCAAACCGTCATTTCTTGGAAGCATCTATCTCAGTCTGTTGAGATCTTGCTTTCAGGTATATCCTCTGTTTGGTTCAAATAAATTTTTATAAAAATTGTCTACAGGTTTGGACCTTCTTATATCAACAATCTTGAGGAAACCTTTCATGTAATATGGTGGGAATACAAAGAGATAATACTCCATTAAGCCATAGGACAGGTTTTATTAACTGTGTTATACCTGTTTACTAATACACTTCATTTAATAAAAGTTCTTATGTGTGGTTGAATTTGGTGTGAGTCTTACTTTTATTTATAATCTAACAGCAAGGTTAAAGAGGGAGTAGCTCACTCAAAACTTGTAGTAGTATGCATTATCTTCCAAAAAGAACCCAAGACTTGTGCATACCAAATGCACTTTGGTTTACTTTACAAGAATTAGTAGATAAAAATTCACTTATGTATTTGTTTACTTGTTTAGTATTTCTTCCTCACCCCACCCACCCACCTCCAATGTAAATCTGCCAAGAGTGAAGGTCTTAAGTGATCTGTTCCCTGTGCCTTGACCTGAACTGGACCTAACAGGCACTATTTTAGTCATTTAACAGTTATTTTACATTTCTGAAAGAGAAAAAAAGGAGGGGGGGGGCGGGAATAAGAAGAATAGTTCAGAGAAACAGGGGTAAGGAAACTGGGGAGAAGAATAAAATAAAGGTACATGGTGAAGAAGTTAGCAACGGAAGAGTTCTTACTCTTTAACAGGCAATGAGGCAATGAAGTGGTAGCTATGATTTCCAAGGTGTATTTCTTGGAATACTAGTCCTCTGAGACACTATGAAACACACACACACACTTAGTGGTTAAATAAGACTAGTAAGAACTACATAAACCTCCCTCCAAAATCCACAATGCACATGAACATATTAAGGGCTCTGAGAGGCATTTTAGAGAACACACACACAAAACAAAATGCTTTAACTTTGTTTTACTCAGTATTTCCTAAAGTTATTTGAACGAGCATTGGATTCTATTTTTTCTCTGTAACACTTATTAACAAACTCTGAAGAAGGCTTTAGAAAAGCATAAAGGCTGTGGGTAGGAAAATGGCAAAGAAAACACCAATGCTTTCATTCTCCTGTGAAGCTAGCTCTGGGGCGAGAGTCTAACCTTTCCTTCCCGTGTGCCTTGTGCATGGAGAGCATCAACAACTGGGTTCTGAAGCAGCCAGGGATACAAATCTCAGTCTGCTTCTACCTTCTGACCCACCCTTCACCTAGAGAAAGAAACAAGGACTGAAAAGCTGAACTTTCCAGAAGCAGGAATACTGAGAGATATCTAGGAGCAATCATGCAATGAAAATTGGATATGAACATGCTATCCAGTGTAGCAGAAAAAATGAACCCATGAGAGCTGCCAGTACAATGAAACCCACTTACTACATCCTTTTAAGCATCAGCCACATGCTCACACATGCTCAATGCTTTCTTTCCTTGACCCTGGGAGAAATATTATGAAGGTGTTTCACTTTAGTTAGGTTCATGAGTTTATGACCTTGAGAATCCCCTTGAGAATAAACTCTAGGGACTGAGAGAGAGGAAAAGAAAACCAATTTTAATGGATGTTGTCTTTTTTTCCTTTCCATAATACTGCAACTAAAACATCAGAATCCATTAGATTTTCTAAACTCAGTAAGCATCAAAGAGAGATGACTATTTTTCTCTTTTATTATGTTAACTAAAAGTCAAGTCATGTTGGAGAGTTAGGCAAATACATTTTGGGAGAAATTTCTAAAATATAAATACTCTAAAATATGGACAGTTACATTGTTAAATGTTTTAATAACACAAGAAATATGTACATTTTTGTAAAGGTAAAAAAAAAATAATAAAATAAAGGGCCCAGCAGGTGTGGCTCAGTGCTTGAGTGTTACCTATGAACCAGGAGGGCATTGTTCAATTCCTGGTTAGGGAACATGCACTGGTTGCAGGCTTGAACCCAGTGGGGTGTGTGCAGGAGGCAGCAGATTAATGAGTCTCTCTCATCATTGATGTTTCTATTTGTCTCCTCCCTTCCTCTCTGAAATCAATAAAAATATATTAAAAAAAAGAATGAAGGGAATGTATTCTTTCCTACCCTTGAACTTCATATGTGCTTTTCTTTCAGCTTGCAACTCTTTGTTCTCATTTTTGCCTTTCTAATTGCCATTCATCCTCAGTCCTCAGGTTAGATGACATTTATTTTGTCCATTGTTTTCTGACCTACCAACCTAGTCTAGAAGAGACTAGTCTGGTACCCCCATTGTAACTTTCTTTACTTGGTTGTGTATTTAATTGCCCATTTACCATTAGATAGTAAACTCCAGAATGGCAGGGACTGCCTGTATCTCATCCATTGGTTAGTCCTCAGAACTTAACAAATTGCCTGGCAGGAAATCAATGCTTATTAACTTGTTTGGTTTAACCAGAATATAATCCACATTTTGATATACAAATTTGCATTTGAGGAAAATTACGTCAGCATAAATATTAATTCCATGTTCATATGTATACTAATACTTATAGTCACTTAGAGAAATATATATTCCTGGAATTGGCTCCAGGGTGATTTATCCAGAATTCAAAGAAAAATCTTAGCTTAAGAATTATGGAAATTAGAAATTAAAGACGTAAGAGATGAAATTTCTGAAGTTATCTTGAATTTTTCAAGTTCATAGAAATGATTCACTTCATGAAAGCATTGCTTTCGGTTATAAAGTCAAAGTTAGATGACTGAGAGGCATTTCATTGTTTAAGATACTTGATTCATGGGAATGTACAAAAGTTTGCTTTCCAGTTTTCTAGTCATATGATTATAGAAGCCAAATACTTATTTGAAAGCCACAGATGAATAAGCAAATAGATGAAAGACTTAGGTTACACACACACACACACACACACACACACACACCCCCAGAGGTTGTTTTTCTAGAGACATTCATTTGTATGTGTGTTTGTATGGATGTGTTAGGATGTATGTGTGTGAGAGATAGGGATGAAAAGAAAGAGAAATAGAGAAATTAAAAAAGAAAAAAAAATAAATAGGCAAAGAGAGAAGAAACAAAGTTCATAGACAAATACTTAAGTTCCTACTAAATATAATTTAACCAAAGGAAACCCAACAGATATTTGATAGACATAAACTAAATTAAAGTGTGTGTATGTGTTTTTTAAAGGATTGGAATACAAAGCTTGACCTCCATATTTCCCAAGTCTAGCCATTGGTTGAGAAGACCTTTGAGGGCCTGATGCTGACCCGGAGGGGTCATTTCTTGGTAGTCTACTCTGTTCATTGGCCTATACAAAAGTTGTGTCAGGTGTCTGTAATCTTTGATAAAATACTCCTCTATACAAATAAAGTAAATACTAAAGCAATTTGTTGACAAAAGTTTGGTCACACATTGCAGAAAGATCAAGCGAAATGAAATAGTTTGAAATTTTAGTATAATTGTTTGCTGTGAAACAAATAAATCTTTAGTGGTCAATCAAGATTATACAGAATGGTTTCAAAATAGCAAAACACAAAAGCAAAATCAAGGATACACAGGGCAGGAATTTTGAAAGGTAGGTTCATATAGAATATGAATGATACTGGGACAGAAGTGAAAGAACTCAAAACTACACCATGGGAGAGAATAGAATCAAGGGAGTAGGGGAGAATTTTTGAAAGTCAAGTCTCAGAATGTTCCATTTGAGTTCAGTATAAACTATCTTCACTTTATTCTAAAAAAAGCTGCTTGAGCATTTGGAGAGGTACAAAGAAGGAACAGAAAGATAGAGGAGCTCACGATGAGCTATAAATCTTGACGCTTAAATTGAGTGGGGGGAGTTGAAACAGTACGTATAGTGCAGTACTTGTTTAAGAAAGTGACAAATGGTGTTTCCATTTGCGAAAGTCATTTACAATTGGCCATTAATAAAGTGGGTGGGATGGAGGGAACCTTTTACTGAAGTTTTAAATTTTCAGTCATCAGTTTAGCCTATTTCATTTAATTCCGTTTAACAGGCTTGGAGTTGATTTTATTCAAATATGTATAAGGTCTCAAATGGAAAACATTTTCGTATTTTGCATGGCTATTTTCAGGACTGCAAAATCTAATCGTCACAGACAATAGAACCAGACTGTCGGCAATGGAAATAAGGGACAAAAATGACTGATGTAAATCAGCCTTTGAGAAGTTAGGCTTCTCCCAATATAACCCAAATCAATGCAATGTCCTTGCTCACAAAGTTGTTCAGAGAAGTAGCTGGTGACACTCCCAGAGAGGCTGCCAGTGCGGCCTGGGGTCATGCTCTACGCAGGACACACTCTCCCTATGGTACTGCCTTCTCCGATGAGGAAGAGTCTCAACTTGCTTTGTTACTTGGGGCTTAGTTTAAACTCCTTTCCCTTTAAGTGTCTTTGGGGTAACAGTTAGATTCCTTGCTCACTTGATATCCTGGAGATCCACTGGGTACTATAATTATTATAATTGTGGGCCATAACCGCCTTGTTTTGGGGCCATCTGCTCTTCTCACTTGAATAATATAGTTTGTTGTTGGGTGCACATAAATCACAGACAGAATAGTTTCTCCTCTTTCTGACTTGACAAACACCAAGCACATTAAGAATTCAGCCTTGTAATTAAGCAGAGCCCAATTTCCACAGGCAGGGCTGATACAAAAGGATTTGCAGCCTGGGGGAAGGTCTCTTTGTGTTGACCTTGGAAGGCAGGCATTATAGCATCCCATGGAATTGCTGCCCCTATGTTGTCCTCATCTCTGATCCTAAATCGGATCCCCAGGTAATGTGGTAAGTAAGACACTGGGCACTAAATTTGGAGTGAAAAGAACTGAAGCTCAGTTTCATCTGTAAATTTTCTTATTTTAGAGGCTGAAATGAGATTTTGTGCCAGTGCTTTGTTATCTACTCTAAGGAAGAACCAATTGGGGGTAAAAACAAACAAACAAACAAATCAAGTCTTCCTGAAAGTGTGTGGGTGTGCCGTTGTAGACCTGTCCTCTGTGTTGTAGTTTTTAACAGGAGTGCGTTTTCATTGTCTCTTTCTTCTTTCCCCTCTCAAAGAATCTAGAACTTTCCAATGTGAACCACACGTGGCTCAGTGGAATCCTAACGTGCTGTGCTCTCTATGCTAAGATGTCATTGCTGCTACTACCTCAGTATTGAAAAACATCATTTGACTTGTCACCTGGACTCTCATTAGAGGGTCCCCTTGGTGGTGTGATCCACTGTCTTGATTTACCACCAACTCACCCAATTTTTGCAATGAAAAATTTCCATCCTCAAATCTCAGTCCTGGGCTTGATTGATTCGCAGTTCTTAGTACTCACTCAGGAAGACTCAACAATGTAGGATGTCTGCTTGCACTTGGCACTATTGCCTATTGCTCTGACAATTTGCTTTTAAAAATATATATTTGCATTAATTTCAGAGAGGAAGGGAGAGGGAGAGAGAAGGGGGGGGGAGAGAGAGAGACTTCAATGATGAGAGAGAATAATTAAGAATTTTCAGGTTGTGTCTCACTGAATTGCAGGAGTCCAAAGAGAGCCCTCTATGGGAAGTTGAGGACAGGGAGCTCCAGCTCACCTCTCACCATTTCAACCTAACTAGCTCCTCCATGTTCTGTTCAAGATATTGGGTTGTATGTAGGATTGACCAGTGAATAGAAGTTCCTTTGTTAAACAAAGTATAAGGTCCATTGCCCTAACTAAGTTACTAACTTTATTTAGACTTCAATAAATAAGCCAGACTGCATTTAAGAAAAGGGGAGGAGCAGGACTAACCTTTGCATTTTCCCCTTCATTGGTGAGGGTAAAAAATACTGCACTATTATGCTGATAATTGTAAAATATTTTTCCCAACTGTCCTTTCTTTCAGACCTCCATTTCCATTCTCTCTGATAGAAAGCACTGCATGTACTAGTCCACACGGGTTATTCAGAATGGTAGAGGTTGATTAACAGATGGGGCTTGGAAATACAAGAGCATAATATTAAAAGCTTACAGTTTAAACATTTGTTTTAGCATATCAGAAATATATGGAATTGGATGGGTGAGCCTGGCCATTGGCATATAGACCTGGTTGATTTAGTTATAAAGGGGATTTATTACATAGATATGCATCTACATTTTTTGAAAAACAACACACACACCCCAGTAAGTATATGTTGTAATGCACATATTACACATACACACACACACACACACACACAAACACAAGTGCACACACAAATCATCTTTGGAAAGAACCAAACCTTGAGCTAGAACCTGTAAAGGAAGCAGGTCCAAGTGTCAAGTTTCAAGAATAAATGGCCAACTGCGATTGGTGAGGATTTCTTGGGTATAGTCATTTTAGAAAGTCCTAAATTCAGCTTAAATTGGAGGGAAGAACTAAATATTTCAGGTCAAAAGAAAAAAATGTTAATGAAAATTCAAAGGATTAGAAATAGCTTTAGAAACGAGAGAGAGAGAGAGAGAGAGAGAGAGAGAGAGAGAGAGAGAGAGAGAGAGAGAGACCTAGCTTTAAGTAATTGATTCAGTCCAATTTTCTATTCATTGATTGCTCTTCTGACACCATGTGATAAGATATTAACACCAGACTTCCTCACTGTAAACCAATGATTCCTGAATGCTCTCATTTTACTGGTTTCTTTCTATATTGTCACTTCATTTTTAATATCTGAAATTACTGCTTCACGTTTTTTAAATTAAAGAAAAACAAAATTATATATTGAGATGTTGCTTTGAAATACAAAAAGAAGTGACTATTTAGTTATATGTGCGGCTTCTAGAATAAAGTTAATATTTGGGAATGGTGACTTGCTGATGCTCTCAGTTTAGTCAGTCCTGTCACCCAGATACTCTTTTCTCAAAGCATCATCTCGTGAAGTTTTTCCTCTTTCCTTTTTTCTCATTCTGACTCTCCCAATTTTTTCAATGAAAAATGTTGTATTTTTTCTCTCTCTCTGATGCTCACTAAAGTGTTATATGGTTCTTTCCTTCCAGAGTAGAAACAAAGGCAGGGTAATAATGAATTATTTCTGATATATGAGAGGAGCACTATTCTTACATATTTGTGGAATGATGAGAAAACATCTCAGGGAATCTCTAAAGGACCTTAGTATCTGGGAAGAGCTTGGCCACATTCCCAGATAAAGCTAGAATGATTTGGTGGCTTTCTTGGTGTTGCATTCTGTTAGTTTTTAAATGTTCTCTTCATCTATTTCTTCCCCCCTGGCAAACCTGAGGAGTAGTCCTGGATAAAAAGAAAATGGGCTTTGTCACATTATGCTTCTGCAAGGACACGGGGGAAATTGTTGTATGTGATTGTGGTAATATGATCTAAGTGCTTTCAAACTTCCAGGTTAAGTTCTCTCTGGGGCATGTAATCCCTGAGGGACATGCACCAAATTGATAAGCTTAGTGCAAGTGAACTGTCTCCTCTAGTCCCCAGGAGCCTCTGACCGACTGAAGTGTCAAAATACAATTGTGCACCAGCAGCATAGCTGTCCTGGAGAAGAAACCCTGCAGCATGCTGCTGCCATCACGAGCAAATTAAAAGACTCACCAAAGTTAATTTTCTCACATTATAACAACATCTCCTATAAATTATTTAAGCCCACACACTTTATTACTCATGATGGGTGAGGGGGGGGGGGTGCAAGGGGGAAGCAAGCTGAATCATGAGCCATGCTACTTAATGATTTATTTTTTTGGTCTTCAGTGTGTTGAGGTTTATAAATCATCCTGCTCCACTCCACACTGCACCAAAGAAAAAGCAGTTGCTAGTCATGCCCTTCTCTCACCAATGATCACCTATGCACAGGGTGGAAGCAGGCTCATTATTTAGCATCTCTCCACAGCGTTGATGTTTCGGACTGGCTGTGCCTTTTTATTACTATAATGCTTAAGCATGGCATTGAATGAGTATGATTTAAGGCTTTAGATGATAGATCGAAGCCTTTTCAGAAATAAATATTAACCTCATTATTTAGGCAAGGAGGCCAAACTGACTTGTCATTCTGTCTCAAGGTTTGTAAGTAAATCAAGATTTACATAGAAATCTTGGGCTTTCAAGTCGGGTTTACCAGCCTCACCACTAGTCAGTCTTGATTGTTTATAAATAAATAAATAAATAAATAAATAAATAAATATCAGTAAATAAATGTATTTTATTCCATGCTGACTGGTATGTTTTATCTCTAGCTTTGCCATTGACTTGGGCAAGTCATTTAAGTTCTTAGCCATCTGTTTCCTAAGCTATCCAATGAGTATATTTGTATGAAATAATCTCTAAGTTTCTCTTCCAGATTTAAAATGCTTATAGTCATAGCGTGTAACCGCAAATTGGGCAGTGATTTCCCCTGCAGGCGGAGTTTCTGAGCATCCTATGAACACTGGCCCCAGGCATCTCTCTGCATTTTCCCTTTAATAGCTCTAAGAGTCCTGGGGTCTGTGCTGGGCCTGTCTGCCTCTTCTTGTCTATGCTGGCCATAGAGCAGAAGGATGATTTCAACAGGAAAAGAGCTACCCTTGAAAAGAATAACAAGTTAGAGATGGGTTAGAACTGGTGAAATTCTTCTAGAAATGATGAACAAATGTTTTTAAAACTCGAAATAGAACCTTTGGGGTTAGTTTACAACTCAGGGTCTTTGGTGACCATTTGGTCTGACTTTGCTTGTTTGCACATGAACCCTTAATGAGGAACCTCCCTGGCACGCAGTCCCCTGTGCTCGGGAACAGCCACTAGGATGTCAGATTTTGAAAATAGTGTCACTATATATCTCTGTCTAAAGTTAGTGGTAAAATAAACACTCAAGTGTAAACTAAAAAGGCATGTAAATACAAGTTGTTTTAATACAGTTTCTCTTGTAAAGGCAATTTCATACATATACTTCTTGGAATTAAAATAATAAACATCAATAATGCATGGACTACACATTTAATTTGCTTTGAAGAAATAAACAAATATGCCTGCACTTTTTATATGGAGTCTCCAAACTTGGGAAATGTAGTTTGAACTTTTAAAATGGGTTATTTTAGATGACATTTGACAAATTTGCATCAGTTTGCGATGCCACCTGAATGGAATTCTGTTTTCCCTTTCATTTAAATATACAACTTTGGGGACATCATTTAAGCTTAGTCATTCAATGTTCTCATCTAAAAAATGGAGACAGTAATACTTAGCCATTTCATAGGGCTGATGTGCAACTAAAAGGAGATCATGTATCTGTGAAAGTTCTTTTTTAAATAATAAATTTGTATAGAAAGAAAAATATTGTTTTAATTTTAATCAGTATGAATAATGAGTAAGCCCGTTGAAATTCTCCATTTCTAATCCCAGTAGAAAAGTGAAATTTTACTCATTTACTATGAACACCTTTCTCATATTGTGAGATGGGTGGGGTGAAAAAGGGTCCTCACCTTCCACCTCCTCTATCACGTTATAGAAATCTTAGACACGCAGTGGCCAAGGCTGATAGTTTTGCAACGTGCTTGTTGATTCCATTCAGTAAGCACTTGTTGTTTTCCAGCGATGTGCTAGGCCCCTGTTCACAGTCAAATGGATGAGGGTAGGAAGAATTTACTGCACATAGGAAAATCATTTCCTGTGTAGAGATCCTTTCCTCAAATGTTTGAGTGCTAGGATGTGGGGAGAATGGGTATACTTGGGAAAGTTAAGTTCAGGCATTTGTTGCCTAAGAGCTTTGAGTTATTGTAGAAGTTGAAGGATAAAGGCGTTCTGCAGAACAAAGGTATCAGCAGCCTTTGCTAAAATGTAAGGGCCACTCTGCTGATTAGATAGAACTATTGAACCTTATGCTCCCCTATATATACAATGGAATCCATAAGCACCCTCCTAAGAGGGGAGGCATTTAGATGAGATCTTTAAGACGTAGGTATTGTGTACCATGAATGAACACGAAAGGCTGGTTGGCATAAATAGCCATTCATTCTGTCAACAACATTAATTGAAAACTCAGGGGTGCATATAGCCCTATTCTCATTTATTGAGTAAGACACAAGAATAACTTCACATCTGTATGCAAATATTTCACAACTGCGAAAACTTACTAATGCTGATGATTGAGTGATGCTGCTGTGAAGAGGCTGCAAAAGATTATGTACCCGTTGGCTGTGACTTTTCCACATCAGGTTTGCCTAACCACTTGTTTGTCATATTTTTTTTGCAACATATATGTCTTTTAAATGTATTGTGACATTTCGAAATACTAAAATTTGTTCCAGTGTCATTGGCAAAATGCCCCAATTGGCCTGAAAATGTTGGCAACATTTTTGGCAGGGTATTTGTATGCTTGCTGTGTATAGAATAATGTATTGATATTTCTTTGCATTCTGTAAAGGCTGTAAGTTTTGAATAACTTTATTATATGTATAAGGGGGAAAATCTTAATTACTATAAAACCTTTCTGTTTTTGTATATTCTCTTTCTCCCTCCTAAGTTATCTTTGATCACAAGGAATGCCATCGAGTTTTAGTATAACAGGGAATTTACCAAACAATCAAGGGCCTCATTCCCTTCCTGACCTTGCCTTCACCACCTGTATGACTTTGGATTTATAAATCGCCTAACCTTGCTGCGCTTGGTGAATGGACTATGTGCTGCCCACCCATATTCCCTAAGTGTTCACCTCTGAACCCTGAAGATTGCTTACTGTGAACACCTGCAACTCTGGGACTGAAGACTTCTTTCTGGCTTTGAGAATATGCTCAGCATACAAAAAAGAAAGCCCTGATTGCTCTAGAGTTGTTATCTACGGGAGCCAACTTTACCCAAAGATGGACGGGGAGTTGGTAGATAAATATCCCAGTTTCTTCACCCATTGGTTGGGCTGATGCTGAGTTGTGTTCTATAAGAGTTGCCCAGCAGGACTGAGCTCCAGTTGCCAAATTGCAAACTGCCTTGAAAATGCACTTTTTATTGGCTTTCTTCCATTCCCCATCTCATTTCCCACTCCCTGTCAGTATTTTCTGGGTTCGGCTCCCATATAAATTAGTTGCACTTGAATCCTTGTCATATAAGCTTCTGGGGAAACCCAATCAAAGTAGTTAAGTTTCTCTTGTGTAAAATGAAAAACTATAAAACGTGGATACACAGTGATTGTTAGTATCAAATAAGATAACATGTACAAAGTGCTTGATACTTGTGAAACACTAAATAAATGCATATATTTTAATCATTATTATAGCTGTTGCTAATGTTTTTCAAAGTTTAATTCAGGGTATTAAGTATTTGCAAATATGATTCTCTAGCTGTGAGCTAAAGAGAAAGATATCTGAAAGTAAGAAGGTAGGATAGGAAGTTATTGACAAAGGGTAGAGAATTAGCACCACAGAAGGAGGGAAACTTTTTAAGATCTACTGTAACACCACCCAACACCCACCTAACCTTCTCCCCCGAAATGACAAATGTGAAAGACAAAGGATTAGAAAAGAGACAACTGGCTTTTCCCTCTTGTCACTCCTTTTTTTTTTGGAAGAATATCTTTTCATCTTTGTTTGAAAGGTGTCTTTTCAGTATATTAAAAATTCATGGGGCAGGGACCGTATTTAAGTCTTTGTGTTGTAAAGTGCTTTGGAAGTTAATAATATCATTCAAATATTCAGAAAAATAAGGCAAAATCATCTTAATGATCCAAACAGGCGAGAGACAGACAGAGGGAAGAGTTTAAGCAGTAGCAGAGCAGTTTTACATTGTATGTCCATTCACCATCCAAGAGGCAAGGTGAATATTGAGGCAGCGAATTAAAGACAACTTAATCTTGTGTGTTATCTCCTAAATAAAAGCAAATGTGTGGGATATTTTTCCAGGAAAAAGAAAAATTTGCCAAGCCAGAGGTTTTTGTTACTTTAACCTCCTTACTCAGAAACCTGTCTAGGAAAAAAATATCTATTCATAGTGGAAGCAAAATGGGGGAGGAGATGATAACTCAGATAAAGAACCGTGGTTGGTAGCACATTTAATTGCCTGAAGAGATATGAAAGCAAATGCCAAAGCAATACATTCACATTGCAGGTTCATGTAATTATATCTTGCTGACTAAATGGGTTTTATTAACTCAATGAAGAGCTGAGCGCTTCACTTCAGTTTTTGTCACACCGTAATTTTCTTAGATATTAATCGATTGTGACCACATTTGCCTCAGAACTGAGCATACCACAGTGCAAATTTAGTTTTAGCATGTGGTTGACTGCCATGGTGAAATAATGATTATTTGTAATTGTTAATAATTTTAGCAGTTACAGGGATACTATTGCACGGAATGAGGTCTGTCATTAAAGTCACAACTTAGGTCCCGCCCAAATATTCTTGAGATGTTAAAATAGGCACATTGCTCACAATCTTGTGGTTCTCTAAATATTTTTACTTTCATTATTTTTTTTCCTGGGAAGTCACAGTTAAGAAATTTCCTCTGTATTTGCTCCCATGAGGTTTTTGCTAATCTTAATTCATATACAGACTGATCCTTGGGTCTTAAAAATATCTTATTGCATTTCCAATTTTTAAACCACATTTGGGCACATTTTCCCCCTGTTCCCATAATGCTTAGCGGATGCTACTAGTACAGCACTTGTCATACTGGATTGTAGATAGCTGCTGAAGTGGCTGTCGCCTGCGTTAGACTATGAGTTCCCTGAGGGCAGTAACTTCATTTTTGCATTCTTAGCACCTGTCACAGACCCTGGCATCTACTCAGTGTTTGGTGATTAAATCAAATAGATAATGCAGTGTGTTGATTTAAAAAAAATTTTTTTTTATTGATTTCAGAGAGGAAAAGAGAGGGAGAGAGATAGAAACATCAATGATGAGAATCATTGATCAGCTGCTTCCTGCATGCCCCCTACTGGGGATCAAGCCCACAACCCAAGCATGTTCCCTGATTGGGAATCTAACAGAGACCTACTGGTTCATAGGTTGATGCTCAACCACTGAGACATGCCAGTCAAACGTGTATTGATATTTAATGTGTTTTTTGATTCACATGACATCAATTGTTCCTTATTATATTATACTTAAGTTCTCAATGAAAAAATGAGGCTTCTTAAATTTTTCAAATGAGCTTTTAAATCAGAAAGGCTTGATCACATTTAGGTTAAAAAGAGTTTAATTTTCTAGTTTAATTATCTTTCAAAATCTGTTTGCTGTCTAATGGTCTATTGATTTGAAATATTTTCTTTCTGAAGAGCAGGATTTCCAAAGGACTTGTAATTTTTTAAAACAGATTTTTACATTGCCAAGGAAACGACATAGTAGGTGAGACCAACCTACTAGTGTGAAAATCCTACTGTATTATGATCTGTTCATTTCCAGCCACTGATTTTAAATAGGAAAGGAAATGGAATTAATTTGTTTAAAAGTCCCAACTGTTGAAAAGTTCTGTAATATACAATAAATATACAAACGTAACTTTTCCTTATAAAAAGGAAGTTGGTATGTTTAAAAACCATCTGCAGAATAAATATTTATGGAGCAAGTGACACCTTGCCTTTCCAAAGCATTGGCATACATTTTCTTAGTTAGTTTGATGAAGCACTTCCACCTCCAATTCTTCAGTGAACTAAAAGTTTTATTAACTATTTTTGAAAGATAATGGGGCCGTGATCCTTTTCCATATGTTTCACTGGTCAAATAATTGTGATCTTCCTTTCAAATCTCCCTAGTTGTTTGGTTCCTATTCTCTTCTTTACTGAGCAGTGATTTATAATGATGAAAAGAAGTAGTGGTTTATAAAGAGGAAGAGAAAAAGTTGAAACACTAGAAAGACAATAGGAATCAGATATATTTCATATGGATCCAAAGTATAGAAACTTGTACTCTGAGCATTATTATAAATTCAAAAGTAATTTTATAAATAGAAAAGTTGGAAACTTATCTTTTGAAGCATTGTCTATAAATATACAAACAATAATATTCTTTATGAGCTTTGATAGACACAGTTGCAAAACTATGTATGAAAACTGCAGAATATTTTTGAACTCTCTGAAGTTTTTGTTTATGGTCAGTCAGGCCCCCAAACTTCACAAAATGAAGGCATAATTTTCCCTTACCAAAAATTGGAGGCCCTTAAAGTTTTATTACTAAAGGATAATTACCTCAGATATGGATAGAGAAAAAATTGTTTTTATAGTTTATGCTTAGAAGCATTGGTACACTTTCAACTTTCCTCTACAAAAGGGGATCAAGAATATGGCTCGTTGCAGAATTTCCCTTCGAGTCTGGGAAGGACACTTGGATTTTTGCTTGAGAGCAGACTAATCTAATTCTACTTTGTAGTGTTCTGAACTGCAGGACTAAGAGGAAATAGAGCCCATAACACAAACTGCAATTAAGGGTATGTTGTAAAAGGTACATGTAAATATAACAATAAAAATGTCCAGTCAGTATGTTGTACACCTGAAACTAATATAACTAATATAATATTGTATCCCGACTACACTTAAAATAAAATGAATATATTTTAAAGATAAATAACATTAGTTCTTTGGTTAAAGAAAATAAATATAACAATAGATGAGTTAACGATCACAGTAAATGTTACACCACCACCAATAATAATAAAGCTAACATTTGCTAAGCTAACATTTACTAAGTGTGTATTATGTACCAAGTACTATCGTAAACACTTTCATGTGTTCATTTTCCCCCACAATGACCTTCTGGAATAGATATTAGTATTGGCTCCATTTTACAGATAGGAAACTAAGACACAAAAGTTGAAGTAACTGGCTCAGGTTCCCACAGCTAGTATGGGATAGAATGGGATAGACATTGAAGCAGCTGGGCTCCGTGGTGATGGCTATTATACTATGTAATAGTGAGCACTAGATGATATGAGAGCTTTGAGCTACTTGCTTTGCATCTTGGTACTGCCCATGTTTCCCTTAATTGCTCCCCAAACTGTCATTTAATTCTATCCACTTTGACTATGTCAGTTCTAGTATGACAAATGGGCGAAGGAAAATGGTAATCAGCAACACCTATAAAGTATGTAACAAAAACTAACAGAAATTACTGGGCATCATTTTTTGCATCATTAATATTCTATATATTTTAATCACCCATTTCCATCCCTTAGAAATTACTGATAATGCTTTCAGGCTATCAACAAAAGTTTAATTAGGGTAAATGGGTTGCCCCAGAGGAGGACTAGGCAAGCACCCAAACCCCAGCAGCTGGGAGTTTTGGTTAACCAACAGCTGCCCTCTGCTTCTGAGAAGGGAAACTGCCTTGTTTGGAATGTCCCCTTCCACACCCCACCGGCCTCCCCATGCAGCCAGCAGCCAATGATTAACTGATAGGAGTATAAAACTTCTCCCCTTCCAGATCCCCCCTTGTGGCAAGACTGGATTGAATTCTGGTGCCTCAGAGATACCTGTGGAACCAGACTCCCACCCTTTTCAGCTGAACACACATTCTTGCTTAGCTTCTTCCCTTGCCTGTCTCCTCCCTTCCACTGCTTCTAAGAGCACTCCTTCAATAAGTCACTTTTATAAACATATTTTGCTTAGGTTCTGCTTTTAGGAAACTCCAGACAAGGTGGCTAGTACTGCAAGTAGACCTAGGAAGCAGAGTCTGAGGATGGCCATGAGGCCACTGTTGCTGTGATAGGTACAGTGTTGTTAGTCCCTGGCATTCCAGAGCAATGTGATTGTCAAGATCAGAGTCCAGCCTAGCCGTTGTGGCTCAGTGATTGAGTGTCGACCTATGAACCAGGATGTCACAGTTCAATTCCCAGTCAGAGCACATGCCTGGGTTGCAGCCTCGAACCCCAGTGTGGAGCATGGCAGCTGATCAATGATTCTCTCTCATCATTGATGTTTCTATCTCTCTCTTTTTCTCTCTTCCTCTCTGAAATCAATAAAAATATATTTTTAAAAAAGATCAGAGGTCAGCAGATTATGGCATGTGAGCCAAATCCGGATTCCTGCTTTTTATAAATAAAGTTTTATTGGAACACGTTCATTTATGTATTGTCAGACAGAGATGAATATTTGAGACACACTGTTTTCCCTGCAAAGCCTAAAATATTACTATCTGGTCTTTACAGAAAAACTTTGCCAACTCTAGGCAAAAATGTTCATCCATGGTGGTCAACTGGGTTGAGATACACATAGAAAAGGACACCTTAGCTAGTGCATTGTCTCTGGCTTTGAGAGACAGAGGGAATTTGGAACGATAAGGACTGTGGATTGGGGTGATCATAACCAAGTATTGATGCATTGAATGGAGAAAATGACATATTGTATTAGTTACTACTACTGTATAATGAATTATCACAAACTTAGCAACTTAAAAAACACACTCTCTTCCTGTTTCTTTGAGTCAGGAGTCTAGGATGGCTTAACTTGCCCTCTGCAATAGGTCTTTTAGGGGTTGCAATCAGGGTGTGATCCGGCACTGGGCTCTCACCTGAAGGCTTGACTGGGGAAATATCCACTTTCAAGCTCATGTGATTGCTGACAGGATTCAGTTCCTTGTGAGCTGTCGGCTAATGGCCATCCTCAGCTCCTTGCTACATGGGCCCCTCTCCAGCAGGGCAGATTATTCATCAAAGCCAACAAGAGAGGGATTCTGCCAGCAAGAAGGAAATGGCAATCTTATATAGCCTAATCATGAAAGTGACATCTCATCACTTTTGTCATATTGTGTTCGTTAAAAGCAAATCACAAAACCAGCCCATACTCAGGACAATGGATTATACAATGGTGTGAATGCTGGGGATCAGGGCTCTTTGGGAGTCATTTTAGATTCTGTCTGCCCTGTAGACTCAGATGTATAATTCAGGACTTAAAGCACACTGTGGGAGTCAGAAAGACTTATTAGAAGCATTTAAAGAGACACTCATCTATTTTAGCTAGAGGGAAGACAGATTGAAGATCGGCTTCGCATCATAATTGTAAAAAAAAAAAAAAAAAAAAAAGCAAAACTTTAAATACTCAGCCCTACAAGTCCAAATTCAGGGCCCTGGAAGAAACAGGTTTGGGATGGGGATATCTGGGTAGTTGAGGACCTTAAAGCTACATATTCTCCTAAACACTTCTGGTGTGCAGTGGTGACTACTAAGCCTCTTCTATCTTGTTGGAAAAGAGAGACATTTTCTTCAAGACTATACAGAAGACTCAGGTTTTTCATAAGACAGTACTCAGGACCTATCTGTACTTTTCCTCATGGAAGTCAGACTGACAATTTGGGCCATATCTCATTCTATCCAGATTAGAAAAATAATAACCTGCTAAAGGTGGAGACAAGAAATCACCAAGAGAGTGCCAGGAGTTGGCTGACATGGGTGCACAGAGTTGCCTGGGAGTAGATCCTGAGGGTCCTGCATCGGGGGGTCGGAGAGGGGCAGAATATAAAACTACATGGAACCTATATGATTCTATAGTATTACTCGGTTGTGACACAGAATTTAACATCCTACCAAGGCCCCAGGTGATAGGTCAAATATAAGACTGGGACAACTCTTAATTGCTTGGAAAAAGTGATGGCCCACATGAAATTAAGTAGAGTTCCCACCACTATAGAAATGTATTGTAGAGGAAGGAAAAAACACATTTTAAAAAATGGGCATGGAAAAATAGGCCCATTATATAAAACTGAAAAATCCACATTTGACTATGTTCCTCAGGAGGTCTTGCAGAACATTTTGTTTACTAACAAGGGGAGGAATCTGCTGATGAAGGGGATTCTAGCTGTGGAGCTGCCTAGTCTTTCTTAGGCCAGGAATAGGGGGTGATGTTATTACAGGACTGGGGCTCACTGTGGCAATGGGGATGATAGGATTGTACATTAACAGAGGCTATAGGGCAGCATGTAACTGTCAGAAGCAACATCGGTGCAACCACCACAAAGGGAAGTAAGACTGGAATGTCTGTTCTGCAGGTGGGGTGGAGGTTGTCCCAAAGTATCTATGGAAATGGAACATGGCTGTCTCGTGTAAGAGCAAAACAGATGAGAAGCCAACAGGGTAGGTATTGGTATGTGTAATCAAAAGAGATTTTAAAAAGTAGATGAGCAAAAGGCTGATGGAAAAAATTTTTTTAACATATCTTATTGATTTTTTACAGAGAGTGAGGGAGAGGGATAGAGAGTTAGAAACATTCATCAGCTGCCTCCTGCACACCCCTTACTGGGGATGTGCCCACCACCAAGGTACATGTCCTAGACTGGAATCGAACCTGGGGCCTTTCAGTCCGCAGGCCGAAGCTCTATCCACTGAGCCAAACCCGTTAGGGCAATGGAAAATCTTAATCTCTTTCTTGGGCTTGGGAGCTGAGCCAGTCCTCAGATCCAGAACCCATTGGCTGAAGGAGATGCTGGGTCCCCATGAGAAAGTAACCACAACATTATGGCAAGTGTGTGACTCCCCAGTCCTCCCCCAAAAGGATAAGAGATAATTACTCAGGAAATTGTACAGTGGGGAAAAGGAGATCCTCAAATCTTTCTAGGACTAATCGATACAAGGTATGAATTTATGGGCCCCTTGTTAGAGTGCTGATATTTAAATGTCTGAAAGTGAATGGAGTCCTGACTCAAATACATTTCATAATGGGTCTACTGGATTTGCACATTCACCCAGTGGTCACTGACCTAGTCCTTGAATGTGCAATTGGAATAGACCTATTAGGAGTTGGTACTACCATTGTTTTCTTGGTTGGCTATTGTGTTATCAAAAGATGAATGAAAATCCTTGAAACTATCTCCTCTGCCAAGTTAGTAAATTAAAATCAATTATCACCTCCTGATGGAAATTGCACAGATTAGTACCATTCTCAGAGATTTAAAGAGTGCAGGGAAGGACCCCATGATACTCCCATGTAATTCACCAGTCCAGATGATTCACAAAGCAGATGGATCACGTGGATGATAGTGGACTACTGCCAACTTAGCCAAGTTGTAGTTGCAATTGCAGCTGCTGGGCTCTATGTTATATATGCACTAGAGCAAGCTAGTGGATACAAGGCCTGTAGTTATTGTTCTGGCAAATGTGTTATTTTCAATACCCATCGGGAAGAGGATCAAGACATAGCTTACATTCATATGGCTGAACAACAGTGGTCATGGCCTTGTCTCAGTGCTATGTTAATTCTCCAGCTCAGTCAAAATATAGCCTGAAGGGACTGGGACTGTCTGAACATTCTGCAGAGCACCATTTCTGTGAATTATATGGACAGCATCATGTTGATTGGACAAAGGAATTCACATTATGACAAAGGAGGTATGGCAGTGGCACACGACTATAGGGCTTAGTGATCCTACCATACTCTGGCACAACAAAGGCACCAGTTTAGAGATGGCATTCTGAGGATGGGTACCATGTTTCAGGGTATAATATACACGTAAAAATGTTTTTAAATCCTTACCCAAGGACATGCTTAGAGAGAGGAAGAGAGAGAGAGAGGCAGGCAGGCAGGTGGAGAAAGGACATCAATCTCTGCCTACTGCACACTCCCTGACTAGGGATCAAATCACAGCCCAAGCATGTGCCCTGATTGGGAATCGAACCAGTTGCACAGCATGGCACTCAACCAACTGAGCTACGGCAGCTAGGCTAATATACACTTTAAACCAATGGATGTTATATGGTTCTCTGTTCCCAACAAGGAAAATACTTGAGTCCAGGACTCAAAGATAAATATAACAGGGACTCCACTGACCATCATTTCCAGTGACCCATTCCTGCAACTGTAGGTGTTTTTGGTTCTAGGTCCCAATGGAAGGAAACTTACACCAGGGAGTATAGCAAGAATCTCAGTAAACTTAAAACTATGGCTATTTCCAGATCACCTTGGGCTTCTCTACCAGTATACTAGCTGGCACGAAAAAGTTACCATATTGGCAGGGAAACTGCCCTGATTATCATGTGGAGACAGCAATGCTGTCACATATTGACGGTAGGGAGCAATGTGTTTGTCACTCAGGTGACCCATTGGGGTATAGTTTGTGTTCTCATGCCTTGTTTTACTATAATGAGCAAGTACAACAACCACAACTTGGCTAGAGCATGGTAACCAGGTGCTCAGATGCCTTAGAGATGATAGTTTGGTTTACTCTCTTGGCAATATACCTAGACCTGTGGAAGTACTGGCCCCTATGGAGGAGCATGTAAAAGGAGGACAGAGGAGGGAGATGATGACCATGTTGTTGGCCTTGGGACAAACTGCAGCAGGGGAAGTTACAGTTTGTTCTGCTAACTCTTCTCTTACATATTCTCTTACATGAAGGCCGGAAAATGTGACTGACCAGAATCCTGCAGCAGCTGTGCCTGAAAAGAGTGAACTTAATACAAGAAGCAAGTGGGTCTGAGCATTGCAAGGGTTGGACTGCAGTGGTTGTTGTTGGCACCTCTCTCATTCCCCAGCTGCCATGAGTGTTTGGCTGCTAACAGCTCATTGCTGCACCCTTGCCAAAGGTTTACCATTAGCAGAACGGTGCCAGTTCACCTGAGAATTACCCTCCTAGGGGGAAAGTGGGGCTATCCCAGGAGTATAATTTATGTTTTAGAGTTCCCTTGTGTGAGCAGGCTAAGCAAAAGCCAGTTTTCACTGAGACCACATCCTTCTTGGCTGTCTTCTTTGGCCTGTTGTGCTTGTCTTGATCCCCTTCTCCTGAGAATTCTCCCCTGAAAAATCATTTTCAGAAAAATTTCAATCTCAGGCCTCGCTTTACCAATTCTGAGTTAAGACGTCATCTTCTACTCTTAACTATGCTGGGAAAATACTTTTTCTATCCATATTGCTCTAACCCAAACCTGATAGTATGCATATAAAAATTATATAGATTAAGGTTGCCAATTTAAAAAAAGAAATTTCCCTCCTAAAATCTCTCCTTAATTTATTCTCAACTTCACTATAATTAATGACCGTTATTCTATTCTTCTTACTTCCCAAGCCTTCCTCTATACTGATGCCAACTATCTTTTAAAACACAATTCTGATTATGGTACCCCCTTGCTTAAACATTTTGATGACTTCACTGTTTCCTAGTTGAGAGCTGCTGCTGTAGAGCCTAAGACCATTGGAAAACATATTTACATTACGATTCATTAACAGTAGCAAAATTACAGTTATGAAGTAGCAACAAAAATAATTTTATGGTTGGGGAACTGCATTAAAGGGTCGCAGCATTAGAAAGGTTGAGAACCACTACTTTAGAGTAACATAGAAGGCTTTGTTTATTGGGCTGCAATTTGAAACCAAATCCTATGTTTTTAAAGAATGTTTTTTATTGATTTTAGAGAGGAAGAGAGAGGGAGAGAGAGATAGAAACATCAACGATGAGAGGGAATCATTGATTGGCTGCCTCCTGCATGCTCCCTACTGAGGATCTAGTCCAGAACACGGGAATGTGCCCTTGACTGGACTCGAACCCAGGACCCTTCAGTTCACAGGCTGATGCTCTATCCACTGAGCCAATCTGGCTAGGGCTGAAACTGAATTCTAGTAGACACTTTCCCCACCATGTAGCCTGCACACCACACACTGCAGTCAGGAGCAACAACTTCTTATTCCCTGAGTAAGACACACTCTGGTCTGAATCCATGCTATTCTTCGTGCCTGGGATGGTCCCTCCTCTGCTTGTGAATACCTGCTTATTCTTTAAGACGCAGCTTATTTATTAACTTTTCTGTAAAACTGTTATCAACCAACCCAGCACTTCTTTCCAAATGCCAGGGAGACTGAACAGCACCTTCTCTGTGCTCTTCCAGTGCTAAGTACACACCTGTGTTACAATGCTTGCCATATTTTTTTGTGTGTGATTGTTTATTAACATGTCTTTCTCCCCCACATGATTTTGGGTTTTTCAAGGACCATGTGATTTTTCTCTGCATCTGTAATAATTATCACAAGGCTTATAGTATATATGAAGTTGGCTTATTTTCAGAAAGGTTCTCAGCCTGACAACTTGACCAGTTCTATTCTAGTTCCTGCATCCAATCATTTTCCTCTTGTTTGGAATTTGGGAAGTGAAGAAAGTCTCTGGACAATGGTCTGTTCATCTGTGTCAAATGCCTGTCCATGCCTTCAGTCCATCATTGCATAAGTTTATAGAAGTTTACCTCCTGTGCATTCATACACATTCATGCTCCCTGTGATTTGTAACAAACAGGGGCTGAAAAATAAATTTCTAAGTGGCATTTAGCAGCAAGCCTGAAGTTGAGCAAGGCAACATAAATACAAGCTTACTAGTATATTTTCTCTCTCCTTGAAGGTGGTAGCAAGCAGAGAAACAGAGAGAAGCTGCTTTAAAGTAGTAAACCCCACTAACTTCGTAACTTCTCTGTATTGTGGTCACTCTGGAGGCCAGTTTAATTGGCCAGTGTTTCTGTCATCTAGACATCCAGAGAAGCAGAAAATGATGCTTTGTTTGTTTTCAGCTTTTTCTTAAAGATTATTTCTTTATATTTTTAAGGGGCTGGATTGTAGATCTAGCCTTAGGGAATTCAAATAAATGTACTTAAGAAAAATCCCAGTATATTACCAGAAATTTTATTAGTGATCTTGGTATAAACCAGAAGGTAAAAACAATAATAAAGGCTCCTTTATTATCAATAATAAAGCAACTCAATGGTTAATGTGGCATAAAACCTGGTTATGAGAACCTGACCTGATAATAATATTCATTGTTTTTCTCCAGCCACATTCTCAGCCTTGGCTCCTCCTGCTCTCTCTGACTTCAAAGGAACACGCTGCATGAAGAGGGCAGGCACACAATAGAAGACCTGGTCGATTATCCCTCTCTGTTTGGAAATGGGTAAAGATTATAGATGTTTTCTTCTGTCTGGGCTTTGGATTCTATTATGTCAATTACCTCGAGCAAAACCCCCTACCTAGACTAATGCACAGATTTGGATTATACCAAAATTGCATAAAATTGGAAACAAGATATTAATAATAATCCATAATGGTGCAACATAATTGAATACATGTTTATTTTCATTGGCTTTAGCTGGTACAATAAAAAAGTAAATTAGAGATTTAAATGTTATATTTATTATACCCTGACTTCTTTTGTTCTTCCTTTACCACTTCACATTAGCAATGAGGTAATTAAAAAGAATTACTTCTCCTATACTGTTCTGCTATAGTACATTATTGCCTCTTTAATATGTGTTTGTGTGTTTATAAATGTGTATGTGCATTGATTATTTTAACCAATGTTTGAAAATAAAGCTGTAGTGCTAAAGGTCAGAGGAATGAATTAGCCTGACCTGGTAATTAAAAAGACCATACATGGAGTATTAACCAGGAACCACTATTGGACTTTTCACCCTCAACCCAAAAGGAAAAGGCAAGCATAATAATCCCACATCACCTCTGAAAATGATGTCAGGAAATGTTTTCTCAGAGTCACCTACTGGTCAAGACTTACATCAAGTGAAACCAAATAATGAAGGATCGGGGATTTTGGAAGGGCAAAAGTTCGAACAGGAGACCTTTAGCCCTGGGGCCTGCAATGCATAATAATACTTCCTGTTTGTTTCATAGGTGCTTACCATTCATTCCCTGAAGCAAAAAAACATTTAAAAGTTCCATGGTAGGGACTAAATGCTCTGGTTCTACTCATTTTTTTTTTTTTTTTTAGGATTATTTCCCACAGAAGCAAATCAACACAATCAGAGCTACCATATAAAAATAACAACAAAATCCCCAATGAAGTCTTTATTACAGACTTAAAGCTGTGCTTATTATGCTTCCAGAATATTTGGGGTTGTTCAGACTACAAAAGAATTATATAAACTATGGATTTCATCAAGGTTGGTTTCCTGTTTAAATGTCATTAATAAAGACTCCATTTTCCTCATGAGAGTCTAGATTGACTACATGATTCCTTATTAACTAATTGAATCTTATAGAAATAACAGTAGCTGGAAATTTGACTGCAAAAATGCTTTAGTGTGAACTATTTCTGCTCACAAATATAGAAGATTGCAGGTAAATAACGTGAAGGTTTTCTTTTCTTCATTAAAAAATAACTTAGAAATGTATAAAATATAAACATTCTATTTTTTAAAAAATAAATTGAATGATTTAGTAAGCCGCAGCTTTAGTGGTTTACCATTTTTTAGCCACCTTTTGGGCTTGATTATTAATGCCCTAAGAAAACAGAGCAAGAAACTTGAACGCAAACCTTTCAATCAGGTAATTCTATAGTTTTTAAGTGGCAACGAATGATATTTCCTCAGGAAAATCTTGGAAATTACCAGTGCCACACATTTTATTAATCCATGTTTAACCTGAAGCCTTGAAACCAGCTCCCCTTCTTCTTATCTTCAAAATTTCTATTACAAACTGTACTATGTTGAAGTTTATGTGACAGGCCATTTCAACACTTTTGTTTAGTTAACTGGAAGTGCATCACTTTTAAAGAAAAGCCCTATTGCCAAAAAATATAAACAGCCCTAACTCTGATTAATATAAATATTTAAAAAGCAGAACATTCTGTTACATCTTAGAAAAACAATTCTGATGTAGCTGATGGGAAAGAAAAAAGTGCTTTCATACATTAGACAAATCCAACAAAATACAGCTGCAGAACAAAATTTTAAGTAAATATGAATCGCTTGTCTTTTCACAGGGCCAAGTTATTTACTTAAATGTAGTTATTTTAGAACACTTTATGTTTCATTAGTAAAATGAAAGTTTTTTTTAACAGTTTTAGTTCTGAAGTATTTGATTTAAATTTCAAAGTCCTCTAATTAAAAAACACCATTAAAATTGTTCCTCCTGCCCGGTTTAGGATTTTGCTAATAAGCCACTGGACAAGAGATGTGTGAAATGAATAGATGAAGAAAAACGTTGACAGCAAAAGCGAGGTCTGGAGGGTAAAGTTAGTTTATTAGGCCCCGATTGTCACGAATGGCCCTGCTGCACATATAAAAGCAAATCCCTCTACCTTAGAAGATTAATTCTGAAGGAGGCACTCTTGGGTCAAAGTATACATAAGCGTGTGCCTAATCTCAGAAAAATCAGGCTATTTTCTCACAGCAATTAAGCAGAGGTCTGGGTTTCACCCACAGTGTATTTAAACACAGGATACAATTAAACCCTAAAGTATTAATATCTTTGCTCTGTAAAATTGCTCAGGAAATAGATTTTGCCTTATTCCAAATGAAACGCAAGGCAAATTAAGAGAATAACTTGACTCTTAGTTAAATTGCTTAAAATAAGAGTGTCGTATTGTCTTCTAAATTGCAAATGTCTTATGTACATAAAGACAGTTCTTGCTTCATAATAGGGCAAGAGTTATAGGCTTTCTAGTTCCTTTAATCTAAACAATGAGTTTGCATGAAAATATACTGTAATGAAATTTTCTATTCAGTATATGTTAAACATCAACTCCTTATAAAAATTTGGGAACTCACTGTTTACCACCAACAATATGTCACAGCTAGGAAGCTTTGCAACCTTCGTAAGAGTAAAAACGTAAATTTAAATTGTAAGCAAGCAAGTGTTCAGATGGGTTGTTTTCTGCAGAAGTTTTTCTTAGTTATTTTATTCATATGCTCATTTTGAGCCAAGAGCTAATCTTCTAGAGAAAATTATTGCCAGTTTAAAACACTGCTTCAAAAATGATAAACATTAAAAAAAACCACCTTTATTTGTTGTGCATCATTCTCCAGTGGCAACATTTTAATAGAACAAAAGTTAATTGAATAAACCACCACTTTTATACAGTCTTGAAAAAACCTGGTATTTAAAAAATTTAAATATTAAAATTATTGTTACTCCTTTTTTTTTTTTCAAGTATTAGATTAATATTCCATTTTATTGCCAAACTAAATTCTCTTTGACTTTTTTGGGGAAGAGTAGTGGGTGAAAGTTGGTCTTAGAATTGAAAATGATAGAAATGATTAGTTTTTTATTTATATAGTGGATCCAATATTTACTTCATTTATGTAAGAATTCCTAGCAAGATGGTTATTGGTGTACAATCCAGTGAGAAATCTTATAATCCATGACACATAGGCATGTTCTTAGACATTTACAAAACTGGAAAACAATGGAGCAAAATAGAATGAATCAGTTGTGGGATGGTATGCGTGCGTGTGTGTACTAATGTATTTTCTTACCTAACACTCTACTGTTGCTTTTAAGAGGAGCTGAGTACTTAAGGGTAGAGTGTAGAAGGCAAAGTCTACTTGAAGCCACACTATAAATAGCTCAGGCACCTTTTTGATGTGTGCTGAGATATGTGAGAAGGCATGCAATCTGAATTTTACAAAGGATTGTTTTTACAGGACCAGTGACTTTAATAGTACTTCTTGCTGACATCACTGGCAAATTGGTCTACTCTGTAACCTTTAAAAGTGCAGCATATCCCAAAATGATAAGTTACTTATTAAACAAATGTTCTTCTTCTTCTTCTTTTTTTTTTTTTTTAGTGCAACTGACCTTTAAATGATTATTTCTCAGCACTTGCAACAAAGAGAATCTCACCTATCACCTTTATACTTTTCACTTTTGATGCTACAGGGAGTAGATCCATAACCTTTTCACAACGTTTAAAGCGCAGTACAACATGGGATTACCGACGCTAATGAGCACTTTTTCTCTTAAGGAGGAAGTCCTATTACTTTATGAAATTGTTGCAGTCCACTGAAGCTATGGAAAAGTATAACGAGAAATCGTATGCTGATCAATCTGCAACCTTTTTAGAAAATAGAACTCCAAAGCATCAAAAGGTAACTTACTGCCAATGATAGTCCCTATTGAAAAAATTTCCCCCTCAACTTCAAAGGTGTGTGTGTATGATTTAAATAATTCTTTTTGATTAGAAAAAACATTGTCTTTAGGTTCAGGCACTTATACAGTATTTGCAGTCAATTTGAGCTACACCTATACACAACTAGCCGGGTATCCCATTTCACTAATTGGGAGAATAAGCTTTTGAAATTCCAGAAGTATTGATGGAATCTATAACCTGCAATGTTAGCGATTTTAAGATTGTGCTTTCCTCAGAAACATCTTTTAATAAGGTATAATCAAGTTGTGGTTTTCCTTAATTAAGCAGAGATGGTAATTACCAACTTTTTTCTCAGGAATCAACCCAAATTCAGCACATATTAGAAAAAGCTCATGTTTTCTGTGATCACTTTACTAATAAAAGGAGATCCATGTTACTTTAAGTCCCAGTGACCTTTTCTTGAGCAGATAACCTAGTTTACACATTAGTGGAGTAACTGAATTTGATAAAGTTTCATTAGCCTAAATATTTCCCTCTTAAAGAAAAGCAATAGACCAATTTTGAAAAATTCCAAGAAACATTTCATGATCTGAAGGATTCAAAGAAGCTTTACATATATTTTCCTGAAACATTAAGGTCTGAATAGCTGCTTATGTTCCAGAATAAACTTTTTTCCTTGTAAAGCTGACCTCATTATAAAATAATATTTTAGAAATGTGTTTGACTCTTAAAATGTTTAAATATCAGCCTTCCACAGAATAAAAAATCATTTTTCACTTGTTTTTTCTCTCTCCTCTTTTCCCACATCTCTTAATATATGAGGATGAATTACCAAGAGATCTGAGAATTGTTTTCCTAAATAATGAAAAATAACTGTTTTGAAATATCGGTCACTTACGATTCTCTTTTTGGCTCTGACTCGGTAATATTTTGTAAAACATGAGGGGCAGCCACACGCCTTCATCAGAGAAATCAAAATTAATGTCCTTTGGAAACATTGGGCTCTAAAAGAAAAACATAATAATAGCAGAGATATGACTTATTTGGCTCTCTTTCGTTTAATTCACAAAAAGGCAAATCAGTTATTTTATTGGCATGTAATCACAAAGAAAACTATGCAGACTTAAGACGAAACTGACTCCTTGTCAAGACTTCCTGGGTCTTATTCATTAATTATCCTGGCTGCCAACAAACAACAGATGAAAATCAACAATGCTGGATAAAATAATCATCAAGGGCTTCTATGTCTGTAAACTATTTAAATTCTTGAAATTGAATATTTATGATGAGTGATGCTCCTTTAACGTATACCATATTTCCGCCAGTCCTCAGCTCTGACTGCATTCAGACAGCCCAGATGCTCCTGTCCCTTTTCCACACCCACCTTTCCCTCGGCTTGGTCACGGCCCCCTCTGGTGACACCATGCCGTTCAGAAAACTGCACACCTAGTGTCACTCGCAGCTTCTCACGTGCCCGCTCATTTTGTGTGTGTTTGTGTGCGTGCGCGCGCTTAACAATGGTTCAGTTTCAAGATCCTATCTGCCCTTTCAAAGGCAGCCACCGTGAAACAGTTGTGAAGTTTATTTTGCGCTTATCAATACAATGTAAACCAGCGTGGGCTTGCCTCCTCGGGGTTAGGGAACTCATGTTGTCTGTGAGCAGACAGCACTGTGGCCACAGATGTGACTGGTTAACTGTACAAGCAAGGGGGATAAGTCCACATAACAATACTTCATTCACCAAGGAAATCTGCAGTGGATTACAGCTTCTCTATGGTTAAGTCTGGTCTTAATTTACTGCTTTTATTCAGTTTTCAACCACAAACGAGCCCCTTATGAGGCATTCACTATGCAGAATTGACAACTCTTTTTATCTACTTGAAAAATATTTTTGGATAATAATTTATGGTTACCAAATATTTTAAGCAGTTTGAATAGTTATATTATATTCTTTCAATGCTTAATGATGCAGGGTCCCCTGTAAAAATGGAATGCCAGGCAATCTGGTAATTTTACATACAGTATTCATAACAACAGAGCAATTTGGCCATACAGAAACGCAAACCCTGAATATTACATAGCAAGACTTTTAAAGACTTTTTTTAAAGCTCTTAAATTGTATCTCAGGAGAAAGTCAAAGTTCAAGAACTAAAGGCCCTATATATATGTGAAAATAATTTTGGCAAGCACTATATTTTATTTATGGATTATTATGTTTAAAATAGCATATTTTGAAAAACCTTCAGAAGGAAAAAAAAAGCTGCAGGTCTCTCTGAGGACACAAGGGAGAGTTCATATGCCATTTATATTTTATACATGAAATCGAAATGTGTGGGTAGGTTAGTACTTTTTCACCATCAAACGAATTCTCTTAATTTATATTCTGAATTAATGCCATCTTCTTAAAAAATCCATGTGAAGGTGCTCATTATTATTGGGCAAAGAGTCGTTTTCAAGGACTGATTGCCGGTAACTGGAATGACTCTGGAAACCTTAACTAGGCTGGAAAACACCATATACCTTTAATAAGTGGCAAGTGCCAGTAACAGAGTTTGTCATTTTAGATGTACATCTTCTAGTCCTGCGAACCAGTGACCCTGGAACTGGAGACGGGACCCATGTAAATGAAATGGAATGTATTTTATAAATGGAGACAGTGTAAGTAGTGTGGTCGATGTTCTTTGAGATGATCAGAGATCCTTTTGCTTTGCTTTAGAGTAATTTAAATTGCGGGCACACAAAGCTTTATAACTTTCCTCTTGGCAGAACTTGAGCACTTTCAAACTTATTGATACTACGGGCTTCTTCCCATTGTAGAATGAACTTCCTGTAGGTAAACAAAGGAGAACACTCACCTGAGGTACTTGCTGTGTTTTCCTCATTAGTATCTACACTGTCTTGAGCAGGGAATGAGTGCTTGGGGAAAAGCATCCTCCACATTAACCAGAGAGGACATTGCTTTTACAAGGAAGAACACTTTATAGTTTTCGAAAACATCTCTCCTCATGTTCCATATGTAAATCGTATTTTCAAAAACCCCAAATTATGTGTGTACTTTAGAGGGGAAAACTGCATGAACGTGCAATAGAAAAATAATGAATGGAACCATCTTGGTTAGTTAAGCAATTATTGCTTTTTTGTCAATTCAAATGTTGTTTCGTTTTCATCATTAAAACAGGTGGGGTTTGCTCGGCATTAGTGTTGCTGTTGGTTTGTAATTTTGCTCAAAAGAATTCTCTATGTTTTCATTCTTGCTATTTTAGAACTTGTCATGTTCTGCCTTTAATCTGGCTTCATCACTTTCGTAGATGTTCTAATGAAGGTGTAAAAGAAAAGGTTAGAAAGGTGATAAATGAGACACAGAAACACCAGACTCAAATGCCACTTAATAGAATTCCCAAGTCATTTATATTAGAATAGTTTCATTAATAATATCACAGCTGCCTTCTGTTGTTTTTCTCAAACATATTAACATATTGATGAGAGCAACTTCTGTAACAGAATATAGAGGCTTGGAATTATGACAACAGCAGTGAACTAGCCTCGTTTGTCCAGGCAAAGATAGTTTCTAATCATCAGTCGTGGGCCAGTGAGCACAAGATTGGTGAAAATTTGGTGCATTGTATGATCCATGTGGTACACAGACCACGTGGTACCCGGATGCTAGTCTCATTTCTTCTTCCTCTTCCTGACAAGCATTATATGTTAAATGAGAGTGGGAGGGTCATTTAACAATGAATTTCCCCATTGTATAGCATTACAAAGCTATCCGGGCTAAATAACTTGTTGTTTTTTAAGTCACTGTGCAATTTCAAGGTTTTAATGGTCCTTAAAATATAATACCCTGTGTCATTTATTTCCTGAAATGAAAGCTAGTGCCAGCCTTTGAAATGCATGTAAAACAAGTGGTTCAATGTGGTTTGAAGACAGAATGAAAACTTGGTAAGCAATTAATTTACCCTGAATGTGTTCCTAATGGTTTGTGCCTTTTCTTACTGATTAAAATAAAAATCCAGATTTAATCAAAAGAAAATCAAATAAAACTTACACCCATATATCTTTATAGAGCATTTGTTAGTGTGGAACCTACATACAGCAGGGCAGGAAAGGCCGAACATTTAAATGATTTAAAAATAAAGGTGTTTCTGGTTGAATAGTAGAAATGTTTCCCCTGTGCCTCGAAACTATGGGAGAAAGGAATAATTTGCAATGGAAAACTGGATCAAATGAGCACAGAGAAGGGGCTGATTTCATAACAGGATAAGCCTGCAAGTGACACCTGGTTGGAGAAAAGAAGTTGTAGAATGACTGCTGACTTGCAGAGGCCCAGGTTTAAGAGTTGAGGTCGACCAGAAACATCATTGACTTTCAAGACTTAGCGACAATAGAGAGAGGAGTCTGGTTGACTTAGCTACAAAACAGAGAGGTATCTGCCAGCCAGTGTATTACCAAGGAGCCTAGAAAGAACATAGATACGTCTTGCTAGTAAAGTCATACTGTCTGAGAGACACTGCACATGCAGAGGAGACGGTTGCCAGAGGAGGATCACATGTAACATACAGGCCTAGGAGTGGAAGAGTAAAAGAGAATGCATCTCAGAGGTTAGTGGGGCCAAGAGAATTAGAGCCAGGCACAAATCCATGCAGGTGCCAATCTTCCAGGGCTACAGATGAAATGGTCCTGACCTTTCTCAATAGAAATTGTAAGTCCCTCTCTCGGCAGAGTGGGCAGACATGCGGCGATACTCAAGAGAGATTCCTTGTAGGAAAAGGGTAGCCATGGCTGAAAGGACAGCATGGCATCCAACAAGATGTGTCTGTCCAAGACTGGGACTGAGACCGAGACCATGCCTTCCCATTTCCTAGTGAAGAAGTAATAGAGGTTAAATAACTTTATAATACCATACTTACTGCATAGTATGATAATTGCACTTATACACATACCTAGATTAATTGCTTGGTAAAACATATATAGCCTTCACCCAAATTGTTGAGTTAATCAAGAACAAGAACACTGGTTGCCAAAGTCCCAAATGCCTATTCAGGTGCCAAGTAGAAACACCTGAAATGTGGGTATGTCCAACTAAGAATGCCATCATCTTCTTGGCACCTAGCAAAGACTGGCCTCCACTGAATCTGCAGAACACTCTGTAACCGGATGAGGATTACGTGCCTATCATCTGAATGGGACTAGTCCCTGATTGGAGTATTGCCAAGTAACCCAATTTTAGAATAGCACAAATTTTAATTATATGTTTCATTTAACTGGCACCTGTCCTTGGAGGCTGTCATTAAAATCCAACAAGCTATGATGTGGGAACTATTATTATCTATGATTTATAGAGAGGCAAAAATAAACAAGGAGAGAAGGAAAGAAAGGCTGAGAGGTTTAGAGGAGTGGGGGAATCAGAAGACTAGAGATTTCACTGGTGAAAAACAGCACCATATCAAAATTCCATTAGAAATTAGGTTTTCAGACTGAATGCCAATGGGCTTCCTGTTTAGATCAAATTTAGCTTTCACTAAAATAATTAGCCTTTGGTCCTAATTCTAATGGAAATGTAAGACTTTAACTATTCATTGATAGTAGCACTATTAGCCACTGCTGCGAACAGTGAGCTATGTGAAATAATTAGCCAACTGTTTCTATTATGGATACACACAGAATTTGTCCTAAACCAAAGGCAAAACACTCATAACAACGACTGCCTTTTAACCTTTCCGTGCATTTAAATAAAAAATGTGTACTGGAACTGCACATTAATATTGCCCGTTAAGCTTGGGAGAATATTTCACGTTCATCTGTAGTTCATCAGACAGGTTCACGACCTTAGTAGCATTGCTCTAGCTCCTGCAGTTCCTAAGCAGGCATGGGGCGGGGGAGGAGGGAGGAGGGAGAGAGGAGGAGGGGGAAAGACTATTGTATGATAAGAAAATTTTACTAAAATTGACAGAAACAAGGGAACACACTCTGATATTGAGTATAGGTTCTGAAATTAGCATATAGAAAACGAAACATATTGGATGGATTGACTGTTACTCCTCTAGGAACCTTACAAAGAAGCAACTAAAGAGAGCTAAATATAATGCTGCAGTCTTATTCGTAATGTAGGAAATGTAAGGGTCAGCCTCTACTTTGTGTCTGGTGGTTCATACAAAGGGGGACTTCAGCCCTATTTCACAACTTTCTAAGTTGTATGATGATGACAAATATATAGGTGTCCCCTGGAATGTATACACATACTTTGCATAATTATAAAGGCAGTGTTTATTAAAATACATTTCATTTTCAACATTGAGCTATCAGCTGTTAGAGTTGCATGTACATTTTATTGGGACACCCTGTATATATAATGTTTCTTGAGACTTTTTTTTCCTCACTAAACAGTATCTGGTTGGAAGCATCCTAGCGTTCATTTTTATCCTGCCTCCCCCCACATCTCCTCGTGAAGGACATTGTCGAAAGCCATTCCCCATGCAGGGCATTGCTGCTAGCAAAGGTCCCGCTAAAGCGGTGAAGTCAGTCCAGTTACATCTCCATCACTCAGCCTGAGAAAATTTCATCCACAGAGCTGATTTGTGCTACTTCTTTGGATCTGCCACTGGCAGCACAATGAGGGATGAATGAAACAAGCACGCAGCAGCTGAATGCCCTTAAGACCACTTGGGAACTTTATTTGGTGCCAAATAAAGTGACCTGCCAGTGTCAGCTGCGGGAAGCATATTGTACTGAGCTCGGCGCTCTGTCCCAGTTGCCTATTCATTTCTGCGGAAATTTTCAGGTATTGAATTTTAATCCATGATGTCCAATTATAATTTGGGACCCTTTTACATTGGAGACTGGGCTTCACCCCATTTGGCAATTAAGTCAGAACTGCCTAATACATGATTTTTAATTTCCGGAAAGCAGGTGCTTCCTTTGGTGTCACCAATCCCTGATTTTCCTTCCTCCTTTAAGCCATTTTCATTTTCATACCCCTCTCCCCGCCCCACCCTCTTCTTTAAGTGTTCACTGCCTGTGAGATGATTTTCCTGCTTAAGCTTGTAGGGATTCCCATAGGCTTCTATTAAGAGTGCTTATACATTTAAAAAATCTTCATCTGGTAGGTATCTGTTTGATCTACACTTTGTAATAACTTGCCATATTGTTTTTTAAAGTTATCTGAATAAAGGCTTGTTTACAACATTATCTAACACTTGCAATTTACAAAGCAAGACTCTCCAGAAATAATTATTGTCTTTGTTAACCTTCTTTGTCTCCTATTTTTACCAATTGAATTAGAGACTTCTCTAACAATCCAAAAACTATTGTTTGAGTTTCTTTAAGGCTGTGTGCTTCTCCAAACAGTACTTTATTGTTCAAAGTCAGTATTTGAGAGCGCCTCTAAGTCAGATCCTATCTGCAGAGAAGCTCCCCTTCACGCACATGCACTGAGATAGTGCAGCCTTATCTTGCCAAGCTTCTTTGTGCAAGACTGAGCTAGTACCTGTAGAGCCAGCAGAGAGGAGATTGTGAAACCAGATGTCAATTTGTGCCGATGACGACAGCCTCTTTACCCATTCCATGGCTATGAATGAGCAGCCTTTTGCACTATTTTCATTCCCACACATGAATTATAAAATACTGTTGAAATATTGTTGCTATGATGGCAATTAGTAGGGTTAAATTTAAACCTTTGGTGGCTATAGACAGACCTAAGTCATCGATAAGGGAGATGAGTAAAAAGAAGAGAAAGCAAACAAGTAAACAAAGAAAAATACAGAGTAGAAACATGGAGGAATAAGAAGGGGAGAGAAGTTGGAGGAAGGAAAAGAGGAAGAGAGGCTTACATCCGGAACACAACCGAGTGTAGCTTAATCCATTCATCCTTGGCTGTCCTCTGTAGGCTGAGAGCGCAGATGCCTCTGCTGCCTCGCTGCACCCCTCTGAACAGTCAGATAATTAGCTGGGGAGTAGCCAAACCTGCTAGTCTTTAATGGGGCCAATGGGCAAATCTGAGTTCTGGATTTGAAAGATGCAAAGCAAGAGAACTTTGAAAAACACAGCCTGTTGCCTAACAAAAGGGTGTAATTAATATTCAGTAGAAGAATTAGTTGTCCCAGAATATAATAAATATGGCTTGATTAAAACATGTGTGAAATTATATGTGGATATGTTTCTCTTTTTTAAAAATATATTTTATTGATTTTTTACAGAGAGGAAGGGAGAGGGATAGAGAGTTAAAAACATCAATGAGAGAGAAACATCGATCAGCTGCCTCCTGCACACCTCCTACTGGGGATGTGCCTGCAGCCAAGGTACATGCCCTTGACCGGAATCAAACCCGGGACCTTTCAGTCCGCAGGTCAATGCTCTATCCACTGAGCCAAACCGGTTATGGTTGAATATGTTTCTAAAGCTATTTTCTAAGAAGCATGTATGTCTTGCTAAATATTAACTAATGCTTCCTTTAAAAAAGGTTGCCCCTCAAATACATTTTGAGATACTAAATCATATTTGTCTTCTGGGTAAATCACAATGCTTATTACTATATTACAGGTACTGAGAAGCCCTACATTAAAAAAAACTTTTCATATTGAACCCCAACTTTTTAAAAAACTGGCTATGAAACTTTTATCCGTAAAACACTATTAATGGTTTGCATTTTTCTGAAACACAATTATAAGGCGATGTATCCCAGTATTAATATTGTTGTTGTTGGTTTTGTTTTGAAAAATAAAAATAGCTGAAGTACATAGTATGTACTGTTTTTGAAACCAGAATATTAAAGTTTAATACATCTGTTTAAATGCAGTTCATTAAGTTGGATAGAAACCTTGTATGTTATGACGTTGTTCATCTTTACCATGCCTATTTCCTTTTTGTATCCCCATCAGTCTGTAAATACATTAAGGGCAGGGTCCATGTGTCTCTGAGAACTTGCAGAGGGCTTGACGAATTGTGAGTACTCAATAAATGTGTGTTTGAATGAATGAATGAATGAATGCTGTAGCAAACATCTTTTTAAGCTATGGATATAACCACATTAGAATGTAGGCTTCAAAAAAAAATAATTCTTGGCCTCAAAAGAAAAATAACAGAAATGAAAGTGAGAATGACTAAATTGAACTCATCTTTAACAGCTTTTTCAGAGGCCAATAAATTCCTCACCAATTACTCTATTGTCTGATGCTTCATTGCTCCTGTTAGCTGGTCTATTTGAAGTCAATGTTCATTCTTTCCCATAATTTTCTAATTTTTTAAAAGTCTTTATATCTTTAATTATCTTCCAATAGCTATTTCTTACCTGACCTTCACTTTTTGTCAAATGACTTCTTAAAAACAAGACTAACATATGCTCTGACAAACTTATTGAAAAGACAAGAAGAGTCAGTGAAGGCCTATGGCTGAGGATTGTGTGGTATAGAAGAGGTAAAATATTTAATTAATTCAACAAGTATTTATTGAGTATCTATTCTATGCTGGACACAGTGCGAAAAGTCTACACTATTTAAGGTCAGCCAAAAATATAAAATATTCAACAGAATATTTTATAAGAATTATCCAAATTTCATCCCCCCAAATCAGGTTATACTCTAGAATGAGTTCATATTTTGAGAGCAATGATTGATGTGTAAATTGTTTTTCTTAACTATTATGCTCTATGTTTATCTTTCCTTACCTTGACAATGCTGCCGATTTTCCTAAAAGTGAACAATATTATATGGGCCAGAACAAAACCACATAATGTAATTGTCACATAAAATTTAAGTTACCTTCAATCAAAGTAATAACTACTCAAATGTCCACCCAAAAATGGTTTTGACCAAGGGTTGTTAAACTGTTCCCTGTCTATGAGCCAAATAGGATCTACCATATGTTTTGGTAAATAAAGTTTTATTGGGACACAACTTTACCTGTTCATTTACATATCCTATATAATAAAAGCCTAATATGCAAATCGACTGAACAGCAGAACGACCAGCAGAACAACTGGTCACTATGATGCGCACTGACCACCAGGGAATAGATGCTCAACACAGGAGCTGCCCCTAGCCTGTAGGCCCCGACCAGCAGTGGCAGAGGGTGGGGTCAGTGAGTGGGTGGCACCAGGCCATCCAAGGCTAGTGCCAGCAGGGCCCCACCCTCCCTCGATCGCCCCACTCGTCACCCCGCAGATCGGCCCTGATCACCGGCCAGGCCTAAGGACCCTACCTGTTCACGAATTTTGTGCTCCAGGCCTCTAGTTATCTATGATTGCTTTCATGCTTTAATAGCAAAGTTGAATAGTTGCAACAGAAATTTTATGGCCTTCAAAGCTGAAAATGTTTATTATCTGGCTCTTTAGAGAGGTAGCATAGATGACCTTGGTAACTTGGGTTAGAACAAAATGATTATTTGGATGAATGCAAAATGATGGGTCACTAAGAAACATTCAACATCTCCTCTTGGCTAGAATTGTGTTCCTAAATTTAAATATGAAGTGAATGTTATTCTGGAAATTCTTATACAATAAAAATAATGTCCTCTTTATTAAAGATCTAAACCAGTAGCTATTGGAATTCCATTTCAGTGCTGTTCTTTTGTTCAATATCTGTAAGTATAGACATGAAAAACTAAAATGTCTATGTTTAGTAGTAATACATGCTGGGACTACAGAGCTTGTTTCAAGAGGTAGTATACTTTAGTGGAGATATATAGACTACAAGACTTTCTGATTATCCACTTCTTTGTGTAGACTCATCCTACACAGCATAGGGCTGATTTGTGTAAGCAATAGGATAGTGCCGAAATTATGGAGTTCAACTTCTGATTCTACGACTTGAAAGACATTGTGACTTTTGCCTTGTTTTGAAAGAACTCATTACTATGTTGAGAGGACACTCCAGCAGCTCCTTGGAGAGGTCCATGTAAGAAGGAACTGAGCCATCTACTAGTAGTTGAAGAGGGACTGAAGCCTCCCACTAACATCCGGGAGGGAGCCATCTTAGAAGCATACCCAGTCAAGCTTGCAAATGACTGCAGCTCCTTCTAACATCTTGACGACAACCTCCTAAGAGACCTGGAGCCAGACCACTCAGCTAAGTCTCTCCCGAATTCCCAACCCTCACAATCTATGTGATGATAAGTGTTTACTGTTTTAAGTCACTAATTTTTAGGGCAATTGGTTATGCAGCACATTAGATAACTAATATTATATATGAGTGTGGGCTCTGGTGTTTGAATCCTGGATGTACCACTTGCTAGATGTGTGACATTGGGCTGACTATATTGTTTTCTCATCTGCAAAAGTGGGGATTTAATTGCCCATATCTCAACATTGTTGTGAGAAATTCAATGAGATAATGCATAAAAATACTGTCTGGTATATAGTATTTGCTAAAGAAGCATGAACATTTATTTGTTTTTAATTATTCTTAGAACTGACTGTAAGTATGCATTTTAGAATTCTTTCAAAACTCTTTTTTTTTACAACTAAGTGAATGCATAGAATTTTAAAGGATTTATATGCTACACGCTAGAGTTTTCACAGCTTGGAATACCTAAGGTGAATGTGGTAAGTCAGTAAATCAAGTAGTTTAGAGAAGAGGCTATTGTCAACATTCCCGAAAACAAGATGCATATTACGCTCCATAATATTACATATAAACAAAAGAGGATGAAGAACAGGCTGCCACCTAGGAACATAGGTAAAACTATATAGTCTAATCCCAGCCACAAATTAAAAAAAAACAAAACACAAAATGACAAATGTAATTTTTGGTCTAATTTGCTAAAGGCTAAACCATACATATTGTTTTTTAGTAAAAATAAAAGATAAATTGCAAAATAATAAGACTCTTTGCAGATTGTTTGAGTTATCTAACCCTTCTTTAATCCAAGGGATTATTGAATAAAACCAATGTTCATTCAGAAACACTTACGAAATCTGTTGTGGATTACCAATATCATCAGTTAAACCTGTTTCAAATTTATTGCTTTCATTCAGGTTAAATAATAAAAGGGTCTATTTGTCCTACTACATGTATATACATGAATTTAGCTTTCATCATTCTCTACAAGTTTAATCCAGTGATTTATGTTTTTTAATGTATATTCAGGGAATCTGTTGAAGAAACCCATCCAGACAGACAGAGAGCTAGGTAGGATTAATAAGATGTGAGGAGGATTTAAAGCTGGTTGATTCAGTTCAGAGAAAGTTAAAAAGAGAAAAAAAACCCATTACATTATAACCCTCCTTTAGGTTCTAATCATTTTAATGACTTTAGCAAAAACGAACAGGCTAAGGTCAGGAAAGTTCAGAGAGAATGACCCCAGTTCCTGGAAATACATTACAGGGAAGAAAAGCCATTGTGTCTGCTCCTCCCCTCCCCTCCCCTCCCCTCCCCTCCCCTCCCCTCCCCTTCTCTTCCTCCCGTCCCCTCTCCTCCAACAGTGGAAAACACCACTATATTTTTCTTAGAGAAAATCTGCCTTCTATTTAAGTCATCATGTTAATGATTCAATTTGAGGTTTCAGTAGTCTTGATTTTCTTGGTGAAGCCATTCTATTTCGCTTAGTACCAGAACCAGCAGAAAAAAAGAATAAAAACGTGTGGTATGCTGTCTTTTTTAATAAGAAAATATTTTCCAGCATTGGAATTTATTAATTTGAGATCTTCAGATAGCAAGTTCTCAGATTAAAAAAAAAGAGAGAGAGACTGTGACATATTATTGATGACTTAGAACATTCAAATACATTCAGTTTAAGCATTGCAGAACAAAGTACTGCAATATCTGGAAAGAAAGTATGTTTTCCCAGTAGAGTGAAGTCTATTCTACTCTATCATGTTAATAATTTCCTTTCATAATATTATTTTGTTTAGCGTAAAAAAATTTTACCAAATATCCTCTTTCCCATTAACTTCTTTCTAAACACAGGGGACAAATGAAGACTTGATAAGCATATTTTAGTGCTTCACTGAACCCAATATGTAATTCTAAGTATTTCTAACCCTCATTTTGTCATAACTTCCATAGTTTAATGGAACACCTTGGGCCATGAAGTATTTTGTGTTCATTAACTTTTAAAGAGCAAGAGAAAGGCTATCTAATTATCAGCATTTGGGACAGAATTTCAGGTGCTCTACATATTTTAATGATTCTACCCATGACATAGACCATGCACAGAAACATGGCAAGTGAAAGGAGAATTCAGTGCTGTTGATAGAACTTTGTATGATGATGGGCATGTACTAGCCCTGTGCTGCCTTAAACTATAGCCACCACTACATATGGCTGTTAAACTCTTGAAATATGGTTAGTGCAACTAAGGTACTAAATTTCTAATTCAACTTATTTTAATTTGTTTAAATTTAAATGGCCACATGTTGCTAGTAGCTACCATATTGAATAGCACAGGACTAGATAATTTTTGGCCAGATTTTTTAAAAGGCCAGCTAATTTCACAACCATTATTATCCTAATATCTAGCTCCTGGCACTCAAATTCTCCCAGTGATAAAGTCTAAAAATATCCTTGGGTTATTCATAAATGCTATAGATTTAAATTTACTAGAAAATGTCTGTCCTTAGAACTATTTTGCATATACAGATAGTATGAGACTTATTTAATCCGTTTTTGCAAAAAGATGATTTTCTCAGATGAAATTTAATTTCAATTTAGTTGTTTCAAATTTATGATTTATTAATATAACTGAATTTCTTCTTTATTTCAATACCATGATTACTTTGAAATTTCTTCAAACAAGTATTAGAAATTATTTTTCAAAATAAATGCTATCAGATTTTCTAACTTATATAAGAAAGTAAAATATTGTCTCAGCTTTCTCTGAGGCAAATGTCTGGAGATACCTACCATCATATTATTTTAAATGTTGCTTACATGATAATTTGAATTCAAGTAACTTTGTGGAGTAAAAAGGCATAACGAATGTGAAATTTTCAACAGATTTCTGCATTTTCATAATTGGCTGGGGTTTGACTTATTATGTTACTATACATTTTATCCTTATTACTTCAGGTGTGAAATTCTTAAATCATTTCATCCCTTTCTAGTCTCACTATGATGCATTATAAGATTATGGGAAAGTCATTTTTTGGGAGAAAAGAAATGTTTTCAAAATTCATAGAAACATCCTGAAATTCACATCCTATAACTCTCTATGCACAATTCATTTTTGTTTGTTTGTTTGAATTTAGATATACTATCCAGGCCACAGAGCATGCAGTATTTCAGTACTTTAAATTTATTATTTTTCTTTCTCAATTTTTGTTCTCCAGAGATTAACTCTATCCATGTACCTCCTAAAGAGCTGCACTAGAACTAGTCCAGGCCCCTGTCTATTCTGCACTGCATGTCAGTCACGTCACCTTCCAAGGTACTTCACTGCACACAAATCACGTTTGAGTCAGGTCTACTTCTAATCAATAGATCCGTATAGATTGTTTAGTATACCTAAATCACTTCCCAGAAAATATCTTGCCATCTCATTTCTAATGGGAAAACATCAGATGAGATTTCAATCTGGGCCACTACAGAAGAAAGGCTAATGCACTCTTCTGGCCGATCAGGGGCCTAAACTCCATGTAGTTCTTACATGAAATGGAAAAATGTTTTCTCTCAAGTCAAAGACACACACAATGGGACCATTTTAACTGGGGGTAGTGTGGAATGAAGGAAAACGGCTGAAGGAAGTGCACATTGGCAGACTGTTTGAACACGGAAGAAAGCTTATGTACTGCCTTGAAGCCCCTGCGGTGGGGTCAAGCGAGCAAGTTCTAAGTGCTCAAGTGCCTCTTTGAAACAAACTTCCCTTTTTTCCCCCCTCTCTTTTTCATAAAAGAACAGCAAATATGGCTACTAGTGGTACTTGGGATGGCATAAAAACAGTTCATTTATCATCCATATTTCAAAGAAAGTGATCGTTCTAATAAGATAAGCAGTGTGCATGCCCCATAGAGCCTACAACTGGGGCATGTGCCCTGACCAAGAATTGAACCATGACCTCCTGGTTCATGGGTCGATGCTCAACCACTGAGGCACACCAGCAAGGCATAAGCAGGTGTTCTTAACAATCTATCTTTGGCTAAGGGGAATACTGGAAAAATTTGTATTTATATGTTGTCCTTTCCTGTTAGCAAAATACTCTCCTATAGAGCATCTTATTTAACCTTACAGTAGCACTGTGAGGTGAGGTTTTGATAAGTAAGTAGGTTGCCTGTGTTCAAATAGCTGGTGTCCTTGAGATGGATCTTTAAATGTGGTCAGAAAATTCCAAAAGCTGCCTTCTTTTCATTATATTCTACAAGAGTGGGTTACTTCCCTCTACCATTTTGTTTTTCTAATATTTTAGATGAAAATTTAGGTCTGAAAAGAAAGAAATTTTGGTCCAGGATTTTCACACAGGAGTTTTGCAAAACCAGAGTCAACTGAACATTCAGTCATCAATATTATCTGAGAACATTTTCTTGACTGTGGTGGGCAGCTTCTAAGGTAGGTCTAAGTGGTCCCTTCCTCCGGGTATTCTTGTAAAATCCTGTCCCCTGACTATGGGATGAACCTAGTGACTTGCTTCTTAAGAGTAAAATATGGTGCCCTAGCTGGTTTGGCTCAGTGGATAGAGCGTCTGCCTGCGGACTGAAGGGTCCCGGGTTCGATTCTGGTCAAGGGCACATGCCTGGGTTGCGGGTTCAATCCCCAGTGAGAGGTGTGCAGGAGGCAGCTGACCAATGACTCCTTCTCCCCATTGATGTTTCTATCTCCCCCTTCCTTTCTGAAATCAATAAAAATATATTTAACAAAAAGAGTAAAATATGGTGAATGAGATGGTGTGTTACCTCTAAGATTAGGTTACAAAAAGACTCTGGCCTCTGTCTTGCCCACACTGTGTTGCTGTCTTGCTTGCTCAACCTGATAGAAACCAGCCTCCATTCTCCAGGCTGCCCCATAGCGAGGCCCATGTTGCAGAGAAGTGAGGAGGCTCCAGCCAACAGCTGTGAGGAACTGAGATCCTTAGTCCAACAACCCATGAGGAGGAACTGAATCTTGTCAACAACCATTTGAGTGAGCTTCGGAGTGGACTCTCATCCAGTGGTGGTCTCTTTGACTGCAGTCTTGTGAGGACCTGATCCAGAGGATGTAGTTAAACTGTGTCCAAATTCCCAACCCACAGAAACTGTGGGAGAAATAATTATTTGTGTTTGGGCTGGAGTGGCTCCGTTAGTTGAGCCTTGTCCTGTGCACCAAAAGGTTGCTGGTTTGATCCCTCGTTGGGGCACAATACAAATATTGACTGGTTTAAGGCAACCAATCAATATTTCTCTCTCGTGTCAATTTTCTTTTTCCTCTGTCTCTCTCCCTACCTCTCTCTAAGCATGTCCTTGGGTGAGGATTTTTTTTTTTTTAATCTTAAAATAAAATAAATATTTGTTGCCTTAAATTGCTGTTTTGGGAGTAGTTTGTTACACAGCAATATATAACTAATACATTGACTTTAACAGAATTCCTTTTTCCTATGCTTAATGTACACAATGTCCTTCTCACTATCCAGTCTGGCTTTTGGAAAAGGATTTGATGTCAGTAACTATAAAAATTGCATAGTGGATAAGATCATTGCTTTGAGATTAGAAACATCTGGGCTGTGTCTGGATTTGCTATTTACCGAGTACTAGCTCTAAGACAGTGGGAAATTATTTTATATCTTCAACCCCTCCCCCTTTCCTCATCTGTAAAACAATCTTCCTACCTCATAGGTGCTTTTTTAGTGAGATCACAAAAACAAAAGAAAAATGTTTAGCATCTAGTAGGCCCTCAAAGTGTTCACTAGTTTTATATAATTATTCTTTAATTTGAATTTAAATATATTAACTACATCTACCCACTTTGGTGTTGCATTTTTAACATTCTTATTGCTATGAAAGTATTAATCATCAATGGCATTTTGTAAATACCAATAAACAAACAAGCTATTTCTTTGGATAAGAGGAATCAAGGGAACACAAAAAGAAAGTGAGTGACTTTCCTTATTTTAATATTGCTTACTAATAAGAGATATGGTCAGGTAAGTGGTAATAAAAAGTATATTACTTCCTATACCTTAAACTCTGCTTTCTCTTTTACAACTATGTGTATTTAGGTATAACTGCAATTTTTGCATATGCAAATACATTGTTTAGGAAGAAGAAATTTGCTACTTATATTTATATATAATATGCCTATTTTAAGATTAAGCTTCTCATAGGCAGGATGAAGATTTATTAAGAGACATAGAAAAGTGTTAGCACTAGAGGTAAGAGACTTTATTTATTTTTCTTTAGGCCTAAATTTCCTCATTGAAAGAAAAAGGGAGTTTTTAGCTTAATTATTCTGTCTGCATTGTAAGTCATTGATGTACAAAATAATGCCATCTACAACCTGCAGAGATAAATGAGACAAACAGAACAAGCCAATTGTGTATTTATTGAGCTTCTCTCTTCATTTCTTGAGCTTTTCTCTTCTTTATCTACTCACTTTCTTCCTCTTTTAGGTCATGCTTTCCAAAAAAAAGTTTGGTAATTAACTTCAAATGATATTGTCCTAATCCCCAAGTAATCAAAGAACTTCCATTAAAAAAGGAAATAATGGTGACCTGAACATTAGGGGAATGAAGAGCAAAAAAAAATTATAAAATATTTCTCAAGACACAAAAATAATCTAAGTGCATGATAATAACTGGTATGTACTGTCCTAAAATAGAAACCAAGCTACAGTGATTTTCATTAGATGCTTTTCAAATCCTACACATGAGCCCATTTCCTCTGTCATATTTCTGAAGAGATAGTTGCAGGAAATATTGTAAACAATTGAACATTCACAGGTCATATTGAGAAATGTTTATAGATATTGACAGCTAAATACAATGTAGCACAGCAACCAACACAATGTGGCATCCTCCTTATAATGAGACTCAGCAAGTCAAAGTAAAAAAGTCAAGCTTTGCTCTAATACAAAAGAAATATAGAAATATTTGTTGAATGGGTGCATGAAAGAATGAATGAAATGCTTCCTAAAATTATGTTTGTGTGAAATATTATAGAAATAATATTAATAAAAATTAATTTTTTCTTTCATAATATTTAAGTTTCTAAGCATTGACCCCTTGTATCAATGCTATGAGAGAAATGATATGAGAGAAATTAAACAGCAATTAACCCAAAATAGAAAAAACAGTTCTCTAAAGACTTTACTAGACAGACATAAGAAAAAATATTTCCTAATATACACAGAATGCTGGTATCAAATATTTGCTTAAAAAACTGAAAAACTTATTTAGTTTACAAAACATTAAATTTGCTAAAATCTTAAATAATAGACATATCTACACGAAATAGCAGCAAATAAATAAAGTCTCTATATAAATAATATTTTTACAACTGAAAATGTAAATTTAATACTTGTGGCTAAGTGGAAACAAATAAAATTTTATTTACATTTATTGGGCATAAAATATTTAAATGTAGATATAGAGAAATGTAGTTTGCATTAGGGAAAAAAAAGGGTTAGCTTCTCAGTCTCACATATAAAGTCCAATTGTAATTACTTTAGTCTTTAAATAAAAATATGAGAATTTATAAATAGAACAAAGTACTGAATACTTACGTTGATGTGAACAATAATAGGATTCAAAAGTTTTAGGAGTATTTTAATAACTTTCTTATTTTTATTATTTCTATTCAATCCAAAAATAGATGCTGAATTCCTAATATGTGCAAAATTGTGTGCTAGGAACATTTTAAAAATGGCGAGTGTAGTCTATTTGGACACTGACTATCCTAATATATAAAAACCCTGGGTCATAATGACCAATAATGACTGAGGCTCAACCAACTGAAAGTCAGTCCTGCAGTCAGCGCAGGCCATGGCAACCCAGCGCAGACAGCTTCCGCTGCAGGCACAGTGCCCTAGCACTGACTGCTGAGGGGGCTTCAAATCAGGGCCAGAGAGAGGCCTGAAGAGAGAAGCAGGGACTGATCCATTGCCTCTGTGGTAGCTTTTGATCAGCACTTGTCTCTCTCTTTCTCTCCCAGTCTGGCCAGCAGCTGTGCCTCCATTTCTCTCCAGGCTTCTACCAAGGCTGCTGATCAGCCCCGCCTTTTTCATCAGGCCCTGCTGATAGGCCCAGAGACACTGACTGGCATAGGGACTGGCCAATCAGAACCAAATCTGGGTGCTGTGGGGAGCCAATGGCTGCCTAGGAGGCAGAGCTTCTGACACTGACTAGCATAGAAACTGACCAATCAGAACTAAATTGGCCAGCAAAGGAAGGCAGTTGGGGGCAAGATCAGGCTTGCAGGGAAGGGCAGTTGGGGGGGAGATCAGGCTGGCAGGAGAGGGCCACTGGGGGCGAGATCAGGCCAGCAGGGAAGGACTGTTGGGGACAAGATCAGGCAGGCAGGGAAGGGCAATTGGAGGCAACCAGGCAGGCAGGCAGAGGCAGTTAGGGGCAACCAGGCCAGCAGGGAGGACAATTAGAGGTGATCAGGCTGGCAGGCAGGTGAGCAGTTAGGAGCCAGCGGTCCCAGATTGCAAAAGGGATGTCTGACTTCTGATTTAGGCCCGGGATCAGGCCTAAACTAACAGTCAGACATCTCCCAAGGGGTCCCCAATTGGAGAGGGTGCAGGCTAGGCTGAGGGAACCCCCCCCCCCCCGCTCTGTGCATGAATTTTGTGCACCGGGACTCTAGTAGAATACAATTCTCTAGACTACTCTTGAACAAGACACAATACTAAGTGTTTTATATGTATTAGTTGACTTTGCCCTCCCAACGATCTTGTAAAATGGATGCTATTATTTTTTTTATTTTGAAGATGAGGAAAATACAGCACAAAAATGTTAAATAACTCATTCTAGATACACAGCCAGTAAGCCATTGAACTAAAACTTGAACTCAGGTATGTTTGACTCCAGAGTCTGTGTCTTTGGCCATTCATAATACTACCTCTATTGTTATAATCCTTTATCCATACTCTTTGAAATGTTTTGCTTATTCACTTGTTTATTTGTTAAGTGTTTATTAACATCCTACTTTCTTCTCAGAACTGTTAGGCATTGTTTCTTCTTTTAGAAGATTACTGTAATATTCTAATCTTTAAGAAAAAAGGTATTTAACTGCCAATGCTGGAAAATTCTCATACTACATACGTAAACTTATTTAGGTCTAAAAGTAGAATATGTATCAAAGCCAAAATATTAAATGTGTTTATGATGTAAATGATGCCCTTTAGATATGATGTTCTTGTGAAGCGCATGGTGCTGCTCATGATGACCCATAGGAGCTAAATAAGAGAAAACAAAACATTGCTTCCTAGAGATAAAAAGTAAAATACCCATAGTTGGTCAGAAAAGTCATTACGTTTCTACAAGGTCTTTCTGGGGCTTAATTGATAGACTCTTTCAAAATCTTCCTACAGGAACTCAGATAACTCAGCAATGTTGAAAACTGTTTTTGTTTTTCTTTGAACAGTATTAAGGTAACAAAGTTTTAGAAATGTATTCCTATTATTCTTTCTGGATTTTGTGTTTTATTCTGGTCAATTCTATTCAGTTAAAAAATTGCCTGTTGAGTTCTGAACAAGTGCAAAACTGTGTGGTCCATAGTATATGGGCACAGACCATTAACTATAATGCACTAGCGTGCTATCGAATTGTACATGATACCAGTTCTTCATAGTATTTCCATCCATCATAATGACATTAATCACTTATCTATGTAGAAGATCTTTTTCTCTCATCAAGATCAGAGCATACCTCTGCCATTAATTTTATACTAACTTACACTTATGCTTAAGAGATTTTAAAGTACGACTGGTTAATAATTAATTCCACCTTCACAAATAAAAGAAAGAAGGCTCAGGGAGACTAATGATGGGGCCAGGTTCAAACTCAGAAATTTCTAACCCCAAAGCCCACCATGCTAGGCTGCTTCTCAGCATATGGTGACAGAATGGCCAACCCCTAAACCTCTTGCAGGTCAATAGAAAAATTGGAGGTGAAGATTATGGAAGGAAGAGAGATCACACAGCCAGAATGATGGGTTAGTGAAGATCCTATTTGTGCCAGGCTGCAGCTTGCTTACACCTACCCAGATCAGTATAGTTCCTACTGTTTAGCAGCCAATTCCAATGTCTGAACTTTGAGCTATAATGTCAAATGCATGAAATAGTCTCAGAATTTGCTGCAAGGTTCATTATATCACTTTTTTTCACCGTCTGTACTTGCTTTATGGCTTAGATATACTAGTAGTGCTTCTGAAAAAGGTAATTTAAAGATATCATGGGGTATGAAATAAGTATAACAAATACATATTGAAAGTTAACCAGGAGCCAGGTACTATTTTAAGGGCTTTATTATGTTAACCGATTTAAGAAGTGAGAATCAGGCTCTCCCCCACATTCGCAGCCTGGAACAAATTTTAAGAGCTTAGGGAAAACTTAGAAATATATCAGGAATTGAAAGGGTGGGTAAAAGAATGATTATGAAGGAGTCTTTGCACCTCAGCTCTCCCATGTAGCAATGTGGCCCTAAAGGCATTGTCAACAAACCAGTGGGTGAAACATTTCAGCCACAGGAATGAGTGGAAACATGCTTATGAAAGGTGTTTTGACTTCATATAATTCCTTCATTCAAACAGCCATTTATTTTCTACTTATTTGTGTAATCTATAGATGACTAATTTGAGAAATAATCTTTCTGAGGCATTATTACAAAGAAAGTAAGACTTCCTTGTAGCTGACAAAAGTCATTTTTATAAAATGATTTCTTACTTCCTTTCTTCTTCTTTTAAAAAAAATAATCGATGAATGTGCTTTTTCCCTCTACATTATTGTATGCCCCTCAAGAACAGGAGCTAAACTCTATTCCTCTTTGAGATTTTGTTGTTTATCCTTCTACTATGCATGTGGAAGACTTAATTCATTTATTTGTTGATGATTTTTGTGCGCAACTGTTACCATTGTCATTAGCCAGTGATTAATAAGAGGAAAGGTGTAAAGGAAGTCCAGACATTGCAAGCATGGCTATTTGGGCAGCTTCACCAGAAAGCTGCAACTTTGCACTCCCCTGGGAACCACCTGTTTGTTCCCTGCAAGTCACTGGCGCAAGTGGTCCAACAAAGGGGAGATGGGCACATGCACCATGAGGTAGGGCTGACATAGGGAAGGTGCCTGTCAGTCTGACCTGGAAACAAAGGTAATTGGCTAGGAGCCAGAGCCACTACAAGCGCATGAAATTTTAGAGGGTTAAAATCTGCAGACAAAGGAATGATCTCTCTTGTTCCCCTGGTTTTGCTCCTGCTCTTTTGCATTTGCCCATGTTCCTAGATCCACATGGCCCATCTCCCTGGGGACTCCACACACAATGTACTGATGGATTGCACTTGGGAACACAAACTAAGCTAGCCTGAAGCTAGATTGGATTATGCAAATATGGAAGAGAAACTTTGGGCAATGGCTTTAATCCTAACTCTACTAAGGACACAGCTATATTTATTCTATGGAGGGACAGAGGGGACTCCGGGATTTAACTCCGCACAAATATATGCCACTCATTCTCCCATGTGATTCTCAGAAAATTCCTTTTTCTCATGACATTGCAAAAAGTTCACTTCCACCAGCAACTGGTTGGGACACAGAGAGCTCCCCACCAATAACACACCAACTATGTGTCAGGCACTGGGTTGGGCCAGGAGTACAATGGCAAATAAAACACAGTCCCTGTTGTCATTATTATAGAGAAGCCAGACAATAAATAGGCAACTTTATTAAGTATAAATGCAATGTAGGGCATTATAGTGGTGCTCACCAGAAGAGAGGTACTGAACTCAATCTAAGTGATCAGGGAGGACTTCCCAGAGAAGGTGACAAATATTCTGAATCATAAAAAAAGTGATAGTTAAAGAGGGGAAAGGACAGTACAGGTGAAGGGAACCACAGAAGCCAATGCCTTAAACCAACCAGCAAGAGCTGTCTATTCTGGGAACTTCAAATATTTCATTATGGTTAGAAGAATAGTAAGAACTTGCCTTGATGAGACTAGAGAGACAAGCAGGAGACAGCTTACAAAGGGAACTCCACCAATATTTGTTTTTGATGCTTCTGAGGCCCTTGGTAGGTGACATGATTACAGCTGGAATCCCTGCAGGTGTGGCTGAAAGAAGGTGTCTACACAGACCAGTCATTATGACAAACACCAAGTGCCTCTCACGAAGGACAAAACAAAAGGCAGCGGGGTGTTCTCTTTACAAGTTAATCCAGGGATCAGTGAAAAATGGGTGAAGAATCCAGGTGTCATGTGTTTCTAGACTTGCATGCTGTAATTGTTAGAGCATTAGAAGGAAGGTGGGATCTCTTTAACAGATGAATACTTGTTCTATTCTCCAAGCTTGTTTGGATATCCAGGTGCCATCCGTTTCTTAACTTGCATGCTATGATTGTTAGAGTGGTGGGATCTGGTCGGTAGATGAATACACTTCCTATTTTCCAAGCTTGTTTAGATGTCATCTGTGTGACCTTTAGATAAAGGTAGCCTGCATTTTATAAGCCACCTCCCCACACATAAGCAAAACAGCTTGTGGTCTACTTGCATTTTGCCAATTAAGCATCATCTGCATACCCCATTGCAAGCAGCTTTTGCTCCTCTCCATCTTGCCTGGCCTAAAAGTGTTTCTCCAATACAAGTGAGGTGCGGAACTTCAAAGAATCCACTGTAATAACAGTAAAGTTTAATGATGCATAACTTTGAAAGACTGACAAATTTCCAGCCAAAGTATTGATTCTTTCAGAATTTATGAAGCACATGCTGTATTCTGTGTCATTATGGTCAATTTTTGGCTGGGAGAATCATGTAAAATAGATTTTTAAATGAGTGGTAATAGCCAGACATAAAGAAGGTATTGATGTGTGTCATGAAGGGTGAAATAGCATGCCAGATTAAAGCATATAACAAATCAAAAACAATGGCACCCTCTACTACTACAAACATAAATTTGCTTTTTCTTTTAATCACCCCTTCTATTTACCACTTTGCACATTTACCATTTTCTTTCTTATAGACCTCTTCTGAAGAGCATTAAAAATGTGTGAAATTTTTGCATAGTTGCGTAGACTGCTTTGGGGGATACTAAACATTCAGAAATCCGTTGCTTAAATTTGGCAAAGTTGTTTGCTCTTATATGTAAATAATATCTTTTGTAAGTAAAGCTGAAAGCCTATACTCTAATCTTTATTACCTGCATATAAATGGCAGATTTAGTGGATCAATGTTTAAATATTTTTATGAATTCAACATTTTTAAAGTAATGATGGAAATTTTCATTTGTTTTTTAGAAGCATAAAATTTTATTCTCCCTTCATAACTTCCAGCGAAGCTCTTTTCTGTCCCCAAATGATCTTAAAGAAGATGTTCTTACATTTAACTTGTTTTTAAAAAGTGTAGAATTTATTCCTCTGGTCCTATGCTGCCTGTGTTTGCCTTGTTCATCTTAATGTTTGTTATGAATTAGTATCTCAGGAAACAATTGAAATGTAAGTTTTTCTTTCCTCGGTTGACATTTTGTTTTGACACCCTGGGAAAAGGGTGGCTTTCAAAAATAGTAATTTAAACTCTGATTTTATGCTTTGCTTTGGAATACATATTTATTATTACTAAATGTGCATCTCACTCACAGAATAATCAATACAGGTTCTGTAGTACATTATGAGGACACCGTATTTGAGATTATTAGGAAAATTGAATGCTTTTTGTTTTGCTTAGCTGAGCAATATGGTTTTAAACCCTTTCAGGCATCTGACCAGACTTGGCCTTAGTCGGAACTCATGGTGTTATGACTAGGCTGTCCTCCCCTCCCCTCCCCTCCCCTCCCCTCCCCTCCCCTCCCCTCCCCTCCCCTCCCCTCCCCTCCCCTCCCCTCCCCTTCCCTCCCCTCCCCTCCCCTCCCCTCCCCTCCCCTTTCTCTCACCTTCTCTCCCCTCCTTGTTCTTTCGCCCTTCTCTTCCTCTCCCCCTTCCCTCCCCCTTCTCTTTCCCTCCCCCTTCACCCCCTCCTTCCCCTTCTCCCTCTGCTCCTCTTGCCTCCCCCCACCCCCTCCCCTTCTCCCATGCTCTCTCCATCCCTCCCTGCCCTTTCTCTCAGGAAAGAGACATTTAACGTTTCTGGTTAGCATTCACCTAGTGAACATCTAATTACCCGAAATCCTAATTTTAAAAACTAACATTTATAAAGAGACAGCCTGATTAGGACAGGAGACAAGAAAGAAAAGGAAATTCAGTAGTCATGGCTTTCTTTGAAAAGTAGTGCTGTGTTTCCATCAACTTCCAGACACCTTTTTAGGCTAGAAAGAGAGGTCCCCAGGTCTAACTGTGCTGCCGACCAAGGCATCCTAGTCACAAATATGTCTCCCTACATCCAGAAACTCCATGAGAGTAAGTTAAGTCTTTTTTCAAACAGCTGCTTTTCAATAATTCAGGAGTTTATTGGCCTCATTAAAAAAATAAATTGGCAGGGAAAAAAAGGCTCAGGCTCTCCATAGACTCTTCTGGAGCCCTGTGAAGCCTGAAGAACTCTTCAAGGTCTTTGTCAACAGTGAACAGAAGAGCCTGAACTAGCACACTCATCAACACCACAAGCAAGCTGCTGAGAGACCAGAGAGAGGTCAATCTCTATTTAAACATTTCTTTCCCAGGCCAAATGCAGGTGAATAAAATAGGCCAAGTCTTAGATAGAACATTAGAACAAAAGCTCCGGAAACAGGAAAGGGAGTCATCTCCAGTTATACCTCAGGAGCAGTCCCAATTTACATACTACAGTAGACCTGGGGGCATTTCAATTCATGGTGTCTACTTTCAATGGAGATTGTTTTAGAGAACAATCTTTAGTTCTATTTGGGTGTTAGAAGAACTAAAAATTTAGAAAGGTATGAATGTTAGAAAAGTTAATAAAAATGTAACCACACTCAAAGATATTTAAAATGCAGAGGCTGTTCATATTTGGACCTTAGTTTCCTGTTTTTGTTTTTGTTTTTGTTTTCCTAATCAGATCAGCATTTGTTAGATACTGTGGACAGACTATACACATACAATGTATACAAACATGTACATAGTTGTAGCATTTGGTTGTGACAAACTGGTTTTCCTGAAATGGAAGATTTAATAGATGAAATGAGGGAATGTGTCAATGTAATAGCATATTAGATTTTGCAAATGAGCTATTCCTAAGGCAACATGAATTGCTTTGCTTTTATATTTCCACAATCATTGTTCCACAAACTAACATTCAGAATCCATCTTTGCTCTTGGAGAGCTCATACAAATCAAAGTGTAATAAATATTGACCTCCCCTGCCCTTTGGAACTTAAGGTGACACTCAGACAAAAGATGTTGTCTGATAGACTGACTCTTTGACCGGTTGGGGAAGCCAACCAACCACAAGACCTGATGTTAGGGCTCACTTTAGGCAGATTCAGGAAGAGGGCAAACTGTCTTCAGGGCTTCCAACATTGCTTTGTGCCACATTTCCCACCAAGCATCAGGGACACTCCCCAAAATTCCAGTTACCATTCATTAAGGATTGATTATGCGCCATACATTTACAACTATTATTTCCAATCCTTACATCAACTTACAGGATCATTATTTTATTCCCATTTCACAGATATGAAAATGAGGCTCAATGAGTCTTAAGATGTCTAAAGGGCAGAGCTGGGTTTCTACTCCAGGTCTGATTTCAAAGCCCCTCCTCAACCTCATGACATCATTCATTATGTCTCATCAGAGGACCTGAAGATTCCCTGTGGCGTTCACACCCAAACTTGTTCTTCCAGTTTGGACTCTAGATTCCCTTTGGCTTTGAGGTTTTGAATAATAAATAGTGTTGTTGTTGTTTCTTTTTTTTTTGGGGGGGGGGGTGTATTGGGAAATGAAAGGCATAATAATTCTACTTTTATTACTTTTATTTAACTTTTATTACTACTAGAAGCCCGGTGCACGGATTTGTGCACAGGTGGGGTCCTTCTGGGTGGCCTGCAGGAATTGAGCCCCAACTTGTGCCCCCAGCCTTGCAGCCCTGCAGCCCCACCTGGTGCCGCCCCTTCATCTGGTCCACCATCCTGCATGCAGGACAATCGATGGGTGCTGGGGCCCCCCCACCTGGCTCACTCAGCGCCTGGGAGCCAGGCAGCAGTCCTGCCCCCCACCACTGCTGCTGGTCGCTGTCTGTGGGGTGATTGGCAGGGTGATTCGGCCCCTGCTCGCACTCACCTTGGCCTGGCACCTCCCGCTCACCTGCTCAACCATCCCACTGCAGTCCCACTCTCATCCGGCCCCCATCGGGGCTGGCAGCACCTCCACTGCCGCCTGCTGCCAGTGCTGCATCACTGATGCACCCAATGTTCTGCACCGCCCCCTAGTGGTCACTGCACGTCATAGTGAGCAGTGGAACTCTTGGTCGAACACCACCCAAGGGGACAATTTGCACATTAGGTTTTTATTATATAGGATTTTATTTTACTTGTATTACTGGAATTCTATGTACTTTCTGACATGGACCTTTTGGAAATGATACCATCACCCGGGGGAGTTGTAACCGGATAAATTTAAGCAGTATGGCATATTGTTGATCAGGCAGATGCCCTGACTGCCAATTTAGTGTACTATTAAGATTGCCATTTGTGTTGGCTTGATGCTGTTGTGCAAACTCCTGTTAGCTTCTTGCAACTACAAAGCACGTGATGAGAAATTTGCCTTACTTTGCTTTGTGAATATCTGCCTTTTGATTTTCGCTTTAAACCATCAACTGACATCTCTTGGGCTTGTAACAAATTTTCCATTATGAATAAATCCCTCGAAACACACTTGGTTGGTAGAGCAGCCTAATATTTGTTAAAAAGTCACCAAAAATCAGTATTTCCATTACAACCCCCTCTCAGAAATTCACTATGTAACTTTGGGCAAGCCACTGAATCACCCTAAACCTTCAAATATAAAATGGTGATCATGAGGATCAAGTGAGATAATATCTGTACAAAAGGGCTTTACAAATTGTTAAGTGTTATACAAATGTAAGGGCATTTCTGGGCAACATTCTTAATCTGATTCATTCTTTCTGAGAAGCAATCCTGCAATATAAGGCACCGACTTGAGCCTTGCATCTGTGATATCCTTTGACCCTGCCCTATAAAGGACGAGCTAAGACTCCCAGATTCTCTCTGTAATTTACCTCTGCTCTGCAATAATCAATATGTCATGAGCTCTCAACATTTTCTCCTTAGATTTCCTAATCCTGACTAAATGGCAAATCCTAAAGTTATTAGGTAGCAAGGTCTCATTTATTAAATCCTTAGAAAGAAACTTCTCTTTTTGGACCCCCCTCCTATCTGTTAGTAGTTTATCTCCTCTAATCACTGATTGCTGTCTAGGCTGTCTACTTGAGATAGAAGGCAGGGAGTAACAGAACCATATGAGGAATGATAAATGAAGATATCTTTCTATTCCTTTCTCCCCACTTCCTCCTTACATTGCGGGTAACAGGTACCTTTCATGTCCATGAATCTGATTCTTTCTCCAAAAGTACCTCAGTGCCCCCTGCAGGTTATAGGAATTTCTCCTCCCACTTTTTTTTTTTTTTTTAAACACTCTTCTGTAACCACTAGAACCAGGTTCTTCTCAAGGACACTGGAGTCCAGAAGTGTTTCTTTATAGTATTCTCTGAAGTGTGCTGTCAAATGCAGGTGTTGAGGGAAAAGACCCTGAAATGGTGAGCTCCATCTTCCGTGTAATTTAAGGGTAATGATTGATCCTAAATATTTGGCATAGCATTAGTAGCTATGGGGTCATTTATAAGTGATGAGCTTAGGAGACATTAACAAGTCAGAAATATGAAGTTTAAAACGGCGAAGTAGCTTCGTAAGGTTCGCAAAGCGATATTGCACTGATTGCAGGACTAGAACTTAGGTCTTCTGGCATCTACTCAAGCAACCTCCCCTTTACTGTTAAACAGTTTTTCCCATATTTTTAAAAGCGTATATTTTGTCCTCCAGTTGTGTGTCTGAAAAAAACTACTAATGTCATTCCTTCGCTTCAGTAGGTAACTAATGGATAAGGACTTCCAAGCATGCCAAAAGAGTCTACTGGCAATACTGATCCAATTTGTAACCACATCCTGTTGCTCTGCAAATGTTCAGAGGTCAATGGTATAATTTAGTGAGAACTAGAAAGTGTAATAAACATGGGAGAGGGCTCATTTCTTGATCTACTTGAAAGTTGCCTAAAGCAAGGTACTTTTAACACACTACCTGGTATTGATCGTTGGGCTGAAAAGGCCGAAATCTATTGGCTTTTTTCCCCAGGTTTATATTATCTTGTAATTCTTGAATATATTTGGAACCATTGGTTTCCTAAAATGTCACTTATCCCAAAAGTATTAATTGGGATGATCAATCGTGGGTTTCTCTTGCTTATTCTAAGTGCAGAATGTCCACTGACTCAAATTCTTTGTGATCCCAGAATTTGGAGCACAGGAAAGCCTATCTCTTTTGAACCTAGAGATTTGGAGTACAATTTTGAAGGAAGCAATGCTGCATTTTAATCTAAATCCTTAGGAAAAAGAACAATCCTGAGATGTAACTAAGACCTGCAGATCAAAATTAAGGGAGGAGATACCTAGATGTCAGTTCTCAGTGGCTACAGATTAAAGAAGCCTCTGTGAAAATGGCGGGTCTTTAAAGCACAAACCTGTGTTTGTTCAACTCCTGGGCTTCCTCTTGCTAAGTAGCGTTAAAGCTACTGAACAGCATTGAATTGACATTTTACTCACTGTTTTACTTGCTTCAAGTCTTTCCTACTCAAGCTCTTCCAGTGGCAACTTGGACATAAAAAATAACCTTAGTCTGGTTTCCAAATGGCTAAATAGTTTGATGAAATTCCTTTTAGAATTCGATGGCACTGATACTGCAGGTGCTAGTGCAGGGTTGTTCAACGGTCAATTATGACCATTTAGGTAGGTTGTGAAATCAATTTAGTTGGTTGTGACCAGCATTAATAAGAAAAAGAAAAAAAAAGAGAAAATAATAGAATTGCATGGAGTATAAGATAATGAGTAAATGTCAAGTATTATAAAAGCTCTTTCTTTAGTTATGTGAGCATCTGTATTGTAACATTAATTGTATTTTTTTTGTGTGAATTATAGTCAGCCTGAGAAACAATATTCTAGCCTGCAGTGGACAAGGGCAAGAACTCCTTACCAACTGTATGAATCATTCTAAACCTTGGTTTTCTTCTCTGGAAATATGTGTAATATGACTTTCATAATCGGGTTGTTGTAAGACATGATGTTGGCACACAGTATCTGACTTAGTAAAAACCAAATATTGTTATTCTAGTGGGAGTTATAATGAGAATTGTTTACAATCATACTTGAAATAACATTTGAATCATTTGAAATAATAAAAGTACTTACACTTCTCCCTTAAATAAAGTTCCCTGGTAAACTTTTACCTCCTGAGCATAGAGCCCCAGGGAAGAACTGGGCATTCCCAGCGTTAAAACAAAGAAGCCTTTGATCAGTTTTGGATCACATAAGCTGACTCTTTTGAGACAATACAGTAGCCATAACATTTCGGTTGTAAGAAAGAAAAAGATTTTGTAAAACCCTTCATTTCTCCTTTAACATATTGAGAAGCTAGCCAGATAAACACTACTAGAGAGTCTTAAAGAGAGGAGGGCAGCATAGGTTAGGAAGAAGGTGGGAAATACTTGACTTCTCAGTTCCCACTGGATTCTGGGTAGAAAAAGGCAGAGAGATAGGTGAGCTCCAGCTTCTCTTCCAAAATTCCTGGGGGTAAGAGTTCACTGGAAGAGAAGTGTAGAGATGTGGTGGTGAGATTGAGGGGATGCTGGGGAGAGTGGCTTCTGCCCTCCAAAAGGCTATTGTAAGTGATTGCCTTACAGGCTTCTGCTTAAACATGGGGCTTGTTACATCAAATTAAATTCAGTGGCTTCTCATGATTTTGTACAGAAAAGTCTGAGTTTAAGCCCCTCAGAATCTCCCTCAGCTTTGGGGGGAGGGGAGGAGCTATTCTGAAATTCCTGAGCTTTCTGTGGAATATGCCAGGAGGATCTGGCCAAGTTGAAGGACCTGCCCAGCAGGTGCTTTGCCAAGGGAGGTTGCCTCAGAGAAATGAAGCCATCTACCTTTAGACAAAGGTCCAATAGGCAGTCATACTCATGTGTCAGGGATGGGGACCAGCCAAGCAAGGGGAAATAGTGCCCCAGATCATTGTCAGAGTCAAGTGAGCAAACCATGAATGATAATCACTAAGGACAGTTGATAAGGGTATCAGAATGTCCAAGTATGGAGAGGTCACTCCCGAGATGTTATCAGCTGTGGGTGTGGGCCAGACCAGGGAAGCTCCTAGGACATTCATGCTCCCCAGGACTCCACCTCCCTAAGATTACGCTCACCTCACTCATGCCAAGTAGATCCAGGTGGAGAGGGCAGAACTCTGACCAGCATTCCCTGACTCACCTAAGCAGAAACTGCATTGACTGACCAAATAAGACAGAATCAACAATTTAACCAAAATGACTTTTCTAAATTGGAGAAAGCCTGGTCAGTTAAAAAAGAAAGAAAGAAAGAAACCAAGAAATCTAATTTCTTTGCACCTCAGAGCATAATGTAAATACATTTATGGTGTTTCTGAATTCTCATTATTATTGTGTGATATCATCATATCTATGAGAATTACATTTTTCAAAGTCTTTATTTGCGCCAGTCTTTATACCACGGAGTGTTTTGAGTAATTACTCCTTTGGTACAAATGAACAATTATGTAATTTAGATGCCTCTACCAAAAACCTCAACTCCAGAATCAACTCCAGATAATTATGAAATAATGAGAAAAGGGAGAAGCCAGCCCCTCTTCCACCACAGTGCTGGTCAGGAAAACAATGGTAAAATTTTAAAGTTTAGCTGGGACTTTTCTGCTTCGATAGTCTGTTGCAATTCAACTGTAATTTTTGTATCTTAACCTTTCACGTTTTTCCCTTCCCCACAATTGTAGGGGAAGTTGTTGTTGGTGGTGGTGGTGTGGAGGAGATATAAACTGTTAAAACGAAACAGGAAAAGATATCATAAAAAGTACCTTTTATTTTCAGGGCACTAATCTGTTCAGAGCTGTTCCTCACCTCCCTTCCCGGCTCCCCAACACAAGCAGGATAAGTGGCTCTTGCAGGCACGTTGACAGCTGTGAGAGAAGTGGCCTCACTATAACCAGGCTAGCGGACCATCTTGTAATGAAGGTTGGACCAGGCCAGTACATGTCCTCGTGGCTCTTGCTATCCATACCACAAGAGACAAGCTGACTCTTAGAGATCACTGCAGCATGTTGACAATATGGGGGTTGAAACCTCTCACTCATTTAACTTAGATTAAATGGGCTCTAGTCCATTTCCTAGCTGTGCGAACCCAGGTGCATTACTTAGTCTTCCTATCTTTGGTCTCCTGTCCTAAATGGGGATGAGAACTGATGCTTCTCATATGGCTGCTGGAATTTAAATGAGATCATCCATGGAAAGTATCCTCACTATCTAGAATCTAGAATGGGTTCATTACAAGTCAGCCCATCTTACTCTTTTATCCTGTTGGATGGCTTTTGACTTGAACCTCACCATCTACATGAAATTCAGAAAAATATGTAAGTGCTTTTTGAGTTGAGGTTCCCTCGTTTTAAAAATGAGACTAACTCATTATATGAGAGTGTTCAGAGATCGTGATAAGAAATAAATGTTAAACTCGTCTCTTCCTCCCCTACCTCCCTTTGCCTTCCTTCTCTTCAGTCTGTGCAAGAAGCCCAGAAGGTTGTGGGGGAGATGGGTCAAGGCGTCTTTGAACCTGTGTCTATCGCATATCCAGACTGTCTTGGAGAATGAGCAGGTCTGAGATGTTGAGTAAGAGGACAAAGAGAAAGCAGACTAGAAACGGATGGCAAGGGCATCACAAGAAGGGAAATCAAGAGTTAGTGCGAAATTAGGAATCCGAATCATGCTGGCCTCCAGACCATTTGCTACATCATTGTCAGAGTGATCTTTCTAAAAATTCTGTTTTTTTCTTAAAACAATGCAGTGGTTCACTATTGCCTCCCACAGAAAGCCTATTTGAAATAGAGTTAGCAGGGTTTGGCAATTTGGCAGAAATTTAATATCAGGGGGAGGAATGGGAGTGATGAAATTAGAGAAAGAAAAGTCACTAATGATATTAAGTGACTTTTTAACCAGATGTTAAATTAACTCTGGCAGCAGTGAGTTCAGAAAAAGGCAAGTGACCCCTGGTGCATATATTTCCTAGATTCTAAGACAGAGCTGCCCATAGCATACATCACAAATTCAATAAAAGAAAAACTATTTATATGGCACATCTTAAGTTTAAAAACGTGAAAAAAATTTTCTTTTTTCAATTCATTCAACAAATATCTATTAAGAATCTATATTCTCAGCCCTATCCTAGGAACTGGGGGTGCATTAAAAAAAAAAGAAGTTAAAATTACTTTCTTCCTGAAGTTTACTTTCTAGTGGAAGGAGTCAGAAAATAAACATAAAGTACTTAATTATATAGATAATAAATGCAATGGATAAAAGGTAAAGCAAGATAAGGGGAGTCAGGATTGCTAAATTGGTGAGGGTAGAGGTTGGCATTTTAAGCCGGTTACTGAGAGTACCTACTGAGGAAGCGCCATTTGAGCAAATGAGAAAGAAATGACAGAATGAGCCCTGTGGCTCTCAAGGGGAGACCCTTAAAAGCAGAGAAGATAACTAGTGTAAATATATACCATTTATGTAACATATTTTCCAGGGTTCTATAGTCACAAGTATTTGGGAAATGAAGTCTACATACTATATTCCTTTTATCGGAGGTCAAAATAAGCATTAGAATTTGAAGGTATTGCAAAAACAAAACAAAATAAAATGTTTTTGTTTGTTTTTTAATTTTATTCAACCCAGTATACCCCAAACTTGTTAGGTAACGTAAACTGTTATTGGTTGACCTGTTAAAATTCCAAGGACACCAGTTTTTCATAGAACAGTGGAAGAAATGTTGAGTTAGGGGAATATGATTTCTATAACCAGTATTATTTGCTGAGAAATATCTACTCTAAAATATGGATAATCCATTGCTGAATTATGAATATCCTTTATATTCCCTATAAGCGTTGAAGTATTAATGCATGTTTATTAAGTAGGCATTCAGTAGCAATAATGTCATGATGCTATTTATTGAATTGATAATCAAAATAATAGGCCATTATATTCTTGGATTTTATGCCTCTTCAATATATTAAATGTTATACATATGTTATTGACCATCCTATTCTGCAAATGTCTTGTAAATTAGGGCCTACATGTTTAAATGACATTCTTACCCTTACACAGATTTGAAAAGTTGGTTCGAGATCAGAACATACTTTTATTCACTGCTGAAGCAATGTCTACTGGCTGTAACCATGCCTCGCCTAACAGCAAAAGAATGTTCAGAAGCATGTCTGGCTAATTGAAACTACAGGGTGCATTTAAGTAGGCAAAGTGTTATTACTCAGTTTCAAATGTGTCCAGGATATCAAATTCACCATGCCATACTCCTGCAAAAGATGCTGTGGGAATGAGAATGCACCCAAGCATCAGGTCTCCAGCTTCTTTTTTATTTTCCTGGTTCCAATTGTTCTTTACATACTCAGAGGACCATCCATAAGAACTGTCGTTACTGCTACAAATAGGAAAGGCAAGTGGTTTACAAACCAATGGTACGGAGTGAAAACTCTATGCCATTGCCAGGAGGCTGTCATAGAAGTTCTCCAAATGTCGATCATTTAAAAAAAAACAAACTGCCTCAACGAGTAATTTAAGCAGCAAAAGTGTAGTCCCTTTCATCTAGGAACTTTAAGTGTGAGGCAAGTGACTCTTCGTGTATTCCAAGATATTGCTTTGAAAAGATATTTCTAATACAGTTCACTTATTATTTTAAATGAGATCATTTTTGCTACATTTGATCCTCTTTTCTTCTTTGAAATTAAATCAGTGCCTTATAATTGCTAGGAAGCAAACAGCCTATGTTGGCCATCTGTGAGCTTGTCTCTAATTTAGGCAGAAGTGTTTGCAAAAGTAGATCTGTGAAGAGACCAGAGATCAGGATCTCTGTAGGCCGGTGTGAGTGAGAGCTGGGAATATGCTGGAGAAGTCTTAATTGAGTGTTCTTTTAATCTTTCCACCACCTGGCGCAATCTGGTACCTACTCCATGTCCAAGAGCTAGCCTAAATAAGGAAAAATAGAATATGTGGAAAAGTACTTATTTGGATATTGCTCAGATCTTGATTGCTGGCTCAGGGAAACCAGCTTGTATGTATAATAAGGAACAACAATGATACAAAAATATTATCTTTAGATTTCTATATATTTTCCCTATTTACCCAAGAAATGATCATTTATAAGATGTAGGGTGGTTCTATGAGATTATTGATTCAGCTTCTTATATGTTAGTTGTTCTCCCCAATAAATTGCAAGTTCCTAAAGGTCAGGGACAATGCAACATGCATCTTTACACTCTCATGCTGGACATACAGTAGGACCAAGACATGTGATTGTTCTTTGGTTGATTGCATATAGTATTAGATATAGTTTAAAATTTAAAATTGTGCTTTGCGAAGTATTTTTTTCTCTTTACTACCACCCTTGTGTCTTAACTGCTACCATTTCTCCCTGGATTACTGATCTCTCTTTTATCTCCTTCCACCAAAAACAAAATTGATGTTAACCTGAAAATTGATTTATATAATTCTGTTTGAACTGCTGCAATAAACTCCCTGGAAATAAACTAGAATGCATCCACATTTCTTACCAGGGCCTATGAGTATCTGTATGTTCTGGCCCCTGTTTATTTTTCTAATCTCTTCTTGGGTCACTTTCCCTCTCCCTCATTCCACACTCTTATCTAGCCTCACTGGTGTTTCTCTTGTTATCCTCCAACCCCCTTCCCAAGTCTTTGGATCTCTCTCAGGCTGTTCCCTTCACCTGGAATGCTCTCTCTATCCCCAAAATTTGCATAGCCATCTCATTCTCTTGTAAAAGTCTCTGGTCTTTTGTGATCACCCTATTTGAAGCTGGTCACCTCTGTTCTGTTAGTCACTTGTTTATATGTTGATACTTTCCTTCCATGCTCTTGCTAAACAATGAAATTATTTCCTTTCTATTTAATATGCATAAGAGAAGAAATTGTGCCAATATTGCTCACCATTATATTTCCAGTGTCTAATTCAGTGGCTGGCATGTGGTCAGCGTTCAATACATATTTGTTTAAATGAATTATACGACATAAAGTCATTTTTTTCCATTAAGTTTTGTGTTCATCTCATTAATCAAGCCATGCATATATGGCCAATTAATTCATGACACAGGAGCCAAGAATATACAATGGGGAAAGGACATTCTTTTCAATAAACAGTGTTGGGAAAACTTGACAGCTACATGCAAAAGAATAAAACTGGACCACTATCTTACACCATATACAAAGATTAAAAATTAACTCAAAATGGATTAAAGACTTGAAAATAAGACTTGAAACTATAAAATACCTAAAAGCAAACATAGGTGGTAAGCTCCTTGACACAAGTCTTGGCAATATATATTTTTAATCTAACACCAAAAGCTAAGCAACTAAACAAGTGGGAATACATCGAGCTGAGCAGCTTATGCACAGAAAAGGCAACCATCAACAAAATGAAAGGACATCCTACTAAATGGGAAAACACATTTGCAAGCCATATGGTTGATAAGGAGTTAATATCCAAAATACATAAAGAACTCATATAATTCAATAGCAAAATACAAACAAAAACCAAAAACCAAACAAACAGAAAGCCTTAAACAATCCAATTTAAAAAATAAGCAGAAGACCTGAATAAATATTCCTCCCAAGAAGACACACAGATGGCCCACAGGTACATAAAAAGATTATCAACATCATTGATCATTTAGTGAAACAAAAATTTAAATCACAGTGAGGTATAACCTCACACCTATTAGAACAGCTATTATAAAAAAGACAAGAAATATATTGTTGGCAAGGATGTAGAGAAAAGGGAACTTGTGCATCTTTGGTGGGAATTTAAATTGGTGTAACCATGATGGAAAACACTATAGAGTGTCCTCAAAATTGGACTACCATGTGATCCCGCAGTTCCACTTCTGGATAATTATGCAAAGACTAATTGAGAAGATATATGCACCCCCATGTTCATTGAAGCATTATTTACAATTGCCAAGGTATGGAAACAACCTCAGTATCCCCTGATGAGTGAATGAATAAATAAATTGTGATACATGCACACACACAGGAATATTATTCAACCATAAAAAAGAATAAAATCTTGCCATTTGTGACAATGAGAATGGACCTTGAGGGTATTATACTAAGTAAAATAAGTTGATAGAGAAAGACAAATATGATAGGATCTCTCTTATATGTGAAATCTAACATTCCCCCCCCCCCCCCAAACAAACAAATAAAAAAACCCAAAACTAAATTTATAGATACAGAGCACAAATTGGTGAAATTGGTGGTTGCCACAGGCTGGGGTGGAAATGGGGGAGCTGAGAAATAGGTAAAGGGAGGAAAGAAAAAAAAGATCACGTGGCTACTGTGTAGAGTGTGAATTAGAGAGGGCCAGAAGTAGGAGCAAGGAACCAAAGAGGAGATTAATGCGTCAGTTCAGGAAATAGACAGTGGTCATTACAACTAGTATAAAAGTTGAGGAGAAAAATGATTAGGCTTGGGAACAGGTAAAAATGAGCAAACAAACAAATGAACCAAAAAACAAAATGGCCTCCTATTGGAGATAAATAACAGTAATATGATACAAAGCAGTCATGCCATTAAAGTATTTTTAGTAACCACTCCAGCATAATGCTGACCAATCAAAATTAACTTGGGCAGTTGTCATAACAAGAAAAATGTGTGTTTCTAATGTACTTAGTAAACCTGGAATGACTTCCAAACATAAAAGTCAATCATCTGCAATTAACAGATTAAAACATTTTTAGGAATCTAGTCATAAGATGTCCTGGGCATTATTATATACTCTGGATGTTGCAAAATTGAAATAACCCATTAACCTACTCTCAATTCCCAAATTTTTAGAATCCTAGAAATGAAATGACTAACCTGGCTTTTTAAAAATTTTTAAATATATTTTTATTGATTTCAGAGAGGAAAGGGGAGAGAGAGAGATAGAAAGATTAATGATGATAGAGAATCATGGATCGGCTGCCTCTCCTGCACTCCCCCCACTAGGGATCTACCCAGTAACTCTGGCATGTGAATTGAACCTGACTGGGAATTGAACTGTGACCTCCTGGTTCATAGGCTGACACTCAACCACTGAGCACAGCCAGGATCTTGCCTGGCATCTTGAAGCTAGTTAGCAGCACAACCAGAATTAGAATTTCTGGTTTGGGGCTTATTTCACCATCTCATCTGTCTGGTAGAACGATATCTACTAGATGCTTAGAGTTATCAATGACATGCAGATTTAGAATCTAAAAATAAAAATACTAACTTCTTGAGAAAGTGATGCAAGAAGTCTGTGTAGATTTTAGTATTTGCCTTTAAAAGGACAGATTACATCTTTTTCTTTTATCTTTGTTCTTTTCACTGCTGGAATAGAGATGTAATGGTTAAAGCTAGAGCAGCCATGATGGATTCATGAAATGAAAAGCACACAGTTGAGAATGGCAGGGCAAAAGGAGAGAAGCAACCGGATTATCAATCTGCCATATCAGTCCTGGAATTCCTAGGGAAATGTTTACATTAAAAGGAAGTAATGATTAGAGTTCCTTTAGCTAGCACTCTAAACTCATAACACTGGTTTGACCTGATAAAAGCCTTGAATGTGCGGCATTGGCTGATGGCTTTCCATGATATAGTTTTTAAAAGTTAAAAATCTGATGATACTTCATTAGAGCATTGCAAAATATTTGGTAAAATTCTTATCTGTGATATGTTGGAAGTTAGACCAAATGTCAACATACCTTGTATCTCTAGAACTGTCTATATGAGTTGTCCTGTTCCTGGGCAACATTTTGGAAATTTGTTGGGCTGTTTTGGTTGTTATAATAATTAGAGGAGGAAGTTTTGTGGTTAGGAACAGAGATGGCAAATGCTCTGCAAGGAAGAGGAAAGTCCTACAGAACGAAAATTTTCTACATCTCTCACGATTTTCAAATCCTCTGTTAGACATTTCTATAAGTTAAAGACCTGTTTATAATTATCAAGCCTAGAACATAATTCTATTTTACATTCAACACAAAGTTTTTAAAATTTTTATTTTACACTAGAGGCCCGATGCACAAAATTCATGCAAGAGTAGGCCTTCCCACCCCCGGCTGCCAGCACCGGCTTCCCTCTGGCACCTGGGACCTGGGCTTCCCTCAAAGTCCCGGCTTCATCTGGAAGGACATTGGGTCTAATTAGCTTATTATGCTTTTATTATTATAGATTGTTTAAACACACTGATTATCCTTTAATGCAAAGACAATGCAAATTGAAGGAAGCTTTTATGTGTCTTTCCAAACTTTACTAAGAGTTGTATACCACTTCAGAAAATCACCCACAGTAATGCTGCTTCAGCATAACATGGCAATTAAATTCACAGAGATTCTGTGCATAGGTGCAAGCATGTAACTATTTTGTTATGTCTCTTAATGTGGTTGTACTTGAATGCCTACTATGAATCATTTCAGAAGTTATGTGTGAAAATTTCAGGTTATGATCTCAAAAGAAAGAAGCATGCATTACACTTTGTTCTCTTTGGTTGAAGGCAAACATGATGGTTGGAGCTGGAGCAGCCTTATTGAGTCAGGAGGCAGAAACCCCATTTGAGGAGTGCAGAACAATTAGACAGAGGGAACCTGTGTCCCTAACATAGTAGAGCTGCCATACACTAATAGTCCTGCTCATTGAAACTGTGAGAGAGAATCAACTTTCATCTTTTTGAGCCTCTGTGTTTCAAGGTTTCTTTGTCCCATAGAACAAAAATTAACTAGATTCCTATCTAATATACATGTGAACAGCAAAATATAAATAAAGTCCAGCACAAGTCATAGAATTTCTTGTTAAATACCCAATCCTAAAAATATTTTCAATGATAAATGGAAAAACAGAAGGAATATAAAACCAACAATTTGAAAAAGGCAGTTTATTTTATCTTTCACTGTAACCAAGAAAATGGGACTAGCATAAAAAAATTGAGAACACACACACAAAAAATAGCACGTTCACTCCTAATAAGAAGAAAATAATTTTAATTAGAAATAGTATTGCTGTGAGTTCCAATTCATAATTTAAAAAGCACAGACATATGTGTCTCTGGCATAAGCATCATGCTTTTTCTTTTCTATTTATATAAATAGGTAAATATACAAATAAGTATATCAAGTTTCCAAATGTATGCAATACCATGCCAGGTTTCCAAATGAATGCAATGGACATATTCTACAAATGTAAAGCCCGTAATTTGAAAACAGAATAAACATAGGTTAAGGAATTTGATATTGTTTATGTATTTAATAAGTATTTTTCAATATGAAAATTCTTTATATTTAAAGTGTACAGCAAAGTGTATATCTTATCTAATAAAAGAGTAATATGCATATTGACCATACCTCTGCTACACACAAGCCACACCCACCAGCCAATCAGGAGCCAGTATGCAAATTAACCCAACCAAGATGGCTGCAGCAACAGAGATAGCAGGAGGGTTGGGTTTCCCCGGCAATGGAGTAAGCCAGTTTTCCGCACACCCTGGCCTTCCTTGGCCTCTGCTGAAGGCTACAAAGTTTCAATTATAGAAGATAAATAAATCCCAACAAAAATGGCTGTGGCCACAGAGTGAGCAGGAGGCTTGGCTCTTCTCAAGGCTACAAAGTTTCAATTATAGGAGATAAATAAATCCCAGATACCAGGGCCTCCTCTTGGGTCGCTGTGGGATGTGGCCGGCCTGCAAACCACCACAGGCCCCTAACCCAGGCCACCCCATACCCCAAGGGAACCCCCACCCTGATCCGGGACACTCTTCAGGGCAAACCAGCCCACCCCCACCTGTGCACCAGGCCTCTATCCTATCTAATCCTCCTATCTAATAAAAGAATAATATGCAAATTGACCATTACTCCAACATACAAGATGGCTGCCCCCATGTGGTCAAAGATGACTGACCCCATGTGGACACAAGATGACCACTACAAAATGGTCAGCAGGGGAGGGCAGTTGGGAGGGACCAGGTCTTCAAGGGAGGGCAGTTGTGGGCAATCAGGCCAGCAGGGGAGGGCAGTTGGGGGTGACCAGGCCTGCAGGGGAGGGTAGTTAGGAGCAAACAGGCTGGCAGGGGAGCAGTTAGGCATCAATCAGGCTGTTAGGGGAGTGGTTAGAGGGTGATCTGGCTGGCAGGCAGAAGTGGTTAGGGGCAATCAGGAAGGCAGGCAGGCGAGCAGTTGGGAGCCAGCAGTCCTGGATTGTGAAAGGGATGTCTGACTGCCTGTTTAGGCCTGATCCAGGACATCCCTCTCAGGGTCCCAGATTGGAGAGGGTGCAGGTTGGGCTGAGGGACTCACACACCCGTGTGCACGAATTTCATGCACCGGGCCTCTAGTTTTCATATAATAACCATTTCACAATAGTGTTGTGATTAAAGGACCAAGTGTAATTTATTCAGTGCCTAGCTCAGTGCCTTGTATACACTAGACTCTCGCTACATAAAAAGTTTGGCTGCAGGAATGTTGAATGATTATATTCCTGAACAGTATACAATTGCTTTGGCTCTCATTTATCAATATGTTGTGTTTACAGACCAGACCAATGAAAAGATTCCAACAAAAGAACTCAAAGAATTCTTTCTATGAGTTTGACTGTGTTCATTAGAAAAAACAAAACAAGAACCAAAGGAAACAAAGAAAGAAATGAAAACACAGGGATCATATTAATCAAGTGAGTCTCTTAAGTCAGAGCAAATTCTGAAGACAAAGAGAACAGAAGTCATGGCTGCTGATTCCCCCACTCCAGTGCTTTGTGTTAGCTGACCGCACTCCCACCCTCCTTAGGGGAAATCAATGCACATGAGATTATCTCTACGCCTCTCTGGTAAATAAATAGCAGAAATCTTTCTTGTTCCAAGACATCACTGTGAGACAATTGTTCACACGAAGAGTATGGTTTGTTTTTCTCAATGGCTCTTCAATTTTTCATGTTGCCAAATTTTTAGAAAAGTAAAACATTTTCATACAATGAGCAAACAGCAAGTACAGTGATGAAATATAAAATTAAAGAATTGCTTAGAGGATATTTCACTCAAATATATATGTATATTAGAGGCTCAGTGCATGAAATTTGTGCACTGGTAGGGTCCCTAGCAGCTGCCAGCTGCCAGCCAAGGCCTCCCTCCTTTCACCTGGCCGGCCCCGCCCCCTGGTCAAACTCCTGGAAGAACTCCTGGTCAGGGGACAATTTGCATACTACGCTTTTATTATATAGAATATATATATTTAATCTTCACTGGAGGATATGGTTTTGTTGATCTCCAGAGAGAGAGAGAAACATCAATGTGGGAGAGAAACACTGATGGGCTGCCTCCTGTATGCACCCAGACTGGGTATCGAACCTGCAACCTGGGTTTGCGCCCTGACCAGAATAGAACCAGGTGACCTTTCGGTGTATGGGAGGATGCTCCAACCAACTGAGCCACACCAGCCAGGGCTCAAATATATCTTGACATATATTATTCAGAAATAATAAATGTTTGCATGTTTATTCAGACTTGTAATTTAAAAAGGAACTTGGAAGGGATTAAAATGTAAGGGAGATGAGCAGTAAAAACTGCAATTTTCAGGTGGATGCCTATATTTAACAGCTAAAGAAATCACCCTGATATTGTATATCTGAGATCCATGTGCTTACATCTATGCACACATCAAATCGGTGTAAAATGACTCTATGTACAATGTTTGCATGTGCCCTCGAGAAATTTTAAAAATTATGTCTGAATGCCCAGGATGACATTTCCACATGTGTAGAATGTTAGGCTTTCTCTGGGTGTTTCATACCCTGCCTCTCTAATTTGTATTTAGATTTCAAACCTACTTTGTAGGAACTGTATCTAATTCAGTGTTCCTTGCACCATCAGTTATACTATTTGTACTAAATAACTGTATATTATCATCGAGATCCTTAAAGTAAACACAACACAATTTCATCTGCCAGAATCCTGCTGTGCATTTATATGTTGCTTTTAAAAATACATAACCCCAAGTAAATCACTTAACATGGTCTGCTGTACAATTGTGGTCTGCTGTCTATTTCTTCTTCCTTATTATTTTTCCAGTGTTACTTTTATGTCCACATTCTCTCCATCTTTATTTCTAGATCAAATCACTTTGACTACAAATTCAATTCTTTGAAAAGATAAGAAGTTCTTGGTCTGTGATAAACCTTGAGCATTCAGAGAAAAGGCTGAGGGAAAGAAAAGAACACACACGCTCTCACACACACACACTCTCACACACACACTTTCCCACACACAATAAAGAAGGGTCATATCATTACAGAGCAACATTCCAAAGATAGAGGCATTTAAGTAGAGAATGGTTAACAACAGACGTTTAATTTGAAAAAGATTGGAACACCAAAGAGATATTTAAAATATTTTTAAATCACTCTCACATCCTTCTTTGTTGCTTCTTTTCACTTCTTTCAAAGAAACTTGACAGCTCTGAGAAAACAAAACCCTTTAACAATTCTTGAAGCTTAGAGTCTCAGTCCTCAGAAAAGATCTCTTTCTACATTGTATGCACTTGGACCAAAATACTGAGCAGCAGCTATTTCAAATCACTATGGTTCATCCACAGATGCCCAAAAACTTAGAACCAGCAAGCCCTAATTGTGAGTTTTAAAAAGGTGGGGGAGAAAGAAAGGAAAGCTACTTAAATGTATACTCTTGTCATTGAAGTAAAAAAAAAATCACAATTTTCATCCAGTACTTGAACTAATAATGCATCTTTAAAAATAACTTGCATTGGATTCTGTAACCTTTGAAAAAAAAGCGGCATTTTTCTGCTCTTACCAGACACCAACTTTTCAGGCATTAAACCATGTAAAGTGTCTCTAAGATGGAACAAGATTGTTAGAATGTTATATTTATAGAATTGGGGTCAGAAAGTTAGGAGTTTAAAATCAGAAGACCTTGCTAGGCATCTGCCTCCAACCCTAATTAAATCTAATTTGAACAACCAATTTAATCTCTAAGTCTCAATTCCCTTATCTAAAAAAAAAAAAAAGGAATATTATTATTTGTCTTGTTTTAGCTCAAAGTTATTGTACAGATCAAATGAGATATTATGTGAAAAGGCTTTGATTCTGGTAAAGCAGATAAGATACATGAAGCCCACTGTGGTTAGGTAATATCCACATCTTATTGGATACAGGACCAGAATTAGAACTTTGGGTTTACCATGGTCTGTAAAAGGAGATTTAATTTTTTTTTTTTTTTTCAGATTTCCATGATGAGTCTTTGCTTGAAGGTGGCCCCATGTGTTATCCTTTTCTGAATTCATGTGATGATTTTCTCTCGGGCTAGGAGTCAAGACTCACAGAATGAGCAAAGACACATTCTGCCTAGCTCTGAAGTGCCTGAAACAATGCTTCCCAGTTGGTGGTCCTTAGGCTCCTAGGGTGAAGTTAGGGTGGGAGGAGGGATTAGTCATGGAGTGATTTCCAGAGGAACACACACCAATCTCTGTAATAGCATACATTATAGAGTTTACGCACATTTGTATTATTATGCTTCCAATTTATGTAGCTGCTATTAAGATTTTTTCAGATAAAATTCATTTTGTGAAAGCATTATTGAATGCAAAGTAGCACTTTGTAGTGTTTTGTTTTTTTAATTAAGGGATACTTTAAGTACATACAACGACTAAGAAAAAGACCCCTGAGCCATGGCTGGGTAGCTCAGTTGGTTAGAGTGTTGCCCTGAAACGCCAAGGTTGAGGGTTCAATTCTTGGCCAGGGCACATACAAGAAGTAACCAATGAGTGCACAAATAAATGGAACAACACCCCTCCCCTCAAATCAATAATAATAATCATCATCACAGAGACCCCTGAAACCTTAAAAGATTGGGAAATTTTGGCCTAATCGATTTCTTCTTATTCTAGCAAGTAAGTTGGGAAAAAATTTCAGGGAAATATATTAAAGGGTAAAAGTATGTGAGAGCACCCCCATCCCAAGTGCATCACTCTTTGGTTGTGATCGTTATGACACAAATTATGCTTTTTTATTCACTGGTTTTCATAATTTATGTGGGTTTCTAGATGGTAAGAATGACCATTAAATTATTTTCTGCATTTAGTTTCTTTTCGGTCTGAAAAATTCTTTGGGAAAACTTGGTGAGATGGTAATCTTGGCAAGCCAAATTATTATTCCTAAAAGTCTAATGCTTAAGTTTATACTTATACTCAATGGATGTTGAAATTGTAGAAACTTAAAAAAAAAGAAAAGAAAATGTATGTTCTGAATTTGGTACATAACTCTTACAAATGAACATGTCCAGGAATTTTCCTAGCCGAATAGCTTGAAAAGTAAAGGAAATGTTATGGTAATCTTATTTAATGTGCTTCTGAGGATTTATAACAAAATGTCAATTATGCATAAAATTTTAAATGTAAACTGGGAAAAGTGTGAATAAGAATCACTGGACTAATTAACAGCAATAATAGAGCTACAATTTATTGAACTCCTATGAACATTTAAGCTTTAAAAGAACCTGGAAGAGTAGTCACTAGTATTCCCATTTTGCAGATGAGGAGATTATAAACCATGCAGCTTATAAATGGAAAAACTGGAGCTCAAACTCAGTTCTCACTCAACCTGAAGTCTAGGACTTGGATATTGTAGCAGTAATCTGGTATGATAAAATAGCAACAGTGAAATTCAAATACTTTTGTGCACCAGCTGGATCTAATGTATGGCTAGTGGTTTAGAGCCATACTGGAATTGGTTTCAGAAATCCAGCTAACATGTGACCCAGGCCATTCATCTTAGACCTGATTTTAGTCCTAACTTTAAGTGAAGAATGCCACTAGGCATTTGTACCAGCCATTAAGGCAGTGGTCTCAAACTTTGTTTGCTACTTTTTCCTGCTCTAACTTATTAAAATATATAACAAAGGCCCTTTAGTAACTGTGGTTCATGAAGACATGGGTTCTTGGCAATACATTTCATGGGTCTGAGTTGGGACTTACAGCTTCAGGATAGAACATTTAATTTTCTTCTTAAAACTAATAGATTGTTTATTCAACACCCTAATTAATTATTACCTGTCCACTGTGAATTAAGGATGCTGCTAGTTTCTAGATTACAACAGAGAACCAGAGAGATCATTCCTACCCCAACAAAACTTATGATATTTGAATTTCTGTCATTGCTTCAAATATACTGGTAGCCCATGACATTTTTCTTTCCTTCCTCACCTATCCAACCTATTATTTTTATTCTTTTGGGTGAAATATCTTTTAATTAATTCCTAATTCTCCTTTTCTACTAACACAAGTCCTCTCCTCACACTTGGAATTTTAGAATATCTTCTTCTAAGTGTCTCTCTTCTTTCAACAAATCTTTACTGCATAGAGGGATATATCTGAGACAGCACCAGGTACTTATCCTTCCACACAGTGTTCTTTTTCTTCTGTAAAGACATCCTCTATACTAAAAACATTACTCATTTCCTGTCCCACGGAGCCTCAAGAGGATTTGTCCCAGTGTAATCAGACTGAACCCTCTGAAGCTGAGTGTAATGAAGAAGATCCCAGGAACGTTTTTGAGTTCATGCCATGGTGACAGAGGAGCAGCTTGACCAGACCTGAAATAAGATGCCTGCCTGCACAGTTTGCATCCTGGGTCTGCACTGGTATGAAGAAATAGCAGAAGCCTGGAAAATGTGAGAGGAAGGTCAGCCCATTCGTCCTGAACTCCTGGGCCTGCCACTACTGGAAAAATAATTGGTGATCAATAAGTATTAATTTATTGATTCCAATGTGTATTGAGTCACAACTCTATTCAGGCCCTGTAGCCATCATCTGGCTCAGATTTACACCTTCATCCCTCTTCCCTTCATTACTTATCCTCATGCTGATGTCCCCAACTTTCTGGGCACATTATATGTATTCTTCCCTGTGTAGTTGCTTATGCAACTTCTCTTGTAAGCCCCATCTCTCTCTTTTCTGCCTTAAAACAAAATTCGTGAATATCTCAAGTGTTGTTCCTCAATAATATTTAGTCTTTGGTCATCCATTGGTGTCTTCCATACATGTCAGTCATGTATTGTGTAGTGCTGAAACTGTGGACTTTGGGGTCAGATGAATGGGATTTATTCCTGAATCTGCTATGTACTGGCTTTGTTACATTGGGAAAATTAATAACTACTGTAAGACTCAATTTCTGTGAAAGTAAATAGAGGATAAATTATCATACCTTCCTCATAAAGTTGTTGTGTTGCCCAGCAGGTGTGGCTCAGTGGTTGAGCATTGACCTGTGAACTGGTTCTATTCCCAGTTGGGTCATGTTCCAGGTTTCAAGCTCAATCCCCAGTGGGGGGCGTGCCAGAGGCAGTTGATCAATGATTCTCTCTCATCATTGATGTTTCTCTCTCCATCTCCCTTCTTCTCTGAAATCAATAAAAATATCTGTGTGTGTTTTTTTAAGTTGCTGTTAGGATTAAATAAGACATTCTGTTTAATGCAGTTGGTGCATACTGTGTGCTCAATATACATTGCTCTTAGTACTCTTATTAGCATCTCAAGGATATCTACGTCATTGACTTACTTCCTCTCTATTCTTCATCACACCCAGTACAGACTGGACAAAGAGTAAGCATTCAATATATTCTTAATTGTGCCTAATATATATTTACTAGAGGCCCAGTGCATGAAATTCGTGCACAGAGGTGTGTGTCCCTCAGCCAGCCAGCACCCTCTCCAATCTGGGACCCCTCGAGGGATGTCCTAGGATCGGGCCTAAATGGGCAGTTGGATATCCCCCTCACAATCCGGGACTGCTGGTTCCGAACTGATCATCTATCTGCCTTCCTGATTGCCCCTAACTGCTTCTGCCTGCCAGCTTGATCACCCCCTAACCACTCCACTGCCAGCCTGATTGATGCTTAACTGCTCCCCTGCCAGCCTGTTTGCCCCTAACTGCCCTCCCCTGCAGGCTTGGCCACCCCTAACTGCCCTCCCTTGCAGGCTTGATCGTGCCCAACTATCCTCCCTTGCAGGCCTGGTCCCTCCCAACTGCCCTCCTCTGCTGGCCTGATTGCCCATAACTGCCCTCCCTTGCAGGCCTGCTCCCTCCCAACTGGCCTCCCCTGCTGGCCATCTTGTGGTGGCCATCTTTGACCACATGGGGGCAGCCATCTTGTGTGTTGGAGTGATGGTCAATTTGCATATTACTCTTTTATTAGATAGGATGGATGGTTCATTGTAACAACTAATGCAATTATTCTCAGAATAATGCCACAGGGAACATCCAAAACATGCTGTTTAGTCTCACTACAGTCTATTATTAGCATCAACTTCATCCAATTTGCTTGGCCCCCCATCCTCATATTTCATATTGAAAATTATTAAATGCTCTGGATTTTTACTTTAGCATTTCTCCCAGATCTGTTCCTCCCTGTTGTTTCCATTGCCCTTCACCTCTACACCAGCTGTTTTGCTGCATTGACCTCCCCTTGTGGGTCTGCAGTGCAAACTTCCTTCCTTGGATTCTATTCCCCCCACTGCTGCCAGGTTAACTCCCTTAAATAGCATTTTTCATCATGTCGTTCCTCCACTGCTCATTTACTTACCTCATAAAGTCCACACTCCTATGCTGGTTTTTAAGACTCTTCGTAAATCTTTTTTCACCTTTCCTAGCAACATTTGGATTTGGCTCCACGTGCTCTCAGTTCTAGTCTGGAAATCTTATTCACTGACCTCTTAAAACATTATTCTCATTTCCCCTCCAGAGTTTGCCTTCTGCTGTTTACTCACCTTATCATACCTGTTTCCTATTTGCCTCATCAGTAAAGCCTGCCTATCCTTCAAGATGGACTTAAAATTCTATTTCATCCGTAAGGTTTTCTTTCTGTATCAGTCAACAATGAATAGCAGATCAGTCTACTCCTGCAACTGATGTTTATAGAGTGCTCCCTCTATGCCAAGCTCCCTGCTAGGTATTCAGATTAGCAATATGATTGAGGGTCCCTTTACATTTAGAGGATCTCAGTTGCTCCCTTTTTAATCCCTGTAGCGCTCATTGGATGCCTAATGTTGGTACCAAATTCATATTGCTTATTTTAATCCCAATAGCACCACTTTAAGGTGAGGAAGCAGAGGTTCGGGAAGACTATATAACTTGCTCAAGTTCGTACAGCCGATAAAAGATCTTCACTGTCTGTCAAGTTCCTAAAGGGCAGAGCCATGTTGAGATTTTTTTATTTTTATTTTTATTTTTTTGGTGATGCTAACAGTACCTAGCAGATTAAGTGCTCAACTTGAATTTGTTAGATAAAAACACTTTGATATTCATATATCGATTTTATATTTTGCTTTTGTAACTTTTACTATTAGAATGATTTAAAGACCATTAGCTTTGGATTTTTAATAACCGCAAACATATCCATTAACATGATAGCCATAGAGGTGCTGGAGCCAGAAGCGTGTCAGAATGGTCAATGCAACTCTTTCAAGTCAAGTAAATATGTGCATTTCTGCAGGATAAGTAGGTGTGCTTGTGCTAGCAAACTTATTTTAGAATTTTAATAAGAGACAAAAATACTTAATTTAGTTTTTATTTTTAAACATGGAGAGTGAAACAGACTTCCTTTTGGGCAGTACTGACAGAGGGAACAGCAAAGTAGGTGGATTTCCTTAAGGAGAACCTGTTTTGAAGCAGGAAAAAGACAAACACTCCCCCCAAAAACAGTATCTTCTCCCTCTTGAACATGTAGTTACTTCAGAGAAAAACCTCAATAAAAGGGAGCCCTAATTGGGCCTTATAAAAGTTTAACAGAGACTGCTATTAAACATTACATTTCTTTTTTTACACATTCAAAGTAATTTTCCTTTGAAGATTGCATGACATTCTGCTTTTCCTTTCATCATATTTATTTTTAAAAGTTTACTTTATGGCTGTATATCTATATTTAAGTAGTTTGCTACTTATCCAGCTATTATATCTAGATGAATTTGTTGTAAAAATTCCATGTGAACTGGGATATTCTTGTAAAGAAAATATCTACAGTACATAGTTAAAGTGCAAAATAGCTGAGCAGGGTTTTTATTTTCATAACTTGTATCATTTCTGGACCACTGTCACTAGACATTAGTGCCCATACAATCAAAATTATTCTGCACGCTATGTGGTACAAAGTTGCTTTCAATTATTAATAAAACAAGCAAATATTAACTGAGATGCATTAGGTGATACAAGGAAACAAAATAAGCTTGCAAATCTGCTTACTTTTATTTCTCTAGCTTTTATGTAATTGTTTAAAAATGAGACATAGAAAATGCAGCGAGAGCCATCTCCATGCTCATTCTTCTCAATGAACGCCATTTGTTGTGCATCAAGATGAGGATCTATTTTTAATTATTAGCACCCACTCGCATTATGCTAATCTACCCTTATTACATGTCTCTCATCAGCATCACTGTTAGGTGAATATCAACCAATGTATTAGGAAAGAATGTCAAGCAATTTGAAAGTCTCAAAGAAAATCATGGCGAGAGTTAGAACATTTGAGCCAGCACTGTGCTGGGAAATGTCTGACCACTGGCTTTCCTCCTCCCCGACTTGACTAAAACCTGATTTGTAGTGTTTGGTGATGTCCTTGGGGTAAATACACTCAGAGTCTATTTCAAACTACTGATACAATGTCATTGAACATAGAATTGGAAAGACATTTTACAAATTGTGTCAGAAAGTACACCTAGGGTGTCTATTTTGACATTTTTACATTTGCAGAATGTTAGGCTCATTGTGAGTGCCTTAAAAAAAACCCTGCCTCTCTAAATTGTATTTAGATTTCAATCCTACTTGTTTGAAGAGAGCTGGCTGTAACACACCACTGAGCCACTCACTCTTTAATTAGAGAGTATGTGCCTGACACCAGTCATACTTATCAGGTCTGACAGAAGCTCAGTTGTTTAAAGTTTTAAAAATATTTTAATTTACATTTTAAATATTAATACACTCAAGAGATTCTAATAAAAAAGACAAAAAAAGTGTGAGAAATATCCCTATCCCCCTGTATTCCAGCCACAATATTTTATTCCCTGAAGATAGACTATGTTGTCTGTTTCTTGTGTATCTATACAAAAATGTTCTATGCAAACATATATCTTATCCCTTCATTTAAAAAAGAGAAGTGGTAGCATACTATACATTTTAATAACTCTTAGGTCTAGTTCCCCCTCATGACTTTTTATAAAAAGAATTTTCATGACTCTGTTTGATTGTTTATTTTTCATGTGAACTTTGGCATTAACTTATTCAACTTATTCCAGAAATACCAGGATCCATTTTTATATTGGGACCACACAATATTTATAGGTGAGTTTAGAATAATGAACATCTTTATGATTGTAACTTCTTATCCAAGAACATTGTTTTCTTCTCTATCTATTCAAGTCATTTCAGGTTTTATTTTAAATCATACTCGAGGACAAATTTTTATTGATTTTAGAGAGAGAGAAAGAGAGAGAAAGAGAAACATTGCTGTGAGAGAGAAATATTACTTGGTTGCCTCCCATACGCACCCCGATCAAATCCCACAGGCTGGGTATGAGCCTTGACCAGCAATCAAACTTGCGAACTTTTGGTGTGCTGGACAATGCTCCAACCAACTGAGCAACACTGGCCAGGGCAAGTAATTTCCGTTTTTTTTAGTTGCTTTTAATGTTTCATCATATAATGTTTTCTCATTTCTTGGGGGGGGGGGGGGAAGGGCGGGCGTTAAATTTATTCCCAGATATTTTGTTTTTGTTGTTGCTATTGATAAGCCAAACTTTTACTATACTTCAATGTTCTTGAATGTTGGGAAATTGAAAAGTAGGATATCTAGGGCATATTAAAAAATAAAATTTCTATTGAACTTTTGAATGTAAGTAAGTTACTAAAAATGAGTCATAGGCTTCTTGTTGAATAACAGTAAGGTTTCTATACTCAATTTATTGGGCTGGAAAATGGATACAAACTAAAAAAGAGTTAGCTTTATCATCCTTACAGTTTAAGAGATAAAAATAGAGGTTTTATCTCTTATTATGATTACATATTAACCCACTGGTTTAAATTACTTTAAATGTTAAGTTTTTGTTCTCCTTTCCTTTAAAAAGTCAGCTATTAAGCAAATATAAAAGACATCAAAAGTATAGCTTAAACTATATGCAAGTGTAATTTCTTAACTTACACCTCACTTATATTGAAGGACAGCCCCAGGATTCAATTCCTCCTTGATATGTGCTGCTGGTCGCTCCTGCTGCCACTTACACAACTTGTGCATGTACACTCATTGTATGATTTAGTGGCCATGGTCTCTGAAACTGACATATTCATAATGTTCTTCCAATCATGTTTCTTCTGACCCCTATCTCAGCTAACTCCTTAATCACAATAAACCAACAATTCTTTCTTCCCCTTTCTGAAGTTGCTTAGTCCTTACAATTCCATCAATTCTTAGCATTGGTTTTGTGAAATCAGTACAGGTTATTAAAGAAAGTAAAGTATGTATCTCATTTGGATGCCAATGACAATGTCTTCTCAACACTGCCCACAGCAGACACAGGTTAATATGCACAGGGGACAGACACTAAATTATACTGCGTTATATCCTGTTTTTGTATCCTGGGCCAAAAGAAAAGAAGAATTTAATTCTTCCACATCATCTTTTCCCATGTCTCAGTAGCCTGACACCTTCCTCAGTCACCTAACTAATGTGCAGAAAGAATGAAAACTCTTTGAGAAAGCAGTGACCCAGAAAGTTACAAACCAAAAATTATGAAGCATCAAATGACATGTATTATCATTTTTCTTCTTCATAAAATCCACCACTTATAGACTCTGCTCAGTGGCTCTACATAAAAAGGTCCTCTGACTATGTGGTTTATATGATTTTAAGGTGGTATATATACATAAGTAAAAGACATTTTTATTATAAAAGTATTACTTGCTTATTAAAGAACCCTTAAAAATAGAGAGATATAAGAACAAATTCCTGATTCATTTGTGTTCCTAAATTCAAATATAACCTCTCCTTCAAATCTTATGAAAGCATATTTTTACCCACATATATATATATATATATATATATATATATATATATAAATATATTCCATTTTTACTGATTTCAGAGAGGAAGGAAGAGGGAGAGAGAGAGAAACATCAATGATGAGAGAGAATCATTAACTGGCTGCTTCCTGAATGTCCCATGCTGGGGATCAAGCCTGCAACTGGGCATGTGCCCTGACTGGGAATGGAACTGTGACCTCCTGGTTCATAGGTCAATGCTCAACCACTAAGCAATGCCGGGCAGGCCTACTCATATGTATTTTATATACAACTAGAGGCCAGGTGCATTAAACTCATGCATGGGTAGGGTCCCTAGGCCTGGTCAGTGATCAGGGCTGATCTGTGGTGCGACCGGCAAGGTGATCGGGGAGCTCCTGCTTGTACCTGCCGGATCGGAGCCCCCACTCACACCCACCTTGGCCTGGTGCTGCCCGCTCACCTGCTCCACCATCCTGCGATGGTCCCAATCTCGTTGGGGCCCATTGGGGCCAGCAGTGCCTCCACTGCTACCCACTGCCAGTGCCGCATCGCTGACGCCTGCCATGTTCTGTGCCATCCCCCGGTGGTCAGCTCAGGTTTAACTCCCAGTTGGTCGAACTCTCGCCCGTGGGGACAATTTGCATATTAGCCTTTTATTGTATAGGATTTTATCCCACATAGCACATTAAAACATTTTTCTTTTGATAATATATTAAAATTTTGAAATAGCTTAAAAAGAAAGTATAGAAAACACTATAAAAGACTTATCCCATCATTATCCTATATAATAAAAGCCTAATATGCAAATTGTCCCCTCGGGCAGTCATTCGACCAAGAGTTGGACCAGGAGACCAGGAGTTTGACCACTTGCTATGACGTGCACTGGCCACCAGGGGACGGTGTGGAACATGGTAGGTGTCAGTGATGCACTGTGACCTCTGGCAGGTTACCTGGGGGTGGGGGTGACAGGGATGGAGGTGTGGTGAGAATGTGGGGTGTCCGCTGAGCTTGCTCTCACTCCCCCTGCTACCCTCACCCAGGACACCAAGGCTCGTGAGCCAGGGAAGCCCCTGCACTCAGGTGCCGGGGTGTATGAGGAGCCTGCCCTGCACACACATGGCATCTTCTGGGTGAGCTGGGCCACAGCTTCTGGGACTGCAGGGGCTGATCGGGCTCCCCATTGCTTCATGCAGGAGCCTGTCTGTGAGACCGGCCAGGAGAGAGTGCACTCCCCTCCCTGCTTCCATTCAGAACCCTGGCCCATGGCGTCTAGCTGCGCTCGCTGCATCTCCACATGGGGACTTGGGTGCTGTGACTCAGGTGGAGGGGGCCTGTGGGGGCCTGTGGGCTGAGGTGCTGCCCAGGGCCCAGAGATCAGCTGGGACCTGCCCTTCCATGCCAGACACTCACACTTTGATCACCAGCCAGACCTAGGGACCTCACCAGTGCAAGAATTTCATGCACCGGGACTCTAGCATAGCTTAACTATTTACCAGAGACAGTGGAATATAACAGTAAGTTCATGGCTTTGGAATCAGCTGTGGGTTCATCAGTTCTATGTGTCTTGCTGTTTTTCTTCACCACCCCACTCCCCGCCACTGATTGAATTGTTGATTTTTAGCTGAGTATGTGACCTTCCGGAATGAAGATGGCATTTCCTTGACTTCTTGTGACTAGCAGTTCTATCCAATATATAGTAAAATGCATGAAATGGTGTATGAAATTTCCTGGCTTTATTTTAAAGTGAGGGAATATTCTCTTCCCTGGTCCTTCCTCCTTTCAGCTGGCAGGAATGCACATAGGCAGGCTGGAGTTCTAGCAGTCATCTAGATCCCAGCAGCAAAAGCACTCTTCTGGGCTGGAGCAGTGGAAAACCGGGAAAGCTTGACTCTCTGAGGACTTTACAAAATGCCGTATTTGCCCCAGACTGCCTACCATGGGCTTTTATGAGAGAGACTTTTATGTGTGTTTACCCAGTTAGGTTGGAGCAGTTCTAAATCACTCACAGCTTTATGGAATTCTAACTAATACAATTGCTTTCAGTACCAGACAATAGATGAAGAGTAGTTTACACCAAAAGAATGTGTATTTTTTTTCTGTTAAAAAAATCCCAAACCAAACAAACCCTCCAAAGCAGGCAATCCCAGGACACCTTGGCAGCTCACTAAATTGTCAGGAACCTTGATTATTTTCCTGTTTACTTCATCATTCTCATCATTTTGCTCTAATCCCTTTATGATCCCCAAATGGCTGCTTCAGCCTTCAGCATTATCTCCTTACATAAAAATGTCCAAAGGCAAAAAGAGAACAGGAAATGAAAATGAAAGATAAAAAAGGTTGGGGGAACTATTTTTAAGAAGCCCCCCCCCTGCCCTGCCCTAGCAAGTTTTTAAGTCTCATTAACCAGAATTATATCACATGCCCATCCCTGGACTTACTACTTGCAAAGGAGATTAAAACTACTCTAATCATCTTACTAGTAGATTATTCTTGATTCATCTCTTGAGGCTGTTTGGCTTTTCTCTCAAACAAAACCAGTGCTCCATTAGCAATAAAAAAAACCCCACAAGAATGTTCAAAGGATGACTCATTAGCTATATCTGTCTAGCTAGCCATATGACCTTGGCTTTATGGCATTTGCTGTATAATGGGGTGACAGTGATGCCCAACTCTTAGGAAGTCAGAAGAGATGCTATTGAAAAAGAGCTAGTAAACTGCATTGCTCCTAGTGGGTGTTCAATAAATATAGAGTGGTTTTTATGAATAGCATTATTTCTTTGAATTATTGTATCTTAGTTACTTAACTGATCCTATGTGAGAGATATTTAGGGTATTTTTTCGTTATTATATATAATTCTAAATTAATATCCTTTTTATAACATATTTTTTCTTCCTCTCTGTTCAGGGTTATTTTCTTGGATGTACTCCTAGAAGTAAAATTACTGGATCATTTAAGATTAGGGAAATAGATTGTGGCCCTTTTGGAGATAGAGGAATCTAAATAGCAAGATGGAGTCATGGAACAACACCTTTATTTTAGCCACTTTGGACTCTCAGCCTACTTTTCTTTTATGGCCACCACCACATGGCACATCCCCAACCTTCTGGCCTTCTTTCAAAGTTAGGCAATTGGTCCTGACAAGGACCACATGAAGCCATGGAGAGAGAGCATGCGGTTTTTGTAAATAGACTCTTATCCTAAGTAAACAATTACTGATATGAGCAAATATTTAAAGTAAAGATGATATTTGTAGTATTATTTATGTAACAAATACATTGGAACAATCTGAAAATTAAAATTTGAAATCATTACATTTGGATACATATAATTGAATATTTGGATGATTAAATAGTTCATTCCAGCACTGGAATACCAGATAGCTATTTACAATGGACCATAATCTTCTATTGCTCTGTACTGCCAGTGAATAAGGTAGTATGTGCTGTATGACCTCATTTTTGTAAAAAAATATAATAGATGCAGATTTATGTATGGAAAGTACAATGTATGGCAAGTGTAAATGATTGTTATCTTTGAGAAGAGAGATTTCAGGAATTTTTCACTTTCTTCTGATTACATAGTTTTTATCTTTCTATAAGGAAATATTATTTTTTTCTACACATAATTTTTGTTCTAAGAGAAGAAACATTGAAAGAATAGTAAAAACTTTTAAAGACGTTGCACATGCAAACCACCTAACAAAGTCAATGGCCCGCTCCTACACTGTCCTAAAAAAAATGCTAGAACACTATTTTGTGTTCATGGAAAACATGCCCCTCCCCCATGTCTTGGCTCCTTAGGAATGTAATGCCTCTCTCCGAACAGATTCTGGTTAGAAGGACCAATTGTCATGTGCTAAGCAGGGAACAATTACATTGTTAACTATGAATAAAAAGAAGTAGTTGTTTTACATTTTGGAACCCCTTAAAATAGTATTAATAGCAACAAACACAGATTTTTAAATATTACCTTCCCTAAGGCACTAATCCTACAGTTTAAACTACTTATTTTCACTCTTGCTTGTTTCCCTCCAATGTTATCTATCTGCCTGGTGATGGGAGTTGGGGTGGGGGAGGAGGAGGAACACAGACACCATTGACCAGAAAATATATCATTTCTTGCACACTGGCAGGAGATAAAGAGCTCACGTGCCAATCAGAGACTGAAAGATGGAAGAAAATTAGATATAGGTTGCCCTTGCATGTTTCTTTTGCATTAAATTATAAATGAAATACTGTTAATGCTTAAAACAGGAAAGAGGACAAGAATTAAAAAAATTTTTTGACCCGGTTTCTTTTCATTGACTCACTTTCTCTTCACTGTGTCAAAATCAAAAGTACATCTATGCAATCCATGTTGCCAGGAATATCTGCATATCTGCAAGTGCACAACATTGTAGCGATGGCAAGACAAATGCTTTATTAAATTTTATGCCTGATGCACTATTTTAAGTGTGTTGTCTTCCACCCAAATTTAATATTTTGAGGTTTTGGTACATATAAGCTTGACAAATCAACTTTCTGTTCTTGAGTTAAAGGCAAATCAAAAGCGTTCAGAAAACTTCATGAACATCAAATGTCAATTGCAGCACAAGATTTTGATAGAACTCTAACTAAATCTGAAACATATGGGTTGAATTTTCCTTGCAATATTCTAGTGTTTGGAAGGAAAATCTGTGCAAAAATGTGTTGTGGGTTTTCTGAAACCCCTGAAGTTGAAAAAACATTTTGATTTATTTGAATTTAGAAATGGGATAACCATTTTGCACCCCGAGAAACTTAATTAAGTACCAAATTCAGTTCAGCACCCACATGGCACAGGGACCTGAATGAGTGAATTCCACTTCTCAATTGTATTGGACTGTTTTAATACATTTAAATTATGGAACCTAATTAGTGGAGTAGCCAAAAGGTTTCTTTCCGGGTATATAACTACTCTATATAATCTCCACCAGCTTCCCTTCAAGTCACCTCCAATAAACACATAATAAATAAACAATAAACAAACACAATATGCAAACCCAAACAACCATACCACCTAAGGAAAAACTCGGAGGTTGTTATACAAACTAAGCCTGCAGACAAGTTTCCCCATCCTACAGAAATTCTTGTGTCTCCACAGAGTTAGGTACATAGAAACACTGCAGGACCTCCCTGATTGCTTTGTTATTTTGGATCTTATCTCATACCTTTGCCCTTTAGCTTGATTTGATTGGACTATTTCCCAATCCTCAGTAAAGTTCCACTAGGGAAACCCACATTCCAGCAGTTCACACTTACCTATTACTTCTACTTCCACTGGGTTGTGGGGAGTCATGAAAGATGACTAGAAGAGGGAGGAACAGGCTAAAACAATCAAGCACACTGCTAGGAACTACTCTACCCTTATCAGATTATGGTTGCCATTTACTGGGATGTCCTTCAAATTTGTAGCTGCAACTTAGAAATGCAAGCTCTTCCAGGTTAGGAGTCTTTTACAAATTAGAAATTCAGTAAATGGAATTGGCGTAGGACTTCCTGTTCTTGCTTTTCTAAAAATGTTAAATCATTACACATAAACACAAAAACAAAAAAGTATAAGTTCTAGCCCTGGCCGGTAGCACAGTTGGTTAGAGGGTCATCCTCAAGGCCAAGGTTGCGGATTTGATCCCTGGTCAGGGTACATACAGGAACCAATCAATGAGTGCAAAAATAATTGGAACAACAAATTGATGTTTTTCTGTTTCTCCCTGCCTCCCTCTCCTTCTAAAATCAATAAATAAAAAAATTTAAAAATTATAAGCTTTTTTTGATTCAGGCAAGTTTTGGATCATGTTTTGGATACTGGATATGTAAACTAGAGTAAATACATAAATTCTGAAACTCATTTTATTTTTTTGCAAATATGGAGATACGAGTAATTTCCTAACTGAGCCATTTGAAAAAGTAATGAAATAGATTTGTTTACCTGGCATTTTTTTTTTTGCACATAGTAGAAGCTCAATTAATGTTACTTTCTTCTCATTTATCCTAATATCCTAATAACTACATTTTAAAAAATATTTTGTTTAAATCTTTAAACAAATCATGGTTTAAAACAAAAAAATCAAATAAGTCATCAAAATGACATCCAATGTCTGTTATAAAGTTCTCTGATTTTTGAAGTTCAAGGATATGGAGATATTTCAAAACATTCATTCCAAAACCCTGACTGATTTTCTAAATGTGTCCTCAAGAAACTGAGAAACTATTGAGGAACAATTAGAAAATGAAAAATCTCTCCCTTTCTCTTTCTAAAGCTGATAAGGTTGAAAAGAGAGAGGAAAAAAAACATAAAAATCCAATCTGAAAAAATATTAAAGAGCATAGATACCTTAATTTTTCACACACCAAATTAAAAATATACATTTCCATAAAGACCATAAGAACATTATACAATTTAAAGATTCAAGCTTTTTTCTCCAGCAGTTATCAAATACTGGCTTGAAAGATATTTGCTATTAGCAGGCATTGGGGACTAGGCAAAAAAAAAAAAAAAAAAATTAGCCAAGAGAAAGCAATGATTCTGATTAAGTAAATTCCGTTGAACTCTTTCTAGTGAGCATTATTCAGGTCATGAATGCTAATTTGTCCTGCAGGGGGCTGTGGGTAATTACCCAGAAAAACTATCAGCTTTATTGAGTTGCTACAAAACTGTATTACTGAATGGTACACTGTAAAGGAAGACAACCTTGGTATGTACTCACAGAAGAGGGCATTTTCCCCCCCTTCCTGGGAAGATTTTATAGCCTAGATAGAAGTGATAATAAATGGCATTTTGCTTAGAAAAATAAAGCCACATCAATATCACTTCCTATTTAATTGCCAAATAAAATTCCTGACATGCATAAGACATGTATCTGAGAAGTGCCACCAATATACCCTAACAACTTCAGCTTTCTGCATATTTAAAATTGTGTGGAATCAGAACCATCTTAAAAAATGAAGCAAATATGGCACATTGGCCTCATTCCAGCAACAACACAGAACTGCTGACATTACTAAAATCGAGATAATTTAGTCCCATATGGGAATCCATACCACAATTATATTGTCCTGCTCTGACACAGTCCTGATTTTGCACTTCTTTAGGCCTGGCTTTTTATAATTTTAATTCCCTTCACCAATAAAGCAATTTGCATTCACGTAGGCTTTCTGGCTAAGAAAGAAAGGAGAAATCTGTTACATGACCTTGGTCTCTTTACAGTTGATTACAAGGAAACAGACTCTTCAACTAACCCATTCTCTCATCTTTTTTTAATTGATGTGAAACATCACACCATAAACCATTGAAAACTATGCCCAGCAGGCTGGAGGCTCATATACGAAAAATGTAGACGCGTTTAAAATCACTTTGTTTGTTCATTTAGCACACTGATGTAAAAACCATACTCAGTTCACACAGACATATATCATGGACAAACACCTAGGTCAGTGGTTGGCAAACTGCGGCTTGCGAGCGAGCCACTGTTTGCTGCTCTGTTGACTAATGAGTTTGCCGACCGCTGACCTAGGTATTAAGAAGTAGCATTTCTTTATAAAAAAAGAAAAAAGCTATTACAATATGTTGAGATTTAAAAAATTGTTTTTACAAATCCCCATCCCTTGCTGAAGTAATTTGAAAAATGTGCTTGTTTGATTCACTAAGGCCTATCTTGAAAATTCATAAGTTTAACAAAAAATAATCATTTCCACAATATTGTTTTCCCTATAATTTAGTCAAATAGTGTCAAAGTCAAATATTCACATGAAATGTATTTTTCTTTCTGACTCACCTTGTCTTAAAAAAAAAAAAGCATCGAAGGAGAAACATGTGGAAAGTATAATCATATCGAACAATTAAACTTTGATGGAAAATGGGAGGTCACTCATTTAAAAAATCATTTGGCCACCTTCTTTCTCATACACAAAGAAAATAAGGGTGCAAGTTATCTATAATTACTAACAGCAATACTTTCAGAGGACTGAAATATTAAAGAAGCAATTTTAAAGCTCCATGGCATGGCTGTATTGAAAAGTCTGTAGTCTTTACATGTGGTTTTAATGGAAAGGGATACAACATCTCTTACGGTACGCATACCAATTGTCTATTTTAGAAAAACGTTGCTGATTTTAGAAGAACTTTATGCCATATTTTAACAATATATTTTTATTGATTTCAGAGAGGAAGAGAGAGGGAGAGATAGAAATATCAATGATGAGAGAGAATCATTGATCGGCTGCCTCCTGCATGCCCCACACTGAGGATCAAGTCTGCAACCCGGGCATGTGCCCTTGTCGGGAATCGAACCAGGACCTCCTGATTCACAGGTTGACACTCAAACTCTGAGCCACATTGGCCAGGCTTATTCCACATTTAAAATGGTTGGGTGACAGTACCTGGCTGTAGCTAACTGACATATTTCATAATGTTTTAGATATAATATAAATTTTACTTGGAGGGTTAGGGATAGATTTTATTTGTTAAAAAAAAATTGTCCAAGATCAAGAAATATCTCTATATAGTCTCCGTTTACCATTCATCCTTAGCAGGAAGATAGAGCTAACATTTGAAGCTTTGATTGTGCTGAGTATTAATGTGATTAAGCTTCCTGGGCATGTTCATCATTTACTTTCTTATGAAAACTTGTGTGAATTTGTATATACTCACACGTCAAACCAAGAAAGCTATTTTTCCCCTGTCAAATAGTTTTGTAAAAGGAGTCTGAAAAAGGCACTGACTATGAAAGAAGACAAGCCAATAATGGGGAGTTCAAACTGTTCATATGTACTCCTAATGAAATACACCCAAGTATTTCTCATTCTTTCTGCACCTTGACAATGACGAAAAGGAGCCAACATCATTTCTCACCCCTCGGGGGAGTAAAAGCAACTCAGTTTTCACTGTAACTATAATCTATGTCTAATAATAGTCTTTTAGTAGAAAGTTTTAAAAAAATCAATATTATCACCAATGCACATCTTCTCTGGTTCTAGCCTTGAGAATATAAAATTGTTTTTTATCATGGCTCATTTTAAGGGAAAATGAGTACCATATGTATATCATACATAGTATTAAAGAGTCTGAATGAGTGTGTTTGTCAGGTTAACACTTCTGGTTCTAATAAGGAATTTCATTTTTCAGCCCTCGTTTCATTACTCACCTAGGACCTAATCCACCATCCTTACTCTGAAAAAAAAATCCCCTTCAGTTCTCAAAATTAGGCCGCTAGGGTACTTGCATGTTCCTGTTGAATTTGCTTTAAACAGGAGAATACACACCTGAGAAATATTATTCTATTCAGCTTTCACATAATCATTATCACTTCTAACACAGCGAGCTCGGTGAGTAATAATTATTAACATGAACGTTAGTTCAGTCTAATTTGGTTCATTAGCAGGATCACTCCTTTGATTTTGAGAGAGGCAGCGTGACACTTTAATCAGTGGGTAGTAGCCGCCTGTTTATTATATTACTCCTTTAATTTTTCTCCTAACAGTGGTGTTTGTTGGGTGAGCAGAAACCGAATCTCTCACAAAGCTCCACAAACTTTCTTTTCTGGACTTGACTGTGTGCCAGAGAGACCAGAAACTTCCTTCATCTGTCACCCTGGAATTCCCTGTGTTGGGCAGACTTGCGAGGATTAAGAAAGCTGTCCTGAGCATGTATTTCAATAAATCCTCACGTCGCATTCAGATTGGCTGCTGTCTGAACAAGTTGCTCCTGTTTGCACACAAGAGATGGCTGGTGCAAACAATTCAACAGAGAGCCCGCCTGGCACAGTGAGTCAGGGTGTCAGTTCAGCTTCGTGCCAGTTGTTAATCCACTTGCTTTACATAAAAGATGGAAAAGAGGGCTTTGTTACTTCAACTAGTTCTTTGGGCTTTGTGTAAAGGGGTCTTTTTAAATCATTCATGTATTTTTCTTTTTCTTTTTTACTAGTTTCTAACATCATGATGCTTCTTGTTAGGATTCTGGTAATGTGATTTCTAACACAATACAGGCAGGCACTGGGTTTACAGTAAATCCATAGAACTGTCTATCAAAATGCTCTCTATTCCACATCAGTTACAAAGCACACAGAGGGCAAAAGGTCAATGCAATGCAGAGTGGCAGGTAGATGGGCGAACGGATAGTCCAGGAAGCAGCGCTTTGTTTCTGTACTCCTCTAGGCAGCACCGTTTTTGCCGTGTCACATCTAAGTGATTTCCCACGAAAGGAAGACCATGCACCTTGAGTGGAACAAGGGCTATATTGTCCCAAAGAGAAGAAGCAGAGGCCACCAGACCCTACAATGTAATTAATAGGGTGTCAGAGTTGCTAGCATGCTTGTTGGCTTCGTGGGCTTTTGTGCATGGATCGCCAATTCATTTTGGCAGCGTATGTAACATTCATTGTGAGATGGCAATACCTTCATCTGTGGCTCCCACACTGCCTAGTGGTGTCCTCTGTATAAAGTTGGCAGGGCCAGCTTCATGGGTACACAACCTGGGCAGGGATTTGCTACACAAGAAATGTCGTAATGGTTGAAAGAAAGGAGGAAGCAATGGAAAACTTTAATCAAAATGTGGTTTTAGTGTGACAAGAGGGAAAGAGGAGCTATGATATTGCATACATTCAAAGATGGAGGAACAGCTTCATTAGTGGATCAAAAGTTTCCTGAATTGAGTCAAAAGTAAAAGGGCACATGGGCTGGGGGCTTGTACAGCTTAGTTGTTCAAACTAAGTCCTGAAGCTGCTTTTTAAAAAATTTAATAAATCTTTATTGTTCAGATTATTACAGATGTTCCTCTTTTTTTTTTTTGCCCATAGCACCCCTCCACCTGATTCCCCACCCCACCCCATGCCCTTAACCCCCGCCACTGTCTTCATCCATAGGAGTAAGATTTTTGTCCAATCTCTTCCCGCACCCCTCACACCTGCTTCCCCTGAGAGTCGTCAGTCCACTCCCTTTCTATGTCCCTGATTCTATTATAGTCACCAGTCCATTCTGTTCATCAGATTTTTAATTCACTTGATTTTTAGATTCACTTGTTGATAAATATGTATTTGTTGTTCATAATTTTTATCTTTACTTTTTTCTTCTTCTTCCTCTTCTTAAAGAATACCTTTCAGCATTTCATATAATACTGGCTTGGCGGTGATGAACTCCTTTAGCTTTTTCTTATCTGTGAAGCTCTTTATCTGCCCTTCAATTCTGAATGATAGCTTTGCTGGGTAGAGTAATCTTGGTTGTAGGTTCTTGCTATTCATCACTTTGAATATTTCTTGCCACTCCCATCTGGCCTGCATAGTTTCTGTTGAGAAATCAGCTGACAATCGTATGAGTGCTCCCTTGTAGGTAATTAACTGTTTTTCTCTTGCTGCTTTTAATATTTTCTCTTTGTCTTTTGCTCTTGGCATTTTAATTATAGTGTGTCTTGGTGTGGTCCCCTTTGGATTCCTTTTGTTTGGGGTTCTGTGCGCTTCCTGGACTTGTAAGTTTATTTCTTTCACCAGGTGGGGGAAGTTTTCAGTCATTATTTCTTCAAATAGGTTTTCAGTATCTTGCTCTCTCTCTTCTTCTTGCACCCCCATAATTCTGATGTTGGTACAATTGAAGTTGTCCCACAAGCCTCTTACACTATCTTCAAATTTTTGGATTCTTTTTGCTTTTTGCTTTTCTGGTTGAGTGTTTTTTGCTTCTTTGTATTTAAAATCTTTGACTTGATACTTGCATTCCTCTAGTCTGCTGTTGGGTCTCTGTATAATATTTTTTATTTTAGTCAGTGTATGTTTAATTTCTAGTTGGTCCTTTTTCATATCCTCAAGGGTCTTGCTAAATTTATTGGCTTTTTCTAGGAAATTCTTGAAAAACCTTATAACCATGGTTTTGAACTCTGTATCCAGTCGTTTGCTTTCCTCCATTTATTTTGTTTGTGATCTGTTTCTTTGTCTCTGCATTTTCGCTGCTTCCCTGAGTTGGTAGGGTAGCTTTGTGTGCTAGGTGTCCTATATGACCCAGTGGGTTGGCCTCCCCAGTTACCTGAGGTGGACACTCATGGTGCACCCCTTTGTGGACTGTGTGTACAGCCTTGTAGTAGTTAAGTCTTGATTGTTGTTGGTATCACTGGGAGGAATTGACCTCCAGGCCAGTTGGCTGTGAGCATCAGCTGTGTCTACACCGGGAGAACTTCTGTGCTGGAGACTGCCTTCTGAGACAAGACTTGCAAAATTGCAAAAGCCTCTGTGGTCAGCTTGGATGGGGCGGAGTCTCAGGGCTGAGCAGACAGTCTTGGCTTCCTGTCAGCCCTGCCCTCTGAGGCCTCTGTGTCTCAGTGTCCCATGGTAGTCGCTGCAAGCACCTATGAGAGAAAGCCGCCCTCGAGTTTCGCCTGATGCCAGACAGTCCAGTTTCTCCCCCAATGAATCTGGGTTCCCAGATTCTCGCCCAGAACTGGAGTTCAGCGCAGTCGGGAGTTCCGGTTCCCTCCAGCTAGAGAAAGCCAGTGGCACACTCAGCAGTCAGTCCTTTCTGCGCACACTTGCGCACGCGCCTCCAGACCTCTGCCTTTCAGGGCTCCCCTGAGTTTTCGCCTGACAGTCCAGATCCCCACCGTAAGAGCCTGGGTCCCCAGGGGCTCTCCCAGAACTGGGGTTCAGTGCAGTTGGAACTGGGGTTCAGTGCAGTTGGGAGCTTCCTTCTCTCTCCCGCCAGAGAAAGCCAGCCAGGCACTCAGCTGCCCTTCCTCTCTGCACGCGTGTGCCCATACCTCAGCCCTTTGCAGCTCCTCTGATTCTCTGTGAGCTTTAGTCTTTCCTTCTAGTTGTAGAATTTCCACTCAGCCAGCTTTCCTGTGGTTCTGGATGATGTCCATTCTGTCTTTTAGTTGTAGTTTTGAAATTGTTGTGCAAGGCAGCAGTTTAGGTGCTTACCTATGCCACCATCTTGGTTTCTCCTTGAAGCTATTTTTAACTAATACCATTTGTAATAACAAGATCTATCTATGTTATCACAAACTAATATGCAATATATATTTTTGGTGAATATTTCATCTTCTAAAGGGGATATCAGAGGTACCTCTGGAATATAAGTGAATAGCGTATGTAACATTCATTGTGAGATGGCAATGCCTTCAGCTGTGGCTCCCACATTGTCTAGTGGTGTGCTCTGTATAAAGCTGGCAGGGCCAGCATCATGGGTATACAACCTGGGCACAGGCCTCATGCCAGTAGGGCCTGGCACTTGCTTTCATGTGTATTTTTTTACAGGGCATGCTTTACTATAATCAGATTGATATAATAGGGCATCAGCCAATGAATGTCTTATTTTGAAACAACTTGTGGAAATAGATTTTTATCCCTTTCTTTAATTCTAATTTGAGGCTATTAACTAATTCCATTATTTCAATTGACTATTAAGATTACAATTGATTTGATTTATTAGAATGTATTTTCTATTAATTGGGTTTCTTTATAGCCTCCTTCTGTAACCTTAATTTTTCCTTAGTTTTATTGAGCTAGAATGTACATAGATCATTAAATTGAAGGTGTAGAATGTGATATGATGCACATGTATATTGCAAATGATGACCACAAAAAGGTTAGTTAACATAGCCATCACCTCCCACAATTACAACTTTTTTTTTTCCAGAAAAGAACATGTAAGACTTAGTCTCTTAGCAACTTTCAAGTACATAATACAGCATTGTTAATTGTAGTTATCATGCTGAATATTAGGTCCCTGGGACTTATTCATCTTTAAGTGGAAGTTTATACCCTTGACTGACATTTCCCCTTTTCCTGACAACAACTCCCAGTCCCTGGCAACAACCATTTTACTCTCTGTAACTATGAGGGTTTTTTTTTTGTTTTGTTTTTTATTCCACATGTAAGTGAAATCATACAGTATTTGTCTTTCTCTGCCTGACTTATTTCATTTAACATAATGCCTTCAAGATCTATCTATGTTATCACAAATGGCAAGATTTCCTTTTTTTTTTAATGGCCGAATGATATTCCATTATATATATCACATTTTTACAAGTAAATCCATGGACACTTAGGTTATTTCCATGCCTTGGCTATTCTGAATAATGCTGCAATGGTTATAGGGGTGCAAAAATGCCTTTCGGAGAGTGATTTTATTTCCTTTGGGTATATACCCAGAAGTGGAATTACTGAATCATATGGTGGCTCCATTTTTAATTTTTAGAGGAACCTCCATACTGTTTTCTATAATGAATGCACTGATTTACATTCCCACCAACAGCACATGAGGGCTCCCTTTTCTCTGCATTCTTGTTAGCATTTGCCATCTTATCTTTTCTACAATATCATTCTAACAAGTATGAGGCCATAGCTAATTGTGATTTTAATTTGCATTCCCCTGATGATTAGTGCTGTTGAACAGTTTTTCATGTGCCTTTTGGGAATTTGTATGCTTTCTTTGGAAAAACATCTAGTCAGATCTACTGCCCATTTTTTAAATCAGATACTTTTCCCCCTATGAAGATGCATGAGTTTCTTATATATTTTGGATATTAACCTCTTATCTGATATATGGTTAGCAAATATTTTCTACCATTCTGTAGCTTGCCCCTTCATTCTGTTGATTTTTTTTTTTTTTGGCTGTGCAGAAGCTTTTTAGTTTGATGTATAAAATTCGTAATAGTTTTATCTTCGAAACTGTATTGTAGAGTGACGTCCAATAAGACAATGGAGCATGCACATGAACAGTGGAGATGAACACAACATAAATGTCCATCATCCCTTGCCTCCTCATTTGCTAGGACATTTGTGATGCCTCATGAGCACAAAATTCTGGTGGAACTACTAGGTGTGGGAGTTCAGTGAGCCTCAAAGTGAGTACAAGGAGAGTGTGTTACATATGTTACTGAGGTGATGTTGATGACGATGACATAGAAGGGAATGAAAATGTATGCCAATACATAGCCCTTTTTCCTTTTAATCCTTCCTGACTCTTTCATAATAATAGAGTGATGCTACAATGTGCATGAATCAAGAAGTAAAATGAAAACTGTTAAGCTAGTTTTACATAGTGTTTTCCACTGTTCTGACAAGAATAAAATGCATATACATATCCATTTATTGGATCGTATAATTTTAGCAATTCCACGTGACTTAAAAGCTCTTATGTTTGCATTTAAAATTGGCATTGCACAATATAAAATTGAATTGTAAAATTTATGCTAATAATTTAAAACATTACTAAGAATAAAGTTAAATAGCAAATAAACAGCAACGCAAGTCAAGAGAAAGAGACCATGGAGGAAACAAATATTTGTTTCCTGCTTTTTGAACAACGGGCCCCACATTTCAATTTTGCTCTGAACCGCACAAGCTATATAGCTGGCTCTGAAAGAAGGAAATATTTTTTATCAGGAAAATAGAAAATGTTACGTGTCCCAAGTAGCAAGAGGTAAACTTCCCACCATTCTAAACTATTTTATCTTTGAATGAGTGTCATTCAATCTCCATTACAATAATAATAATTGGAGCCCCTTCCTTTGGTATCAAGAGATCCACTCAGGCAGCACATGTGTCAGTCCCCTATCACTGTTCCACTCAAGTCAGCTCAGCAACTTGAAGGCTATCTCTCTGGTTATGACAAATGATGTATGACCAGTTGCTCCCACGTGCTGCCTCCCTCCCAAGGAGCAAGATAAATGGCCGCCATATAATGTGAAATGAAGGACTTGCAAGTAACACACTTCCAAAACATGCAGTCACCAAGGAAATGTCACTAATTAGAAGCCAAGGAGCAAACAATTTGTAAATGAATTAGTAAATGAACAATACCCTAGGGGTCCCAAAGACTTAATTTGCTCTTAGAAGATGTGCAATTTACTCATCCACACTGGTAAATCAATCTCTTATTAGAACTGCCTAACACTGGTGCCCCCATGCAGAACTTCCCTATCAATATTGTCTCCTTTTGTTAGGGAGAAGATGCTCAGGGGGCTCTCTCTCTGGGAGAGTGTTTACATATTTCCCTGGGGTTTCACTGGCCCCCCAGCAGTTTGATAAAATCAGCACATCTTACCGGTGTCTCAACTGTCATCTTATCCCTGACCACCTTCTCGAAAATAGCAACCCTTTCCTCTTGCTATTGTTTAAAAATTGTTCTTGGCCCTAGCTAGTTTGGCTCAGTACATAAAGGATTGGCCTGCAGACTGAAGGGTCCTGGGTTCAATTCCAGTCAAGGGCACATGCCCGGGTTGCAGGCTCAGTCCCCAGTGGGGCCGTGCAGGAGGCAGCCAGTCAGTGGTTCTCTCTCATCATTGATGTTTGTGTCTCTCTCTACCTCTCCCTTTCTCTCTGAAATCAGTAAAAATATATTTAAAAACCAGCACTATAAAAATTGTTCTCCATTGCACTTAACTCTTTCTGATACATTATACACTCTACTTGATTTGCTTATTATTGTCTGTCTCCTCCTAATAATGTAGTCTACCAAGGCAAAGTCTTTGTTTGTCTGTTTTTTCACTACTGTATTTCCGGAGCCTAGAACAGTGCTTAACCTAGAGTAGATCTGCTATAAATTTGTTAGATAAATGAATGTATGTGTGTGAGGGGTAGGGGAAGGGGTAGTGGAGAAGGGGCTGATGGTAAAGCAAGTTTGAAAAAGACTGGATTAAACAAAACTCATCTGTCTTCTTTATTGCAGGACTTAACAGAGCCTTGCATAGCTCAATGTTCATTGTCCATTTCCAACGAAGAAAGAGTGTGCAGCCAATTGGAATATGGGACTCTCTCTCTCTCTCTCTTTTTTTCCCATTTAGAATAAGTAGTTCTTGGAACACAGTTTGGGAAACGTCATCTTAAGTGGTAATTTATTGACCTCAGAGAATTTTAAATGAACCTTTTATCTGAGTAAATCCACCCCTTCCTTCCCTTTAAGTCCTTAATATTTTATGAGGCATCCTTTCATGGGCTGATGAGAAAGGTGCTACCATCTAGGTCTTGCCCTTTCCAGACTCATCATATTCTTGTATTTCACACAAAAATAAGCTTACTTTTGACCTGTATTTGATGCAAATGCCACCGTTTTGTTTACTCTGCCCTTTTGTTCTCTGCATTTCCTATAATTCTGCATGCTCACCAGTCTTTCTCTCGGAATAGGAACAGAAATGCCTCTAGGACAAACAAAAGGACCCCAACTACTTGCAGTGATCTTTGCACAATATTTAGGCCCGTCTGGTGCATAATGTGGTGTTTTCCAAATGATTTTATGAAAGTGATGTAATGATTTCAATCATTACAAGAACTAAAGTAGATGTAAGAAAGTAAAAACAAAATTAAAACTCAGGTTTTCTTAGTTTCAGAACCCTGATATTATAGTTGATGTTAATGTAGAAACAAAGAATCATACTCTGTACCTTGATAGATGAGCCAAAATATACACATTATAAGGCATACTGAGCACTTTCAGAACAGAATGTGAGCTATTACAAAAACAGAATTTCAAGTTATAGAAGCCGTAAACAGAAATAACTTGCATTGCACTTTGAACACACACAGGAGCTGACCCAGAGAGCTAGTAAAATCACATAGCAGAAATACTGCAGAACAGTATACCTATAAGTTATTGAGAGGTACCTCTGGACAAATTTTCAGATGTCCTTGGTAAAACCCATAAAAATTTATTCATAGTTTGAGGGCTAAAATGTTATGTTGAACAGAGAACAGAATGAGTTTTTTAAATAAAAGTACTTTCTTTTCACATTTGCATTTCTCTAATCTGGGCATCAAATCTACCCTTAATCAATTAACATTGCAACAGCAGTGAACTTTGTCCCTGAACTGTAATCTAGAGCATCCTAATGGGCACTTGTGTTCTTTAGGACAAGGGGTATGACCAATACATAGGTAATTTCCTCACCTAGATTGAATATATTACCAGCAATTTGATACCCACGACTTTAGGATTTTATCTTAATTAAAGTGTCTAAACTTATATTAGTTCCCTTTTGGTAGAGTAAAATTATTAGTTCTATGTATCAAATAGTTTTGGAGGGAGGGGTCTTACTTTTCTTTAAGAAACTTGTTTGTTTATTGTGGTGAACTATATACTATACCAGAACATTTACCATTTTAACTGATTTTAAGTGTACAGGTCAGTGACATCAAGTACATTCACATTATTTTGCAATTACTACCTCTAATCACCTCCAGAACTTTTTCATCTTCCCAAATTAAAAGTCTGTACCGTTAAACAGTAATTCCCCATTCACTCCTCTACTAAGTCCCTGGAAACCACTAATCCACTTTTTATACATATGAATTTGACTCTTCCAGGTACCTTATATAAGTGGAATCATATGATGTTTGTCTTTTTGTGCCTGCCTTCTTTCACTTAGTGTAACATCTTTAAAGTTCATCTATGTTGTACCATGTAGAAGAATGTTATTGTTTTTGAAGGTTGAAAAAATATATCCCAAAGAAAAAAATAACAGTGGTGGTGAGGATGTAGAGAATTATAACCCTTGCATATTGCTAGTAGAAACAGAAAATGGAAATAGTAAGGTAGTCCTCAAAAAATTAAACTTGGAATACATATATGAATATTATAATATATGATATATTCATATATATGTATTAAATATGTATATATACCCCATTTAAAAAATATATATATTTTATTGATTTTTTACAGAGAGGAAGGGAGAGGGATAGAGAGTTAGAAACATCGATGAGAGAGAAACATCAATCAGCTGCCTCTTGCACACGCCCTACTGGGGATGTGCCCAAAACCAAGGTACATGCCCTTGACCAGAATCGAACCTGGGACCCTTGAGTCTGCAGGCCTACGCTCTATCCACTGAGCCAAACCAGTTAGGGCTATACCCCACTTTTGTACCCATTTATCCATAGATGAACACTGGGTTGTTTCAACCTTTTGGGCTATTGTGAACAGTGCTACTATGCACACTGGTTTACAATTATATGTTCAAGTGTCTAGTTTCAATTCCCTTCAGTATAAACAGAGAAGTGGATTGCTGGATCATATAACAGTTCCAAGCTTAATTTTTTGAGGATCACTGTACTGTTTCCACGGTGGTTATGCTATTTTTCATTTCTATCAGTAATGTGCAAGGTTCTAATTTCTCCCCATCATTACCACCACATTTTAAAAAATAGTCATCCTAATGGGAAAGTTAGTTTTATCTTTTATGTTTCTTAAATATTTTTCTCTTTATTTTGTATAAAACTCTGATGATATGATTTCTGAGTGACTGACACTAGTTGAGATGTTTTTAGCCCAATAATATATTATTCGTTGGGCTGAAAAAAGATCTATTAGTTTTGTTCACAAGAGCATATAGTACTATTGTGTGTGTGTGTGTATATACACACATGTAAATATCTATTTATATCTATATAACCTATATATATCTATATGTAATCTATTACCATTCTATTTGTTTTTGGTATATTATCAATACCTACCGTCATAAAAATAATGAACGTGAATATAAAACTACTATCAGAAGTATAAAAAGTTAGGCCAAATCTCTCTTTTGACACCTCATTTTGTATGTATTTATAGAAGTGGTGGGCTTTTGTTTTGAGGCTTGCTCGTGATGGAATCAACATACCTCTTTTTAAGTTTTTGCATGCAGGTTCACATCATGCTGCCTCACATAAGCTTTATAAATACAGAAGCCTCCTGCCCCCGAGGTTCTCACAAGGGTATAGATTCTAGGCTCCAACAATGAAACGTTACCCTTGTTGGAACCAACACCAGGGAAGATGCTCCTATTAAACAAGACAAACAGGTGGCTCAATGTTTTGTGATAACTTTTACGATCAGGTTCAAGTCCCCTTCCCTCTTCTAAATGAAGTGCAAGGAGATCCATCACTGACCAATAACTTCCATGGCAGGCTGTGCAGATCTCACCGTGGAGGCTCCTGAGATCATGTGTGTGAATCATAGCATTTATGCTGCCTCAGGCACTCACACACGAAAGCACAGCCTAGACCCAGCTGATGAAGCTGTAGCATAAAACAACACTTCAGTAGTCAGGAGCATGACAGCACACAATGGTTTATTGGACCGAAGAGTACAACATTGTAATTTACTTCTCTAATACACGTCATGTTCCCTCTTATTGTTTCCCCTTATGGAGTGAAATATGTAGGTAAGAGATGGCTGTACAAGCTTCACGTGTTATGCCCCTCCAAAATTAGAGGGTAACAAACTGTCTTTATTATCCTGTGCCTTTGGTAAGCCAACACAAATCACAGAACCCAGTGCAGGTAAGCATCCAGTGGTTTAAAAGTCAAGACGCACTAAAAAGATTCCATGTCTCTGCCTGAAGCTATTTTTGAACTGCAGTACAGCTAGACACAATTATTATACTTCCTGGCCCTTACTTTTTATTGTACATTCCTAACCATTTTTTTTTGGTTCGTTCTTATTGACAGGAAACAGGGATTTATAAAGTCTAGCTCAGTGCAAATATTTAAAGAACTTATTTTTTTCTCTCTACCTATAACATACCAGTATAAGTCGAATAGTGTTTTTGGCGAGTTTATTTTTCTTTTTAAACTGGAATTCATGGTTGTTTGGCTGAAAATGGCACTAGTCACAGATAATTTAAAGAGAATAGCTTTCTTGTTTGTCAAGTAAACATGTGTAATCTGATGAAATTATTAATGTCATAGTGTTAACTCTCTTCTCATAAATACAGTTAACAGTGCTGACACTGCAATTATACTCCAATGTTCCAGCTCTTTGCTTATTCACTCAATCTGTCAGTCCAGGACGTGGGAGACAAATTGTGGTGGGCACTTGACAGTGCACAAAAGAGATATAAAACTCTTCTGATTAAACCTTGATGAAAGATTAAATGTTTTTGAATGCTTGCCAGATTCTTATGATATGACATTTTTAACCAGCGGTAATAAAAAGTTCTACTCAATAGAGATTTTTAAGAAAAAGATTGTAAAAATGACATATATATGTACACATGCATATGTTAGAGTAAGAAGGATCACAGTCACCTCTTGCCTGCAATTCAAACTTTATAAACAAGATAATAGCAGTCGTGATACTGGCCAGATTTTTGTAGTCATTTCTCTTGAGAAAAAACAACACATACTTGAGCATTATCAGCACTACTATCATCCTCCATTGTCTTCAGTCTCCCAATGAAATTGTGGATCATAGTGTCCCATTCATAATGAATGGTCACTGCTTTCATCTTGTAAAATTCTGACTAGTAGCTTTACCATATCTATTCTGTTAGCTGTCAGGAAGGAGTAAACATTGAGAGTATGCATGAATCTTTTCACTGTTAAACGTAGTTTACATCTTTTCACTTTTGGCTTTAGATCAAGTAAAAATAGACCAGATTAGAATAAGGGCTAAGAATTACACAGCACTTGGCACTTTATATACTACAAGTCATTTAATCTTTATGTGAAGTAACTACTAGTATTTTCCTCCTTTTGTGGATTAGCAAACAGGCACAGAAATGTTAAACAAATGCTTAAGGTTTCACAGCTAATCACAAGTGGAGCTAGGATTGAATCTAGATATATTACAACATAAACTTGTAATAAACCTGTAAATTAAGAACCTATAACTATTCTTATCTTCTTAGATTTGTAGATTATTATAAAGCCTTGTGTTTCATAAGATTAATTACTCAATTCCTCACTTTTCCCATCCTGCATAAAAAAATCCTTGACTGAAAATCAAAAAATAATTATAATCCTAACTGATTTGGCTCAGTGGATAGAGCATTGGCCCACAGACTGAAGAATCCCAGGTTCAGTTCTGGTCAAGTGCATGTACCTTGGTTGCAGGCTCAATCCCTGGTCCAGGCACGTGCTAGAGGCAACCAAACAATGTGTGTGTGTGTGTGTGTGTGTGTGTGTGTGTGTGTGTGTGTGTGTGTGTGTGTGTGTGTGTGTCTGTCTCTAACTCACCCCATCCCTTCCACTCTCTCTAAAAATCAATGGAAAATATCTTCGGGTGAGAATTAACAACAAGGACAACAAATTACAGTATATATTTTAAAAGCCTAGAACATCAGGGTCCGGTAATTGTTAGTGTTCACATTAAAAAGTACACTCCATTGAAAAGTTTCTTTAAAAAACACACAAAGAAACCTCTTGAATTTCAGTATCTTTAGCACCTGGAGGGAATGCATCCATTAAATGTTGAAAAGAAATGGGGAACCCAGACAAGGTGAACCTGGCTATCTACCTAGACCTTTTTGTTGACGTAGTTGGAGCAGATAAATGGAAATAATAAAGAAAACTGGCAGCTTTCTACCCAGTGTTTTTTGCTGAAACGTTGTTATAAATTCAAAAGGAACCTAATACGAGTCATTCCTGGCCCCTTTCTACTCTATGCCTTTGGTTACAGAAATTGTGTAGTTGTGTTTTTCTTTTCTACTATTCACAACATACTGCAAAACTTGAGTGAGGAAAGGTCATTTTAGGAGAAGGAAGAGGGTTTAAAAATAGTTAATAGATGGGAAAATAATTATCAGGTAGAAAGGTGAGAACAAAGCAAACTCGCCAAAGGGGGAAAATCATTTTCTTTTTAATTGTGTTAAACAGTTGTTTCCCACTCTGAAAGTTCATTATATTTGTCATCAGGGTAATTGATCTACCCTTGTTACTAGGTCTGTTGTTTGCTTTCTGATGAACGGATTCATTAAGTTCGTTTTAAATCTCCGTCTTCTAAATTCAATAAGCACTATAAAATTTCTTTCCTTGTATGGGAATTCGAAGGTCTCTTTTTTTTTTTTCTTCCCCCCTCAACAGCTTGAATTCCTGTATTCTGATTAAGATAGATGAAGTATTTGCATTCTATCCATATTCATAATCCTCTTTCAGAGTCAACCTAAAATACCACATTTGTTGCCCAGACAGACACAGGCAACGTGTTCCGATTCCTCTGAAGCTTTTTGTTTAGATGGATAAGGACCTATACCTTTTCAAAGTCAACAGAAGAGGTGGCTACTAGGTGACTTCAGGCTGTTAAGAAACCAGAACAATCACCGTGCCTTTTGTGTGTGACAGAAACTGTAATTAATGATCCCCACCCCCCTTTTTTTTAACTAAAGAAAGAGAGAGAGAGATGTGCAGTTGACAGACATTTTGTTAATAGTTTCTGCCAACTTGCCATGCATAAAAGGTTTTATTGGTTGCAATGCCAGTGTAAGAAAAGGTTCTTTTGATGAAATGTTCAAGATGGTTGTTTTATGGATGAAAAATGAAGGCAATCTGTCTACTGTGACTGAAAGTTTGGGTTTCAATAATAAGATTAAAACTATTGTGACATTTCCTATTGTGTTATTTAGCCATCTGGCTCCTATTGGTCCAATCAATGATGACATTACCTAGGTCCTCTCTATTTAACAAGAAGCCCTGCCAATATTGTCTTATGGTTAATGTATGAGGGATATTTATTATTGATAAAAATGTGTATTTGGTCACTGCTGTTTCTCCTGTAAAGATGAAATTCTTTAGTCTCATGTTTGAGGGTTAAATATTCAGCTTGACAAACAACGGATGTTTGTATCCCCTAGGAATCTAGCAACTGTGCAGAGAAGCAAGGACAAATGTGTACCAAATGACAAGCTCTCATCAGATGTGTAAGGTATGACCTCAGTAGCCTCTTTTATTTTCTTGTTTAGCCTTTAATGAAAAGCACATCTTCCAAAATGTTTTCTCAACATTGGCATGTTAAAGTCATAGTTACCTGAATTATAGTTTTTCTCCTTTTAAAATTGTTTTTTAGCCAGTTTTTCTTTAGAGTCGATGTATTATTTTAATGATCTCTGCTCATCAGTTAAGAGAGGAAAAACACATTTTAACATATGGATTTGTGATAAAGCGGTGAGGCACTATGGCTTTTGTTTAATCCTATGTTACAAAGGGGTGAGGAGAAAGGGATACTCAATATTTTAACAAGTCTTTGGACTTTGTGGCAGCCCAAGTGGAATTTAATTAAGAAACGTGAAACATAAGGTACTAACGCATGGTAATCATTGGCAAACTTGCAAATAGACCTGCTTTATTTTGCTTATAATCATTATCATTATTAATTTAAACAACCCTCAGTATTCGCCCATATCGTTTACAAACAGCAATTTTTAAAAGTCTTAAATAGCTCACATTTTGGGAGAAGGCAGGCAACTGGAAATGGGCTCTCTGCACATTGATCTTCAAGCAGCCATTCATTTTCTCTGGGAATTTTTATGTAAGCTCCCTTATTGGGAATATGCTAATGACATCCACCATGATTACTGATTTTCTTTGAATCATTATTCCTCTGTGGGCAATGCAATCAGAGAGGGAGAACAGGAGATTTCCTTCTTGCTTGTATGCCTTCTTCAACCATCTGCTCTATCCTGATTCCTTTGAATAAGATCTGCAGTTTTTAGATTCTTTACTCTGACATCCTAAGGTACTCGAAAGCCTAAAAGGTGTTACTAGTTATCTATCTATCTCTCACATGTTGTTCTCTGGTTGAGGTCTAAGTGCAAACCCTCTGCAGAGTTACAAGGGCAGATTAATTTTGTGAAGTAAAAAATATTATTGTGAGTAGCAACTTCATTATTTGGAATGTGTCAGTTCTAAACACTGCCTTGAGCACAGACATTGCAAAAAAACAAACAAACAAAAGTAACTGATGTCTTTAAAAAAGTATTTCAAGAAAATAATTGTTTATTTTAAATCTCCCAAGGTGAAGAAAAAGTAAAACTTAAGAACTGAAAGAGAGGGAGGAAGGAGGGAGGGGAGAGAGGGGGGGGGGGGGATTGGTGGAAGAGAAGAGTTGATGTTCACTGTTTGAGAACATTTGTAGGTATTCTCACAAGAATGCTGGACTAGGAATCAAGACTCTTCTGGGTGCCAGCCCACACTTGCCACCAATGTGCTGCGTTCACTCAGGAAAGTTACTTAATGTCTCTGAACTTCACTCTCCTCTGTGGTGACATGAATGCATGTCATAGGTGAGATTAAGGTTTTCTCCACCATTGTATTATTTATGATCTGATTGTATTATTTATTCCCATGAAACTGTGCAGATATGGGATGTTACTTTATGGTTTGGCTTTAGCCTGGGCATTTGAGCTTGCCCAGGGAAAAAACACTTCAAAAACTATTCACCCTCAGAAGAAGCATTCAAGGCCTTCTGTTTGCACTTTTAAAAATGATGAGTATAGACTAAACTTTAAAAATGGGACACCATATCTTACTTAAGTTTATGGAATGGATAAATGCTAAGCATGTTGCTGATTGATAGAAGCACGTCTTCCCCTTCAGTGAGTGAAAATCAGCAAGATTCTGACACTCAGCAAGACAGAGCTAACTTAATATGCAGAATTGGCATTTAGGCAAGAGCGTTTGCAAAACTTGGTGCTATTAAGTCAGTGAACATTGTCAAAACATGAAGGAGACATAAGTTTGTGAATGTTAACACTCTATGGGTATTCAGCTCATTTAAAATCAAAAAGAGCTATTAATGTAAAATTGTTGTGGAAAGTGCCTTGATCTTATCCTACTCACCCAACAATTCCACTTACTTTTCCACATCAACAACCACACAGAGAACAATCCAGCTGCCCATGTACTTTAAATAGTTATGGGCATTTTGAACAGATGCATAGCTCTACTGACTTAAATTTCTGATGGGGTTGCTGGCTTGTGCTGTGAAGGACCACTAACCACTCATCTGACCTTACAAATGTAATTCTTCTGGTGCTTTCTCTGGCAACCACTACTTACCGTGTCCTGATTTCTCTTTGCTAGTTCTGGCATATGGCAAACCAAGTGGCAAAGCCAAGACTTGAATAGAAATTACTTCACTGTTGTGTTTCAGCTAACCAGAGATAAACTTGTGCTCAAAATAACCTCCACGCCCTTCCTTCCACATAGCCCAACAAAGAGAAGAAAAAAGCAGCCACTCTGTCTTCTTTTCTGATGTATTATACAAATAGAACACTTTTGAGAAATAGACCTAAAAATAGGAAGGCACAGCATATCTTAATATTTCATGAGGTAAAATTTCAAGGACCTAAAATGAAAAATAGGCAGGTAGCCAGCATATATGCAAAGAAATATTTATTGCAACCATTGGTTCGGTGGACAGAAAATATTCTTTCACTAGGAGTTTAGCTTTTGGCCACTGTAATACACCATCTTGTAATTGGATGTGCAGGGCAACCTGATATTGCATCTGCTCAGCTATCATGCTATTGAATTTATTTGTTTAGAATTTTGCTTTCTTCTTTGCTCCTGAAATATATTTCACTGATCTCCTTGAGGTTGAATAACTTTGACTCTTATAGTGGTTTGAGGTGTCTAACATTTAGATGTGGATATTTCTCACTAGTACAAGGATTATATATATATATTTTTAAAAGATTTTTATTCCATTTTTGCAGGTTTTAACCTATCGCTTACATGCACTTTTATGTGTGTTTTTTTCTGGGTTTAAAAATATACATTACATATTTGATGTCAGAAGAGGTCCTAATCCAAGTCATTTTATGCTACTCACATACTTTTCTATTCTCCAAACAAGTGAACTTCCTGTTCTGTTTCTAAATGAGAAAGAAATCCAGAGAGGAAGTGTATTTATCAGTTCCTATGTCAGCAAATTTCCGATTAACGTCAAGAGTACACTCTGCATCAGCACATCAGAACAGTATCTGTATGGCAATATTGAATGTTTTGCTGTTTAAAACAGCTTTCTGAACCCAGAATATTGAACATTCTATCCAATTTTGAGGATAATTTTATTCACATGAAATCAGTTTTTCCAAATTTAGAAATGAGGCATTCTTATTTTAAGTTTAATTATTGCACGGTGATGATTTTCAATGATTAAGAACACATTTGTACTGTAACTTGTCTAGGCCCAAGTAGTTCTCATTTACAACCCATTATTTTTTCTGGTAATCATCTAAGTATTTCTGTTTTATTACATTTGTTATTCCCATGTGAACTTGTCAATAGACTGTTGTTATCAGAATAAGTTCTTCACATTTAACTGAATTTTGAACTTATGAAACATACACAAATCTACTTGCAAAACAGTATTATGTAAAAGTGTCTTCTACGTATTTACCTCTTGCTTTTCTTCTCTTTTAGTAACTTCAATGACATATGCAAAGTCATGAGAGTTTTCAAACATAATCGGTAAAATAATCAAAATATTAGATTGGAAAATATGAAAGAAATATCACTAGAGATCAGTTTTAGCTCCTACTTGAAACAAACAAAAAGGTTATAATTAATGCATATACTCTACTAAACTATTTCAATGTGTTGGATAAAGATATTCCTATATGCAGCTAAGAAACCAGCAGTTTCTAAGAATTTGTGAGAACTATGTGCTTTAGACTGACATATACATACATTTTTCTACATCTCCTCTTTAGTGCCTCTTTTTCAAACTTCAAGCAGTGTGCTACAAGACTTTTAAAACATGCAATACTCCTGAGTCAGAGGCACTGGCCCCCTTTCCCTTCATTGTCAAACAAAAAATGACAATAGCCGCCTGTTATGAATAAATCAAAATGATACCATGTACTTTTTTTTTTCTCTGAGGGGCAAAAAACATTTTTCTAGTGTGTCACAGAATTTTAGTAATTAGTTTATGAGTGTCATGAGATGAAAAAGTTTGAAAATTAGTGCTCTAGGGTATAACCTTAAAATGGTCATATATGTTGAAAGTGTTATTGAATATATAACTTTGGCTCCTTTGTGCTTCAGCAATATTCCTCATTTTCTAAAATACTTAGAAATGGGTTTATATTGCTTAAACTTTGGAAATAAGCCACAGGTGAGGAAGATTTTCTAAGTCACATATCCACAGCATGAGAAAAGCACATCCATGTGCTTGTCTGAATGTACAAAGGACATGGGGAAAATATCTGTAACTCTGGAAGCAAGAGGTAAATTCACTATCTATCTATTGCACTTGAGAGGAAAACGGAAATAATGATATAACTTGATATGTATTTTAAATAATTACCATCTACCTGTTATCACTAACATCTTATTAAAGTTTTATCAATTTGTAATATTCTGCAATGATCTGCAAATAACTGAATTTAGCTTTTAAAACCTGAAAATGTGTTTTGTATAGTTTTTCTCTTTCAAATAGATAAAACTGATTACAAAGGTGTTGCTGTTTACAATGCTCCTCTGGATTGCTTTCAAAGACAATGTGGTTCATACAGCTTTTTTCAACCAATGGGGAATATGCGAGGCATTGAAACAGAAAGATGATTATAGCTTAGTTCCTGTCCTTGAGGATCTTCTAGTAGAGTGGGAAGATAAGCCTTAAAATCATGATTCCAATAAAATATAGCAAGAGCCAGAGAGAAGGCTGCACACACATGGGTTTGGACCACACGTGCACTGATTGTCTTGTTTATTCACTCGATTCGCTAACAAGGCTACAAATAACTCTTGCCTGTTTTCAAAACCCAACTCCTATCAGAATTTGCAATCTCTTGATGAAGATGCTCAAAAGAAAAATTCAGGCACATATTCACAAGAAAGCCAGCACAATAGTCCTACTAATAAAAAGGAATATGTTAATTGACCCTCATGCTGTCACAAAGATGGTGGTGCCCACAGCCAATAAGAAGGGAATATGCTAATTGACTACCCCACCCTCAAAAATGGCAGAGCCCACAGCCAATAAGGAAGGAATATGCTAATTGATTGTCACACCTTCAAAGATGGTGGCGCCCACAGCCACAACATGGCAGCGCCTGCCTCCAGAGTTCTCCAGTTCTCTCAACCCCCCAGCTGCCCAGGGCCAGCCCAAGGCACAGGTAACCAGGGCCAGCCGAGGCTTGCGCTGCTGGCAGTGACAGTAGCAGAGGTGTGATGGGGTGTCACCTTCCCCTGATTGCCGGGTTGCCTCCCACCCCTGAGGGCTCCCAGACTGTGAGAGGGGTCAGGCTGGGCTGAGGGACCACCCCCCCCTCCAGCGCATGAATTTTCAGCACCGGGCCTCTAGTTTATGTATAAAAGGCATTTAAAAAGAACTGTTCAGCCCTAACTGGTTTGGCTCAGTGGGTAGAATGTCGGCCTGTGGACTGAAGGGTCCCAGGTTTGATTCTAGTCAAGTGCCATGTAACTTGGTTGCAGGCACATCCCCAGTAGGGGGTGTGCAGGAGCCAGCTGATTGATATTTCTCATCGATGTTTCTAACTCTCTATCGCTCTCCCTTCTTCTCTGTAAAAAATCAATAAAATATATTTAAAAAATAAAAAGAACTGTTGAAACTGTACATGTACACAAAGCATGGGGAGGTTGGTGCACATAAAGCACAGGTGTTAACATGGTAGATGTCTAATCATGTGAAGGTTAACTCTGAGTCTTTACTTTTATGTGCTAATGGTTTTTGATCTTCAGTCCTTCATCATTTATACATGATTCATTGACAGGTGAGTCAGGCTGGACTGCTAATCAATGTTTAGTTGAGTAGACCTGGTTCTCTCTTTCCCAAATGTTTGTGAAGGAAGGGGAAACCTTCCTGATGCAGAAGGTCACAAGACTCTGGTACCTGTTGATACTTGTGTGTGTTCTACAGCAGTGCCATCTAAGAAATTATTATTCCCCTAGGAGACCTGTTCATTGCTCTTAAGGCAATCCTAGCAACACATCTATTGAAATAAAATATTGCATTTAAACAAAGGCATAGAAATGCCATTTAGAGCATATAAAGAAGTATTTTTGATGTTCTTGTTTTTATTCTGCTTCACTATCAAATACACTTCAAAATATACCATTTGAATATATGACAGAAAACTTTCATAATAAACATATTCCTAAAATTATTTGAAATCTTTAAACAGGACAACATGGAGATTTCTGGCTTTTTATTTGAGTTAATGAGGCCTTTGCAGGCAAATTCCTCTTGTAGTCCTTTACATGTTTCCCATCTGAATTCTTCTGATTTTGAAAATCTCCTACTGATTTTGATTTCTTTTATTAGTTTCTGATTATTTTTTATTTCTGCTCTTTAAGCATATTTTTTTCCTATTTTAATTTCCTTGTTTTATTCTTTGGATTCAATTTTTCATTTAGAATGAACTAATAAGGTTCTACTGAGGGATTCTTGAATATCATAGTGTGTCATAGCATTTAAGGCATACTGTATACTTATTATCCTATGAAGCTTTTAGTTTTTCTTCTGAATTTGCCCTCTGCATTTGATTTTTGGCTTAATTACTAAAACAACACAAAACGAAGCAAAAACAAAACAAAACCAAACCAGATTTTTCAGACACTTTTAAGAGTAGAATCCATAATTTCCTTATACAAACTTCACCCAAATTTCCCTTATGGGAAGGGTACGTGAGACATCCAAACATTCTCGTTTTAAAGAGGAACAAATAAGTGATATTTGGGCATCTCAGTGTGTTTTCTTAGCACAATGCATGGAAACACTTAAAAAATCATCATAACAATAAATTTTCCCTTTCCATGTGGGCATTGTTACCTTTTAAGAGGTGATGCTTTATGCCAAAATGTCCTGAATTCATGAAGCAAAGAACTACAATGCTACCTACAGTGTGTACAAGATAACCTTCTATACATAGTTCACAAGTGAAATAGAACTGAACCACATCACAGTTTAAGGAAGAAAACTGAAAGTAGCTCTCCCTGCTACTGGTTTTACTCAGTAGTAACCAGAAATCCTTGCAAGTGTTGTTTACACAGTACAAAATCCTTGTAAAGTCACAGTGGAAGGAGTCTGCTGTCTGACCCAGCTTTAGGGCTCCTTAAACACCTGTGGATTTATGGAATTCAGATGTCTACAAGGGTCTGTGTAGAAGTTCATTCAGAAACCTGGAGCCCAACTAAAATGATCTGCTGACATGGGCAAGTTGATTTGTTCTTCTGTAGTCCAATCAGTCAGTTGAACTAGAAACAAGATTAAGACTTAAGAATGAACTCTTTCAATAATTAGATATAATAAGAAAATATAGATGCATTTTTTTTAATCTACTTGTGCGATTTTGATCAATCAATCAACCTTTGAATTTTGTTCTTAAATCTAGATTTATAAAACCAGATCAACAGGGGATTTCTTTCCCCACATTATGTGTGCTTAAGTACTCTCCAGCAGATTCACACACACATCTGGAGAGGGCAGCTGGCCCTTTTATATTGAAGACGTACACAATTTAAAACATGAAAACTTACACCCTTTAGAAACTTATAGCCTTTTAAAATGATCAAATATAGCCACAGAGTTGTCTTAATTAACTTCATCACAATTGCTTTCTTTGGGGAATTTGATTTGATCTTTTGAAAATCAGAGTCACCGTGATTTAGAGAATGTTCAGTCTTATTCTAGGGAGTTTCAAAGGAGCTTATCATATAATTGTCAAACATGTGTTTCCATTTCCATCTTAAAAGTTTTATGAAAGGAAATATGCTTGAGAACACCTTGTTTAAGCTCAAACATCAAGTTACATTTGATGTAAAAAATAACCTGGTCAACATCTCTCATATTTTTATCCTATAATCATTCAGTGACTGACAGCATATGTGAAAATGTGAGTAAAACTTCATTATGCCTGGCTTCTTGCTTCTGTTTAAACATTGCTAAGTACTTTTTTTTTTTTTTTTTGGTTATGAAAAAGAATATTTATTCTTAAGCAGTTTTTGGTTTTATGTAGTGTTATCATTGAAAGAATGAATTACCCTGAAATATAAATAACAGTTTATCAGGTGATTGGCTCATACAGGCACTATTCTGCTCCCACGGCCTTTTTTATTTACCCCAGGAATCTTCTGTTATTTGTCAATGCCTTTCTATGCTTCTAAATGCACAAAGCTGCTCGCGCTTTCAACTTGGCAGCTTCATATTCTTGACTGATTCATCTATTTTATCTTGTTAGGATATAACAACCAGGAATCTTTTAAAAACGGGTTAAGTAATATGTTATAAAAAAGGCACTTACCATTCCTAACTTGAACTTTCAGATCTGAAGGATATCTCATCAGAGGCTACATAAGACAGTCATAGTTTTAGAAACAACCCTATGACATTTACATTAGGCTTGTGTTCAGGTTTTATAAAAAGCCTGATGGAGAGCTGATTTATTGGTGAGTCCAGGTCCTGAGGATGGCAGTTCATTCCGCTTCATGGTGTTACATGGTAAGCAACTTTCTATAGTAAGTTTTGGAGATGACTCAAATAGTAAAATAACCCCCCACTTGGGTGAATGCATACATAAAGATATTGGTGAGAACAGGAGGGGCCAACATGGAGTTTAAATAAATGTAAGAATGTATAATGCAGGTTGTAGGTTTAAAGTGATAATGTATAAGATGGAATTATTTATATCACATCTACAAACAGAACCCTAGCTACTGTGTTCATAAATATGAAGTAAAGATGTATTTATACTGTGATGCAGTTTAACAGTTTTACAATTACTATTATTCTACTAGCACAAAGCACTGATAGCGTTAAAAACACAAGTTAAAAGTAAAGAAAAAATACTCAGTGAATTCTGATAATGTGAAGTGGAAATTTATGCAACTGCATTTATGGCTAATTCAGGCATTATGACTTCGGCATTTGACTTATACATATGAGTTCAGAACAAGAAAAACGATAGTGATTGTACATGTTTTTTGAATTAAAAAATTTATCTAATGTATTACTTGGGTGGTAAAAGAATAATTTACATACTTAAGGAGATAAGGAAAATAATATTCCATTAGCAATTTTCCAAGGAAAAACAATACAGAAATATACAGTATTTTATTCTTCTATCTTTTTTTTTTTTGGTCTAGGAGATCGCAAAACTATATTCTGTTCTTTATGTCAGAAATAACCGGTATCTGTTTCTACTAAAGTTCAAACTTCTGATATAATGCAGTTATAGCAGTGCCAAAATATTGAACAGTTTGATATTTTAAAATAATATAAGCAGTTGATGAATTGTGTTTTTTAAATTTATTTTTAAAAAATCCTTACTGTTGAAAGTATTACATATGCCCTCTATATCCCCCACTGGCCCCTTCTAGCCTGCCCACATCCCCTACCCTAGGCCTTCCCCACCCTATTGTCTGTGGATTTTTATTTTTCAGGGCAATGTGTAAGCTTATATAGACACCGTTTTTTCAAGTTGAAACAGAAATTAGTGAGGTCTGTTAGGTGGCAAAGACCTGTAGGAAACAGCAGTGTGGACATGACCTGTCTGGAAACATCAATGGGACGTGTAGGGGTGGGAAGGTCCTTTGGATTTGCTGGTAATTGGCTTGAAAAGATGGTGAGTGGATCTGGGTGAGATAGACGGGAAGAAACCGGGAAGACTAAATATTTAGGAGGGTGGAGTTAAGGAGTAGGGAAACAAAGAAGCTACGTAGGTGTAGCTGCAAAGTAGTTGGCTGTAATCTGCTCTTTTCGAAATGTTTTCTGACCCTCTGTGAAAACCAGCCTCTACTGTAAATGGGGCCAGAAGTGGGTTAGGGAACACTGTAACCTCGTTTCACCTTATTTAGTTATGTGCCAGAGATCTCAGCAGGTTGTTCAATTAACTCCCACTAGTTAAATGAGAAGAAAATGAGGTTACCTAGATGAACAAAACACACATCTTGGTTCTCCTCCACACCAGGGGGAGGAAGGCTGCTGGCTGCTCTTAGCTGGCCCAGCCCCAGGCAACTGCCCACTTGCCCCAGGGCTTCTGAGCAAAGGTGTATAGTTCCTCCCCAGAGTCTCACCAGAGAGGGCAGAAACAACCTCAAAGGATGACTACAACCTTAAAAGGGATGTTGAATATTACATTCTTATTACTTTTTTGCTCTCCTTATGGAATTAATATATATCCCTGGTTGGGAAAAATATTTCCCATGTGATTTTACATCTGAGAGAATTTGAGCAGGAAAGCTTTGTTTCTTCTTCTAAAGCTTAAATTTTGTGCAATTAGTTAATAGTTTATTAGGTGTTCTAGTTTAGAATCTTAATTATTTCTTTTATAACTTTCACAAATAATTTTCTAATAGCTGCAGTTATTTTTTATATGTTTAAAATAATTGTCACTAGGCACTGATGGAAATAACTGGAAAAACATGTAATGAACAAAGATTTTTAGTGTTATCCAAAGTCCAGATTAAATTTCTTTCATTTGTATCTATTTTTAACTTTAATGAGTAGTTTTATTGGCAATGGCTGATTTTAACAAGTAAAGAAATTAGAAATGCTGAAATACACATATATTCTAATCTGAGAACACAAAAGTTCAGGATATTTCTGCTTTAATTGTAATATACATGTTGATGAATTTATTTATGTATATATGTATGTACCTTGGTATGTATGTATGTATTTATTTTTAATCCTCACCTGAGTATATTTTTCCATTGATTTTCTTTTTAGGAAAAGTGGAAGAGAGAGGAAAAGACAGAGAGAAACATCGATGTGAGAGAAACACATTGGTTGCTTCCTGCATGAGCCCCAACCAGGGTCTGAGCCGGGGAGGAGCCTGCAACCAACGTACATGCCCTTGACTGGAATTGAACCTGGGACCCTTTGGTCCACAGGCCCACACTCTATCCACTAAGCCAAAGTGGCCAGGGTGATAAAATTATTTACAAGTAGTTTATTTTCAGACATTATATTGTGATGGTTGAACGTGGGCACTACCATGAAACTGACTGGCCTAAATTCCTATACTGGATATCCTTGTCTTTTTGCACCTCAGTTCCCTTATCTGCAAAATAGGCTTAATAAAAACTACACATAAAATATTTTGCTGTGAGGATATAAAATAAGTTTATAAAATCACGTAGTAGTTGAATAATGAGTGTTGGCTATCACTATGTCCATTATTTTTATTATTATGAATCAAATAAAGTTTTTAAAAATGTGTACTTCTTTTCCCCAGTATGTTTACCTATACTTTTCTGCTATTAAAAAAAAAATATTTCCCATCTGGTTTATATTATAAGTTCCTAAAATCAAACCTACTTGAACTATTACTCTGCTTCAGGACAAATTGTGAAGATAAACTGACCAACTGAAAATATTTTAGTTTCATCTGGTAATATTAGATTGGCCACATATATTTTTTGTATAAAAGAGAAATGAAGGTAACTAATATATGCTGTGCTAAACACTTGATATTATCTAGCTTTCAAAAACAGCATGAGGTTTTTTAATGACTTTGTGTATTTTACAAATGATAAAACTAGGCTCTGAGAAGTTTAATTACTAGGGCTCAGTAACATGGTTAACAGAGGCCCTTACAAATGCCTAAGGTGTCCTACTTGCCCTTGCTAATTGTTTACTAGGTTAGAGATTCTAGTACAAGGTAGGTATTTCAGTCTAGAGTGGTGAGTTTCCAGCCTTGTGCTGCATAACAGGGATTAGGCTTGGGATCTGCCAATTTAGTCATCAGCATGGTGATCCCAGTCCATGACTTAACTTATCTGAATTTCAGTTTCCTTACCTGTAAAATTCAGAATTGTCATGAGATCAAGTCAGATAGTGTCTAGAAAACACTTCACATGCATTTTAAGATACTATGATGACTTATAATGATAATTTTAAGAGTGATCTTGAAGTTGAGCGACCAAATAAAGACATCTAGTAGATCACTTAGAATATTAAATAGAAATGAAGTAATTTTAATGAGCTACTAAACTCCCTATCTCCAAATCTTGTGTATCTGATGCCTAAAAAGTATATAAGTTTAAGAAAAAAAATCAAAGAAGATGCAAGTGTTTTAATCAACAACTCTTACCTTAGGGACAAAAGCAAAGAGTAATATAAATTGATCATAAAATAGATTAAAATGTTATTAATATAATAACTTTCAAGCACAACTCACATAGAGGTAAGTTATGAAGTAATGACTTAAATGCTGACAAACAAAAACTGTAGAAAAAAACCAGAAGACATGATGTTCTCACATGTAGCTTGCTGTGCAGTCTTGGATATTAGTAGCTGTGTTATTGAAAAGTTGCAATAAAATGAAATGCATCTAGTAAGCATCACATTTTGTCCCATTGGAGCAAGAAAGAAACCTCAGATAGATGTACATGGATGCTGGTGTTTTTCTCAGAATTTGCACTGATCAGCAAGCACCACCAGAAATGCTAACAGCAATCCACACAAACTTTGAACTGCAGAGAAACAGGGATGCTCGTGTGGAGACTTCCTGGGGGTGCATTTCACCAAGGGGAATCTGGATGCTGCTACTATTAATAAGACTACAAACTATAGCCGATCAAACAAGAAGGAGCCTTGAATGTATTTGCTGGGAACTGCTTACGGCTTAAACATCAGGGGCTTGAAACAAACTATTCTTATCACCTTTTTCCACACAGAGATTTGAATTTACAATGAAAGTGCCCACCACCAACTGTACCTAAAGAAAGCACCACAGGTCTCACTGAGATCCAGGAGAATGGAATGGAACCCCTTTCAAGCCGGAGGTGTTGTCTCTCTCTAGCCAGCTGGGTGACACAAGCTGAAAGTGATGAGGTGCTAATTAAAGTGGATGAACAGTCCCATGGTAGGCACTTGTTCTGGCTTCCACAGAATCAGCTAGAGCCTCAGGCATCCCTTCTCTGAACTCTACCTTTCTGATTTCCCTGATTATGGTTTTAGTTGGCAATGACTCCTCCTGCCCTTTGCACCTATTTGCCAATTCTCCTGAGGAATAATTATCACGGGATGCACATTGAGCACAGACCCTTTCTGAAAGCAGGGAATAAAATAACAACAACAAACCAGACTAAAGTCTATGTTAAGCCCTAACCGGTTTGGCTCAGTGGATAGAGCATTGGCCTGTGGACTCAAGGGTCCCAGGTTGGATTCCGGTCAAGGGCATGTACTTTGGTTTCGGGCACATCCCCAGTGGGGAGTGTGCAGGAGGCAGCTGATTGATGTTTCTCTCTCACTGATGTTTCTAGCTCTCTCTCCCTCTCCCTTCCTCTCTGTAAAAAAATTAATAAAATATATTTAAAAAAATAAAGTCTATGTAAAAAAAAAAAAAAAAGAAAAGAAATGAAATGAAAACCCAAGAGGCATAAAACATAGATGTACTACACCTATGGGGAAAAAGCAGAACTCACACAAAAATACAAGAAATGTTCTCATCAGTTTTGCAACCATGTCAGATTTGTTCCATTCACACTTTTCACTCCTCTTTCTGTTGAAACCACATGAGATGGTGCTCTAGCCAGAAGCACATTATGTAATGACAGATCAGTTAGAAATATTTGCAGCAGCCATGGTAGCTGTTTTCCAAAAACAGAGAACATGACATGACCTAAAGCCGCTGAACCACTAAGATAAAAAAACCACGCCACCTTTTTCCCATTTAAAACAATAACTTTATATTACCAAAGTCTTCATGATTTTAGACTCTAATACACAGTATATTGATTATCCAATGTGCAGTATGTTTATTAAATGTTCAGGTGCATCTGTTTAGTTTTTATATGATTAGTAAGCAGATACTGAATCGATTATCCAAATGAGGCAGTGCCAGCAAATATTATTCTGTTGTGAAATTTAGGAGTCTATGTAGTCTAAATTTCTTCCCCATCCAAAAAACTTTCCTGCAATAGTCCTGGGTCTGATACCACTACTTTTCTAGGAAACTTGTTTCTTTGCTCTATAATACTACATTTTAAGAAGTTCCTTGATAAATTGACTGAAATCTCTATTCACATAATTTCTATTCACTGTTCCAGTTCTGCTCTCTGTAGAAACAGATAAACCCATCTTGCTCTAGACACGTTTCCTTCAGGTTGATATGAAAATGCTATTGTCTCTCGTGACAGTCCGATGTCATAGGAATCCCAGCTCTACAAATTATTAGCCTAGTGTTCTTTTGGGCAAGTTACTTAACTCATTTAGTGGCTCTATTTCCTCATCTGCAAAATGAGCAACATAACCCACCTCAGAGAGTCGTTGTGCACATTATATATGACACCTGTAAATCATGGCAAAGTGCACGGTGGGTACAGAGTATTGTTTCAACAGTAAGTCACCAGCAATGATCCACCAATCTGGAGAACAGAAGGAAAAGCGGGTTTGTGAACAGAGAAGATACATTTTACTTCGGGCAATTTGAACTGATGAGTGTGTAAGACAACCATGAATATTTCTACTGGGCAGCTGGAACACAAGGCCAACATTTAGGAAGCCTGGATTAGGCAGATAGACTCAGGCCTCCATAATATAAAAATAAACTATTAATCTGTGGTTGTCACTAACATTTCCAGGGCAGACACTTGGAATGAGAAAGCTGAGGGTATTTTTATTCAGAGTAGGAGCGGCCACAGGAGGTGCTTGAGAAAGAGATAGGGCAACTACAGAAAGAACACAGGCTCTCATATGTTTCAAATAACACAGTGATATCTGAAAGAAGGTGTAATGAAATATGCTGAATGATGTACTGCCAGTGGGACATTTAGCAATTTTTTTTTGGTAGAAACTCTAAGATTCCAACAGGATGAAATGGCATGAGGAGAGGGAGCATAGGTGGAGGTTTTCACTTTGAAATGGAGGAAGGTCATTGTTTCCATGACAAAAACAATCCATTTTTTTCTCTCGTCTTTTTGAGCACTGGAAGAATAGCTGCCTCAAACTTAGATTTCTAGCACTTTTTTGCGCCCTTCATAATTCCTGTAATTTTACTTGGAGTGGCCCATCAATCATGCATTCAAGTTCTCTCAGTAATTTAAGGTATAATAATGGAGGCCTCAAGGATGTGAGCTAGTCTGAAATAGTCAATCTTATTTTCTCCATTTCCCCTCTCTTTTCGGTTTATGTTTTTTCCCAACCCATGTATTTATTTTAAATTTAAATGTCTAGTGTGAAGAGTTTTCTTCCCAGTGAAAAATGTTTCAGAACTAGCCCTCAGTGTTGACATAGGTAAGATTCTCTGACATCAATGGTGACTCTGGCTCCTTTGAACACTCTTGCTTTCTTGTTGTGGCAGAGAAATTTACCCTCTAGAAAAGAAATAGAAATAATTGGCTTTCGAGACCCTACTCCCCCTTCCTGCACTATGATTATGACACTTTTTTCTACACAGATAGTAATAGCCTTAAATTTTTTGAAATAACCTACTCCAGGGAAGTATCCATTAACCCAAGTTGACACTTGAATTGGCAACAATTTCATATCTCTGCACTGTTTCTTTTCTGTTTGATTTACTTGTCCCAATCTTTATCCCTTTTGCATTTCTTGTTTGTTGTTGTTATATTTGTTTTCACTTCTCTGCCTATCTCCTATCATAGAATATTCCTTTGAGTTCATTGTCGTTTTTATCCTTAAGAAATATAAAATAATTTTCAAAATTATTGTGGGAATATCCTTTTTCCACTACCCATGAAATAATAGAAATTGTCCTAAAATTATCCCATTTGTATTTTAAGAAATATAAAGATAAGGATTCCCAATTCTCTTTCATAACATATTCTAAAATATGCATACATGCTTTAACATCTTTTGGTAAAAATCTCATCTATATTGTTTAAAGACTAGCTGCTACCTTTGAACAAATATATCAGGAGGTGAAGAAAGAGGAAGGGTTCAGTGTTGGTACATGGACCAAAGTAACAGAAACTGTGATGGTTAACCTGTTCTTGGGGGATGAGCTGATTGTGCTCACATCTTTTTAGCTAAGTTTACATACCCAGATAAAATAATCATCATCATCTTACACTTTGAAATACAATGATCAAGAATATGCCACGAGTATATTTTTATGCACGATTATATTTTTCAAAATTATCCAGGCACAAACTTTCTTAAACTGGAAGTTTAATATTTTATTATATACTTATTGACTTTGCAGTACAAAACTGATGTCAGTGAGTTCTCAAAAACTAAGAGAACAGAACACTAAAGCCTTAGAAGCTTATAGACCTAATGCAGACCAAATGCTTTTAGGCCCTAGATCCTCAGTGCACCCATCACATAGGAGCTAACAAGGTATTTTGTTAGAAAAGGTTAGACTCTGTACAGGTGGCAGCATATACTTTTGCAAATTTACCTTTTTTACTGTTACCTGAATCTACATAAAATAATGATGCAAAATATTCATCATACTCAAAACCCAATCTCAAACAAAATGACTAGTAATTGAAAAAAAGGTAATTGGCCATGACTCATGGAAGAAATTTCACTAAGAATTGTACTGACTGAAAGAGGTTCAATAACTCTAAAACAATGGAAATATTTTAAGCACCACAAGCTGAAATATGAGACTATTGTCAAGGAAAATTTAAAAGAATCCTTGATAGTATAGCACCATGCAGTGATTTGACTATACTCTATAATTTCTAAAATGGACTGTACTTGCTGAACTGACCAGAAATCCCTTCTTTTATCTACTAGTCACTTTATGCTCATTAAATGACATAAGCATAGCTTTTCCTAACACATGTCGAGTTTATTGAACGTGCTAGACTCTAGAAGTACAAAAGGAAGCATTTTCCCTCCAATTACTGCCTTCAGTCATATTATATCGGATTTATTTATTCATCTATTCAATCAATAGTTATTGCATACCTACTGTGTGCCAAGTACTATTTTAGGCCCATTAGAGTATGCAAGTGAAAACAAAACAACACAGATAAAACAGCCCCCTCTTCCTGGAGCTCAAATTCTAAAGGGGAGACATACAATAAATATAACTGACCTTTTCCTGCCCCTGAACTCGGGCATTTTCCATAGGTTTTCCGGTCTTTTTCATGTACTAGAAGTGTTACTTCCAGTTATTAAAAAGTTCAAAGGAAAATGCTCATTTCATATCCAATTTGAAGCTCCTTTCTTTTTCCTTCTGCAGCCTGCCCACATTAGGCACCTCCAAAAGGGAGAGGGAAAAATGGTCTTTTCTAACTCCTGGCTCTTCCTTCTCGCACCTTCACTAACTCCTGCTTCTGGCTCCCTACAACTGCAAGAGGCCCAGGTCAACTTCTCCTAAGAGCTCTCTTAGCACCGTCAGTTCCATATACCAGGGGATGGGGTCACCTAAGAGTTTCGGCAACCCTATGTAGCATGAAGTGTCAGGCTTCCCTTTGGATCTACGTTCCCATCTGAAAAAATGTTTCTCATTTGAAGTTCCTCTTTACTGGGCTTGAAGTGGGCAGGAAGCACATCCCTTGCCCAATAGGAGGAAGATTGTCACAGTACTGCATCCACAGTACTGAGGGGTCTGTATTTCTCCTTCAGAAAGCACTCCACTCTCTAATTAGTTTGACAATATTAACCTGGGAATGGGTGATCACATAAGAATCCTGGCATCATTTTTGTTATCAGTTATCAAGGCTGATAACTTCTGGCTGATAACTCCTGTCCAATAGAAATATAATGAAAGTCACATATGTAATTTATAATCTTCTGGTAGCCACATTTCAAAAAGTCAAAAGAAAACGTAAAATTAGTTTCAATAATCATTTTATTTATTCAAATTAATCTAAAATTTATTATTTTAACACAGAATCAATATGAAAGTCTTTTATATGTTTATTTCCCCCATATCATGTCTTTGAAACCTGGTGCTTATTATTTAACATAGCACATCTCATTGCAACTAGCCACAGTCCAGGTGCCCTATAGGCGCACGTATCCAGGACCTACTATGTTAGACTGCTTAGGACTAGAACCCCTTTAAAGTGGGGTATCAATTACTTTTTATTCTTGCCTTTTGAAACTCAACTGAAACTCTTGGAAAGTCAATTCAACATTCTAAACCTACTCAAATCTTTCTTGGCTATCATATTATCTCCTCTGTCAATCCCACTCATTTCCCATCATTATCACCTCCTCCTCCTCACTCTTCATGTCCCATTTGCTTATATTGATCCATCCAGCTCACATAACATATGTAGGAGTCCTAATAGTGAAGAGAATTTCCATAAAATGCTTGAAAAATTCATGACTAGGTTCTCAAATAGATCCTCTTGCCCTTAGTTTCTTCTTCCTCCTTTCCCTACTTTTACTCTCTTTTTTCCTAAAATATTTAATATGTTAAATTATAATCTTATGTGAAACATTGGCAACTTGCAGTGTGGATGCAGAAAGGTGAGCAAAGACTAAAATAAACTTTCTACTACAGTACTAAAATTTAATTCCTTGTCATAAAATTTAATTACAGTGCCATTAGTTTAGGGTTGAGAGCTAGTAGGATACTACTACACTAGGGCATATAACAAGCAATATTTAGACTAAAGATTTCTTTTAGGTTAGTGGATTCTCCAAGTTCCCTTGTTCATTTTTTTTTTTTTTTGGCTGAAATTAGCAGATAGGCTACATGACACATATTCAGAAGGGGGAAAAAACATGTAAAGTTGATATTGGGGAAAATACATCCAATAACCTCCTCAGATAAAGATATATATGGTTCTTTTCTTTGTTTATTTGTCTTTTATTTGTTTGTTCTGAGGTCCTTTTCTTTCTATTTTATGATAACCTAGTGTAAATGACTATAATTTCAGGGTTAAGGATTGAAGAGTAAATACTCAAATCTCTTAAAACTGCATTTTGACAGAAATTTAAATTATCATTAGCCAAATCACTAATAAAATAGCCAATATCCTGAAGAAATAATTTTAGAAATACTTCAGATTATTTCTTCTCTCAGAATTACTATTGTAAATATGAAAAGGTAAGATATATTTATTTATTTTTAAAATAAAATAGGAGATATAGGTCTTATCCAGTTATAAAGATCTCATGTTTCTACAAGTATTAGTAAAGCACCTGCAAAAGAATCCAATTAGGGAAATTCTATTCTATCCATATACCTTTTTCTAAACAATTTTAATTTAATTCAGGCTTAAAACTCTGGTTTCTATTCAACAGTTGTTTACACCTAGATGAAATGAAGCATTTCAGTTGTTAGTGGTGTGAATTCCATAAATATTACTCTAAAATGCTTTGAAATCCTTCACTCTTCAAATGCCTGGCAAAGGGAATACATTATTTAATCATTAAATAGGATACTAATGACTCTTTATTAAATCTTTTAGATAAACATTGTATTGACATCTAGTGGCTATAGAGGCTGATAACAGATATGCCACATTGAAAGCCATGAACTGTCTTAATATGTTTTCCATTTCAAGTTCTCTTGAATGAAAAATAGGCAAAATATACATAATACTGAATAATGCTAATATGTTTATAAGAAAGCATAAAATCTCTTTGAATTGATATGTTTAATATCAGGATGGGTTAGGGGTGGTCTGAAAATAAAGGATCATATCAGAGCTGTCCAAGAAATATAGTGAAAATACCTAGCTATTTGGTAATAGATTCACCAAGGCATGTCAATAACAATAGTGTCAGCTACCATTTATAGAGTTCCGTCTATGTCCCAGCCCTACAATCTGCTACAGATTTTATCTCATTTAGACCTTGAAAAAATCCTTGAAATAAAATATTGTTTACACCTGTATCTTACCAATGAGGAAACCATGAAAGGTTAAATTACTTGCTGAGGGTTATACAACTAGCAAAACTGCAGTCAGGATATGAAACAAAGCTGTCCAATTTCTAAGTCCAAACTCAGAGAGAAATCACTCTTCTCCTTGTTAATGTATAAGTAATTCTAGATGTTAATGACTTCAGTTAAAAAGTAACAAATTAAAATAATCATATCAGTCCTTTAATTCACTTTTAAAAACTCACATTGTGACATTTTTAGCTCACTCTGGGACAACTGAATCTTGCTTTTAGATCATCGAGCAGTTATGCTCCTTGTGTGTTATTTTGAGCTTGTTTCTACATCCAGGACTTGATGTACATAATCATGTTAACACATACATATTAAATAGTTTAGAAATTAAATACACCCAGAAAGAAGATAGGGTTCTCTCAATAGTGTATATTTATTTGACTTTAAAATATGTTGTTGTTTTGTTTTCTTTGAAAGAAGACTTATTTGAAAAGCTATCAGAAAAAAGTGTCATTGCACTAAATAAATTTACAACATTGAGTTGAAAAAATTCAAGATGATGACTTGGCAAATGAAAACATTGTACTTAAAAGAGGTCAATGGAGGCAAGAAAGGAAAGAGACAAGGCAGGAAGCTGTTGGGTTTAGAACCTGACTGGAAGGGAAATGGTGGGTGGGAGAAGTTGGGGACAGCATCAGGGATGATGACGATGGATTTTACAAAGCTCAGTTTATGGGGAATCAGGCCCTTGAGATGAAAGGCAAAAGGGCATCCATTTTTACAAATAATTTTTCCAATAGGGGTACAATTTGCATAATCTGACACAGAACAGAACGCAGCCAGATGTGTATAACTATCAGTTCTGTGTCTTCCTTCCCAGATCTTAGAATGATCCTGGCTCCATGTTCACTGCAGGAGTCTGGGTTAAATGACTTGGGGAAAGGAAGAACATGGGTAAGGAACAAATCCATTCCCAAGGCCTTCAGTAGTTCCAGGAAACCTAGACAGGTTCTTGGTCATCTATGCTGTGGAACAGCCCTCCTAGGTTCATAAGCATTTATTAAGTGTTGCTATCAATTCTCAGACATATAATCCCAAGATTAGCTTAAGACTGGGGAGCCTCTGGGAGAAGAGAATAGGGAGATGAATTGGATAGGATGTGTTTAAAGACACACTGATGAGGTGTTCATAACAAGCAGGGGAAATGACAAGAAGCCTGACAGTAGCATTTTGCACAGGAAAGAGATGAGTCTATTGGGAAGAAACGAGTAGCAAACTAGAGTCTGAAACAGAGAACTCCAGTATAATGAGATAAAAAATCACTAAGGGTCTTAACTTAGCTCTTGGATGAAGATTGAAGAAAGGAATAGACTCTACCTGCAGGTTTTGTATAAAGAGAAAGAGATGGGTAACATTAAAAAAAGGAACCTTTTTCATGCTTAAACTGGCAGGCAGATACCAATGATAGCTAAAGATAGGAACTTGAATAAGAGCTGAAAACTCCGAGGGATAACAGCTGATCTGTAGTAATTTCGGAGACGAGGAAGTATAAAGAGGAAGATAAGAAAGAAGTTGAGAGGGGATGAGAGGCTGTAAGCGAGTTTGGCAGAGAAGCACCGAGTATTGTGATGTGATCCTTCTCAGAAAAGACAGCGGATCAAGGAACTGTGTGTCTCAATTCACTGCAAATGGAGAAGCTTTTTTTTTTTTTTTTAACGATGAATAGGAGAGAACAGTGCTGTCTTTTTGGGCCAAATTAGAGAAAACCAAGGCAGAAAGCATATACAGCCGTGTTTCCCAAATTTTGCTGCACATCAGAATCTTCCTGGAAGCTGAGAAAAAAATCTCTTGATGCCCAAGTGATTCCAGTTTGTAAAGTGCGAGAACCACTCACTGAGCACGCCTGGAAATGTTGGAGGGAAACAGAAGGGCAGGTGGCGGGATTGGTCAAAAAAAGACAGAAATCATCTCTTGATATGGAAGTGTGGGTTACTAATGAGCCACACAAACCCTAGCGCCACCACTCACTGGCCTGGGCTTGTTCTCTTGACCTCTGACTTCCGTGGAGGCTCCCTGAGAGTTTATCTTTGTTATTGTGATGCCCTGAATTTTCTCTTGCTATCTCAGTACATTAAACATACTGATCACACAAATTACAGAATGCTGTATGTCAATTGGAAAATGAAAAATGCTAGGTTGATGAAAACTTGGCATAAATTAGTCACAACATATTCAAAAAAATTCAGCTTGAATGCTGAGCTACACACAGGATATGCATAAACATCTGATGCAGTGATCATTTCACACACAGGGTATTGGATTTATTCTATTGTCCCTTACATATTAACAACTTCTGAGGTGTTGGAAATGTTTCCATTCAAATTTGTGAGGTGACTTCCAGTCACAGATTTTGCTCTACTTTAATTTTGTTTAAATAAAAACACACACACACACAAAACAACCACGGTTTGTGTGCATGGTTGTCACAGAAACTTCTTTTCCCAGAAGTCAGTTCTTACTAAAACATCCTAAAAACGGATGGCATGCATCTTATTTTTTTCCTTTGATTAAGTTTGCTTAATTCTATATCATCTGCCCTTGCTTTGATGCTAAACGAGATTAAATTTGCAAATACAGTATGCTAAATTTATAATGTGAATTTAAAACAAAATTACGTATAAGAAACCAACATCAGCACCTAGGGACAAGGCTGAGCTATTAGCATAACTTACACCAGTAAAGATAGACTCTCTAATTATTTGTGGCCAATTATCAATTTCTGGTCAATGCTAGTATCATTCACCATAATTATTTCCCTAAGGAATGTTCCCTGGATATAATGGAGAGCCTCATCATATTTCTTTTCTTACAAAAACAATACTTGTTTTTCTCCTACAAGTTTTATAATCTAGGAGAAAACCAAAAATCTATGAGAAAACCAAATCTAAACCTTTACTACTGAGGATTTCTCTAAGATCTTAAATCTCCAGGTCTTAAATATCCACAACTGACATGGGAAATTTCTAGAAAGAATGCCCCCAATATTGCCATCTCATCTTCTCATTTTTGATTACTTTCTATTATATATATATATTTTGAAATGGGAAAGATTCATTTAGGCTTTACAAGTTAACATTTTAAACATTAATTTGTTATTCTTACACATATATTTCACTTCTATTAAAATCAGTTGCAAAGCCTGATAACACTACCATTGCATTTGAATTCCAATGACTCCTCCCATTGTCTCATTTCTGTTTGAACCTGTCAATCAATGGTGAAAAGTGCTAATCACTCCCAGAAACTCCCATCTTACTCACAAAAGTACCAGTCACTGAAAAAATAATACCGATTGGTCATGGATGGGCAGGAAATCTCACTCGGGATCTCACCACGCAATGGAGTTTATTAAGTCCATTTTGCTCAAGTCCAGCTCTCTCTGCATGTAAGGGTTTGGAACTTTAATGTCAAAGTCAGCGAGAACCGGCTAAGGTAACTTGTATTCATTAGCCCAGCTCTGACGGAGGCGCTGTGAAATCTCTCGCTTTTGGTTCTCGATAATAGCAGCAGCACTTATTTTCACTCTAATTTCCCCCTCTTCGTTTTAAAGAAGGGCAAGAGATTTGGTTGGGTGCTACTTGTTTTAAATTCTTAATTGGTCCATGTTCTTTCTCAGCTGCTTATTTTTGAACTACATTCTTTTACATGACTAAACATCCACAGGAAAAATAGTTCTCATTTATTCTACCTACGCAGCGGTGCCCTCTCTCAAAGCCATGGCTGCATTTATTACTGAAGAGCAGTTATGATGTGTATATACAGCATGGGCCATAAAGTGCTGTAACCTCAGGTCACACAAAGGGATGAAGTTCAGCGGTCTTATTGTCCACATTAAGCAGAACACCAATTTTTTTCCAGTTTTTTTTTTTTTTTTTTTTTTTTTTTTTCCTTTTTAACGGCAGCTCATTTGCTCTGCGATGCGGCAGCTGCAGGGGGCTGGTGTGAAGAAGAAGATCGTGCTATCCTTAAAGAATAAACAGTAATTGCCTTGCAGAATTCTCTAGAGTGATTGAGGTCCTCTCTGGCTTATAAGGACAGGACTGGGAATATACAATAATTGATTTCTATTTCTTATGTGTGTTTTCCTTTTAACTTTACAAAGAAGCAACATGGTTTAGTTGACTTTCATTTCAGATTATGTATTTTTATGACTTCTGCAATTGGCTATGAATTAGAATGAACAGAGTTGCAAGCTGGCCCCATCAGCCATATTATTAATGGAAAGTAGGAAGATATGGTGTGTGTGTGTGTGTGTGTGTGTGTGTGTGTGTGTGCACCTGTAATTGTGTACTAGTAAGTGCTATGTTTATCACTGGGTTTCTTTAGTCTTTTGATGTTGTTAGGTTTAGAGAAATTCCCCAGGGTTTATTAAAATCTGAGTGTGGCCCAGCTGGCATGGCTCAGTGATTGAGCATCAGCCTATGAACCAGCAGGTCGCAATTTGATTCCCGGTCAAGGGCACATGCCCGGGTTGCAGGCACGATCCCCAGTATGAGGCGTGCAGGAGGCAGCTGATCAATGATTCTCTCTCATCATTCATGTTTCTATCTCCCTCTCCTTCATTACTTTCATCATTGATATTTCTATCTCCCTCTCCTTCATTCCTTTCTGAAATCAATTAAAAAAAGTATATTTAAACATTTTGAGTGTGAGCAGTGGTTTTAGCAAGGTCAAGCATAAGCCATGAGGATGAAACCTCTTCAAGGCAAGCCTGACAGGTATGGGTGGGACAGTCCCTTGAGAAGGGTCCAGCTGGGCACCGTTAGACATCAAATTGTGCTGTCCTGCTGTGATGCCGTGGGTCCCATTCAGTTCCTGTGAAGTTGTAGGGGACTGCATTTATTTAACCTACACCTCCAATCTATACTTTGACATTGTGAAAATCAGCCATGTTTTGGAATATCTGTATGCCTTTACCTAGCTGGGAAATCCAGGCATGGATTGTTACATATTGCATCCAGGACAAAAAGAGTGAAATTATAACCAGACACTTATGCTTCATAACACTGAGAGTAGCTTGGGCTAGAAAATATTTGGGCTTTAAAACAAAGGAAAAAGGATGGCATTCTCTGAAGCACTGTGCTCTGGTTTCCTTCAAATTACTTTTAGAATGCCTCTCTGACACTTCACACACTTTTGTACACAATATACTCAGACAGTCCTCGACTTACAATGGTTTGACTTAATTTTTTGGTAGGAATAGCACTTCAAAATTTGAATTTGATTTTTTTCCCTCTGGCTAACAATAGGTACAATACTCTCTCATGATTTTGGCAAGTGGTAGACAGCCACATAACCACCAGGGTAGACAATCAATACTCTACAGTGTACTGTACTGCCAGCATTTTCTGAATATCGTGTTGTGAGCACATTTATTGTAGGCTAGGCTAAGCTATGATGTTTGGTAGGTTAGGTGTATTAAATGTATTTTTACTTAATGATACTTACAACTTACAATGGGGTTTTCTGGATGTAACCCCATCATAAGTCTGGGAGCTCTTGTAATACCTTTTTACATCAAATCCTGTATAATGAAAGCCTAATATGCAAATTGATCTAATGGGGGAACCACTGGTGGAACGACAGGTCTCTATGACATGCACTGATCACCAGGGGGCAGACGCTCAACACAGGAGCTGCCCCCAGCCCGCAGGCCCCAGGCCAGCCTAGGCAGGTGCCAGCGGGCCCCCCCACCCCACTGCTCTGCTGGTCACCCCACAGAGCAGCTCTAATCGCTGGCCAGGCCTAGGGACCCTACCCATGCAGAATTTCATGCACCAGGCCTCTAGTTATAAATATTACTTAATTGACCTCTCTCTCCCCTTTTGAAAATGATTGTTTCCTTTTCAAATTTTTATTTCCATTGCTTAATCCAGTACCTGACACATTTTAGGTGACGGAACATGCTTTCCAAGTCTCCAATAACTGACCCCTGAGTGAATGGTTATATGATTCTGGCAGATGCTGAGATGTCCTGTGATTAGGAAACAATTTATTCTTTGGTACTATTAACAAAGAAATGTTACTAAATAACAAAAGATAGCAGAATTAAATAATGCCTATACCACTTCTCTAATCCCAATGACACACAGGAACTACAGATGTCAATACAGGGATTTAAAACTTCCCAGGAGCTGGTGCACACATATCTGCGGGACCTAGAAATGTTATTTAGTCCTTAATATTACTGTGAGGTAAGATTTCATTCATGAAAAACTTTATTAGATTAACAAAAATCATGTTATTAGCATCTGCTGCTTAAAAGCTTTAGGATTTTTCTGAAATAACTTTTTTTCCCTCCTTTTAAAGAAAGGTAAAATTAATTACTTAAATGTAATAGATATACAACATAGGAGTAAATGTATACCTTACATTGCTTTACAGAAATAAAACCATGTGTCAAATATCCAAAATACTAATTAAGTTTTCTGATATCTAATTTGTACATTTCCCTAAAAAGAATACACAAGTATTTTCAAAATTCAAATATAAAGATCCCAGCTCAGTACATTCTCAACGAACTGACAAGTGCTGAATAGCTTTCTCTTGAAGGAATGATTGCTTTTCTGTTGTATAAGATATTTGTAACTCTAGGAAATCAGATTGTAGTATTTGAAGCTGTCACCTTAATAGTAAATGATTTCACAAAACAATACAGTGGATCTAAACAATGAGGCTGACATATGTGACCACAGACATCAGGGTATCACTGGGACAATGCCACCCATAGCATGAGTGACACTTGATGGTGGAACAGTGGGCGACTGGTACTTAGGGGTCTTGTGCTTTGTCAAGTATTCCCTTTTCTTTTCTTTCCTTTTCTCTCCCTGGTGGCTATTTGTCATTCTCGGGAGACTAGAGACTTCCCTTCCCCTGAACCTTTTTGAACTCTGCTGTCTTTGAACATCATGGATATTGCAAAAGAAACTATTTACTAGGCAGTAATCATATGCCACCCCTCATGTAAAGGTAAATGATAATGAGGTATGTGCAGAGAATAGACAGCCCTGTCAAAGGGGGAAAGAGAGGCTTTTAAAACGTAGAGCCATGCAGAATGCCTTATAGACTTGTTCTGGAGTAACTGTATCAATTAACCACACTAAAAGCTCTAACTCAGATGGGCACTGCACACAGCATGTCTACTAGTGTTTTATTATCAAGTCCATTATGATGAGTTTTTGTCCTAGACAAAGGGAGAACAGTAAAAGAATTCAGGCTGACAAATTAGTCTTGAAATCAGTTTCATTTACATAACGACTGGAAGTTCATTAATAACAGAGTTTTAATTATTCATGCTCTTGTTTCACCAGATATAGCACTTATCCCCCTGCTGTGTGGGTTGTCTGGATTAGCTAAAATGAACCTCAGCAAATGGATAGGCTGCCCAGATTCTCAGATGCTGCTCCATGTTCACACCACTAAGGTTGGGGGTGGGGGCAGGGGAGGATGGAGTGTGGGTACAAACTGGGACTGGGGGATGAGGGTAGGTAGGGAGATCAGGTGAAGGCATTTGGGTAGAGAAAAATAAAGCTTGCTAGAAGGATTCTTTGAGGTTTATGTTACATGTTTGCAGAAAAGAAAGAGAAGGGGTACTACGACTTTTGTAAATTTTCTCTTGATGGGAGCTTCCACCTGAGATGCTAATACTTTAAATATCAATCATTTCAAGATTTCCTGATTGGGCCCTGGCCAGGTGGCTCAGTTGATTGGAGTGTCGTCCGATACACCACAAGGTTTCAGGTTCAAGTCCCAGTCAGGGCACATGCCTGGGTTATGGGTTCGCCCCCAGTTGGGAGTGTGAGAGAGGCAACAGATTCTCTCTCTCTCTCTCTCTCTCTCTCCCCCCCCCCCCACTCTAAAAATCGATAACAACATATCCTCAAGTGAGGATTAAAAAAAAAGATTTCATGTTGGAACATCCTACTAATATGATTGTGTCTGAGAGAGAGTCTCTTCCTTGAGATATAGATGCACTTATAGGGTTTATCTTGGTTGATTGCATTGAGAGAGAGAGAGAGAGAGAGAGAGAGAGAGAGAGAGAGAGAGAGAGAGAGAGAGAGAGAGAGAGAGAGAAGATAGAAAGAAAATAAACTTTTCTCCCCCTTCTATGTTATTAGGACAAATCTGAGAAACAGGTTTAAAGCTGGCTTCAATACCATTTTCTTTAATGAGAGCAGTGATGTTATTTTCATTCTTACTGATAATAAATAATGACACTAAGGATACTTTCCTGCAAGGAACTGAAATCATTTCCACACACATCAATCTCCTGATACAGCCTCAGCAGCACCTCATGAAGGAAGTAGTTCAGGGCTCAGTGGGCAGGGGATTCTTGCATTTTTGGTTCATTTGCTGTCTATATGTTTTATTGAGTAATTTACATATCTCACAAAAAGAGAATCCATGACAAATAAAAATAAGACCCAATTGCTCCCAACACCTTTAGAGTTCAGGGAGATGGGGAGAGGGCCAAAGAGGCACCTTGCCTCATTTGGAAATCAGACCACAGCTGCAGGCCTGGGGTTTCCATGGCTGTTTTTAGAACAGCTTTGTAACAAAAGTTCTTAGTTTGGGGAATCCTCATTTTAAAAAACCACAGTAGAAATACTTTGAAAAAAGAAAAATTTTAGTAAGAAGAAAGGACATAAGCTGACCCAATACCAAATGTTTTTCTACGTTCTTCTGCTTGATTTAAACTTCACCAAGATTATTCTACCGATTTTACTGAGAAAGACATTGAGCTTCAGAGAGACCAAGAATGCAGCTAATAGAGGGGGGCTTTAGAATTTAGTCCATGCCTGTCAGTTGGTTAGAGTGTCATCCTGAACAACACAAGATTTCGGGTTCGATTCCTGGGCAGGGCACATGCTGCGGTTGCCAACTCTCCCCCTGCTACATACATGTTTGAAGACAATGATTATTTATATTTTTTATACAAAGTTTATATAACTTGTTTTATCTTTCTATGTTAATTTTCTTTACCACCACCACACCCACACCCACCCACACACACACCCATAAATGAGTTTTTACAAAAGAAACACAATGGCTTGTTTTTTTCAGAATATGGATAGCTTTCTTAGATTTTCACCAACCAGAAAGTCATAAAGGCCAAATATTTAAAGAGTTAATAATACAGGGGCAAGTTGCTAATATGAACAAGGTCTGTCCCTAGGAACACAATCATTGAGCAAGAATTAGACAGACTATGCTACCTGATAACTTTAAGTCACATGCCACATTTGTGGATCTCGGAGGAAAAAAATTAATCACCAGAAGCTACCATCTTTCTTTACTTTAAGTTTGTGTCAAAGTGGGCATTTTTGTCCACATACTGTGAATGACAATCAGAACGAATAAAGCTAACTTTTCCTTTCCTTTCTCTTTCTCTCTCTTCCTTTCTCCTTCTTCGAGTCCTTCCTCTCTCTTTTCTTTTCTTTTTGTTGGGCTACCAGCTATTTATTTCTGCTATTAAAAATTCATGTTTATTGGCTAGTTTTAAATTTATTTTATTCCTTCATTCCTGTCCAGGTCCTTCCCCTAAACCTGTTTCTATTTTATAAAGCGATCTTTATATGGGAGACTCTGAATGACTGATTACTACTTCAGTATCATCAGAAGCTCTCAACACATTTACAACATTTTATCTTTTTATCTCTCTAAAGTATGTATGTAGAGATATTAAAGTACAAAGAGGTTACATGACATGTCTAAGGAAAAAAAGAAAGGTGTTTTGAAAAGATAAAACAAGATACTTTACTAGGGAGCTATCCAAAGCAACACACGTGATTACAGTATAAAACACAATAAAAGGACAGCACTGTGTAAAAGTTGGAATCCGTGCAGGTGCCTGGGACAGTATTCACACTGTGACATGTGAGATAGTGCTTCCCCCCAAATCGCCTTAATCAATCTGAAAATTAAGCCATACAAGACACTTTTCTAAATCTTCAACCAGAGATATTACAAAAACATGATACAGGTTTTTTTAAAAAAAAGATAATGAAAATAAGACCTTTTGAAAGACTGAAAAATGATTTTTTTTAAAAAAGCTTTAACTACTCAATGGGTGATGTGTTTGTTCTATTTTAAAAGCATATTTAGTTCTATTTTCTGGGCTCCTTTACAATAGATGGTTGTAGGTAAAAGGGGGAGAGGGACGGGACATCTGGATTGCATTGGATTGGCAGTTCTCCCGGCTCCTTAGGTGGATGCTGCCCTGGGCAAGCAGGAGGGTCTGCCTGTGCTGGTATTTGATTTCCAGGGGCAAGTATTCACTCAGCTAAATTCTGACCAGATGCTGCCATACATCTGCATAAGTACTGCTGTTTCTCATACTGGATATAAAACATACACCTGACTGAGGCATGCTAGATAGATGGCTCTGAAGAGGCAAGAATTCCAGCAACTTTTCAGGGAAGACAGGCACGGAAATGTTGCTTATCACCCATGTCCGGATATGTCTTTTGCCTGGTTAGAAGCGGCTTTCAGAGGCAAGTTAGTAGGAGCCCAGAGATAAGTTTTCTAGTCCTGTTTCTAATCATTCTGCTCGACATTTGTAAAGTAAAAGAGGTGATGCTTCAAGCCCCTAGAGGCATATCCAGTCCCTGGGGGATGTTTTAGTTATGCCAGATGAATTAATTATAGAGATCTGTGCAACATAATGCCTATAGTTAACCATACTGTATTGTACACTTAAATATATATTAAGAGGGTAGATCTTGGGTTAAGTATTCTTACTACGGTAAATAAAACAAAGTGAAACAAAACATTTACTAACCATTGACAAACTGCTATCTTGCAGGACATAGATATTTGCCAAACAGAACAGAAAGTCTATGTGGAGCAATTACTGACTTTGTACATTTGGGCAACATTGGTGTATGTGTGTGTGTTTTTTAATCTGGTTCTCAGTTTTCCCATCTATATAATAAAGATGATACTATAAATATAATAATGTATTTATATTATATATATTATCCTATATAAAAAGGGGTAATATGCAAATTGACCTTCATGCCCTCACATCACAAGATGGCCACCCCCACGTTGTCACAAGGTAGGCACCCCATGTCATCACAAGATGGCCACCACAAGATGGCTGCCCCCGCATTGTCACAAGATGGCCAGCAGGGGAGGGCAGTTGGGGGTGACCAGGCCTTCAGGGGAGGGCAGTTGGAAGGGATCAGGCCTGCAGGGGAAGGGAATTGGGGGTTATCAGGCTGGCAGGGGAGCAGTTAGGTGTCAATCAGGCCAGCAGGGGAGTGGTTAGGGGGCTATCAGGCTGGCAGACAGAGTGGTTAAGGGCAATCAGGCAGCCAGGCAGATGAGTGGTTAGGCAGCCAGCAGTCCCAGATTGTGAGAGGGATGTCCGACTGCCAGTTTAGGCCCTGTTTAGGCAGTCGGACATCCCTCGAAGGGTCCCAAATTGGAAAGGATGCAGGCTGGGCTGAGGGACACCCCTCCAGTGCACAAATTTCATGATTGGGCCAATAGTATATTATATAACATCTATATAATAAAGATAATAAAACCTCATATTGGGTCTCTGTAAGAATTCAAGATAATATAAGTAAAAACATTGCAGTTGTTCAATATGTGGCAGTTAATGTTATCAGTTGACTGAAAGTTAGGATGTCAGGTTTGTCCACTGGGGATTCAGCTTACAACGTGAAGTTACATAAATTCCATGGTGACAAACTGAAGGTATTTGTGATTTGCTCTCAAGGATGGGATCAATAACGACTGCAGAGGTGGCGCCCTCTGTGAAATGATGTGGGGCCTCCATTGGGAGAGTTTAACAGCTGAGATCAGAGGAGAAAATCCTGAAAAGGAAATGCTTTGAAAACATAAAAATTTTCATATTTCTTCTCTTGGCCACTTAATATACAAAACCAATATTTAAAAATACTCATTTGGTTGGTAAACTCTGTTAAATCTCATTTTTGTAGTTTTTGCAGTTATTAAAGAGAAATTTAATAAAAAGAAAAATTACATGTATTTGTTAATGAAATTTTAGTACATTCCATGCCATTGCTCATTGGTCAATAATCAAATATTGTTAATAGTAATATTGTATCAATAAGTAAAAACCTAATTTCATGATTGTGGTAAGGAATAGATAGTATTATTTTTAAAAAGGAAAGAAAAAATTTCAGAAACAATAAGCTTATTAGTATTGAATGTCTGACTTTTTTTCTAGTGTATTAAGAGTCAGGACCTATATTTTTTGTAGTATTTTAACATTTTAAAAATAGAAAATTAATGTTTACATTTCATAATAACTTACTATTGAGCAAAAGTGGGTTTTTTTTCTATATTGAGGAACACAGAGAACTTTAACAGTTTATGCTATACTGGAGAATAACAAAGGTAAAGGTTAAGAAAAAAAGAAAAATTTTCAGCACTTGGAAAATTATTCTTACTGCATTTTATTGGATCTGCAGTTAGTAGAATTTTTGTTCCCTTTCATGTCATAATCATTTATTGTAAAAGATGAAAAACGAATTTAGTGCCATACCTAGGGACTCCTTGGATTGTTATTAAAAAAAATATCCAAAGGATAAATAACATTTGAATCAAACTTACAATTCTATGCATTGGGTTTCAGTTTAGGTGATAACATGATAAAGAAAAGAAGAAAGAATGAAGGGAGAAGAGACCGGGAAGTGAAGTGGAGAAAAAGAAGTAAAAACTTAGAAAAAGAGACAAAGATATCAAAAAAGGAAAAGGAGGGAGAAAGCAAAGGAGGAAGAATATAAAATACAAAAGGAGAAGGCCAGGAAGTGAGATAATGAATTCTTGAGAAACTGCAATATCAGGAAATATTTTGTGGGATTACACAGAGTTGAAATGAAAACATCTATAATGAAATTGCTTTGCTCTACTAATTTGAAAGCTGTTTTGCTCTCCTAAGTTGAAAGCTGTAGCCTGTTTAGGAAAGAGGACAAAAGTCCAAATTAAATTGCATCAACAAATGGGTATTTATAGACCAGATACATGACTAAATTCTGTGAAGCAAGTAACTATGAAACAGGAATAATGACTTCAATAGAAAAATAACTTGTACTATACAGGTGTTTGGCATTTCTTAAATATCATATCCTAATAAGTTATTTGAAATCCATGCTTATTTTGTAAATGTAACACTTTGAATATAATCTTAGCAATAAATTCTAACAGTGCATTTAATACTTAAATTAATTGTGTAGACCTTTCCATATTTATTATTTTGTTTATAAGGTTGCTACATCTCATTTTTAAAATGAGAAACTTTGAAATTTGAACTGTAATTTCTAGTTATTTAAAATGTATTTGACTCCCCAAATTCAAGTACCTGAATGCTAAACATTAAGAGCTCACCGTGACCTTTGTCACACTATGGCCTCCATCCCTGATTCATCCCTTCATCTTTCCAGTCTTTCTAAAGTGTCACCCTAATTCCAATGCCTTTAAATTCCAAATTCCTTTCAGGGTTTCACGACACATTTACAATGCTGAATTAGCATATATGCTTAGCTCTTTGCTCTAAACTTTGCCCAAAACATTATGAATATACACTGTGTATGCGAATAGTTGAGCTTTTATTATATTTTTAAAAAAAGTTTTTATTGATTTTTGTAGAGAGAGGGGGAGAAGGAGAGATGATAGAAACATCGACCAGCTGCCTCCTGCAAGCCCCCTACTGGGGATCAAGCCCACAACCTGGGCATATGCCCTTACTGGTAATGGAACCGGCAACAACTTCGTGCATTGGATGGTGCTCAATCCACTGAACCATGTGGCCAGGATATACAATATACCTTTTTATATTGTTTCCCTTTTCCCACCTCCTCTTAAAATACTTCCTCAAATTTTACAGGGAGAAAAAAAGACACACACACATGGTTTCCTTCTTTATTGTCTTCTAATAGGTAACACGCCTTTGGGTACATAAATAACATGCTCAGTACTCAGCATTGCACATTTTATTATCATGAGGAGGAAACTTTAAATGTCACCATTCTTCAGAGAGACAGCAATCTTCCAAGTGCTACACCACACAATGTTGGAGGTGGAAAAAACTAAGGTTTGGCCTGTTAACTTAAAAATAAAAAGGTCTTTCAAAGTAAGAGGCAAGTAAGTGTTTATTTGAGATCAATAAAGAATAGCTACTTGAGAATCATTAATTCAGGCAGAAGCCCAAATAATATTTCAATTTGGAGACAAAGGCAATAGGTACTTATGAGAAAAAGGAGGAGAATATTTACATCAGTAGACGGAAAGCATTTTTTATTGGTGAAGAAAACAACATAGTGATGTTAGTTCTAAACAGTGTTTTTAATTTTTAGCCCGGTAGTCATCAGTCCAGTAGTCATAGTATCTGCTGTTTTGTTACCTTTGCAAATAGATGTTTGGGACACAGGTTGCCTTAGTCTCAGTCTAAAGGTTATTTTTCCTGTTTTAACATTCCAAAGGTTTGAGGCATAAGACGTCAGGCAAGGCAGTTCCTCTGTCATGGCAGCTCTGGCTGCACTTTAAAGTGGCTTCATATATAATATTTACTGGCCAATTTCAAATTCCACATCCTTGTACAGCCTGCCTTCCAGTTAATTATCAAACATGTCCCAGTCTCCTGTCCACCTTCCATCCATAGACTTCTGAAAATACAGTTATACTCACCTGTGCTTTGATACAGTGACAGGAAAGAATACTGTAAGTCCAAGTTCCAACTTTATAATCAGATTACTCTTCAGCTTTGCATAAAGTACCTGCTTCTCCCTTCGGGTTAGGTTTCTAATGACCTAAAGATCTGGATAGCCAATGAACGGGGTGCATATACTGGTTGTACACAGCATCTCTGGACTGGCTGGCCCTATACCAGCAATCCTAAATTTGTTGTTTAAAGTCATTTACTCAAACAGGATGTTCATTCTGAGTTTCTGCAGAGGAATCTCTCCCATTGCGACATTGGGAAATTATCAAATTCCAGGGTGGCACATGCTTTAGAATTATGGGGATTTTTCCTTCACAGTTTTGCTTCTAAAACCCATAAGCAAGCCTGGCTTGGTGGAGAAAGAAGTGATAGTGAGAAGGCTAAAAAGGGCTAATTCCCATGTAACTCTGATATTTGGGGCTAGTGGTCTGAATCCAAGCCAGCAATCTCAGTGTACATTCCTGATAACCTATAATTAAGTCCCTCTCTCCTTCCCAGATACTGGTCTTGCAGAACCTGTTACTGTGAACAGTGCACTGCCCCGGAGGGAGGGTTATTAACGCTGGCGCCAGGCCAGACCATCAGATATGGCCTGGAGATCCCCAACACCTGGGGGCCTTCTTACAAGGCCCTCGAAAAGGACCGGAAGCATAATCCATGTTTGTGGAACAAAGACCACAGGGAGGGAGATATAAAGGAAAGCCCCATGCGTGTTCCTTCACTCAGATTTGGAAGGCTGTTCCCTGAGTCTGCTGGTGTATTAAACAGTGTCCTTCCTTTTTCTTAGAACCGTCTTTGGTTTTCTTTGGTCTTCTGTAATAATAGCAAGGGAAAGCAAGGAGCATTCTAGTGGTGTAGGCTCCAGATGAACGGATTGCTCTTATTTTCTGAAAGTTTGTTTAGTGACATTTTCAGGTTTGTAGTCCATGTACTGCGATGTTCTTGAATGCTCTCCCCAGGTGTTTTTCAACGAAGCACTAAACTTCCCCTTGTCTGCTGCAAGAGGAAACCTTCAGGTAGGTTTAATGCAGAAGATTAAGACTGCATTAAGATTAAGTCTGAAATGTTCTGCTACCAATTAGCCCTCTAGTGTTTCTGTAAACCTTGAATTTTTGATGCGATCAATGACACCAGTGGAGCCATCTTCTGTGGAGTGGTTATTAAAGATATACAAATCAATACAAAGATGATACTTGGGAATCTATATCACAAGATAATGAATTACCATGAGAGCCGACAAAGAAGAATGTCAGCAAACCAAACAGAAGTTTTATGCATAACAAAGTATTTCATAACAGCAGAATTTAAGCTAAATTTTGCATGAGACAAAAGTCTTCAGGCTACACTTATGATATATTTGCATGACAAGGTTTAAATAACAGGAAGAGACAGGCCCCCCCAGGCAAGGGGCTCCTATTGCATGTGGTGGGTGGGAGGGAAGGAGAAAAATGAGGAGAATGAGAATTGAGATGTTCATGACTGAGCCAATAATGGCATGATTTAACTTTAACTAATGACAAAATAGCATCAGAACTTTCTCTGTCAGTCATCCCCATTCTATTTCTTTTAAATGTAGCATTATTTGCCTGCACGTTAAGTCCTAAGTACTGATTGTTATTGGAACTGTGTATTGAAGCTTCACAGAGTAGTCAAAATTTAATTTGACCTGGGGAATGATTTTATTTCCTTCAAAGAGAGATTTTTTTTTTTTTCCTTTCAAAATTGAGCTAGTGCATGACTTTGCAAGTTCATTTTGGTTTCCTCCTTGACGCAATTTTAAGTGACAGGAGAATGTTTATATGTTTTGTCCTGAAGGGACATCACAACTTTGCTAATGATGCCACCAACATCTAAGAAGTTGGTCTTTTGTTTTAGAGATATAGTTTCCCTATGACTTCATATCATTTGCTGTCAGAAAAAAAGCAAAAATCAGCAAGTCTCCCACAATCACCAGTCCGCTAACCCATTGTAACTTTAATAGACATAGAGTTTTATGCATGAGATTTCCCAATTTACAACTGCATAAATAAAGTTTTATAGCCAGGGATTAGGTGAGGGTGTGTTTTTGTGTATGTTGGGTGGTGCAGAAATCATAAATATTTCCATTTCCTTCTTTCCCTAAGCACATCTATGAGTCCCTCCTTGGAACTCTTAAGTGGCAGCCTTTATAGAGGGACATGCTCAGAATCACTGCGCATCAAGTTCTTAACATCAAAGTCTGGCTCTTCATTAATCAGTAAACTTAACTGATTTACAGAAAGGTCTGTTATTCTTAGAGGTTTTTGCTAATCTACTTCTCATCCTGGTGCCAACACAGTTTCCAGAAAATGAAACAATGACTGGTTTATGCCATTGCATATTAAGTTAGGTTTTCTCTGTGTTTTCATTGCATGTTTCAAAGGTTGACTTAATCAGCTGTGAGTTGTTATGGAGCTAGTCAGGGGTGGAATTCCCACAAATTTTTTTTTTCCTCCCAAGGTCTCATATAACCATAAGAGAGCTAGGCACACCTTGTGTAGTTTTAACAAGTCTTTGCAGTTTTGACTTAATTTGTTTCCCTCCCTTTTACCCCCTGAGGCTCCCAAAGCAAATGAACCATTCAGTAGCATAAAACAAGGGGAATTACTTTAGACTTCAATAAAACACAGACCTCTGGCTGCAGTATCTGCCCTGATGCAGAATGTCTGCAGTTTAAAATGTTGCTGTGTCTTGATTGCCCTGACACCTCACGATTGTCCTCTTGAACCCCCATTGCCTGGGGAACCTCAACACTCGCAGCTGTTCAGTTCTCAGGTTCGTCCTCCGTGGTGTTAATACTTCAGCTCCTTTATCTTGGTCCATAAGATTTACACTACAAATGCAACAGCTCTAGACTCAGGGTTTAACTTGGTTAGTCTCTGATAGCTCTATTATGTGGTGTGTGAGGAAAAAAAAGTGTGTGAGAAATGAAATTCTCATAGGCAAGGTGTTCATAGGTAGCATTTAAGGAAATATATGTTTGTGGAAGACAAGGGTTTTGCATTTCTTCCAAGCTTTGAAAATCTTTAGCCCTCATAAGTTGGTCATCTTACTTGCTTGGGGATGGGTTTTGTTGCCTTGGAGAATATCATTTCTTCACTTACAAATAGCTAATGATGATATGCTATGTGCTGGGTGCTGAGAATACACTTGGTATCAAGGGAATTGTGAGAAAGGTGTTCAGTAAGACTGTGAAGCTATTTCTCCTACGAGGTTATAGTTTAATACTTTTTTTGGGTGGGGGGGTGAAAAGTTAGTACCTTTAAAAGTTTGATTAGCTAACAAAACTGAACTGGATAAATGTCTAAACCTAGATGGAATAATCAACCATTTTTTTTAATAGGTGGAAGAAATGAGATGCAATTATCTATGAGCAAAGTCCATCCTAATAGACTAACTGATAAAACTTGGACCCCAACTCTGGTCAGGTTAGTCACAGTGAGAAAGTTAAGCTTTCAGACAATGTATATTCACCAGATGAGTTCTGGATAAAATGAACTGGGAGGATATAAAGGCTAGATATCTAAAGGTGCAAGTTGAATAAGAATAGCTCTTCCATACAGTTAAGATGGGCCCACAAACAGAGAAGAAAAACCCTCAGAGGATATTTACATTACATGAACATAAAATCATTTTTAGATCTATAATTTAATTAAAAAATCAAGAAGAGAGATGTATTATTTTGTAATGCCATGTTTTATATAATCTAATATTGATATATTTTTCTAGCTTCTATAAAATAAAACAGAGTAGTTTTAATTTACAGGCAATTAACACATGATGGAAGCAAAGAGAATTATCCCAGGAGTTGGACACAGAGCATATAGGAGTTAAATCTTTGTAAACAAGCCCAGAAATAGGAATACTTCCAGACATTTATGAGTCAATGCTTTGCCAAGTCTGTTAATGGTCAACCCTCCTGTTGGCTACTTGGCTCTTATGAATCCAGAAAACTGGGTGAATCTAAATCTTAGAGGGCATTATTTTAGGAAAAACAAAGCAAAACAAAAATACATTAAGGCAGGAAAGTTTTACTATATGTGTTTTTAAAAAAAGACTGAAAGAAATAAAATAAAATGTTAACAATGCTTTCTTAAGGTGCTGACATAAACAAAAGCTTTTACTTTCTGGTTTGTTTGATATTTATAAATCTTCTACAATAGCATTTCTACTTTAACGAGAGAAAAAAATCAATAAAAAGTACAATCTAATGGTTGAAAGTTCTGTTATGTACAAAATGAATACATTTTACCACTGGTAATGCCTTTGGCTAGAAAGAAAAGATGATTTCCATAGAAGAATTACAATGTTTCATATTTAATTAATTAGAAAAGCTTTGGGCAAAATCAGAACTACAGATTCTGGAAGCTGAATAGTGTGAAGATTTGATAGACACAAGGAAGAAAAGTAAGATCAATGTAATAATCTTCAAGACAGTGAGGACAGTCTGTTACAGAGTATATAAGAACATAGAGAGTGTGAAAACAAGGCAAAGTGAACCTTATATGAAAGTGAATAATAAATAAGAGATTAGGAAGTAAACTGGCCTTGAATCTAAAGGTAAAGAGCCATGACAAGATTCTGTATTTTGAATGTCAAAATTAAGAAACTCTATTGGGAAATATGTTTATGGAATGAGCAAAGCCTTAGAGTCAGATAGATTTCTGCTATAGGGGGGCTCTAAGTCATTAGCCTTGGGTCTGTTTTATTAAGACTATAGCTTTCCCCTTACTTCCAAGAAAAAGCACGTCTAATGTTTTTACTCTTCATAATTCACTTACTTAGTCAAATATTCATTGATTTTTCTGAATCTCTAGCCCATCTGCTTGCAAAACATTCACTGACTACATGGGACTAAATAATAAGTATTGGTTGATGTTAATGCACATACATGCAATAAAACTGTCAGCTCAGTCATCTTTCTGGTATACCTGACCATATAAGAAAAGTATCATGAGACAGTGGAGGCAGCACTGTCTGAAAGGTAGTGTACATAATAGAAAGAAAGGTAGTGTACATAATAGAAAGAAAGGTAGTGTACGGCTCAAGGTCT